>JAKELP010000008.1:6288333-7542500 GCA_029929735.1 Mimosa pudica
CAAAATCAAAGACTTTTACCACTTTATTTGTTGAATAATTGTAATATCAATTTATTAAGTGCAGGATTTATCACCAAGTAGTCACAGGTAAGCATAGAGTGAAAGCTACTTATATGGGAAGGATATTGACCTCAGATAACAACCGCTGTTTGTTAAGTATTTGGGTCCTCGCCTTGTTCACAACTGAATTCGGTGATTTAAACATTCTCTGAAAGAAAGAATGATGCAGAGATCAGAGGAAGTTTACTAATACTCAGAGTAAGAGGAAAACTAAAAACAAAATACAACACTTCATGGCTAGGTACAACCAAATAGTCAAGAACTTGCCTTTTCACCACCAGACATCCGATGTTCATTGTCAACAACATTTCTTCTCTTTGGAGTGAAGTCAAAAACATCATGAAGAAGCTCATTTTCCTATTTTGCAACGGGAGAGGATGAAAAGTATAAGCGAATAATAAGATTTCAAAAAATCAAGCTTGGCGAAGAGGAATAGTGATAGAAAACAACCTGCATGTGCTTAATGAACCCTCCCCCTAAGAAGTGCTTAAAAAAGTTTAACTGCAAAATTCCAATTATCAGAACACATACAGAATGAAAATCACAGCTCCTCAAGTAATTACAAAATTCACAGGAAAAACCTGTATCATTTGAGCCCATGATGATGTCTGCAGCGAATCACCGCCAATCTTTGTTGTGTTTTCAGGAGAGTAACCGTACTAAGATATTGTCAAAAGATAAGATCAGTTAAAACCTTATGTACACATTAGACGAGTAAAAAACATTTCCAGATCATAACAACAAAAGGTAACTAAAATACCTCAAAAAAATCCGAGATATCTCGAAACAAGTCCCGCTGAGTGTTAAGGTCTTTTTTCGCAGAACCTTTTCCACCAGCCTCAACAGCAAGGTTTTTTACTTGATTGACAACCTTCCCTTTTAATCCATGGATATGCACATAGCTTTCATGTGGTTTGCTCTCTTCTTGAGTAGTGTCGCTTGCACTGTTGGGACCACCAGAAGATTTCTCTATAACTCCAACCTCAAATATTAAAGCTAAAGCTTCTCCTGCTACAATGCGCACGGACCTGTCTTCCTTGTCTAGAAGACTAGATAAATAAGTAATCGAACTGCATAATAATAATATAGAAGCCAATGTCAGATTCATTAGTAGTAGCATGTGACATGAAGAAGCAAATGCTGGCTATCTTTCTTCATTTAAACTAAAAAACGAGAAAATGCAGATAATAAATAAAATCAAGCAAAAAGGTAACAAACAGAGCACACAGCACTAGACTCTGCTCACTTTTGCCAGCTTTTGGAGTTTAGTTTCATTTTGCCCATGGTCGTGAGGAGAAATGACCAAGCAGATACCACAGCTGTTATTAATGAAGGCGAGGGTTTAACCGAAACGACCTAAACAAAAATAACAGCAGTCAACTTTGAGAAGAAAAGGACAATAACAAAAACAAAAATTCTAACAAAGCTACGAAAACTTAAATGCTAACAATATGTTTGAGATAAACACCTACATTGGAACCCAATTTAGGATTAATCAACCGCCACATTATGTCCATTGATTTTTCTGTTTCCTCTTGATCAGTCCCACCGATAAAAGTGATAATGGCCAAGCATCGCACCAACTGTAAACACGAAATGAAAAATTTCAACAAACAATCAGTATAGAAAATTCAAACACGTGCTGAACACAGCATGATTTTGAAAATCTTGCTTACAGATGATATCCTCGAGGCATCTGACACAGATGCCAAAGATTCATCAAGAGGACGAACAGATTCTTCAAATATTTCACGTGCATTTTCACCACATCCAACTGTCAAAGCCAATAAACCTATAAAAGAAACGATAAAAAAGGTGAAAATCGCCAAAAGAGGGAGAGGTGAAGTAGCTCTCCGAAAAAGGAAGAATATAAAAAATATGAAACTCAGTTAATCTATTAAAACTTACCAATGGCATGACATGCCAAGGCTATTTCGTTTGTAGATGCCTTTTTGGATCCTTTCTTAATGGCACCAAGACACTGATGCAACAAGGTAGCGAATCTGAAAACAAACAAATGTTTAATTCAATTTTGGTGCGCAACAACTAAGGGCGTCATCTATAGCATATATTATTGTATTTGACAAAGCACACTCATGTCAACCTATCCCCATTGCTGCAACCATGTGTGACTAATAAGAGGCCAAAAGAAATCAGTTGCATAAGAAAGGCTAAATATCAAATGACCGAAGTCCTTACTTCTTTTCGACGAACTCATGCTGTATGTTGCTGTTGAATGCATCAATGATCACTGACAATGCTTTCTCCCTCGTGGAACCCCTATATCCAATTAAAAACATCATCATCTCAACCAAGCACCATATCATGTTTCAAAAACAGACCATAGACAGTCAAACATGCTCATTCAAAGATTATACAAATTCCATTAGTAAACAACACAAATAACAACAAACAAGCACCTCTTTTCATCTAAAGCATCAAGAGCTTTATCAAGCAAAGTATCATGATCAAAATCCACTTCTTCAGTACCCGTCACAGACATGCGATCAGACCGGACTGTAGACGACGAACTAACACTACTACCTTCATCATCGCTATCCAACATTGCAGCATTCTTACGTTGAGTATTACCTGAGTAATAATGACCATAACATCATTATTCAATTCACACATTCAAACTAAAAAACCATACAATCCAGATATCAAAATTGCAAAAGATAAACTTTAAGCAACACATAACGCTAAAATTAACACCAAAGATTCCTCCAATTAACAAATAATCCAAAAAAAATGTCCAGATAAGCAGAAACCCTAGGAAAGAGAAAAAAATTAGGGGACTTACGTTTTCCCATGGCGACGGCTTCTTAAAATTACAAGCTTTATTTTTGAGGCAATATTAGCGAAATTGAATCCCTATATGAGAACCAGAAAGCTGCAAAAGTATGAGATCGACAGAGTAAAACCGAATTAAAGAAGGAGAGAGGAACAAATTAAAGTCTGTGGTCAACTTGAATAGTGAACAATCCATTAAAATTCTGAGATAACTCGAAAGAATTGTCTCCCCAAGAAGGATCAAGACTAGGAAAAAAGAGAAGCAAGGGCAAAAAGAGAGGCTTGATATGAAGCCAAGATTGAAAGGCAAGAGATTAGATTGTGTGTAGGGAAAAAATTAGAAGGGTTATGTTATGTTATGTTACTGGCTGTGGAGGGAAAAGAGGGAATTATTCATTTTGCGTGGTGCGGAATATTCGGCGTGGATAGCGTTTGGACCGTTGGATTTTGTCGGCGAGCTGAGGGTTGTGGATCGTACACGTGGCGTAGATTTTGAGGAATTAAACACGTGAGCAGAAGGCTGCCTTTTGCCGTTTGGCTCTGATCTGACGTAAGTACTTACGGAATTGATTGATTAGTGATTACGGTGCGAAAAAAATTGTGACGTGGTTGTGAAAATTTCAGAGATTGTGTGGAATTTTGAAGAAATTGATTCTCATAAAATTCGTTCGCGAAAACTCCGTATGTCACTGTAATTTCATAATTTGAGTGGACGGCATTTTCCGAAAGTGTTTTATTTGAGAAATTCTTCTGTGAACTTGGTCCACCACGTCATTTGTGTTTCGATCAATAAAACTAAACATGTAAGCTCTTTTGTGGAATAACCAATTTAACTTGGTATCCTAAAAATTCTAACTAACACCTTAAAAAAAATTTAAACTATCGGTCCGTTTGTTAGAAGGGAACTGAAGCCCTGGAATTGGAAGTGGAACTTAAAAATAAGACTGTTTGTTACACTGATCTCACTTTCATGGAATTATCAATTCTCCAAAATCAGTGGAACTCAGTTCCCTAATTAAAGTGTGTGTTTGGGAGGAGCTTTTGGGCCCAAATAAGCTGATTTGTATTGGATAAGTTGTTTTAAGTTTTTTTTTCTATGTTTGGGTCTTACTTATTTTTCACTTGACTTTTGGGCCAAACCAGCTTATCAAAAGAAGCTCCAATTTGTAACTTATTGGGCGTTGATGACTGACTTATCCGTATTTGCATTAATAAAATATTCAATAATGTTTGAAAAAGTCAAGTTGAAATATTTTAGTTGTGTAGGAGTATTTAATAACATTTGAAAAAGTCAAGTTGAAAAAAAGTCACTTCTGCAAGGGATCTGCATTTTCTAAGCTCTCATTTTCTAAGCCTCCCTTTATCTCCACCCTCCATTTCATCTAATGGCTCAAAACTCAAAAGTGGACACATACAACAATAAAATAAAGAAAGAAATGAAAAAGAAATGCATATGATCTCTTCTCTCCCCACGGCTTCCACTTTGCTCTCTCTCCTCCTTCACATTTGCAATCCACTTTTCCAGAAACACCCAAAAGTCACGCCTTGGAACAACATCTCCTTTCATCATCTAATCAAATAGACATTTGTTTGCATTGAACATAAAAGCTTAAGGTCTTTATCGGTTCCTCTTGCTCTCTCTGCCGCCTCCTCCTCCGCCGCCGCCGCCGCCACATCCTCCTTCGCCGGAATTTCCTCCGCCGTCGTATCCTCCTCCTCTGACAAATCATCCTCTTCGTCGCAGCCTTACATAGATCGGACACCACAACCACGATGGCAAGATCGGCCACCACCAACCACGAGGACGAGATTAGTCACCACTGACCAGGTGGGCGGTGGTGGCTAATCCTGACGTTGTGGTCAGTGTCGAGGACGTCAAACACTCCATGGAAGGCGGCGGCGGAGGGAGCAAGAGGGTTGCAACGGTGGGGTTGGCCGGAAGGTGGTGGTCGGTGGTAGATGTGGCCGCCGAGGTTGGCGCCGGAGGGGTAAATGAGGGAGGAGAGGGGTAGATCGAGATGTTGGAGGGGTTGGAGGAGGGTGGCGTTGCGAAGGGGGTGATGGTTGGCGATTGAAGACAGTGACAAGTGAAAGCACGGTGGCTATGGAGATGGGAAGGTTGAGGGAGATAGAAGAAAATGAGAATGCAGAAGTGATGGGGTATAGCATGGGAGAAAAGATCAAGTGCATTTCTTTTTTTTTCTTTCTTTTATTTTGATGTTCTATGTGTGAGCCTGTGAGCTATTGGATGAAATGGAGGGTGAGGATAAGATGAGGCTTAGAGAGGCTTAGAAAATGCGGCTAGGGACACCTCCTATTCCCTGGCCTCCTATTTTGTCCTATTCTCTCCATCTTAACCATTCATTTCATCCAAGGGCTCCCATCTAACATATTACCATACACCCCACTCCACCATATTTCTCTCCCACTTCCCCCACATCTCTTCTCTCTCTCCACATCTCCCCTACCCCACGTCCAACCTCCTTCTCTCTCCACTCTCCATGCATACTGTCCCTCACCACCCCATCCTCACCAGCCACAACCACGGCAACCATGACAGGGAATATGAATCGATCTCCGACAACCAACGTGGCCTCGCCGACAACCAACGGTGGCCACTCCGACGACGTCAGTTTCCCATCATGGTGGTCGCGCCGACGACGATGAAGTCTCCGGCGACGCATATCACAACCTCGCCTCGTGCTTTGCGGTTGTGGATGACGAATGCAGCAGCGGAGATGAATACGACGTGGAGGTTGAGGGAGATCGTGAGGATGTTGTGTGGTTGAGTCTCATCGGAGACCGGCGACGACTACGTCGTGGGCGGCGATGGCGATTACATGGAAGATGATGGTGTGGATGGCGGCACAAGTTTTGTGAGGGGTGAGGTTGGGCGTGGGGTAGGGGAGATGTGGAGAGAGAAGAGATGTGGGGAAGTGGGAGAGAAATATGGTGGAGTGGGATGTATGGTAATATGTTAGATGAGAGCCCTTGGATGAAATGAATGGTTAAGATGGAGAGAATAGGACAAAATAGGAGGTCAAGGAATAGGAGGTGTCCCGGACCGTAGAAAATGAGGGTTTAGAAAATCCACATCCCTGCAACTAGAGATCCAAACATAAATCAGTTCACACAAACTGGCTTTTATCCAAACTAACGTTTGAAAAAGTCAAGTTGAAAAAAGCCGCTTCTCCACCAAGTTTCCCAAACACACTCTAAAACTGAGAACTCATTGAATTCTGAGGAAGTGAAACTTCTTAGACAATTTTACCCCATATAATTATTTTAATCTACATTTTTACCCTTCCCCTAATCTATATAATAAAACATGTCAATAATATGTTATAAAAAACATGTCAATAATAAAAATAAACGAACATCTCCGTTCTGTCCAAAAAAAGAAACGATCATCTTTTTGTTTGAAAATTATTTAATAAAATCCGTATAATTAGATAATTTAAGCATCATGTTTTGAGAAGATACAGATGAGAGGAGACGATATATTTCTAGAATAGGTGTGAAATTCTTCGAGTCATACGTGTGGATTAATACCGTGAATTCGTGATTACGAGTAGTTTGAAAGCGTAATTATATAGAGTCCCGATTTCATCCGGAGTTGCAAACACATCTAACATAATCCCACACGATATAACTTTTAGCTGATAAAAACGATATTGTTGCCATTCCACACATACTATTAATGCCATATATTAGTTGACTTTATGTCTTGGATTATATAAATTGACACGAGTACTACCTATTGCCTTTTTTTTGTGATCCAATAGTACTTAATATAATTAGATTTATCTTAAAGGTCCTATTTAATCTTGGGGTTTCAGGTTTACAAATCGTTCAAACGTTATCTTAAAGGTCCGATTTAATTCTGGGGTTTCAATTTTGCAAATCGTTTAAAGGTTATCTTAAAGGTCCGATTTAATCTTGGGGTTTTAGGTTTAAAAAAAATTCAAAGATTATTTTAAAGGTTTGATTTAATCATGGGGTTTTGGGTTTGCAAATCGTTCAAAGGTTATTTTAAAGGTCCGATTTGATCTTTGGGTTTTAGGTTTACAAATCGTTCAAACATTATCTTAAAGGTTCGATATGATATTGAATGTATATTAAAAAAAATCTAGGATATGATATTTTTATGGGTTAAGGGTCAAATCTAGCACTCTACTATTGTCAAAAGTTCACCCAACATAAACAAGAATTCGATGGTTCAAATGTGACACACATCTTTTCAAAAATGGCTCAAATCTAGCATTTCCGTCAACTTTAACGGATTTGACCGTTAAATTTGACTTGACCATGTCACGTCAATCAATTTTGCCACGTGGCATACCACGTCACCCAATGGGACCACTCAGTGTCCATTGTTGGGTGACGTGGCGGGTGACGTGACCGGCCACGTGGCAAAACTGATTGACGTGGCGGGTGACATGGCATGGTAAAGTCAAACTAAGCGGTCAAACCCGTTAAAGTTGACGAAAATGCTAGATTTGAGTCATTTTTGAAAAGATGCGTGCTACATTTGAGCCATCGAATTCTTGTTTATGTTGGGTGAACTTTTGGCAATAATAGAGTGCTAGATTTGACCCTTAACCCTATTTTTATTTATTGTTTTTAATTAGGGTCAAAACAGTCTTTTGATACATCTTCTATTTATTTTATTTATATTTCATAATATTTATATTAATAAGTTCCATGTTTATCTCCATCCTAACAAACAAACTTTAAAAATCAATTTCACTCTCACTTCCACTTCCACTTCCATTTAAATCAATTCCCTTCTAACAAACGGGTCCTATATGTTTTCAATATTTTTTTTATAGATTGAAAAAATCTTGTTATTAATTAATTAATATTTTTATAATTCCATGTCAGATTAAAAATTACAAGTAATATTTTACATGTTTAGTTGTTAATGGCTAGACCACGAATGACATGATGCACTGGGTTTCATACAAGAATTTCTCTGCTTGGCATCAAGTATTGGTTCATCTTCTAATAAAAAAAAAACTATTGGTCCTCCAATTTTCCTAAAAATATAACTGAGCAAGCGAAGTAAGGGAGATCTTGAAGATTAATTCAAAAATAAAAATAAGTTTTATATTTTTATTCTTCGAATAATCTGAATTTTTAATTAGAAATATTTATTATGTGTTTCCATAAATATAGGAAATTTAGCTCCGGTAGTTAGATTATTTATTTTTAAATTATTCAATAAGTTAATTCCATATTTAGGTTTCTCCCTCTCACCCTCTACTTTTCTTCTGCGTTCAGTTTGACAATTAACGCGATCGTATTTAATGTGATGCTGAAAATTGTCATAGCTTGTCTATGTGGGCAACAATCCTACCCTCAGTCCAAATTAAATCGGCCGTGATTAACAATAATAAAGGTATGAGAATGGTAGGTTGGCATTGGACCTAGAAAGTCCATAACCTCAAGTAATTAGACAATGAGTTTCTTTGAATATAGCTTTTGGAGAATAACTTCTAGAAAAAAACTTTTAGATAATAGATTCTGGAGAATAATGTCTGCATAATATATAGCTTTTAACAAAAACCTATGTTTCTACACCAAACATAATTTTTAAGGTAAAAAAAACTAATCAGAGAAAATTTGTGAGTGTTTCTCTGTCTTTAAACTAAAACTTATGTTTTGAGCTCAAAATCTAGGCTTGGAAGTTAGCATAAGACATGCTAACTTAATTGAAAATAACACTTGAGACTTTTTAAAGATAACATAATTAATGGCTCTAAAATTTGTAAATATCAATCAAGAACTATAGTCAGCTACTAAATTTTGTTTCGAAAACCGGGATGGGTCAAAAGTCCAAAACATGCTTATTGTGCTCCTGTTTTGAATTGTTTCTGAAAGAATGTGATGGCCCATTGGGCTGGATAGAGTAACAGCAAGAAAAAAAAATAACCGCTTTGCGGTTGGTATGAATAACCCATGTACAATTCGGGCTGCCTACTTGATGAATTCCCAATACAAGCCTAATATATAATAAAACCACTATATTTTAATAAGTCATGCGTTTTCTGGAGACAAGATCATATCATCATCATGCATTTGAATGATTGAGTGAGGTGGAGAACAACATAAAAGTAAAGATGAATATGGTGGAAGAAAGTACGCACACCGACCAAAGTGATAGTGGGAGGGAAGAGTGTCAGGTCTTGAAGATGTTTCATGGGAAGAGGGAAGAAGCTCCATCACAAGGGAAGGATGTGTGACTACATACAAGAGAAAAGTTAAGTAAAAACGTGTTACTCCACGCAAAAAGTCACATACCATTTGACTTTTATCCAAAGCATGTTCTGGTTCCTAACGTGCAAAGGATGAGAATGCAGCTACCGAAAATTGAAGTTGGAGCTTTGTGGACATACGCGTGCCACAACAAAAGTGCTAATATCCAAGTTCATCTCCCTTTCTTCATATTTACAAGTCTACGAGAAAATTGAGCGGTACTATGAACTGACATCTAACATAATTGGTATAAACTAAAAAAAAACATTACACTTCTATCAATCTATGGCTAGTAGTGGACTTCATCATTCTGTCCAAGTTATCTCCCATTATATTATTCCTCTCCCCTAATCATACATTTCAACCACCTCGCTATACCATCTTTCTCCTCCTCCTCTCCCTTTTATTTCCCTCTAAAAATTTTTCAATTCTTTATTAACCTCGGGTAATTTACATTTCCCCATTTGGTGCTTTTTTGAGCCCCAAGAGAGTATTCATGAATCACAAACATGTTGAATAACTTTGGGATAATCCTTCCGACCCAGTCTATTTAAACGAATGTTTTGTGGAATTTGTAGTTTTTTATTATACTCCCTTCGTAGATATAAGATCACTTTCAAATTTCAATTTATTCATAAATTGATAAATATAAGCAATTTTCTAATTTTTCTTAACTTTTTTCCAAATAAACCCTAATAATGTTTATCTATAATAAACAAGTAAGAGAGAGAGTGTGAGAATAAAGGTATATGCATGATTAAGGTAGATTAATAATATCATGTGTTAATAACTACGTTATTAGCATCCTTAATCTAATAAAATTAGGAAAAGTAGTCTTTATATTTACGAATGGAGGAAGTATATATGCCTGATTTTTATTTTATTACTTTTGTACTATCTAGTGTGTTATATATTATTGCATTCGCTGAGAGTTATGGTTTAACTCCAATAGAAAGAATGATGGAATTAAAAATATCTGGTCACCCCGTCTTGCGCCCGTGCATGGCTCATTTGGCTGGGCCAAGTGATTATGAAACAGAGGATAATGTAAATAATTGCATCTGAACTATTCGAATATCATGTCAATTAGTCAATCAGGGAAGCCAGCTTTAGAAAGTCATATAAGCTACTGATATCTTAATTTTTAAGGTTTGTTTTGGTTTTCACTTTAACTAAAACTAAATAATGTTACTGTATGATACAATTTATAATACACTTTTAATGTGTTTGACACAGACTTGTGAATAAGGCCAACACATAATAAATGAAAAAAATAAATATCTATATTCACATGGAAAATTTAATAAAGTGCTCTATAAATAGAAATAAATGAAAATTACCTTATAAATAAGATCAAAGAAATATAACTCCAGACAAGATGATATAAAAAATGACATATTCTAAATAAAATACACAATACCTCGTACAAAGCCGCTTAATTTCTGAGTTATGAGTTTGTTTGAAAAGCCGGTCTATATTACTAGAAAAGAAGGATTATTATGTGTTTATTATCCGGCTACCTTTATAAATTATTTTTTATATTTAATTAACTTCTTTCATATATTTATCTATCCATCTCTATCCCAATCATTTTACATTGTATCAACGAACACCCTATATATGAGTATGATGAGAGCGAGGTCATGGAGTCGCTTATATAACAGCTTCACATTTGTATTGACATGATAAATAATCCAAGGCGTCCTGATACATTGGGTGCTGGGGACCATATGTAAATGAAGCAATTTTTTGTTTAAGGCGAAATAAAAAGACTCTTAAAGCCAATCTCGCGTAAATAGTATTTTATTTTTTAAACATAACCATGCAAAAAAAGTGCAGCACAGACAATTCAGCAAAATTAACCTTGTTAGTGATCAGTGTAAATGAGCTCCGTTAGGTCCTTTCAAAACTATAAGGACCAACACTTCAAAGTGAATAAACTCTAGGAATGAATGATCATTCACTTTCAAACTTCAGGAGCTACAACTAAATCACACTTAATTATAGGAACTAAAAGTTAATTTAACTCATAAATTATTAAAATTGTGTGTGGCAAATTTATTTATATACAGGTGTGTTCATGTTCATATTGGACGTTTTTTGGTCAAATAGAAAAGGCAAATGGATAAATACCAAAATTCATTATATATAGGCTAAGAATCTCAGAGGGGGCTGAAATAGCTTAGAGAATCAACCTTTTTTTACGAGTCAAGCTTAAAGGTAATCGGAATGCACAGTCACAGATATTTAAAATTTGTGATAATGTATTGGTGGGCTAACAAGAGGCTTGACGTGCAACCTAATCCTACTACAGGCCATCACCATCAAAGCTGTGGAATGAAATTCCCTCACCCTCTTTGGCCCTTTCCCCTTCAAGAATAACATATCCTCTTCATTTGATATGCCTAACATATCCTCTTCAATTAGATCCAAACTTTATCCCTTTTTATTTTTTATTTATCTTGAGTTCATAAATAAAAATAAAACTATTCCCTATCTACCTCATTCATGATTTCTGCTCATTTGTTCGATGCATATGTACGCGCTTAATCATAGATAGTACACAAAGAAAGTGAAAAAGGAAGTTGCATAGAGCGTGGAACGAGGGTGCTACCTCTTTTGTTTTAAGAATGCTTTAATTTATTGGCTCTGTTAAGATTCATAACCGACGATGCATGTGGATGGCAGCCTCATCACCATTAGGAGCAGAAAATTAAACCTTGCGATGAACAGGCAAGAACTCTGTTAATTAGAAGTTATTAGCTGTTAATTATGCGCGTGTATTTGCTTATGTCAACTATCAATATCTCATCTCACGAAGATGCATTGCCCTTTGTCTCAGTTATAAGCGAGGCCACTCTCCGAAGAAAATCGTAGCCGCCGATTAACCCAAAACATTACCTAACCATCTCTTTAATTAGCTAAAAAGAAAAATAAAAGAAAATGGAACCAACCCTAAAATCTGAAAGCTACAATTCCTGAACTCAACCCATCTCTTGACTCCACAATGTTCACCGTCACATCATCATTTGTCTACGTTCTTCCTTTGTATTCACCTTATCCAAATCCAAACCCCTATTCCACGTCAATTCACTCAGATCACTGTCATTTTAAGTATGAGATATATTTTTGTTTAATAGATGTATGAAATATATTCAATTAAAGGGAAAATTAATTAGAGATGACATAAAAAAAATAATAAAAATGAGGTTATGAGTTGTAAATTACAACTTCTAGCTCTTACAATATAATAACATTTTTTTGTTATCAAAAAATATTTTTTTTTAATTTGGTGATAACAACTCGTATGTATTTATTTTAATTATATTTCTTCACTGAGACCTCTAATTAATAATCCTCCATTAAAATCTAAGTTTAGATCCAAAATTTTAAAAATTGATGAATTGACTAATTAAAGTATATATGTAACACGTGGAAAAACTTTTTCGCAATTTAATATTTATCTATTTTCATCAATTCAGACAAATTTATTAAAAAATAAATTAGTGTGCAAAGAGATACATGGCTTGTCAGTTAATTTATGGTTTTGAATTTTGTTAATCACTTATTGTTTTGTCAATAAGTGGTGGTGTGGTCCCATAATTTATTTAATTAGGAAGAAAATGAAATGGTGGGAATGCAACTATAAATAGCAGCGCGCCAGAATGTAACGAGGATAACAGAAAGAAAGAGAGAGAAAAGGCCAAAGTCTGAAACCACAACATTCGAACTCACTTCATTTCGTATCTTCATCTTCTTATTCAATTCTTGTCCATCATTCTAAACCAAACAATGAACAATAACAAACCGTTCATCCTGGAGGCTCTGAACGTGCGCGTGGAAGGCACCGGCAACGAGTTCCTGGTCTTGGCTCACGGCTTCGGCACCGACCAGTCGGCGTGGCAGCGGATTCTGCCCTACTTCACGCGCCGCTATTCCGTCGTGCTCTACGATCTGGTGTGCGCCGGAAGTGTTAATCCCGATTACTTTGATTTCTGCCGCTACACCACCCTGGACGCCTACGTGGACGACCTCCTCAACATCCTTGACTCCCTCCGCATCCAACGCTGCGCCTACGTCGGCCACTCCATCTCCGCCATGATCGGCATCTTAGCCGCCATTCGCCGCCCCTCCCTCTTCTCCAAGCTCGTCCTCATCGGCGCCTCCCCCAGGTATGTATGCATGCTATCACTTTTCAATTCTTAGACAAAAAAAGTTCATAGATATAACAACTAGTTGACCGTTGTATTTGGAGAAGTTAATGATGTGCAAAGAAACATATATTTTGTATATTATTTTAGATCATAGGTTAAATCTAGCCTGCACATGCTTATAAGTCAAAAATAAAGTAATTTAAAGGAACCTAGAAAAAATCGAATTTTAAGGATTCTATTTAGCCTTCTTATAAGTATACTGCAAAAAGGTTAATTAGAGCTTAGCGAGTAATATATGTCACATGTGAATTGATTAGTTTATAAGTAGAATAAATTAGTTTTGAGAAATAAAGATAATTATAGACATTTTAAAGTGATGAATTTTGTATATTAATTTCTCCAAAAAAATTCAGGGAATAATTCAAATCAATTCCATATTTTAGTTACTGGAATTGAGTTTTGATTTGGTGTTTTTTGTTCTCAGATTTTTAAATGATGTGGATTATGATGGAGGATTTGAGTATGGTGAAATTGAGCAAGTGTTTTATGCTATGGAGGCAAATTACAAGGCATGGGTGCATGGATTCGCGCCATTATCCGTAGGAGCGGATGTTCCTGAGGCGGTTAGGGAATTCACGAGGACTTTGTTCAACATGAGACCTGATATTTCACTGTTTGTGTGCAGAACTGTGTTTAACAGCGATTTGAGGGGTATTTTAGGGATGGTGAAAATTCCATGTTGTATTATGCAGACAACAAAGGATCTATCTGTGCCATCATTTGTGGCCAATTATATGAAGGAACAGTTGGGTGATAAGACCACCGTACGGTGGTTAGACACGGAGGGTCATCTTCCTCATTTGAGTGCTCCTGGCTACTTTGCACGTCAGCTTGAGCTAGCACTTACTCAATAGTCAGTAGCGCGTGAGGCTTTTTCATAGTACAGCTAGTGGAATGGTCAAGGAAGAAAGTGGCCAAAGGATGGCCACATGGCGAATAATATGTGGGGTTTGATGCTAAGATTTGGGATTTTATTATCTCATTTCAAAGGGATAAGGATTGACACGTGACTATCACATGGTTTTGAAGGATTCTATATGTAATGTAGTGGTGGTACTTTCTTTCCGTTTTCTCTTATTGTACCCTTTAAATTTAGCTTTTAGTGTGTCTTGGTGGTTTATAGTAGGTAGCATCTTATGTGATGGGTTTTTCACTTTTTCTTAATGTGGGCGGACAAATGAAAAGGCAAGGGTAATGATTTTAGTTATTTGACATGACTTAAGTACGACGGCAATCTCAAATCTTCTTATTCTTGTCTTTCCCTTCTCTAATGGATGTGTTTCTGTTACCCATCACTTATCAAATATCTCAACATTAACAACATCACTGCAATAGTAATGGCTGTAATGCTTTGGCTTTTGCCACATAATTTAACAGTGTGATTAGCTATTCTGTTCGTTCTTTTCCTGACCCCAAATTCTTTTACTATCAGTGCCTTTGATTTCTTTTTTTTAGCAACCAATGAACTAATTTCACAAAGGCAAAAAAGTCCTAATTTCACTCCCTTCTAATCATATGTCTTGATAAGAGTAGAGATTGTGATCCATCTTAAGCGCCTAATGATGGGCCCTGGCCTTGCATAGATTCTTGGTTCACTGCTCTGGCTCAATCACGCGCTTTGCCTCTGGAAATTTTTTATGGATATATATGATATCAAATGGAAAAGGACAAGTAGATTGTGAAAACTTAGTTTTATTTGCTACTAAAAACAGTGTTTTGAATAAACAATGACTACAACAAATTGACAATATATCTGAAGATTTTTAGTTAGTCAAGGAGATGAGACAAAGGAAGTGATCCAATCGCAGCGTCTACATCAAAAACCGATTTGCTATTGATCGAGGTCATTTTTCTCCTCCAAAGCTTCCTTAGCTAATGAAAATATCTAGCCATTGACCCTTACACTAACCAACCATAGTTAACATATTGAATATAAAGTAGAGAGTGTAGAGAAGAACTCCGTCCCTTATTTTTTATATTTCACAAGGTATCCCACCTGCGTGTCATTAAATGATGTGTTTCAGATTTTAAATTTTAAATCTCCATTAATAACAAGTGTTAAGTGTGAAAAGAACATTTAATGTGTTGGTGTCTTATATTAAGGACAAAAAATTACAAGTAATATATGCTTTATAATAAGTAACGAGAGAGTATATTTACATTGCAATTGTCAATATTGCATTGGCATCAGCGACTGAATCCTTTACAATATAATTGTTAATGTCATGATACGTGCACTAATTACTTACTATTTTTTTTGGTATCAGGCCCATGCTAATCTATGCAGCATCTAGATACCTAGCCTTCCCATTTTGACAATCAATACAAATCCTAAACATATAATCAAGCACAGCCTACTTCACTCTTTTGCCTTTTACGAGCAAATATGAGGTTTAGCCACTAAGACGAATCAACCATCCGAGACTGACCAGGTTAACTTTAATTGTACAAATTAATGTAATGCGTCTCTTCAATATGCATGAACTAATCAGTGATCAATGAAGTGACAAAAAGGTACGCATTCTCTAGGTAGGTACTGGATGCCTTTAGAAATTGTGATTTGGTCAAACTGTCCGTAATCATTGACCTCCACTGGAGCCATATTTTCTAGGCCTCATGTCAATTGGGCTTGTTCCCATCAGGCCCTCCCATCTCCAAAAACCTGTTTTGGTACATCAAGAATAGGACAAATAAAGCACTCCCCACTAAGTTTTCCTTTTGTAGGCCTTTCATCCATTTGATCACATTTTTTAAAAACATTTCTCTGTTTAGTTTCCTTTTAGTTTGTTCGGATTTTCATTCATAGTGTCTAGCCTCTGCGCACTGTCCACATAACGGCTAATCATGCTTACTAGGTTTTTCGGCCGAATCCTGCTTACTAGTTTGATCCTTGTGTATTCTTGTCCAAAAGTGTGACTGATATGTGATTGCTATACAAAAATATAAACTGCACTCTTTTGGATCTACTGGTTAAAGCTTCATGTTGCACTGGTTTCATATTTTGTTGAGGTAGTGGTTATATTAGTTTATGGACCTCCAATTTTATCCTGCCTCAAGATTAATTGCTGGTTTATCTATATCATTTTATTGTATTAAATAAATTGTCTTTTCTGAAAATATCCGCAGTCAACTGACTGATTTTTTGTTTGTCAAATTTCTTCCCCGTAAAATTCATTTTTTTAATGAAAACTGTATAACATTATCTCATAATTATTTTAAAAACAAAAAGATTACAAACGTAAAATTCATTTCAGGTCATTTTCTATGAAACAATGAGGAAATTTGTACCACTTTTTTTATCTGAACACTAAACTACATCCAAATACAGTTTTTGGCTGTCAAATACATCCAAATATATACAAAAAGAAAATGAGAGAGAGAATAGAAGCTGATAAAAAAGCTCCTACAGTATACAATTTGAAAAAGCATGTTCAATAAAAATCAAAGATATTCCCGCGAGATGGATGATCCGTCTTGAACCGCCCCAATCAAATTTTTTATCCATTAATAAATACGGCCATTGGCTGCTTTTTCTCGTCCAAGGCAATTGATTCGATGCCTTCACCTCAGAATAAAAAAAGTTGTTATATACTCCCTCCAGTCCCTAATGTAAGAGCCCAAAATTTGAATGATTTTGGTCCCTAATGTAAGAGCTCATCCAATATTCTCTCCTCATTTAATGCATTTTTTCCTACTTTACCCCTAACTCTCTTTCATATTTATTAATGCTTATGTATTTCTCTCTCTTAAAAGTACCATAATAAATATGGACAATATTGGAAAAGTAGCATTAACTCCAGACACCCAACTAACATTCACATGTTTTCTTAAGAAGCGTTTTTTTGGCGGCTAGCTCTTACATTAGGGACCGGAGGTAGTACTAATTAAACATCTCGATAAAGTTCTTAATCCCTGCTTTTCATGTCATACATACATATCGTTATGCTGAACAAATTGTTAGGCAGCATAGATGGTGAAGGTACAATATGCATATGCATTAGGTCCACGATTTGAATGGTAAACAAGTGATTTGATTGGTGAAAAGGAAGGGGCGCCTGATAATGCCAAGTGACAAAGAAGGGCATTGAAGAAGAGAAATGAATAAAGAGAGGGGAGAGTTAAAACTCAACAGTGCCAATTACGAGAGCATAAAAAAGAGAGTCCACCAGACGTCAAGCAAGGGACCCATAATAGCGGACAAGGATTATAAATCATGATGCGACCCAACGACTAACTGATTATCAATAACGGAATCTACTACACGTGTCAGAAGAATACCCGGTTTAGCTGTTTCTCCCTCCTCCACCTTAAGATGAAGAAAAAAATCAAAAGAATATGCCACTACAAAACAATTATAAGTTGCCTACCACTCTTTTTCAATGTTCAAATCTTCCACTCCATATTGGTCAAAAAAAAAGAAATCTTCCACTCCATCCATGTGGACTATTCTGCATGTCAGCACTCAAAATTTCATTTTCTATGAAACCAAAGCCAACAACAGCATTAATCTCTCTCTATTTGCCGTTCCTCCCGGAGCCTTCTTTTCTCAATCAATTAATTTCTTTTGTGGAGATATGACTTTTATTCCTTTGCTAAACTAGTAAAACTTTTCATAATGACTTTTGCTTTATTATATGGGTCTTTTCATGTTTGAAATAAATGCAATACTACAGTTAAAGTGTTGTTATACTTTGACAGTAACAATTTTGTATATTTTTGATAAAAACTTTAAAAGTGCCAACAAACATCTAAGGAAAGGGAAATTTATCTCGGTACAAGATTTTTCGCCTTGGCTCTTGGCCCTTGGCCGACAATCTCACATGAACTCTAACACTAATTTTACAAACATTTCTCCATTGGAACGATATTTACAATATTCCTCTGACTTTGCATATTTTTTTTTCTGAGCTGGGCAGAGCAGGGGAATGTTGTCCAACAAAGTCACAGAGCTGGGCAGGACATGATAGAGGTCGAGAGATCTATGCCGACACTTCCGATTTGTAAGCAGCTACGTTGCCGGATCTTGGTTGCCGTAGAAGCTCTATAAGTTTCTCCGCCTGTTCACATTTCCTCAAACAATCAGCCACACAAAAATAAACACACCTACCAATTTACAAGCACTATGCAACTAATAATATAAGGTCCATGCTCTAAGCATTGACATGAGCTAATAATAATAAGTCCTACTCTATTGCTAAATCAAGCACTATGCAACTACACTACCTCTCAATGCATTCTTAACATATAAATTTTTAATAGGGTTCATTGACACGGAAATTTTGCCTAAGGATTAAAGTAGGAAGTATTGTATTTTTATGTTCAAGCCAGTCCTAAAGTCATAAAATGAGCTAAGATAGTCTTTTTTTTAATCACATTAGAGAGTCATTCAGAAAGTGCTATCTTGAGCCCGTTGATGATTTCAGAAGCTAATTTGAGCATAACAATATTTTCACTACTACTATAATCCTGAGACAAAACTTCCGTGTCAACGATGATCTTTAACCCTTTTTAATAAGAAGAAAATGAGTATGCCACGTCAGAGGATGAAATGTCATGTCTATGATTGTGATTGTGAGCTACCTTCTGTTTTGCCCGATTGGTACCAGACTGAGACAAAGCCACCAAAGGAGGAATAGCTCCTTCACGAGCAACCATTGTACGGCAACCAACACTATCCTCACAAATCTGCAAAAGTATCACCACTGCTATTTCCTTCTGCCTCTGAGAGCCTACCTCTATAATCTCCACCAACACCGGAATCCCTCCTTCCTCCACCAACGCCGTCCTCGCCTCCGCCACCGATATAAGCACACTCAACACATAAGCTGACTTATCCACCATGTTTGATCCAAAATCCGCCATTAATTCCACTAATGCCCTCATAATTCCCGCCTGTACGGCTCTTATTTTGTTCTCCTTCACCGAACAGAGTGAATATAACGCCGTCGACGCGTCTTTCTTCCCTCGGAATCCTCCGTTCTCGAGGAGATTCACCAGCGCCGGAATCGCTCCTGACCGTCCGATCACGAGCTTCGTGTCTTCTATCTGCGATAATCGGAGCAAAGCGCAGGCGGCGTTTTCTCTCGCCGTCGATGTTCCTGACCGGAGAGCTCGAACCAGAGGCTTGATCGCGCCGGAAGAAGCGATTAATTCTTTGTTTTCGTCACATAATGAAAGGTTTAATATCGCTGTGACGCCGTATTCTTGGAGCTGATGGTCCGGCGAGGAGATGAGCGAAATTAACGGCTTAATTGCGCCGGCGCCGGCGATTTTGAGGCGATTTTCTGGTTTGTTCTTTGCGAGGAGTCTGATTTCCATGGCGGCTTGTTTTTGCTCGTCGATTGAAGAGGAATTGAGATCGGAGACAAGTTGGCGGATGAAATCGTCGGAATTCTCGGAAGCACAGGCGATGAGAAGACGGCGAGATTGTGAAGAAGCCGTAGGGAATTCGCCAGATCTATCACTGTTACAATCGCTGAAAGCAGAGGAGGAATAATTATCGTTAATACTCAATTCGCTTAAGCTTCTTCCCATGTATTTGTAATTGGCCGGACTTTCAGTTCCCATGGCGGCGGTCAAAAAGTCAAACACGGTTGCCGGAAGAATCGAGTGAGAGAGAGAGAGAGAGACAAGAAATGAGAGTTGTGTTTTGTGTTGTGAAGTGGAATTGAGAAATGAAGGAGACAAAAGGAGAGAACATAATTGCATTGCTTAGAGCTTAGGGGAGAGTGACACGTGCGAGTATTGAATATGGGAGAAATTCTTACTGAACCCGATGTCCTGTGCACCACGTCATTTGTGGCCTGACAAACTAACCACAAGTTGACACGTGAGGTACGACGTATAATTTTTAATTTGACGTGACACCCTGAAAAATTAACTAACTTTAAAAACATTTTTCTTTACATTGTAAAATAAAAAACATTGAAAACGTGAGAATTAAAAATTTTATCATTTAGTTCCTGTTTTTAGGGTGAAATGTCATGAAAGTTACAATTCATACAATATTTGTCGAGTTGTGATTGATCAGACTACAAATGACGTGTTACACTAGCTTCACGTGAAAATTTCTTTGACTTGAAAAAGGAGGGGAGGCACGTGCGAGGGCAGACTTTTAACGCGTGCGGGGGAGGAACGTTATTCGAGGAGGGGTTTTAAGTTTTTAACTGATGGCATGGGTGGCTTACGAAGGTAAAGGGAAAATGATTCTGTACTGTGGCGTGGGGTGTTGGGCTCACATTTACGCCTTGTGTTTCATGACACGTGGAATTATTAGGTTTCGTCTTTGGGCCACATGCTTCCATCAATCATGGGAATCAGTACAGGTCATGCCACGCCCTTCACCGGATCATCATAATATCTTCCATTTGTTTTGTATGTAGGAAAATTTATTCTGGTTTAAAAATATGACAAAAAAAAAACTACATAACCATTTAAAATCTCAAAATTACTCACACATCTAGCATTTGAATAATATAATAGAATGCAATAATCAAATTAACAAGTACATGCTAATGATGCTATAGTTGTCAACGTAGTTTATTTTAGTAGTTTAGTTTTATTGTAAACAATAGATGTTGCATCTTGAAATGATCAACTCTTCCGTCATAAATATATGACTTGTCTACTTAATTTAATTATATTAAGCATATTAGTTAAGTTAGATATTATAACATATTTTCCCCCAAAACACCTCAAACATATCCCTTAACTCACTCTCCATCTTACTTGATTATTGTTGAGGGACATCGATTGAAATTATTCGGGAGAAGTGGAAAAAAATTAAAATTGGGTCCTATATATAGAGCCAAAATCACCTTCTTAAATAAATCTCACATTTAAAATGCGAATGAGTATTTATAAGTAGTGGTTGCACAAAATAATTTCACAATTGTATTACACTATTTTCTTTGAGTCCCTTGGGATTTAGCAGTAACCTTTGATATTGAAATGGATTTTATTGCAAAATTTGCCCTCTCAGTGCAATTTTCCCTCAATAAATTAAGTCCAGTTGAAAATTTTCTCTTATTTTCCTCATCAACCACTAGGTCCCCCATTTTTGTTTTCCTTCCATACTTGGATCTTGAAAGCTTCTAATAGATCCTGGATCTAAATTCTGCTCACACAATCAAACCAAACCACCCCACCAGAATCATGCAACTGCCGGTCAACAATATGTAGTGACGAACACCAATAATGATGAAATGTTTTATTGTGAAATACTAGCTAGCTCTAGGTGACGCGGACTTGGACATGGGAAACATGGGTAAAGAGATCATTATTTAGAGTCCAATATTACTCCAAACTAATAACGGTACGTGTTCATTGCACTGCGACAGGTGAAGCTACCATTAAATTCCATTAAGTGTCGTGTTGGGGAATATGTGCAACACTTACGCATGTGTGGCAGCAGAACCGTATACAGCCCATGACATAAAATGCATGTGTTTCCTCATCATAGGCTCTTGTTCAGCCTTTCAACTTTATACAATATTTATTAAATTCAATGGTCATGCATGTTCCAGGTTTGTCTCTTTGAAATCTTAATAATGAGATGCACACAGAGTCATCGATTGCGGAGGAGATTTACAATCATAAGTATTGGCACAGACATGAAAAATAGGGAGTTAGGTATCACTAGAGTTGGGATTTTAGGCTAGTCCAATTTAAACGGGCAACCCGACCTGACCTACTTTTAATTTTGGCTGGCGTTTTAGTTTGGGCTTAATTTTTTCAACCCAACCCAATTTTTTTTCTATTTCTCTAAGCTCAACCCGACCTAAATACAAACTTTATATGTAAAGTTCATATTTCAAACCAGTCCAACCCCAATCGACTTTAAAAGCGTGTTAGCCCGCTTTTAGCCCATTTAATTTGGGTTGAAATTTTAGCAACCCGACCCACTATTTTTTTTATGTATTTGCGGGCTCAACCGGATCGGGCCAGAAGCCCCAACTATAGGGACTATCTGTTTAGTCTAGATAATTTTAAAGGGACTTTTCTTTTAATGACTAAATAAAATAAGGTGAGTTATTTTTAAGAGAACTTCTATCAAAATATGTGGAGAAAAAAGTATTAATTAAATATAGTAATTAGCAAAGTGAAAATACCAAATAAATCTCTCTCAATACCCAAAAGGACAAGTGAGGAACCTAAACTTCTAAAAGGACTATGAAGGAACCAGCACCTACCTGTCATTTTAAAATTTTGCGAAAAGACAAAATTACCCCATCCTAAAACACAAATTTCGAGAAGAGGGTCGGTGTTAGGGTGAGGTAGTAATTAGGAAGTATTTATTTGAGATTTTTCCATTAGCAAAGGCAAGTTAGGCCGGCCAAAAGACTAGGAAAAATGGTACCTTCGTGGAGCAATTACTTTTACAACACTGAAGTACATTGAAATAACACAACCAGCACGCTCTCGTAGCTCAGTTGGTTAGAGCACCCGTTTAGTAAGCGGGAGGTCTTGAGTTCGACTCTCAACGAGAGCAATCTGTGGGTAATCTTTTTTTTCCCCTTCTGTCAACGCGGAAACAAACAGGCAGTCCACTGCTCCTTCTACAGTTCTACAAGCAGCAACATTTTCCCCTTTACTCGTCATAAGCTTGCTTTAAAATATTTTTATCTAGCTTTCCAATTTTCCCCCCAATATTTTGTTTCATCAAATTGTTTCAATTTGCAATAATTTTTCTTCGCATTTCTCACTTTACTTCACTGGCTACGAGTATTTTACTACATTTTTATTCAGTTTTCCATTACGTTTACATAATAGATAATACTTTAATTTCACAAGAATTTCTGTCATAACTTGTTTTTAAATAAATAATGTATTACATTAATGATGACACTACCTCCCAATTTACCCCCCAAATCTGCCATCCAAGATGTGTGGACCAACCAAGTTCCTCTCTCTAAGTTTGACTATCAAAAACATCCAAATCTCCATACAAAACTATCCTAATGTCATCAATAATGCCCTCCCAATGGGTGATTAATATTACACCTTGGTGATCAGATTGATTGCTTCTACATATTATGCCAATGTTTCAAGGTGCAAAATCTTCACGCTTTTCCATTTTTTCCCAATAAAATTGCTTCTACAAACCTACAGAATGCAGACTAGTCAGAAGGAATGAAAAGACGTTGCAACTCAAATGATTCATTGGTGAAACAAATGAGATGCTGAAATTAACACTGGACATACAGCCTCAAGCCTAGCTGACTTAATACATTCCACAAACACAATTTTGTACACAGCAGAACAAGGAGATGGAAAATGGGCCCCAAATGAACTGCAACTACATATACGAGACACCCACACCCCCTTCCTTTCCTCTTTCCCTCCATCTCTTTTCTAACAAAACAATAAATATGAATCAAAATGAGAAAATTGAACAATGCTTGTTTGCATTCTTCACGGAGGACCATGTGCCTTCGGCCTACATTATTACAAATACAGCGAGGACTCTTCTTGATGCTCCTATGAATGGACAGAAATCACATCCATTCAAAGTTTGTTTCTTTCGGCAACACCAAGCCAACGAGGCAACCAGATGGGTCAGGTGCAATTGACAGCATAGAGCATGTTTCAGGCGTGTGCGGGAGTATAAACAGAAGCCTCGCCCATATGGATTTCGAAGCTGGTATTTTAATAACTCCCGCACAATCCCTCTGCTTTAGGTAAGATATGAAGTCCTGAAACTGAACGGCAGATAAACAGTCAAGAGATTGCCACTCTATTCCAGCATCAAATTAATTTCAACTTTTAGTTAGGTGCAAAGAACGAGAGAGAAAACACACCCCTTTGTGGTCACTCGTGGATGAAGGGATTAAATGACAAACCTCCCTCTGAAACAAATATTAAGACCACGGTCAAAATTAATTAGCTTTAGATAATGAGAGAATGAACAAACTTTTGATGGGGCAGGGGAATGGCTAAATAGGAACACCAGATTACAAGGCAGGACAACTCTATCTAGTCCAATTGTTTTTACTTGTCATTTACCCATCTTGAGGCTCGAACCACACATCACATAAGCTTAAAACAAACAGAGAGAAGACATAAGGCTGAAGCGAGCAGATCAGAAATAGTAGATATGATTCGTGGGACTAAGGCATGCAGCGTGATGGTTTTATGTATATATGATCAACAACACAACGACCTGAGAAAGAACTTAAATGCATTTACAATTCAATAGCCTGGAATTAAACATAAAACATTACAATGATAAGCAAAATAGCATGCAGTCACAACCAAAGAATATTTAACACAACAACTCACCCTGTGTGGCGGAGTACTAGCAAATGTTGACTTTACATGTCGAAGATCTGTGCGTTTGGTCATGTCTAATTTTGCAGGCCATCTACACCACAGAAATGGCAATTTACTCATTTCGAACAAAAACATTATTCAGATCAATAAAGGAAGTAAAGATGTGGTCTTACTCAGATGGCTCGGGAATGGCATTTGAATATTTGCAGATATTTGAATCTGCTCTATATGCATTTATTGTACAGTAGTTGACCCCACTTTTACAGAGCACTCCCTGCCATTGGCATAGCGGAGACCTTTCTGAAATATTTGTACTGGGTAATTCCGGAACACGCAGAGCTGCGGGTACGGGAGGAGGAGGAGAACCAGGTGGTGGGGGAACCAAGGGTGGTTGAGTTTGGGGTAGAGGCGGAGGAGACGGAGGTGGGGGCGGTGGTGGCAAAGTTGATGAAGGCAGTGGTGCAATTGGAGGGGGGACCATCTGATTAGGTGGAGCTGAAGTTCCCTGCATCTGAGTAATCGGAGTGACTGAAGCAGGTACGAAAGGAGGTACAACAGCATTACCATGAAAATTATTTTGCAATGATCCAGTCTGGTATTGGTTGGCAGGTAAATGATTACTGAATCCATGAGCATCCCATGAGCCATTTGGAGGAACATATACAGGGCGAATGAAAGGGGACGACTGAATTTGTTGCGGTGGTGGAATAGGAGGCCCTGGTGGTGCAGAGAGAATGTGCGGAACATTGCCTAGTGCAGGAAAACCCAGTTACAGATTTCATAATAAAAACATATTATTCAGTGCATAAAAAAATATTCATAATTGAGTTGATTGTTCCACTGATATATACTTCGTCAAATGTGGAAGGCATTCAAAGGATGATAACAAGTAAACCAATAAGTAAAGGCAGACAGAAATTTCATAATGTATTACCAGGTTGATGAGGATCAACTGGTAAGTTCCAATTTGACTGAAAGACAGGTGCAGCACATGCACCACTACCCTGATTCTCTGACTTCACTCCAGGAGATACAAGATCCAAAGAGTTGTTTTCGGGTTTATTTGAAAATGGTGCAGCATTCTGAATCCCATGTTGACTGTACCAAAATTGGAGAACAGTAATTATAAAAAGTGGGAAGTAAAAGGTGCATGATGGTGATGGTGGTGGTGGTGGCGACAATAATTGAAATGCGATAATTAGTGTAGATACATGGAAAGTAAGGGAGATGTAGCCCTTCATAACATCTGCAATATGATTAAAACATGTATATACATATATGACCATATCTCAGAGTAAATATAAGAAAATCATATTGATGTTTCAAAAAGCTTTAGTAATCCTCTAATTTAAACATGATAGAAAAAATTCCCAATAAATATGATGTAACTTTATCCTGCATAATCGTTAAATAAAGCCTTAAACACACTGGAAGAAGCAAGAAACACCAGCCACAGCACAAAATGCAAGTTCAGCTAACAGTTGCATGAAAAAATATACTGTACAATATTTGGCAACTTTTACAAAATTTGTGCATCAAAAAGCTTTTGCTGGATAATTTCTAACTGTAGAGAACATGTTCACTGAATTTGAATCAAAATAACTCTAGTGTAAGGGATGATTCTTAAAAATATTACTCCCTATGGTTTAATATAAGATCAAGTTGACTCATTTGGGGAGATTAAAGGAGCAAATAAATTACGAAGTATTTATGTTTATCATTTTTTTCAAAATTAAGTTACCTGACTTGCAATTTATTATATAGCTAATAACATATAACATTAGATAATTAAAAGGTTTATATATTTTCATTAATCTCGCAAAGAAAAAGTCAATATAAACCAAAGGGAGTATTAGATAAATCCATATTATATGATACTCCCTCCGGTCCTAAATATAAGACCTAGTTTACTTTTTTGAAAAATCCTAAAAAAGCAAAATATAAGTCAATTATAAATTGATTTACCTAATTTTTCCCCTTAAACTAGTTTATTTAACCTATAAACTAATGACTAATCTAAAAATATATCAAATATGCCATAATTTAATAACATATTTTGTAACCTTAACATCTCCAAAAAAAAGTTATCTAGGTCTTATATTTAGGACCGGAGGGAGTATATGATTATGACTAAAATTTAATGAAGTGTGACTATTCCGAATTGCAACATAATAGAGGCATGCTATATTTTCATTGCTATGGTTTCTTGCATGAAATAATGCTACTAAGAAAGTCAAGTGGGATAACCTCATTTGACTGCTATCAGCAGGGCTCCTCGACAAAGTTCGAGAATGAGGAGATCCAGCAATACCACTTGGCAAATTTGCTGGGATGTTGGCATTAAGGTCAACATGGGGAGGGGCGGGCACATGCATTGCAGCATCCATATGAGCAGTTCCAACCGCAGCGAAACCTGGCCTTGGGCCAAATGGTTGGTGATGGTTGCTTCTTTCCCTTCGGAATTGTCTCAGATGCAACATCACTGAGGCAGCCACTTCAGGAGTTTCAAATTCCATGAGTAATGCCCGCTCTTGGCTAAGATCATTAACCATAAGGGGACCTTTATGGAATACTTTCCTTGTTTCATGTAGGATCTCATCCTTGACCCACTGACTAGAAACACTTCCAATATAGATCAGTGGGCTAGAACCAACTGCAACACCATTCATAGAACCTCTAGTTCCAAATCCTATATCTATGAATCTAACTTGGCAGGGAAAAGTTCCAGGCAAATACGCACGAGATTTTATGGCATCAATAATGTTTAGATATTCAACCAAGGCAAACCCTTTCATGGGAAAGAAAAAGAATTGCTCAATTGGACCAAACCTATCAAGGTGGAACCTAATAAAATTTTCAGGCATGTCACGCCCCACATAACCTACCCATAGCTGTTTTGAAGCAGAGACAACATCCATGGATGCAGGATCCCCATCACAGCACCAGACTATTTGACCTTTAGTGGAAGCAACTGGAGATAGAAAATTATGCTTAGGAGATGGCTGAATATTGCAAACACCTCCACTAGACGATCTCAGTGGAGTTACATTGAAATCCATATTTGAAACCTGACTTCTATCCAAATTTGGGACATCAATTCTCCCGTCAAAAGAATTACTCCTTAATTCAACTGATGGTCTTATAGCATGTGAGGGCATCTGATTCCTTCCTTGGCCCATATCTCCTTGTGTCCCTGAACCAAGGAACATGGGCCTTGAGACTCCATCATCAGAATGAGGGCCCACTATTGATAAGGACCCGGACTCGTGATTTACTGCAGAGCTATTAACTCTTGCATGTTTATCCGAAACCTTATTTGTAAATCCATCATCAGATGAACTTTTAAGAGCTCTTAAATTGCTACCATTTCTAAATGATTGAGCAGTGCTATCGTGTTCCTCAGAGCTCTTAAGCACTACATGATTTCTATTGATGCAATTCACAGAATCAGATTTATCTTCATCACTGTCAAGTAAACAGTCCTCCATACATGTTTCTTTTCCTAAAATTGCAAGAACTCCCTGCAGTGTTGAAGTCATATCCAATGAGGTGTTACCAAGTGGACTAAATAACTTCTTACACTTAGACAACATCCACCTCCTCAACAAGGGATCCTTGTCTAGAACCTGCATAAAGCTAACTAGTAAGGAAATATGATGGCTAAAACAATAGCTTTCACTAAAGAAAAATCAAACAGAAATACCATGTCACCAATCAACTCCACACTGTCAACAGAAACCAAAATGTTTCAACTAACATAATAATAATGATATGGGCCCATTCAAATGTATACAAAATAAAATATTAAATATTAGCCCTGCTCTACCTCTACATGATTTTAGGGGTGTATATAAAGAAATGAAAAGTTATTTCGAAGAAAAGAGAAAAGTAGAGGGACAATGCCTTGCCGGGAAAACGAGGCCAGTCTCATGTTTCAGTAGCTTGTACACCAGAACCAGAGAGCTGACACATCACAAACGTGTCTATGATTTGCACTTGATTATGTCTTTTCAAAGGCAGGTACACCACAAATTAGTGTAATCAAGCTATTCCTAAGCTTTTTGTGTAGGTTTTGTCAGCTCAATTACACTCCAACAAAGAAATCTAAATCTAAGCTGTGAGTGAACATAGCAAGATCTAAATGTCTAATGCATTTCTCCAGTGGGAAATTGAAAACTGTGCGTTAAGCTAGGGTAATCTATATTTAGCAGCCAAAAATAATGGTGAGATGGATCAATAGTCTAGAGGCATGCAAATGACGTTAACATAAAGCTTGCTGACCAATATCTAACAGCCAAATAATGATAAGATATACACAACAACTGAAATAGTAAAAATAGATCACATAATATCTGTAAACAAAGACAGAAATGATGAGGTACTACCAGCATGAGCAAGCAGCGATTCTGAACAGATGCAATGCTCTCTGAAACATGGCAGTTATCAGTTGTATGCTCCTCTGCTACATCATTTCTTCTGACTCCTGTAGTAGAACCTGTACAAGATTCTGCCACATCATTTACTCTACCCAAAAGAGGTACCACATCATCTTCAAGCATGCTAGTCACCTGACTCAGAAAATACTTCCCTCCATTAGAAGCTCCCTCAACTGCATTGGAACCTAATAGCTCCAGACAAGCAGCAAGAAAATGCTTTGGACAGGAGAAGAAAATCCAAACCACCGATAATGCACATAGCTTGGACAATTTAGGCAACAAAGGCTCATCTTGGTCTAAAATCTTTTGCTTAAAATCAGAAAAGACATCAGGAGTATCTTGCATCCTAAGGATATTCTTATCAACCATGCTAAAAATATCTTTCTCACCAAATAAGGCAACAAAAAAGGTTATCACATCCCGAAAAACTGCAGAGCATGTTCCCCTAATTACAGATGACGTTGGGGCCACTGAAGAAGCAGCACGACATACGTCAACCAAACCCAAAATACAGGCTTTAGCAGTTTCAAATGCAAGACCATCATAATCTTCCCCTCTCTTGATCAGGGTTAAACTCCAATTGTGCATATTAATAACACCTTTAGCAGCAGCTTCCAAGGCAGTTGGAAAGTGACATGCATATCGAGGAATAAAATCAGCCACAATCCTTTGCACACTCATACAACCTGCCACAATAACCACATTGTATTTCCATTAAAAAGAATTTTCATAGTGGAAATTGTGAACAGTTCTTTTGAATTTTTGGAAATTAAGCAACAATATTAAAACCTATAGCTTCTTGAGCATTCTGCGACTAGATTGACCTAGGATAAGAAAATCAGGACACCTAAAAATGATAGATATTACATAAGCATATAAGTAGATTATTGTTGCAAATGAGGCAGCTGAATAATAAACATAATGTGATTTGTCATCATTATTTTTCCATTCCGTGGCTTGACGTAACTTGAAACTGACCAAACTAGGAAAAAAAGGAATTTATCTATTATATATCTGATTGTCGCAGGAAGAGTCCATATAGACAGTAACAAGCAAGAGTCAATGATAGTTCATAGGATGAAATTTTAATTAAACTTGTTCAATTCTAACAAGCTAATGCATAATAATTGATAATGCACAATACTTGAGATATTGGATGATGATAATGGAGACCAGTAAAAAAAATAAACTTTATAATGAATAGCATATTGGCAAGCAGATTACCAGCTATGCTTCAATTAATTTACAACGCAATATTAACATCATGGCCACCTGTTAATGACTAATATTTCAGTGAAGCTGGCATTTAGGCAGTTCCATTCATCTAAACATGGTAAGAGAAAGAGGATAAAAATAAGAGGAATAGGATATCAAAAAGGAACTTAAAATTCAAAACCTCACCATCGATTCCCACAGGCTCCTCTCAAATCAGATTACAAGCTAAATACATTAGCTAACTAAGACTCTAACTAAATACTCCCTCCGGTCCTAAATATAGGACCTAATTGACTTTTTCTAGAAAATGCTTAAAAAAGCAAAATAAGTTAATTATAAATTGATTTACCTAAATTTTTCCCTTAAACTAGTTTATTTTACCTATAAACTAATGGATAATCAAAAAATATACCAAATATGTCATCATTTAATAACCTATTTCGCAACCTTAATCTCTCCAAAAAAAAATCAATTAGGTCCTATATTTAGGACCGGAGGTAGTATGTTTTACTCCTCTATGCAAATTCCACTATTACCAGCAATCTACATAGAGTTATCAAAGCAGATAATTAAATGTATATAGCAGCAAAGCTAGCCAAATTCCAACACTTCTAAAAAAATAAGAGAGATAATATTTCAGTAAAAAATTTAATTACCATCAGATGCCTTACTATACCCTAATTATATAGACCGATACATAAAAATAAAACTAAAATGAAGTTAAAGACCTTTGGAAGCAGAAATGAGAGAAAAATAACTCTGTTCAAATTCAGACATGGAGGAACCATCTTTTTGAGACAAGCCGAGTTTAATCCGCTTGTAACATTCATAGACATTACGAATTTCATCTTTGTTTCTGCGCTTGACGTTAATCTGCTCCTGAGATAGAGGCGGAGTGGAAGGCGAAGGTACGGAGGAGTGAGGAGGGGTTAGGGTTTTGGAGGAGGGAGAGTCTGAGGGAATTGGTTCGGTGGCTGGAGGAGGCGCAGGTGGCGGTGACTGCAGAGGAGGCTCATGTAGCCTCCGCTTCTTCGGCGGCTGCTCCGCCATGGACGGTGGCGATTCTCAGAGAGAGGTCGTCGGTTTTGGAAGTGGTGAAGAGAAGGAGGAGGGTTTAAGCGTTTAATTAAGAAAAGCGGTTTTCACCAAAAAAAAAAAAAAGAAAAAGAGACGAAACAAAAAGGCGGGGGAAACCCGAAAATACCAACCTTATGGTTTTACTTTTTTTTTTTATTATAACAAGCTTATGGTTTTACTTCCATTTTATAAAAGGACCTTACTTAGGTCAAGTTCCTCCATCCAGGTTCTCCATTTCTTGCGGTTAGATTGAATGGATGGTTTTATAAAAGGACACGTGTCACTCCTATATTAAAAGAACTTGAGAACATGGAGAAATGAACTTGATGTAAGTTTTTCCCTTTATAAAAATGTTATCAATTTATCTCAACTAAATACCTTTATCTCACCTTCTCTCTCTCTTACTTGTTATAACAGATAACATTAAGAACAAATTGAAATTTAAAAGTGACCTTATATTTAGGAATAGAGGATCAGAGTATAAGATAATTTTAGAAAGATAGCTATTTTTTCTATGTAGAAATAATTAACCTTTTGTTAAGTATGCAACCATGTCTATAGAGAACATAATAACCAATGAATAGTTGGTTGAGCTGGTAAGTGAACTACAACCCCCGTAAGGATGAGAACGCATGTTCGATTTATTAGAGATAATAAGACAAGATGCTGATGTGGCAAGTAGTTTGTTATGGAATTAGCTGACGTGTACTAGTTAGTTACAAAGTGTGATGACGTGTCAATTAGTTTGTTATGGAATCAATGAAATTGAATGAGATTTTGGCATGGTATCAGAGCGCAGAGCTCAGATCCATGAATCTCAGGTCTAGATCAAAGGCAAAATAGAGAAGCAAGAACGAAAAATGGCAGATAGCAGTTCTGGTGCATCAGATCAAAAAGATAATGTCTACTCAAGCCCTAATTTCACCAACAAGAAAATTTCGGTGAGGCTTGATGATTCCAACTATCTTCTATGGAAGCAACAGGTTGCTTTCATGGTGAAGCAACACAAATTGCAAGGTTTTCTGGAAGGTACGGTGAAAATTCCAGAACGCAAGATTTGTGGAGCGAATTCCTCTACAGTTGACAATCCTGAGTATGAAAATTACGAAGCCTTAGACTCTGCGTTAGCTTCGTGGTTGTTGTCCTCTGTGCATCCTTCGATTTTGCCGGAACTTGTTGACCTTGAAACGTCAGCACAAATCTGGTCCAAATTAAATCGAATTTACTGAAATAAATCAGCATCAAAGATCCTTCACTACCAAAATGTCCTCTCAAATCAGATGAAGCGAGAGCTGAAGATGCGAGACTATCTTGCTGCAATTAAGACCACATGTGATCATCTTGCTATGCTTGGTGAGCCTGTTTCTGAACAATCACATATATCTCAGATTCTCAAGGGTCTTAATGGAGAATATGAGTCTATCATAGCAATAGTGAATGCATCAGCAAATACCTCTAGCAGATTTGATCTGGACACAGTACAAAACATGTTGATAGACGCTGAAGCTCGTCAACAAGCCTTTGTCCAGAATACTGTGGGTCATGCAAATTATACAACTACTCTGCCAATGGAAAATGTCTCAGAAGATTATTCATATCCACAGGCTTTTCAAGTGCAATCTCCTTATGTAACTCAAAGCAGTGGTGGTAGAGGCTCAATGAGACCATCGTCTCTCAATTTTGGTCGTGGACGTGGCCGTGGTCGCTCATTCTTCTTACCTAGTGGTATTTCATGTCAGATCTGTCATCGTACAGGTCATACGACTGATAGATGCTACTATAGGTACAATTTTAATCAGTCTACTTCATATGGAAATAATCATACTGCCTATATTGCTGATTGTGGATCTGATAGTGGATGTTATAGTGGATCTCACTCTGTTGATTCTGATATGGCTTATCATCCTAATGGTGTACCTCAATTTGGTACATATGATCCTTCCTACCCTGCTCCTATTACAAATGCTTCACTAGTATCTAATCAGTCTGCTGGTGCTCCATCTAGAAATGTGAATATGTTTGCTGGCTCTGTTGATACATATGCTCAGAATAATTCACAGGTTATTCCCACACCACCTTGTACTCCTCCAGTGGCACAAGCATTCATTGCTACTCCTGATACAATCTCAGATTCAGCTTGGTATGCTGATTCAGGGGCCACGCATCACATTACAAACTCTTCAAAGAACCTCAATCAACCTACATGTGATGGTAAGGGTAAGGTCATGGTAGGAAATGACACATCTTTAAATGTTTCTCATATTGGTAATATGCATCTTCATTCACGTAACTCTTATTTGCACATGAATCGTGTTTTATGTGTTCCTGATATGAGAAAGAACTTATTGTCTGTTGCTCAAGTTGCTCAGGAAAATGGAGTGTCTATTGAATTTTTCCCTCATGCTTGTTTTGTCAAGGATTTGAGGACAGGACGCAACATTATGGATGGTATTGAGGTCAACAGGATGTATAAAATGGGTGGTTTACCCATTTCTGATCAGAATAAATCACAAGTTACAACTCCAGCTTGTTTTCATGTACAAAATGTAGCAGCACCTGACTCAACACTCAATTTGTGGCATCAAAGACTTGGCCATCCTCATGTAGATGCTGTTAAATCCACTTTAAGAGCTGCTGGTATTTCTTGTAGTAGTTCTTCAATTTTTCCCTTATGTCAGGCTTGTCAATTAGGGAAAGCACATAAGCTTCCTTTTACTCCTTCAACTACTGTATACAGCAAGCCTTTGGAATTAATAACAATGGATTTGTGGGGTCCAGCCCCAGTTGCGTCTCATGGTTTCCTTTATTATATTGCCTTTGTTGATGCATTTAGTCGTTTTACATGGATATATCCATTAAAACATAAATCAGATGCTTTGCAGACTTTTAAGATTTTTAAGGCATTGGTTGAGAATCGTTTTTGTGACAAAATTAAAATGATTCAGTCTGATAATGGAGGAGAGTTTCTGAGTTTTAAAAGTTTTGTACAAGCTTGTGGGATTGAACATAGGTTTACATGTCCCTACACGTCTGAACAGAATGGTTTGGTTGAGAGACGTCATCGGCTTATAGTTGAGACTGGCTTGGCTATGCTAGCACAAGCTTCATTGCCAATATTTTACTGGAGTGATGCATTTTGTACTGCTGCCTTCTTGTCTAATCGGGTTAGTTTATCTGCTCTTAGTGGTGCTTCTCCTTTTGAGAAACTATATGGGATTAAACCTGACTATAATATTCTTAAGGTCTTTGGGTGTGAATGTTACCCTTTCATTCGACCTTATAATAAACACAAGTTGGAGTACAGATCATCTCAATGTATTTTCCTTGGTTATAGTTCTCAGCACAAGGGATATAATTGCTTGGATGTTCAGACCGGCCGAAACTTTGTTTCCAGACATGTGAGGTTCAATGAGTTAGTCTTCCCAAAAATATCTCAGCAGAATATTAGTCAACTCGCAGCAAATAATCAAATTACTTCACAAACCTTTTCTTTTCCCTCCCTAAACCAACTACATTCACCTCAAACCATATCTCAAAACCAAATATCTCATTCCTCTCCAAATTCTGCCACAAATAGCTCACAAACTTGCCCACCATCACCTCACAATACTTCCATTTCACCAATTACCCAAAGTTCTCCAGCCATAAATAACTCTTCTAATCCCTCACCATCTATCCCTGATCCTCAAACTATCTACACAGATCAACCTTCCTCTAGTGCTGCTACTGAACAATTAATTCCAACTACACTTGATACCTTACCTACAAATAGCCATCCCATGATTACCAGATCCAAAAATGGTGTTTTCACACCTAAAGTATATTTTGCTGCTGCTGCTGAATTTGTGCCTAACACTATTAATGAAGCTTTTGAGTTTCCAGCTTGGAAGAAAGCTGCAGAAGATGAATTTCAGGCATTAATTGACTTCTAAACCTGGGATCTTGTCCCCTTGCCTTCTGGAAGAAAAACGATTGGCTGCAAATGGCTTTTTAAACTTAAGACTAATGCTGATGGCACTCCAATTAAGTACAAAGGCAGATTAGTTGCAAAAGGTTATGTGCAAGAAGCTGGAACTGATTACACGGACACATTTAGTCCTGTTGCTAAAGCTGTGACTGTCCGTATCATCCTCACCGTGGCTGTTACAAAAGGCTGGAAACTTCATCAGGTTGATTTCAATAATGCCTTTTTAAATGGTGATTTGCAAGAAGAAGTGTATATGGATCAACCGCCAGGTTTTATTCAAACCTCTTCTACAGGTCAAAAGCTTGTATGCAAGCTTAAAAAGGCTCTCTATGGGCTTACGCAAGCACCACGTGCATGGTTCCAGAAATTAACAGATAGTCTGCAGGGTCTTGGTTTTCAAAAATCTATTGCAGACTCATGTCTATTCATGTATCATAAAGGTTCTGATGTGGTGTATCTACTAGTATATGTAGATGATCTCATGATCTCAGGGAGCTTAGAGGAATTAGTTCAGAAACTGATTTCTAAGATGGGAACTTTGTTCTCTATCAAAGATCTTGGTGAGTTGTCTTTTTTCTTAGGCATTGAATTCACTAAAACACCATCAGGACTCTTATTAACACAGAGGCAATATGTAAATCAATTGCTACACAAAACAGAATTACTTCTCACTACATCTTATGGCACACCAATGTCTACTAGTGTCAAGTTAAAACCTGGTGATAGTGCAGCATGTGCAAATCCCTCTTTATATAGAAGTATTCTTGGCACCTTGCAATATGTCTGTTATACCAGACCAGATGTTGCTTTCACGGTGAATAAGCTAAGTCAATATATGCACGAACCTACTGTCATACAATGGAATTGCCTTGAAAGATTACTTCGTTATCTTCGCGGCACCAGTACATTTGGTTTACTTATCAAACCAGCAAATGTGTTTAGAGTGCAAGCATTTGCTGATGCAGATTGGGGAGGTAACAGATCTGATAGGAGGTCCACAAGTGGCTTCTGTACTTATCTTGGACCAAATCCCATTGCTTGGACATCACGAAAACAACAAGTAGTATCTCGCTGTGCCACTGAAGCAGAATATCGAAGCGTGGCAGATTGTGTTGCTGATGTGTTATGGATAATGAAGCTATTGAAGGAAATGAAGATTCCCATAGTTGATATTCCAACTATTTGGTGTGATAATACAGGAGCTGTAGCTTTATCAGCAAATCCTATGTTACACAACAAGTCCAAACACTTTGAACTTGACTTACACTTTATAAGGGAGAAAGTGGCTGCTGATCTACTTCATGTTGGGTATGTACCCTCCTTTGATCAAGTAGCTGATGTGTTGACAAAAGCTCAAGCTAGCACACTCTTTTACTATTGTCGCAAGAAGCTGAATGTGGAGTCACTGGATGCACCCAGTTTGGATGATGTTCTTGTTGAATCCGATGATGATGTTGATGATATGAATGTATCAGTGAATGCTGTTGATAGTTGAAAAAAAAAATCATAGTCTGCTTGTTTCTTTCTTTTCTAGCAGGGGGAATATTAGAGATAATAAGACAAGATGCTGATGTGGCAAGTAGTTTGTTATGGAATTAGCTGACGTGTACTAGTTAGTTACAAAGTGTGATGACGTGTCAATTAGTTTGTTATGGAATCAATGAAATTGAATGAGATTTTGGCACGATTCCCGGGAAGCGCTCTTATTGGGAGAGGGGACAACCTTGCCTATGTGGGCAACACTCATACCCCTGAGTCCGGATTAAACCGGGCGATGATTGACAAAAAAAAAGAGAGAACATAATAGTGATCAAGTACCACTCGACCTCCCTCGGGTGGTAGCTGATGATAGATAGAAGACTTATATTGTATGTAATCACTTATTATGAAATAATTATATCTGGCTTATATTAAAAAAAGTCACTTCAAAGTTAAGAGAGCAAATTAGATTACTAAATTATATTTTTGTCACTTGTAATTTGTAATTAGAATCTGTGTTAATTTATAAGTAGAATAAACTAATTTTAAAGAAAAAAATAATTTAAGTAATAAATTTTGTAACTTATTTTTTCAAAAAGGTCAGGATGGTAATTATCAAGACTGGAGGGGTATTAATTAAATGACAGACGGAAATAGAAATAATAGGACTAGGGTTTTCTGTAAGGAGAGGATTTTTTTATCTAGGAGCGATATATAAATCAATCTTTTATAAATCTTATATGTTTCTTACATGAGAACAAAAATAGCTTAAATAATTGGAATTCTCACATAATTATTTCATTTATAGGAGTAGTAAATAACATTGAAAACAACAGTTCAAAAAAACACATTGAAAAGGTATAAAGTTATTTCTACAGTCAACCAAAAATTTATAGCAAATTATTGGAACATTTTTCATCGCTTTAGTTAAAATAGCATGATATTATTAATATATTCTAGTCATTTATGTTTATCCTCACTCTCCCTCTCTTATTTGTATATTATCGGTGAGGAGCATTGATAAGAATAATTTGTGATAAAGGCAACAAAAAATTAGAAACATGTCTTATATTTATGACTAAATTCATCTCTCCAAATAGATTTTATATTTAGGACCGGTGGGAGTTATGGGAGTAACAATTAAATAAAGACAACATCCAAATTAGCTACATATCACTTGGTCTTAAATCCGATCTAATTTGACTAGGCAGCCAGTATGGTCTCTAGCTAGTCTATTGTTACAAGGCCTTTTTATTTAGACTAGATTAAACTAGACCGATTTGGGTTACGGCCAGTTTCTGCATGCCCCTAATTAGAGTTCTATCGAAATGAGACTAACATGAAGTGTATCATTACTAAATGATGTGGTAGGACAAGAGAAAATAGGGAAGTAATGGGAATAAATTAAGTAATTAACACATGTGTGCGTCGACAAAACACGATTATTCTTGTCACCTGAGATGAATTTGAAAAAAATACTGCGTTTTGGCAATTTTGGGGTTCACATCCCATTCTAAGTGATGCAATTCTATCAGCTAGGACGTGATAAACTGATAATGGTTGGGACGTATGATTAAGGAAAGAGCCTAACAAGTAATAATTCACTCCCACAAATATCAATTAATTAAACTAACTGTTAGAAATATTAGGATCATATTAAATGGGTTGTATCTTGTAAGTGGTTAGTGGCTCTATTGCCTATATAAAGGGTCCTAACCTAAACATTTTAGTGTGTGAGATTTATGAGAGTCTACACCAAGAGGGAGAGTTAACTTGGTCTCTCTCTTCATTACCCTAGTGTTAGGGATTTGTTTTGTAAATCTATTTCCTCAATGAGGAGTGGTCATCACCTCTATGAGGGATGTTTTGATCTAGTCCAAGTGGATTAGAATATTGTTGTTGTTTTTGTATTCTGCTTCATCATCTATCAATATAAAGATTTGTTTAATTCTTCATCTTGTTCTCTTTCCCTACTGATTTGTCAACACTAACCTTGGCTTGAAATGCCTCATCCATCCGATTTTACATCCGTGGATCCTACCAAACCAGACAAAAGATTAGTGTTGCAAACCCATAGTGGCATGCGGGCATATTGTCCTAGTTTCTTTAAATGCCATTGAAATGGTCAACGCTCCATCTTCTCGATTCCCCCCATTATGGCCAAAAGTTTTTAAAATAGATCGTTAAGTTAAAGTAGATCTTCTGCACTTGCTGCATAGGAATATTGGAATAAAGTTTATTTGTACTATGGTACTCTACTCGTATCAAAATATACTAATATGGATGCCACCAAAATTATTTAACTGGCTGTAACGGATGCTATAAAAATGAATCAAGTTGAACATCTCCAAATAGTTTGTAGTACATAACATCAAATGAAAAAAATACTTATAACATGAATTCAAATGTTACATAACAATTTGAGGTAGAAAATTACAGAGAAGTATTGAAGAAGAGGACACCAAAAGAGATAGCAGAAAGCCAGAAAGATGGCAAGGAGGGTAGATGAGAAATATCCATAGGATGAAAGTAACATCTAGAGTGAAGAGCAACATTCACCAATTTCTTAACGGTCTCCAAGAGGCAAACTCTCCAATTTATAAAACCCTGTAAATCCCTTACCTTCTTTGAATTTGGGCTTTAGCCCATATTTTCCCCTGACAGTATTTGTTCTTAGCCCACATAATAAAATAGGCATATAAATGATCGGTTTATGTGTTTATCAGACAGTCATAACTAAGTGGAGCTTGATCAGTGATCACATGTAAAACAAGGTCACTTAATTAATTAGATTTTGTGCAGGGTTTCAACTGTGACATCATTGTTGGTGGCTTGAATTAGAAAATAGAAGCTCATTAGGAATATAGAATTCGATCAATTTATATCATTAAAAATATTGAGGAAATCTATCTATCTATCTATTATTATCTTCTTAAAACGGCCTACCGAATTTTTGATTAGTCTATTTTATCAATGAAAGAGGGATAATTGCACATAGGTCATAAATAGGAGACTTAAGTTTTTTGTTTACCCAAGGGTATCCCCACCCGCGTGTCCAGTGAAACTAATCCCTCGCTGTTCTGAAGTCCCATATAGGGGGTAGACAGCTAGCCTATGAATTTGCTCCATTCGCAAGAGTTAGGGATCGAACCTCCAACCACTTACTTAAGGGACGAGAGTACTTACCACTCACGTCAACCCTAAATAGGAGACTTAATTTCAAATTAAGATTTTATCAGAAAGGGTTGACATTTGAAACTCATTTGAAAATATACATTAATTAGGGCTTAAATCAGTTTAGTTTGAAACTAATTGAAAAAATTGATTGATTAAATGATTTAATGAAATTGTTATGTTATTTGAATTGATTGGTGCCAATTATCTTATACTCCCTCCGGTCCCTAATGTAAGAGCTAGCCGTCAAAAAAACGCTTCTTAAGAAAACATGTGAATGTTAGTTGGGTGTCTGGAGTTAATGCTTCTTTTCCAAAATTGCCCATATTTATTATGGTACTTTTAAGAGAGAGAAATATATAAACATAAATAAATATGAAAGAGAGTTAGGGGTAAAGTAGGAAAAAATGCATTAAATGAGGAGAGAATATGGGGTGAGCTCTTACATTAGGGACCAAAACCATTCAAATTTTGGGTTCTTACATTAGGGACCGGAGGGAATAATTGATTGGGAAAGTAAATTGAAATAAGAAAAATATTATTGGTGTATAGCTGATTGTAAAATTTGAATTTCTCATGAACAGTGATTACGGTGGATTATTAGATTTATTATATATAACAACGCCTTATTTTATATATATATATATATATATATATATATATATATGATGAAAAATCATCTCAATCACATGCACCTTGTTGTATGTTTTATCCTACTTTGTCAACAACTCTCTTTTATAGTTATTAATACTCATGTATTTCTCTCGTTTAAAAGGTATCATGATAAATATGACAATATAAAAAAAAACATAAACTCCATACACTTCTACACCCAACTAACATTCACATTGTCTCTTAAGAAGTGTTTTTTTGGCCGCTGACTCTTATATTAGAGACGGAGGGAGTAATTGATAAGGGTTGTAAATTGAAATAAGAAAAACGCTCATCGGTTCATGAATGGTTGTGAAATTTGAATTGCTTATAAACCGTGATTACACTATATGAGGTTTAATTAGATATATGGACGATGAAAAATCATCATCTCAATCGCGTGCACCCTATTTCATGTCTAGTAATAGAAAACGGCGCATTCAGTTGACATGATCCAATTTACTTTTGTTATACACAAATTAATCCATGAAATCCTAGCTCCTGCATGTTCATCACAAAGTAAAACCGAAGGACAATCACCATCTTTTGTACATGCCTTCCAATTTTCAACTGAATGAAAATAATTTGTTCAGTGAAAGAAAAAAAAATAGAGAAAAACTCATCTAAACAAATGAACACGAGTAAAAAATTATTACTTCCATCATAATAATAAACTAAAAAATACCGATAATAAAAATTATTACTTCCATCATGATTTTAATGCTCAAGAGGATCAATGTTGGAGGAATATTTGGAGGCTCAAGGTCCCTCAGAGATGTAAAATGCAGATGTGGTTTTTTATGCATGATAGACTTCCTAATAATGGGAGGTTGCTTGAATGGAGAATTCATCCAGATAGTTCTTGTGCGTCGTGTCATTCGCAGTTGGAATCAACGGTGCATGTGCTAAGAGAATGTGTTAATGCTAAAGAGGTTTGGCTTAACTTGGGAATCTCTTTTGCAAATAAAGAATTCTGGGAAAGTAATTTACATGATTGGTTAAGGAAGAATGTGAAGATGCGTAGAGGGTATGAGATGGATAATTGAAATGAAGTTTTTGTGTGTCTTGTTGGTTGATTTGGAGAAGAAGGAATGAAGTGACTCATAATAATGAATGTTCAAGTGTGTATGAAGTCATAGCAGAGATCAAATGCATTATTAGATACGCATAGGGTGAAATTTGTCTTGCCCAATAAGGAGTACTTTGTTTCAACAAAGCAGGGATCTTGAAAATGTCAATGAGTATATGTTAAATTCATGTGGATGGGGCCTATTCTGCTAATTCATAGATTATAGGATGTGAGGGCATCATTTCGCTCTCTGAAGGAGATATCCAGGAAGGATTTGTTTGCACTATGAAAGGGAATGCGAGTTTAGCAGCAGAATTGTGGGGATGTATATGGGGATTACGTCGTGCTTGGACTTCTGGTTACATGTTGGTTCAGGTTTTGTGTGATGCGAGTCAAGTTATTGAAGGAGTATATGTAGCAGTTATCGAGCTGCATGAGAATAGGGAGTTGTTTACGCTACTCAAAGAGTTGTTGAATCAGGATTGGATGACTGATATAAAGCTTGTTGAGCGTGACGAGAATGAGGGTGCAGATCTGTTGGCAAGGCACAGCTTCTCCTATAACTTAGGTATCCATTTCTTATCTAAGGAGGACGTTGCAGTGCTACTGCAGGATGATTACATGGATGTAGTTTAATTTTATGTTTGTTTTTTCCTTCCTTGTTATAAAAAAAAAACTCACCTGGAGCTGGTGCCTTTTTTCAGAATAGAGATAGAGATGGAGCCTTTAATACCGATAAAAATTAAAAATATCATGAAATAACATAGACTGGTAAAATTTAAAAGCGTTCTAACTTAAATCCTTTCCGTCATAATAAAAAATAGTTCAGCAAAGAATAAAACAGATAAAAGACAATCAATCGAGTACTTTATTGAGATTTGGAAAGGACATATATTCTTAAAAATTAGAAAAACATCCCAGACGAAAATTTTCATAAATGGAAACTGAAAACGTGTTGATCTAATTTACAAGCACACAGAAATATGGGCGAAAAGAAACAGCAACACGGAAAGGATCTAATTTATGTTGATTAATAAAGTGTTGATATTTTTATCAAAATAAAAATAAAGTGTTGACATAGAAATTTGGGGTCAAAATTTTTTTGGGGAAATGTACGATGTGGAACTGAGTGTTGGCGGCATTCTGTAGAAATTAGACAAGATAATAACCAGAAAATAATATCGATTTATATGTAAGCCATGACTTCATTTCATGCACAGATCGCATAACTTTGGTCCCGTGTTCGTCCTTATCTTGTTGTTGCTCCTGTGAATTGAATTTATCTTATTAGATCTTCTCCGTGCTCACCTTAAATTAGCATCTGATTGGGTACTACACAATAGCAGCCTTTATTTGTTTCTTTAAATTGCAGGTTCAATTATTTTGATGACATCACCAATGATAGTTGTGTAATTAAATCACGTGATTAAGCCCAGTATACACTCCACTTAATTTCCTATTATTATCCTTGTTAGTTAGCACTTAGCACCATCGTCACAACTTAATCAAACACGTAAAACTGTTAAAAAAAACACGTATAAAACATTATACTCCTGATAATTTATCCCCAGAGAAAAAGATTAAATACATACGTTATCTATAAGGCGTAAGATAAATTAATTAAAGCAATATTTATTTGCCTGCGTGTTTCAGAAAAAAGGCAAGCTTTTTAAGCATGAAAAGCACACTGTTTTTTTAAGCAAAGCAGGGGAGAGCATAAGCAAAAGTGCAAAACAAGACATGGACATCTATCCATCCATATCATCGATCAAGCTCGTGCACCTTGCTACAAAATTGCATTTACAACAAATTAATCAAACCTTAGAGATATCAATACTGTACTATTGAAATGGATACGTGCTAGTAACAAATTGGACCTCCTTGTATTAACTTCACCATCCCCTGAGGATAAGATTTTGCCCCCTCTGGTATCTTGTCACTTTGACATATATAGTACGTAGACTCGCTCAATAGAATAACAAACATGTTTGGCGCTCATCATGTTAGCAGCCAAAATAGTAGACAGCAATTTAAGATAACAATAGATCTAGAGCTAGGAATCTTTTTATATAGCATTAGAAAAGGGCGAAGAAATGGATAATAAAAGGATAATGACATAAGAGTAATGGTGATAAATAAAAGCATATTATCAAAGACGATGAATTTGGTCCACTTGGGATTCCCAAATGTATTAAAAATGAAATGCCCCCCACCACAACTCACATCCACTACGCCACTGGATGTGGATGACACACACAAACTAAAAACTAATCAAAAACTAATTTGCCCACATGTATACGAAAAGTCAGTCTCTACTCAATCCCATGTGATTCCGCAGCCTGGTTTCACTCTCTTTCCCTACCTCCATCCTAACTTTACCGCCCATCTACTTTCCACCCTCACGAATTAATCACTCTCATTCATTTCCATTCCCACACCTGTCCTCACAATCAACAAGTTCATTCAAATACACACAATACTCCCAACACAATTAAAATCACAACTCTAAGCTAATTTATTGTAATTAACGTGATGGGGCCTTTGTGTGTGGATGTTGACTTGAAACTTAAAAGCTTGGAAACAGTCTGGAGTACCGCAGAGTCTATAGTCAGAGTTGAATTGGTAATCTTGCTTTCAGTTTCACTCCCCCCACCAAACACAAAACGAAAAAAACCGAGTCCCACAAGTAGAAGGACACCTTGTTTGACCCACTCAAAGTCGTTCTTTGTCCACCAAGAAAAAACCTCTCCTTCCTCACACATTCTAACTCTTTTCCTATATATTCTCCCCCTCGTCCCTATGCTCCATAAAAAAAAAATCCAATATTATTATCATCATGAATATTATAATTATTATGTGCCTTGCACACCTCGCTTACTTTCCCACCACTTGTCACGCAACTTCCCTCTCAGTTCTATTTCTAACTTCCTTATAAACCTACCATCCCACCCTCACTCCTACTCATTATTCATCACCACTCTCAAGTTTCACCACAAGCCTCTAAACTAAATTCTCTCTTAGCCTTCTCTCTCTCTCTCTTTCTACTTCACTCTTCGATTTCTGAGTCAGATGGCACTTGAAGCTATGAAGTCTTCAGCAACCGAGCTGCACCACATGGAGCCAAGCCCATGGGCCAAGAGAAAGCGTTCAAAGCGAGCCCGTCTTGACCAGTCATCATGCTCCGAAGAAGAGTACCTCGCTCTCTGCCTCATCATGCTGGCACGTGACTCCACCAGCTTCTCACGTGACCGCCCAACCCCTAAGCTAACTCACAAATGTTCTGTGTGCAACAAAGCCTTCTCTTCTTACCAGGCTCTTGGTGGTCACAAGGCCAGTCATAGAAAACTCGTGGCAGAAGATCATAACAGCAACAATGAATCCCGTAATTCTGTTACCACCTCTGGATCTAACGGTGGAGGTAGGCTTCATGAGTGTTCGATCTGTCACAAGTCTTTTCCTACTGGACAGGCTTTGGGTGGACACAAGCGTTGTCACTATGAAGGAGGTGGCAGTAGCAGTGCTAATACAGTATCTGAAGGTGTGGGATCGGCCCACCGTGACTTTGATCTGAATATTATTCCGACGTTTTCCATGGTGGAGGAAGAGGTGGAGAGTCCTCATCCAATGAAAAAGCCTCGCTTTTCCATGAAAAGTGACGTGGAGTGAAGAAATTAAATTAGATCAGTCGGTTTTTGGTTGAATTATTGGTGGGGTTGTACTTGTACATGTATAAATTATAATGATAGGGTAGGAACCGACTATTACAGATTGTTGTACTTTGCAAAATCAATTTATTAATTATTTTTTTAATTTGGAATTATTGTTACTAGTATCATTCTTTTCTTGGTCAGTCAAAGTGGCGGGAGTTAGTGATAATAAAGTGGTAAATGGTGGGTGGTGAATGAGGAACGAGTCATGATACATATGAGTGAGAAGGGCGGCAAGAAGTGGTGGCAGTGACTGTTGAGTCAAGTTGCACATGTTTATGTCTTTTGTTCGTTGGAGACGGTTTTTACTGTTAACAAAAACAGCACACGCTAATGTAACAAAAAACAAAACAGCACGCTATGCGGTACGGCTATATATAGTACAGTCCACCACTCTTTTCCCTTGAAAGTGCGTGCTACCTAGGAGAGAGTTTTATATTCGACTCTCACGTAGACCACACTTCTTTTAAGCACGCCCGTCTATCTTAGTTGCTAAGAAAATGTAAACATAAAGCTGATCAACTGGGTGTAACATGTTAGAAGGGCGGTGAGAGTGAAGAATATAGTATATGTGAGTCAGTGAGTGTAGATAGGATGGGATTTAGACAGAAGTGAGGAATGACGAGTGAGGGAATGGGGCCCGAGAATTGTGGATGGCTGAGTGTAGTGCCAGAGTGGTAACAGAGAAAGATGTTTGGAAGGGGAAGTGGTTCGTGGCGTAATTTGCGTGTCATTTATTTGGAATGCTTAATTAATGGAACATGCCATCAATCTTGTACTATTCATCCAATTGGTGGCACAAGTTGCGGTGCAAACGTTTGGGGCATATTACTATGTTATCTATCCACTCACATACTTCTTTTTGTCCATCTATCCACTTACACCCATTATCGTTATGATTTCTTTTTAAGTATATTTACATTTACGTATTCTTTAATTATATTTGTATCAAGTCTTATTTTAATTTTGTAATTTTAAAAAAGTGCAATTTTAATCCTTTTTTCCCTAACGTGTTGATATTATAATTATATACATATCACCGGTGAATCTGTAATTAAATGCTAATGAAAAATAAATATTATTAAAATATAAGAATGATTGTGATCATTAATTCACCATTTAAATTTGTTGAGTAAGCATATTACATATATGTTAAATAAAACTAAGGTTGTTAGCGAATAAAAGTAAAAGTATACTTTTCGGTTTTCACTAAAAAAATATGCTTTTCAAATGAAAGAGACTTAAATAATACTTGATGTAACATAAAAGGCCCCAAATCTATTTTAACCTTTTTTTCTGATTTCTCAAGGGTATCCCACCCGCGTGTCAAGTGGGACTAATCCTTCGCTGTTCTGAAGTCCCATGTAGGGGTAGACAGCTAGCCTGTGAATTCGCTCCATTCGCAAGGGCTGAGTATCGAACCCCAAACCACTTGTTTAAGGGACAAGAGTACTTACCACTCACGCCAACCCGCCAGGTTATGTTAACCTTTTTTTCTATTATTCTCTCTTTTGTAAATAGTCGTGTTTGAGATGGAGTTGGATATTAGATGAGGATAACCTTTCCAACGAAAACTCGAATCTTGCTTCTCAGTTGTTTTTTTGCCAGCGAATCTTGTTTCTCATGATGATTTCTGCTGGAACCAGTTCATCACCATGCATTTTACTATATAATATATGTGGGTGTGTCTGATAAAAAAAATATGTGGGTGTGTATATTCTGTTTTTTGCATATTTTCACACCCTAGCCCAAACGCGTTAGCCACTATAGCCCAATCTCATCTTTAACGGTCCAGAAACTATGATGATTTGTTAAATAGCGATGATGAGGAAAGACCCAAAAGCCATGCAATCGATAATCCATATTCAACAGCTATAATTTGTTCCAAAGAAAAAAGACCAGAAGAGCCACGTGGGAACAGTCGCGGGATATAAACATACATAATTGATATTAATGGTTCAAAATTGAAGCCCAATGGGGCGTAGACTAGTTGACAAGAAAGGGGAAGATAAGACACCGCGTACCCACCGGACACCAAGTCATGAGTTTGAACCCTTGGGAAGTCGTCACCCTCAAAATGGGAAATCCCAGCAGCGACTTCGGATTAGTCGGTTCCCCGAAGGGGGCCTGACACTGAAGACTCTAAGAAAAAAAAAGGTTCAAAATTGAAATTATTCCATGAGCTAAAAAAAATTAAAAGTAAGAACAATGTCCGTCCAAGAGTGCCAGTCATTCGTGATACCTACACTAACCATATATCTCTATCTTCAATTTCACTCTCTTAGTTGTTTATCATAGATAAACATTATTATGGTTAATTTTGGAAAAATTTAAGGATAATTAAAAAGTAGTCTTATACTCCCTTCATTCCTGAATATAAAGACCACTTTTAAATTTCATCTTGTTCCTAAATATAAAACACTTTCCATTTTCCCCAACTTTTTCCTAAATAAACACTAATAATACTTTTCTATAAGAAAAAAGAGAGAGAGAGAGAATAGAGATAAAGGTATATGGTTAAGGTAAAATAGTAATATTATGTGCTAATAACTAACTTAACTAACTTTCTTGATCTTATCAAATTAGAAAAAGTAGTCTTATATTTAGAAATAGAGAGAGTATTTAATATTCCTTCCGTTCCTAAATATCAGATCAATTTCCTAATTTGATTATAGAATCTAGTTAAGTTAGCTATCAACACAAAATATTACTAATTTATCCTAATCACATACCTTTATTCTCAATCTACCCCTCTTTCTTGTTATTATAAATAAACATTATTAAGATTAATTTAGAAAAAATTTAAGAAAAATTAAAGTATAATCTTACATTTAGAAACAAATTAAAATTTTAAAGTGATATTATATTTAGGAATCTACTTAGTAACAAATCTAGAAATTAAGGGTAATAGACCAAATCTGGCCCCCAAGTAACCACCAAGAAGCGATGAGCACCCTGAACTAACAACAGGCCCGTATCTGTACTCCAAGTAACCAAGGTGTTTAAAAACTACCCCGGTTGGACGGTCAACAACGTTTGACCGTTACTATGCATGTGTGGCTGCCACGCGAGCACCTGCTTTGCCACCTCTGCTTGCCATGTGTGTATTTTAAATGGACCTAATCTGCCCTCCAAGTAACCACCCAGGAGCACTGAGCACCCTGAACTAACAACAGACCCATATCTGCACTCAAAGTAACCAATGTGTTTAAAAACTACCCCGGGTGGACGGTCAATGACGTTTGACCGTTACTATGCCTATGCGGCCGCCACGTGAAGGTGTCTGTTTTGCCACCTGGCGCCTTGTCATCGCCACGTAAGATATGTTCATGTGGGTCCCACCTATAATAATAAACAATTTCTCTCTCCCTCTTCATCACCATCACCACAGCCTCTCAACATCCACCACCCCCACCCACGCCACCCCATCAAACGTGGCAAGCAGAGGTGGCGTGGGTGGGGGGCTGTGGAGGTGAGGCAGTGGGGGACTAGAGAGGTGAGGGGGTAGCGTGGGTGGGGGTGGTGGGTGTTGGGGGGGCTGTGGTGATGGTAATGAAGAGGGAGAGAGAAATTGTTTATTATTATAGGTGAGACCCACATGAACATATCTTACGTAGCGATGACAAGGCGCCGGGTGGCAAAACAGGCGGTTAAACGTCATTGACCGTCCACCCGGGGTAGTTTTTAAACACATTGGTTACTTTGAGTGCAGATATGAGCCTGTTGTTAGTTCAGGGTGCTCAGTGCTCCTGAGTGGTTACTTGGAGAGCAGATTAGGTCCATTTAAAATACACACGTGGCAAGCAGAGGTGGCAAAGCAGGTGCTCGCGTGGCAGCCACATAGACATAGTAACGGTCAAACGTTGTTTACCGTCCAATTGGGGTAGTTTTTAAATACCTTGGTTACCTGGAGTACAGATACGGGCCTGTTGTTAGTTCAGGGTGCTCAGCGCTCCTTGGTGGTTACTTGGAGGCCAGATTTGGTCCATTACCCAAAAATTAAAGATGTTCTTATACTAGTGTGCAAAACGATAAGAAAAAGGGCCGGAACAGGTGAAAAGGCTAGGCCCAAAGAGGAAATGAAGAAAATGTGAAGAGCGGGGTTGAAAAAGGAATAGGGGCGCGGAAACACGGAGCCGCGAAGGCGCGAATGCCCAGAGTTTGGAAGACAAGGCGCGAATAGACCTCACCTTTACTAAAATCTTCTTTAAACTCTCCTCCTGATCTTCTTCTTTTCTTAAACTTTACTAAAATCTTGTTAGTATTTGTTACTAGCTTCGTGGATTATTAACATGTCTTTATCCAATTATCATATTCTTAATTTGACCAAAATCTGGTTTATTATAAATTTCATATAAAGATTTACCAAACTCATATATGAGATTATTAATATGGTTTATCAAATTCCTTTTTCAAGGGCATTTTCTGCCTTCCCTTTTAATTTAGCTTTAGTCAGATAGGTCATTTTGTGTTGGATGGTTCTTTGTTAAATTTAGTGTGTATTAGAGCGATTATTTTGCTATTTAGGGAGTCTTTTCCTTGAATTTTCTAGCTCATTTATCTCTCTCAAACTTACTCAATAACACCAATAAAATTTTTCCCCTTACCTCTATCAACAACTGAACTTTCGGATAAATTGTTACTCAATAAAGTCTTTCTTTAATTTCAAGGTCCTTATGCAGCTTAATTCCTTCTTCATTGACTCATCCAAAACAAGCAAGAACCACTCATTTTTTCGCTTGTTTGACAATCAATAAGCTAATTAATACTACAAAAATCATTAAATTAGTGTTCACAAAAAATTTCACGAAAAGTAATTACAGTTTTTGTATTTATTTTATTAGAAGTCATAGTCAATTTATAAGATCCATAGCAAAAAATACTGCAAAGATGCATAACAAAATATTTAGCCAAAAAAAGATGCATAGCAAAATAATGGCAATGGGTTAGGTTCAGGCCGCAGGAAAATACAATGATCTATGAATAAACAAAAAAAGCACCTAAAATATTACACGTTATATATACACAATATTTGTCAAGGAAAAAACCAAGGGGAACCCGGGGAAAAAAAAGAACCAAAGGGAAAAAAACACATTATACATCTTGAATTCTGAGAACCAAGCATCCACTCCTCAATCTTCAAATCGTGCGTATGAAAATAGTCAAATACATCACCAAATGGACAACGCGTTAGATTCTTCAAGGCTTTAATTAAAGCATAAACACCATACTATGCAACCACCAGCCACTCTTTTATGTTTAGACGTCAGCGATGAAAGACGAAAGGATGGTTAGCAAATACATACAAGTATAAGAGACTGTTTTGTTACTTCATTGTTTAGTTTCGGGGTAAGGCAAGCATTTCAACTGTAAAATATGCGTTTTCAGGCTCTTCTCTGAAATCTGCTCACCAAAATGTTTCGTTAAATTGTTAGATCAACGGTATATAAACTCAAGTTCTTCAGAGTATAATAATCTGAGAAAAATCAACATACACATAATTTACCTGAAGAGCTGAAATGATTGACAACAGATTTTTGCACTCCTCCAGCAAAGCAAGCTCTTTTGAACTCAAATTAGAAGCTTCAAACAATAAAGAGTTTACGTGTCCAACCTATAAAATACAAAATGCAAATACGTAAAAGCAGTCACGTTACGTCAATCCAAAAATAACCATAACATTTGTCAACTATCCTGAAACTATCCATATATAAACTTCCAAATGCAGAGAAACAGACAAAGAATAGATTAAATTATTCTCTATCCACCTACTTCTCTTCCTTAATGACAACATCAGTGCGGATTACTTCATAGATATAACAAGACATTCCTTTAAGTGGTGGTCCATGAATTGTGGCCTGTGGGGGCACAAGAAGTCAAGAACCATCACTCTGCATTCAGCCTCATGCAGGGCAAGGGATGAAAAACGATGAAAGAAAAGGAGATATTTTTCTTTGAAATCAAGAGTGATTGTTAACTCTGTGATCTTTGAAATCATCAAATAGTTGACTACTACAATTTGAGGCGCATATTTTTCAGTTGGCCATTTGCTCATCTGTCAGTCTGTCAGTGTTCATGACGAGGCTAATTAATATATTTAAAGCATTCACGGGCGCCATACTATGCTTCATTACTCAGCAATTTTAAGACTCCTCTCTCATTTGCCCATTATGAGTGAAAGCACAATAAAACTCTGAGCTCTTCGGTCAAAGATTTGTAGCACAGGGAGCAAGGAAACAAACCCTCTGATGAAATTTCAAATTAATTTATTTGAGAAAAAAAGTCATGTTAATTTAAGTCACTAACAAGAAAGTAATATCGTATTGATAAATCATGCTGTGTCCTAATTACTGGCCCCGTTTACCTCACAAAGCAAGAGTTCATATTAAGACAGCAGATTTGCATGTTCTCCAACTTAAATCAGAAACACAGTAGATTTAAATCAACCACGACTAACATACACATACACAATTTAAATCAAAGATGACTAACATACAGAAACACATACCTTGGGTGACAACAAACATATAGACGATGCCATTGCCTGCATCACATCCATCGCGGAACAAATAGCATCCTTCACATTCAACACATCCGCCTGAAGCAAAATACAGAGCTCTCTTTTCATATCAAAATACTCCCTCCGTTCTTAAATATAAGATCACTTTGGGGAAGTGGATAAGTTCCTAAATATAAGATCACTTTCTATTTTGTCTCAATTTTGGTCCAAATTACCCCTATACTTCTTAGCTCCCTCACTTCTCTCTCAAATCTCTATTTGTCTTTTAAATTTAAGTGAGTGGTATTTTGGGAAGATCATGTAATCCTAATTCATTAGAAAGTCTTCCTTAATCTCCTCAAATTAGCCAAAGTGATCTTATATTTAGGAACGGAGGTAGTATAATATTAACAGCAACAATATACCTATTATTTTTCAAGGAATAGAGGAGTGAACAAGAAGCAAAAAGAAAAAAAAAATACCTTAGCCCCACTAACAACGGGAAGGCGGAGAGTGCTAGCCTTTAAGGCCTCAATAGCCCCTGATAGTGAACTAGAGTATCCCCGATCCAAAAGAGCCCAATCTTCCAAATATGTCATCTACAAAAACAGCTTTCGTTAAGAACATATGATCTAAGTTGAACATAAACCAAATGTTATCAAACTCTTCAATTCACTTGCACAGCATGCATGAAAATAAGAGATGAATTTTATAAGCATATAGTTTGGCTAAAGTTCGAATTGCTTGCTTGTAGCAAATTCACACATAAACGACTGTGATTTTATTTTTTCAGTGCGTATTATAGTAACAAAACCACAGCACCATGAAATCAGATTCCTTAAAATGTCTGCAATAATACAAAGTATAGGATGACAAGTTGGTCCCACAAAACGGAAATGAAATCAAAGAAACGCGTTTTCTGGAATAAAGATGAACAACCAAGTCCAACAAATGCAGAAATACTGAAGTCATAAGGGTTTTCCCATGGATCTCACCTGTTCCTTGAGAATGGAAATCAGTTTGATATGTTGCTTCAGCAACATTAACTCTGCCTTTTTAGCTCTAACAGATTCCCTTAGCTTAGATGTAGCTACCCATGCATCATAGATGCTTTTCTGTCAACAAACACAATAATCTTCACTAGAGTGCACAAGTTATTGGACATGGAGTTACATATAAATACATGTCTCTATCTTAAATCAGCTTCAAATGGTGAAATTGAGACTTAAAAGACAAAGCAAAATCATCTAAAAATCATACCTCTGCATTGGATTTCTGAACAGAGAGGGTGGAATCTGCGGTGGCATTAACAAATCTCCATTGCAAGAGTTTATTATACAAAAGTCTAAGCAAATGTGCATCAACAATCCTGCTTTCACCTATCTTTCCTCTTCTGACATCAACCACAAAACTTAAAATAGAAGGAACATTCCCCACCCTTTCACTCTGCCCACTCCTCACTCTACATGGACTCATCCCTCTCCAACATGATGCTGACGTGGACACCTTACACGGTGAAGCAGACCGTGCAGCCGTACGGACAGGAGACACACATACTTGTCCCTTACTAGTCCCATTTTTTATATTAGATATTATTGGACTTTCAACATTAACGCATGAATCTTTTGGACTGACGCTATGCTTAGCCTGAATAATTGTTCTGTTTGACGATGGTGATGTAGGGTCTGAATTTTGGCCTAATCGATAATTAGCTTCTTGCCAGAATTTCTCTGTTTCATTATCAGAAGAAATTAACTCAGATCCAAGAACTTTAACCTCACCAATCTTTTTTCCTTCATCATCCAAAGAATTTCGAACTTCTCTAGATCCTCCTAATTTCTTCGTCTCCTCCGTACAATTCAACGTCCGCATTGTTCCAGGCCATCTCTGTTGATCATTCGACCTTGAATTCTCAACCTGGCCTGAATTTCCGTTTCTTACTCTGCCTGGAGTGGTGGCCTTTCTTCCTTCAGGCGTGATTTTTCTTAAATTAGGAGAAGGCGTACGTTTTTCCTTACTAACTTGGATCGAAAACGATTCTCCTTGAAATGACACAGATAAACTCCTTGTTGAAGTGAAGAGCATTTTCTGAGCCGACGGAGTAACACTTCCGGCGCCGATATACGACGGCTTAAGGCGAGGATTGGCCGGTCGAGTGCGGTTTACTGAGAGCGAGCGTTTGGCTTGTGGTGGAGAATGTGAATGTGTTGTGGTCCCCATGAATGGTAAATTCACGGCGGTTGATTGAAGTGGAGATTGGCATCGTCTTAGATTAGAAGAAGAGGATGATGAAGGAGAACAAGAAGAAGAAGACATGTAACGAGAGGTGACTTGGTGGAGTTTAGGCTTGCGAGGAGTGAGTGCATTGTCGGATTCAGAGGGTGAGAGAGGAGTGGCTTTGGTTTTTGTGGGTTTGGGGTTTATAGAAACTGCAGTTACCATGGTGAAGTGAGTGTGTGAGCTGACATGAATTCCAAGTTCATGCTTGGAATTCACGCTTGGTGGCAGCTGAATTGGGAGATATAGAGGAGAAGAAATGTTGATATTTTAACGGTAATGTTATGTGATAGATGACCGTTGGGTTTCGCCGGCGACTGTGTATGTATTGTATGTATGTATGCGCTCCTTGGCACTATTCTTTTTTAGTATGTTTGTTGGGTGGAGACTTAAATTGACTAAAAGAATAATTGAAAAAACATTTGGGGAATGATAACTGTCGTAATACTCACACTGCTATTTTGGTGTACTACTTACTACGCGCGGTGATGGGGAGAAATAATGTACTTGCCTCACTGTTGCATCGTATGAGCTGTTGAGCTGGGGACTGTGGGATACCTTATATGCTTAGAATACTTACATGGGTTGTTCTAATGTAAAAAGTTGAATAGATTGTTTCGTGATCTTCCTTCATGCCGAAATTAATTTGTTTATAATTAATAAATAATAAGTTGTATTCAGACAAAAAAAAAGTAAATTTATTTGTATGAATGACATATAAAGTAAACTATATATTTTCAACCTCTTTCCAATTTTTATAAAATTAGTTGATGTTTACCAACAAAAAAAAAGGATTAAACTACATATTTTTTTAAAAAAGTCTGATTAAAAAAAATATATTTTCGAAAGAGCAAAGAAAAGATTTAATTTGTTCACTTTCCACACAAGGAGAAAAATTTTTTTTCGCTCAAACACTAAAATGAGACCGTGCTTACTTCAACCGAAAAATAAAATATTTGCTCATTCCTAAAAAAAGAGCATGTGCTCAATCCACAAAAAAGAACACGCTCTGATACCACATATTAAACGAAAACGAAAACAAAAACGGGTGAGATGGGGAGATGTTAGGAACAAGTAACTCATTGAAGGTCGAGTTTGTGTAAAACCTATATTTGTTACAATTTGGAAACGCATGTGCCACGTCAAGCGAATTCGTAGTGGTTTTGTGCTAGCATTATTAAGAATTTTCGACAAGGTTCTTTGATGTTCATATTTGTAAACCGGTAGTCTAGACACACTTCTATTATACACAAGAAAACGAGATAATATAATTTTGTTCATCCTCAAATGAAGGTTTATCACACAGTTTTTCTATTTAATATACATTGGATGTGAGTCGTTGAACAATTATTTCTTTTCTATCATTCGTTGCCTCCCAATATAGTTCTCTTTCAGATTTATCTTCTATACGATTGATGGGAAATGAGATATTTATGAATTTTTTCCAGAGTATTTTGAGAAACATTTCTTGATAATAGTTATAGTATTTTTAGGCTTATACATATAAATATAATTTACGTTTAAAATAAATAACGCTAGAAAATTCGGGGGAATTTTGAATTAGTCTTTTTAACAAATAGTATGAAAATTGTGGTAATGATGACTTGAAATAACAGAATTGTTAATGGTTGCTATATCATGGTGGTGCTAAGAAGTTTTTTTTTGAGGGACAATTTTGACCCAAAAATTCTTTAAATTTTCAAGGCATAATCACACTTTATAAACGTCCAAGACAAAATTGCCCACAAGGAAAAATGGTTCATCTTCATTTATATGTGGATGATGACATGACGTCTATTAACAATCATTTAATTGAGGGTGAAATTGCTACACTTTTATACCCGTAGAATGATATTTGAGACAAATTTGCTACAAGTGAATAATTCGGGGTTTGAATGGTATTTATCCTTATATTTTATATTACTTGTTGTAATAGAAGTCTACGTTTTTTTTTTTTATGAAAATAGTAGTCTAAGTTTGTGTTAGTATCCAATAGTAGTTTTTTGAATGTCGAATGGGTTTTTGATCAAAAAAAGAATGTCGAATGGGTGTACTCAAATAAAGTTGTTTTTAGTAGATACTTGTACAAATAAACAAGGGATAATGACAAACTTTTCAGTTTCACGGATAAATGTCTGTCAATAACAGTGTTTAAGGTTTGAACACCACTTTTGCCATTCCAAAACCTAGGGAGGCTTGCTTTAAGAACCGGTAATAGAAAAAGGTCTTGTAACTATCACAACAGTTATTGACGAAATTCTATGTTAAAAGTTTAAATTGAACACATGGATTTTTTTTTTCCCCCTCGAGGGCATAAAATATCCTCATAAGGACTTGATTGTTACCTTCACATAAAAGCATAATTTTCTTTTCTAGCAGAAGAACATAGTTACTCTACGTCCTTGAGAAAGTTGTTAACCTGAATGATTTATTTTGGAAATAACCACCTCTAACTCGGTCCAATCAGGGAATGATGATGCTCTGGATTATACCAAAGCAAGTTCCGATTGGTATAATTGCTTAGCAACACAGGAAGAAAAAAGTTGATCAACGAAATAATCTTGTATTTTCTGCAACATTTATCAGATTCTTGCTATCATTTAATATATTGCATATGGGACAATTTGGGGTGGGTTTGAGGAAGTGACATGCAATGAGGGGATGAGTAGTAGGTGCATGGCAGGTGGAAGTGGAAGGCACAATTAAATGCATGCCTTTAAGCAAAATCACATCTCACAAATTAATGTACTCTACGGAATATCTAACTACCAGGTGATTAGAACCTATGGTCCAATGGTCAAATAGAAGCCAATACTCAAGATTACAACATACGAAAAAGACATGATTTGAAGATGATACTGTATAGATTATGTTGCTTTAACGATCATACTACTGCCAGTTCTGTGTATATTAAGAAAAAAGTCCTAAGATGATGATATATATATATATATATATATATATATATATATATATATATATATATATATATAGAAGCTCGTGTTGCTACTTTCTTCAAATTTACACTTCAGTTTGCATTCAATTGATTTTTCCCCTTTAACTGCTCAAGAAACAGATATTAAGGAAATCGATAGGTTGAGAAACAGAATCAGAAAAATCAAAGGTAGCGTACAAAGTAATACTCTATGGTTTAGTGGAAATGCTAGTTACAAAAAAGCTTCAAATGCTGGCACATTGTGATTGGTAAATGGTAATACAAGGAAGTGGCAGCATGAAACCAATAATTTACTAATTTGTTAGCCACCCAATTACTGATTTTTCAGTCATACGTGTGATGTCTTAGCCAAACCTCAACTCCTCTTATAAAAGGCAAACCATATTTTAATTATCATCTCTTAAAGTCTTGTCCACTCCTTTCACTGGCAGTTCAGCAACACAGCACAAATTTGTGATACTTCATTTTCTGGGCCTTCTTTTAGTTGTTTTCATATTGCTGTGAAATGAAGAGACACATCCATATACCTTGATCTGGATCATGTGCCATAAATTCACATAATAGATATGATAAAATCAGAATAATCTCAACATTTCGATAAAAAAAAAAAGAATAATCTCAACATGCATGCACTTTTAACGCTGGCCAAATGGACCACTTGGTAAAGCCAACAGTTTTCCTTCTTGAGCACTCAATTCCATCACGATTCCTTCTTCTTTCCTTGTAAGATATAGGAAAATATAAAACCCCACCCCCTACTCCTTTGTACAACTCTTAACATGCCGAGAAAAAAAAATTCTCTTAAGATTGATTGATTCTACCTAATATGACTACCCCATCACGGGAGAGAAAGATTCTCCAAAGTAATTAGGAAAAGGTAGCGAGATATTATAATAAAAATTCATCTTTATCAAACATTTAGCAGAAAAATCATCATATTGTTGAGAGATAAATGTTTATCAAGGAAAACAAAGTTCAGAATATACATTGGTGGCATGTAGATGCTTATTCTAGAGGTTTAAGTTCCTTATATACAGGTTCCTACTAAGATATTCGGAAGCAAATAACAAAAATCCTGAGTTTTTTCTCTAAAGTACAGGATCAGATCACTGTTTTATTGCAAAAGCTATTAGATTAAGAAATTAAAAAATCAGTGACAATACTTAGTTGCTATGATTTCAGTGCTAAATAAAAAGTAACATACTTTCTAGGATGCCCTGCCATGTGATGTTTTTGTTCTTTGCCCTTCTATTTTATACACAAAAGTTTTTCTATGAAAGCAGCTGGTCCCAGTCCAATGATGGTGGGCCACAATTTGAGTGGCAAAAGCAAAGTGACCATAACTTACCTATAGTTTTATTCGTTCTTTATGATCCCACGTACATTTTTGGTCCTGCACATCACGTTAATCACAGTAGAATGTCACTACTAAGCTCAAAAGGAGGTTTGATTACATGAATTTCTTAAACCACTCGTTTTGTCGATAATAAAGTAATTAGTTCATCAAAGTAGGTGACTAACTACCTGATAAGCATTAAAATAACCGCATAACTTTTTTAACTACATGTAACGACTGTCTTGTCACTCACGGGATCAAGTAACTTAATTTCACGTTTTACAGATAAGCAAGCAAGAAATTAGGCTAATTTGTGGATATATGCATGACCTGTACTTGCCTAATTTGCCAAAATTTGGCCTGGCAGTATTAGCCTTCTTTTAAAGCAAGGTTAGTACAAGATTTTGTAGCTTAAGCAATTGACTTGTGATTATGATGTTAACCACCCGAAAAGAAAATAAAGTCAGAAGGGAAGAAAAAAGTGGAGCCTCTGCAACTTTTGTGACAACTATTGATTCCTGTTACAAAAAAGGCCCACTGAAGAAGTTTATGTCATGACTCTGTGATTAGTTAAACAAACCCTTGCTTATAAATTGGGGATTAGGTGATAGAAAGCACAATCACTTGAGAAATACTTCTAAATTAAACGAGATTAGTTGGAGTAACATACTGGGCAAAAAAAAAAGTTAGAGTAACACAAGTCAAATAGTCAAATAACTTAGCATGGTCACTAACAAAAAAGGACTTATGCGTCTCAAGATGATGCTTTGCTTGCAACCTTGGCTATCAATTGTGCACTCTTGAGGGTGAAAGATGAAATTGAATAGAGGAAGAGTTCCCTACAGCTGTGTCAACTTTAGTAGACCTAAACCTAATGGACATTATTAGGTCCCAAAAAAGCATATGAGAAAAAGAGGAACACTTGGTGAGATGTGGATTGGTCGGCATCTTAATCTTCAACCCGTACTCATTCTGGTATTAAAAGTGGATGGTTCATGATATTTTAGACAATCGTGGACGTGACAATAATGATGTTAGCTTCAGCTTTAAGAGTCAAAAGCAGGGTCTAGTCTGTATCTTGACCTATTGTTAATCATTTGACACTTCCTAAGCTTTCTATTACTCTCTCCTGCTGGTAGATAACGTCCCAAGTGCTTTAATGGGAGTTGCACAATCCATTTTGTATGATTAGTAAATGCTTGCGTCACAATTACCAGCAAGTAATACATCTAGTATTACCAATTTGTCACTAGGACAGGAATTTGACTCATTCAATGGTTGAACATCAAATAAGAGATATACTAGGTATCGTGATGCACTTAATGCAGTTTATAGTACCTCGGTTCTCAAATACTATAAGACTATTTTCCTAATTTAATTAGATTAACGATGTAAGTTAAGGTAGTTTGATAGGATTCCACGTTAGTTTAGTTAGGCAAAGGGCAGTGTTTATTATTCTGCCATGTGGCAGTTTATTGTATTGTTGTGTTAGTTAATGTGTTTGAATCTTTGAGTCAGTTATTGTATTGTATTTAAATTTAAATTATTGTGTCAGTTATGTTGTCATGTGAAGGTCTATTATATATAGACCCATTGTACAATTGTTAGATATGAATGAAGAATTGAATTAAAGATGTAGGAGATTGCTCCTCTCTTCCTCCTAGAACCAGATTCTGGTTCTACTCTTTCCCTTTTCTTCTCTTTTCTCTTCCCTTTCTCCCATTTATGTTTCATGTTCATTAGGTTCTATCATTTGGTATCAGAGCAGAAGATCCTTTTGGCCTGTTTTACAAAATGGTAACCATGTGAAACTCTCCACCAAATTCTTCTCTTCAACTAGAATTTTCATATTCTGGATTCTAGTTTCTTTCACCCCACTTCCTCTTATTTTCACTCTTTCCCTTGTTCTTATTCTTTCTAAATCAGATTTCTAAACGCCCACCAAATTCTTCTCCTTTATTAGAATTTTCATATTCTGGAATTCTAGTTTCTCTCATCTTTCTCACCCTTCTCCTCTCTTCCCTTTGATCTCCCTTTTATATAGAATTTCAGATGTTGGTTCTAGACTTATTTCCTTCTCTCTTCTCCTATCCATTCTTCTTCTCTACTCAATTTTCTGTTTTAGTTTCTGTCTACTAAATATTCAAAATCTCTGTCTTCTCTATCTAGAATTACAGATTCTGGTTCTAGATTTCCTTTTGTTTTCCACACTATTTCTCTTCCATCTCTTACCCTTTTCCCCAATTTCAGTTTCTGTTTTCCATGTACTAGCAATTTGGTACCAGGAACAGTGAACGGCCTTCTTCTGGTCCTTTTACACAGGGATATATGTGGCTACATATTGCAGACAACTGCCATGTTTAATTGGAAAATAAAGAAAATTTTCAAAGGAAGTTAAGGAGATCAGTTTCCGGACCAACCCAAGCAATTACAACCACTCCACATTTTCAGGAGCAGTTACCAATGACAGTTACTGGGATTAATTCAAAAGTTACTGCATCTCTTCCATAATTAACAACTACAAGACCATACACGAGATAAGGCTTTTGTGCTTCAGTTGCGAAGATGGAGTTATTCCTAGTCATAAATGCAAAGCTGCCTCCTTGTTTCCTTTTTAACGCCTTGAGGACAAGGCTTATTTTCAAGGGGAGGGTATTGATAGGATCCCACGTTAGTTTAGTTAGGCAAAGGGCAGTGTTTATTATTCTGCCATGTGGCAGTTTATTGTATTGTTGTGTTAGTTAATGTGTTTGAATCTTTGAGTCAGTTATTGTATTGTATTTAAATTTAAATTATTGTGTCAGTTATGTTGTCATGTGAAGGTCTATTATATATAGACCCATTGTACAATTGTTAGATATGAATGAAGAATTGAATTAAAGATGTAGGAGATTGCTCCTCTCTTCCTCCTAGAACCAGATTCTGGTTCTACTCTCTTTCCCTTTTCTTCTCTTTTCTCTTCCCTTTCTCCCATTTATGTTTCATGTTCATTAGGTTCTATCATAGTTATTGATGATATTACCAAATAATCCTAACTATATACATTTATCCTTACTCTCTCACTCTTGCTTGTTTATTACACATAAATATTATTAGGATTTATCTGGAAAAAAGTTTATTACAGATAAAGTTGCTTATATTTAGGAACAAATTGAAATCTAAAAGTGATATTATATTTAGGAAGAAACAATTTTTATCCATCTTGTTATAGTAGAATTGATTGAAATGATCAACACAAAATCTCTCCCCAGAAAAACAGAAACATACATTCATTACTCAAGTTGGGTCTACATTCAACGGTCATCACAGTCCATCATACCTAGTTAAACGTAGCAACTATATTAAGGGACATGTTTCCTAGAACCCTTCATAAGATGCCAAAAGGCTCAAAAGGAATCTTCTTTCCAATACAAATATATGAGAAAAACAAGGATTACAGACCCAAGCTGGCAGAATAAGCTTAGCAAAATGTATATAAAGGCTGCATTATTCAGATACTAATAGCACTGACATTGTGAACCATGAGTGCGAGTTAAGGAAATACTCTTGGGCTAGGAGCATGGGGAGGAGGTTTGGGGAGGAAGTAGGGGAGATGGTAAATAGGTGCAGGATGAACTATCATTGAACCTGGTACGGGATCATTGGGAGGGTAATCATCTACAGTTACATCACCAATACCATTCTTTTTGTTGCTTCTCATACCAATTCTATTTTCCTGAAAGTTAAGAGAAGAAAACAAAAGTAAGACACTCCAATCCAACCAGTCCCATTAAGGATCTGTCTTTGATTACTGTAAGCGACTTTCTTAATTGGTATAGCATACAGTCTAAGAATTTAAAACATATACCTTCAGCTTCCTGCTTATGGTAATTATTGTGCTGTCACCACAGTTGCTGGAAACCAAATCTAACATGACATTAAAGAAAAGGAGGTATAAGGGACATGTGGCTTGCTAATCCAATTATAGCATTAAATATATAGAAAATGGACACCCATGCTGGCTTACATTATCTTCTATGAAATTCCCTAGAAAGGAGGATACGAGGAACTTATTAATCACCTAATTTTGTCAGCTAGTAGTAAAGTGGAAGGTGCAACACTCGTGTGAATTTAGATCATTTCAAAGAACAAGTAATCAAATCAAGGAAGCTAGTAGTTGTTGTTAAGAATTAATACTTGCAAAGCTGTAACTTCAGATAGATAACTTCTATTTTGTGAACATCTGAATTAATTATATAAAAAGACAGACGTGTCCAACTCAAGAGTTGAAAACTAATCATTGCAGCTTTTAACAAGATTTGCATGGAAGCAAAATGCAAAATATAGTAATATATATGGAAATATCAGCTGGATCATGTATAGAGCTGTATGGAATTAATTAAATGGCGTCAACTTAGTGTCCAAACTATGAATAGCAGGCAAGATGCAAACGGGAAAAACTCAGGCTCAGGATTAGTCATCGTGCATGGCCATTTAGGCATGACTTAAAGCTATTGACACTCATCAGAATATCCAACTTTTTCATCATTCTCCACCGTTATTTATGATTTAGTGATACTAGTCTTTTAGTTGCACAGCATAAATTAAATTTGCCTCCTCCTTACATTTAGCAGAAATTGTTTTAAAAAGTATAGACTGAGTGAAATGTGCATAATGACATGAAGAAATCGTATGCAGCAGTAATTCATAATCGAATGGGACAAAATTGGGGCCGTTCACCCAAAGGAGTTGTAATCAAGTCAGAGGAGTTTCTAAGGCATCAAAGAAAGAGACATTTTTGTACTACTCTGCTGGAAATAATGGGAAAACAAGAATAAAAGAACCTTCCAAGACATCTCCTTATCATCCGAAGCTATAGTGCACAATGTAAATGTCCTCACAGAACACACTCGAGTCTAGAATCACATTACAATCACCAGCTTAGTAGTTAGTGCCTCATGACCTTTTTAAAAGTACTTTGCTGATTTACAATTTTTTGTTAATTAATATATTCATCTTCAATCCAAAAAAAAAAACGAAAGAAAGTCTTGTTCTTTGTGAAAAGTGATCAAGTATAAAATTATCAAATGGCTGCAACACGAGTTTGAAAATTCACATCACAAGCTTGTTCTCCAAACTCATAGACAAAAACATCACTGGCACAAAATATTTCGTCCACTAGAAAATCTTTCATGCACCATTCTAGAACAACGTAAAAAAATAAACATGCAGCAGTAAATATTAGAGATAAAAGATTTACCAGGCAAACATGGGCCAGCGATGAAGCTCGAGAAGTTAAAGTATATCAAAACAGTCCCAACCACCACAAACAGAACCCAAAAGCTAGGAACCTTCATGGTTTCAATATTCACTGTTGGCGCCAATGATCAAGAGGAAGAATAAGAGTTGTTCTTATAAACCATGTCATGGGAAAAAATGGAGAGACCGCGAAATAAATATAAGGTGTGAAATTTAAAAATGGGTAGCACTTATCGTAATTGTAAATTATTAAAAGTAACAAAGTGGATGCATGTGAGATTTAATGGTCTACTGTAGACGTGAGAGATGCATGAAGAGTAAATGCTAGTAGCTGAAAGTAGGAGGTTGCAGTGAAATGGAGGGAAAGGAAGATGTTGTAGTGAAATGCACACGCTTTGAGAAACAAGAGTAAATGCTAGTTGGTGGCAAGCGGATATTAGAGATATACAAGTCAAGAATTGGATTTAAATTGAATGATGGGTTGACTTCCATTATATTGACTTAAAGTTTTGTTTGTGTCCCAACTTTATATGTCACAAGAATTTTATCCCGTGCGATGCACGAAGCGATTTTATTTTTAATTTCAAAGTATTAAGTGATACTTGACATTGCATCTTAAAAATATCTTTTATAGGAATTGAAATCGTATTTGATACCATTTGAAATTTTTCGCTTAACAGTTTGCATTTCATTTATAACGTTTGACATCAGAGTTTATGCGAATTTAAATTTCATTTACATCAAGTTACATTTTTGCCTCAATATAATTTTTTAAACTGACCCAACCTTTTAGCTATTATTCTGTTTCTCATTTTAATGAGGATATAAATGGTTCATGTTTTAATTTAATTAACTATAACGTTTTTAATAATTTTTTATTTTATTATAAAGAAAATCAAAATTAAGTTTGATTCTAAAACTATAATTTTTTTAAAAAAATAAATTTGTCATAAAAAAGTAGTGAATTCAAAATTTTTAAATACAAACAATGGGAATAAAATTATTTGTTATGAAATTTGAAGAATCTCAAAATGAAAAATATTGTTTATCATAAATATAAAATACTCCTACTTTATTTGAATAATTTAAGCCTTTCTTTCATAAATATTTATATATAATTTGTCTCTCTCTCTTATTTGTCTCTTAAAATGTGGAAAATATGTTCATATGTGAGGGTAAATTAAGATATATTCAGTGAAATGATTGACATTTATCTTTCAAGGTATTAAAACGTTATATATCAAGTTAATGTTTTTGATAAAATAAAAAGATAATAAAAACAGAAGAATTAAATTATCTACAATCCCCTTCCAGTCTCGTGCCCTCCCACTCAACAAAAAAAAAAAAACGGAACCAAATTCCCCCCCCCAAAAAATTAGTATGAAGGTATTTTGATAAAATCAAACTCTTCTATTGGTATTATAAATGGGCGAGTTTGATTCTCCGCCAAGTGATTAATGGATGCTAAGGTATTACATGTTGTAACATCCTGAAAAATTTAATTCAGGATTAGAGAGTGTTTTGGGAAATTTTGGAATTTTTTTAGGAATTTTTGGTGATTTTTAGGATATTTGGAAAATTTTGAGTAATTAATGTGCATATAATTAATTAAGAAATGAAGAGTTTGAAATATTAGGGAATGGTAAAACCCAAAATATTTTGAAGGTTAAGGAGATTGGAGGCTGGTTTAAATGGTTTTAGAATTAAAAGAGTACACTATGGCAAGTTTGGGCTACAAATCATCAGAGAACCCCTTAATTCAGCAAACCAAACACGCCCCTCCCCTTTTCTTTAAATATCGGACTCCCTCCATTCTTCTTCTTCTTCGTTCTACTTCTTCTTCCTTCCTCCTCCGTCCTGCGCGTTCGCCGACCACCCTGGAGGACGCCGCTGACGGCGACGGCGGCGCGACGGCGACGGCGGCGCGACCTCCCTTCCTCCCTTGTCCTCTTTATTTTTAGGTTCGTTTGCTTTCTCTTCTTAGACCCAACAAACCCTCTTTGTTTTCTTTGCAAATCCGGCGAGTTTTCCGGCGGAAATCATGGCGGTCGGCGGCGCGAGTTGGTGAGTTCCTCCTTTCTTGTTGTTCTTCAAGCTCTTCCTTCTTTCAACTTCGTTTTCTTACTTCTTTTCCTCTCCTTTTGCTTTGTACATCTCGGCCAGCCACTTTAGTGGCCGTTTTCCGGCGGTATTTCCGACGATAGAAGGCTCCAATGGTGCTTAAAAGTGGAGATTCGAACCTTGGTCAGCCTTCTTTCTCTTTCCCTACCTTAATTTCTTCCATTAATGATGTTTGAGAGGAGACGCCGAAATAGGTATTCTGTTTTGGGTTCAAGAATATATCAAATATCATGTTGAAGCTTTGGTTTTGAAGTTTTAAGAAGGATTTGAATGATTGATTATGATTTTGTTGATTTTGTGAAAAAGCCTAACTTTGTGTGTTAGTAATCCGTTAAGTTTGAGTTTTCTTAAAGGTTTAATCTTTAAAATTAGTGATTCTATAAGATTAATTGTGACAGATTGAGTTCTTGTTTGGATGTTGATTTTCATGACTTTGGAATGCACACAAGGTGTTTGATAAAATGTGTAAGAGAATGAATTGTTTGGAAATTTTGGCTTGTTAGGTTCTGTGTATATGTGATTGTTGTGGAATTTGTTTATTGATAGGATGATGGGTTTGATGATTAAGAATTTTAACGATTACTTTACTGGGTCAAAATTCAAGCTTGTAAATAAAAGATGAGTATGATGAATAAAAAGGAGTTTATAGAATATTGAAATTAGTAAATTAGAAGTTGAGGTTGTGATGATATCTTGCAAATTCAGGTTTTCATGTTTGATTTAGATTTTGGGATTATGGGTTGCTAAGTCGCTCGAAAGTGAATTGTAATTTCGATTCTTGTTGTTTCAAGTATAAAACAGTAGCTTATGCTTGATTGTTGAATTTCATGTGCTTGTAAGTTTTGGCTCTTTCTCTTTCCTGGACTGTTTGGGTTTTGGTATTGTGTCCCAAAAATTTTGATTTGAATCATGGAAATGGAAGATTATAGGTATTAACTAAGTGTGCATGACAAGTGTATTTGGTTTATTTACAATTTCCCTTAGTCATATTCTCCTTGATATGTGTTTTGCGTATGTATTATTGGTTAATGATAAAGAGTTATTGAGATATGGATATATTGTTGCGTGTTGAAATATGGTTCATATGATGTGTTGAAAGAATCTTTGTACTCTCCTACCTTTGGGCTTGCTTCTTGGGGCCATGTTATTGAAGTTGCTGTTCAGTTATGTTGCCATTCTGTTGTTAAATTTTCTGGAATGTTTAGTTAATGGTGAATGATAGAAGAGGGCTGTATGGATTTTGCCTAAGATTGTGATTAATTTTAAGTTGATTTACAATGCAAGATCTTTTATCATTTTAGTCTAATAAATTTTCATTCCACTAATTTGAGTATACGTAGGAAGCCATTAAAATGAACTTGGAATTTTAAATGTTGTAAGTTTGATTAAGGTTTAGAAAATTTTGTATGCTTGAAAATGAGAATCGAGTGATGGAATAGGTTCATGTTTCTTTTCTCTGATATGGCTGAATTATTTGTAATGGTAAATGTGTAGTTAGAATGAAATGTGTGGTTGCATGTGGCATTAACTAATGTTCTGTAATTGTTTTTGTCACGGCGGAATTCTTGTGAAAGTTTTAATATATATGATGATTTATTATGTTCAAGCATGAGTTGATTTATTGACTTGGGTTCTTGTGATTCAATTGTATGAATGATATTGATAAAGAGAATAACTTACTTTTGATGCTCATTGTTAACTCCTGAATTTTCTTCATAGTTTTGCACTTGGTCTAATTGAGTTAAAGAAGTGCAGTGTTGGTGGCTAAACAAAGATGGAAATGGGTGTTGTATGTGTGTTTTAAATGTTTAGCCCTTTATCTCATATTAGCCCTTTACACAAATGCAAAACATTATTTCCTCCATGCAAGTGTCACCAATTTTTGCTACTGGTTATCTCTTGGTTTACTTCAATTGTTTCAGCTGCAATTCTTCTATTAATTCTGCTGCATAGTGACAGAAACACTGCTGAAATTTATGCAGCAGTAATTGAGTTGTTTTTCCCTATGCATGTGATGTTTAAGTAATGCCAAAATGTCACGGATGTTTTCTGCTTGATGCTTGTTTTATTGCTGATGGACTGATGTTGTGACTCTTCTGAATGACATTGTAAAGGCGTAATCGTGATGGCTTCTTAGTCTATTTGAAAATTAGATCATGAGTTGCTACTTGATTAATGCTTGTTGAATGATTGGAGGATTCTTGAAACTTTGCAAGAAACCTTTGAATGTTTAATGAATAAACTTTAAGAATTATGATGACTTCAAGGAATAGAATAATTACATATAGGCTGGGTAGTAACTTATAAGAACGAGAGAGAGACGTCGAACTACGATAAAAGGGAAATGATATTAATTTATCATTTGGCTATATATTATTATAGGAGTGGATGCAGTAGGCTTTCGTGGCATCGAGGAAGAAAGGTTGAGAAATCGCATAGAATTGCAAAAGGGCGACAGGTAATCACACTTAACCTTGCTATAACATTGAGGGTGACGTTAGTTAGGGATTTTGTAAAATCCCTTTTCACCCTCTATATATATATATTATCTTTAAAAGGTATTTTTATACAAAATAGGCTATCGGGTGCCTTTCAAACACGATTATTTTCATATAAAGAAATTTGAAACTCTATATACCTATTATCCTGCCTGGTGGTGGCCATTGATCTGGAATGGCGTGAAATGTATATAGGGATAGTGTTGGGTAGTGGTTTAAGAGGTGATGAGGATAGAAAAGAGAGTTACATGTTGAGTTGAGATTGTTGAGAGCTATGTTGATGGAATATAGAATAGGGATTTTGAGTATTGCATGACACTGATTATTAGTACCGTCGGCCGATGTAACCTATCGATTTGCGCAAATCGATAGGTTAATTGTACAGGTTCCTCGGATTGTAAAGGAACCAGGGATGTTTACACTGTTTATAGTGCTCCCTTTTTCAGGGACGTTTTCACTATTTAAAGTGCTCCCTTTTTCATGCTTTCAGATTTGAGACTGGGCACAGTGTCAATCACGTTTATTTTTGTCTGTTGAGTTGACTTGGAATTGACTGAGGGATTTGAGTGATATGTGGGAAGCAGAGATGGTGAATTTGAGTTGATTTAGACGGAGGGACTTGAATGATGAATGAAAGACTTGACATGTGTATATATATGTATTACTGGTTTTTATATCTGTGGTACCCTTTAGACGCCCTCACTACCGCACATCTCACTGTTATAGTGAGTTAAGCGGTGATTACTGGGACAAATTGTCTCATCCCACGATTACTGACATTTTTGCAGGTATTCATGCACAGGCGCAAGCATCAGGAAAGGGAATTAGGTTTCAAAGGTTATTTAGATTAGTTAGTTATGTATATTGCCAATTTGTATAGGCCTGCATTCGTTTCCGCATATATATATATATATATATATCTATTTATTGTTAAATACCAACTAGTTTTGTTTATTAACCATGTTAGGCAAATTCTTTCTAACATGGTTAGCAATAAATTATCCATGATAGCAGCTGTGCTGTATTAGTTTATTCTTTTCTATCATGGATAATATTTAATCATTAGGAAATTCCTTTTCTAACTATGATAAGATATTGTTATTATGGAAATCCTTTTTCTATCATAGTTAGTAAAGAGGTTATTAGATCTAAAATTGATATTATTGGTTAATTAAGTAATTAGTAACAGAAGCTTACAATTTGGTATCAGAGCTTGGTATACGATAACCTAGGACTGTGCTGCATTGCATATAGATTGACAATATACATTCTATAGTTTCCCTTCCTTCTGTGCATGATACTCTGCTTTTTGAGAGGATTATCGCTCATCCCGTGGTGGGGAGAGAGTGATAATAGAAATTGAATAGGTACTGTGGAGAGATTGAGATGAACATAGAAAGAATAACGAAATAATGTTGATATGTATAAGAATTTAGGAAAAATAGCGAAATAAGGATGCTTCTCTGGGGTCTCGAGTATAGTTATGTGCCGGCCATAATCATAGTCGAGGCATCAGGAGATCCCTTATTGGGTTAAGGGAGTAAGGAAATTTGAAAATAACAATTAATAATGAATGCAATGTGAAATAAGAGTTGTTGCTTTGTTTATTATTTGTTTACTGATTTGTTAAATTGTTTGCTTCATAGATGAATTTGACTTGTGCTATTTGATTGTTTTGAAACAAAATTTTAGTGAAATTGTATTTTTATAAGCTCCAACATGAGATAGGCTATTTATTGATTGCGATTTGATTTTACATCATTAGTAATGGATGTTGTTTCATCAGTATAATGGAAGGATTTGAACTATGTGATAGGGTTTTTGGTGTAAACTGAATCTTGTGCTTTTTGGTATGAAATTGGTGGTTTGAGAACCAAATTTAAGTAATTTCCAAGTAGTCTATGGGTTAGAGTTAGCTTTATTTTGGTTGGAATGATATTTTGAGAAATTTTGGTGTTGATAAGTTATGGTTTGGGGACAATTTCGAAAATTCAGCAGGGTTTCTTGTAATTGATAGTTCCAACTTGTTCAATTAAGTTATATGATGGGATAATTTGTTTAAATTAATCATACATGAGCATATGAACTATTTTGCTTGCTTAAAGTTAATTCACGACCAAGTGTGGTAACTAAATTCTTTTAATATGAATTTTCTTGAAATATAGTTTCTATAGGTTTATTGGAGTTCAATAAAAGTGTTGATTGAATCCGTTTGCTATTATGAGCTGTTTGGTTCTGTCTTGAGTATGCTATTCATTTCTGTTATTTCTGTTTGGGCATATGAGATGATGAGTTGATTTTAACTATGCTATGGTATTTTATTTGGATGTCCTTTCTCTTGTGTTTAGCTCCCAAGTAGTGGAAGAATGTGAGTGAGAGTTGACTTCTTACTTCTTATAGATGGTAGGAATTATGTTATGAAAACCAATAATAAATTTTTGGAGCCTGAAACATTTCTTGGATCTTTGCTGCTGATGCTATTTCTTTATTTATTTATTTATTTTTCCCTTGAACATGTTTGTTGGTTGCGGTTGGGTAGCAACAAATTGATTTTTGTTCGATAGTAAGTCAAGTAGTTTCTCATACCAGATTATTGTTGATAATAGCAAGGATAAGAGAGTTGCAATATAAATTATGTAGGTTAGCGGGGAAAAGATTGAAGTATGAGGAATGATTTCATCTAACTTTGACACAGTATGCCTGAATATGTATTGGACTGAAGCTTGGAAATTTTGGTGTAAGATTTGTAAGGTAGAGACTTAATTATTTCATTTGGTTTTAAATGCACTCTAGGTGGTTGTAAGCCGGATTGTTGGGAATTGTTCTTGCAAGTATGAATTATTACCACTATGGATTAATAGTGTTGAAGTGATGACTTATGGTAATATTTTGGATATAAATTGAGGATTATGTAGGATAAATTGTGGATTCCAGGTTTTATCGTGAATTATGAGGTGAATACATTATAGTGATCATGGAATTGAAGATCATTGGGCTTGAATTACTGTTTAGGCCGTGGACATGACTAAAGTAGCTATATACTATATTGGTAAACAATCTGTGTAAAGTGATTTAAATAAATTTAGTATAAATTCCTGAGTCTTAGAGATAAATGACAATCTTATTTAGAGTATAATGGTAACTGAAGATTGAAATGATTGTAACAATCAAACATAGTATTATTGAAGTGATGGTTAATTAAGAGACTTAGGCGAACAGTGAGTTTTTATGATAGGTTATTATTAGAAATTTACTGAAAAGGCTAAGACAACTGGCGTTAGTGATGAATTTTGAAGTTGTGATCATGATGGAACTAAATAGATAAAGAAGTTAGTTGAGATAAAGGATTTAGGGTGAAGCTTTAGTGAATGTTTTAAATGGATACATTGGAGATTGAATACAGTCTAGAATGATTTTGTTAAGGAAATTGACATTGACATGGTTAGTCATATACTAAATTAGAGTTATATGGAGGAAAATCAATGGGTTGATTAATTTGGAGAATGTAAATGATAATATATATGGTGGACATTGGATTGTAAAACAAGTGAAATGAGGTATTATGGCTATTGATCTATTGTTTTGTAAGATTGAGGATTGTATTGAAAGTTGTCAAATTGGAGTTTTGAAAATTGGGAAAATATTTGATGACTTTAGTGAGAAATTAAGTATCGTCACATGTTTTTAGCATGATGGTATGAATAGGCATATATCTTAGGTATGGGGAATTCGATAGAATTGTTAGTACAAAAGGCAAAGTTGGAGGTGGATTTCAATATCTTGGTGATTTCTATGGATTAACGACTTTCGTAGTTCCACTAGTTATTAATAATACACTGTGTTGATGATTTAGAGAAGTATAGTGATGTGGTGGACTATTATGACTTGTTGATAGATCAATATTAGGCTTTTATGGATGAGTGTATATTAAGTTAGAAACATGAGTTTAAGTTGGAAAGGGAATTTTATGGAATTGATATCTAACAATTAGAGGCGAGACCTTGGATTATGATTGAGGAAACCACTAGATTTTGAAGAGGATGTTGTTGTCATATATGATGTTGGACTTTAATACAAGTAATTTGAGGATAGAGTGGCTAGTAAATTGAGGGTTAGTTAAGAGAAACGGGATAAGGATTGATGATTATTATAGATTGAATGAGGAAAAATGGTAAAATATGGCGTTGAGTGTATTAAGTTGTAGTGAAACGATTAGAGTTAATTTGCAGAATGCAGAACTGACGCGTGAATTTCTTTGTGATAGGTAATATGTTTAGTAAATTTTGGGGACAAAATTCTTAAAAGGTGGGGAGAATTGTAACATCCTGAAAAATTTAATTCAGGATTAGAGAGTATTTTGGGAAATTTTGGAATTTTTTTAGGAATTTTTGGTGATTTTTAGGATATTTGGAAAATTTTGAGTAATTAATGTGCATATAATTAATTAAGAAATGAAGAGTTTGAAATATTAGGGAATGGTAAAACCCAAAATATTTTGAAGGTTAAGGAGATTGGAGGCTGGTTTAAATGGTTTTAGAATTAAAAGAGTACACTATGGCAAGTTTGGGCTACAAATCATCAGAGAACCCCTTAATTCAGCAAACCAAACACGCCCCTCCCCTTTTCTTTAAATATCGGACTCCCTCCATTCTTCTTCTTCTTCGTTCTACTTCTTCTTCCTTCCTCCTCCGTCCTGCGCGTTCGCCGACCACCCTGGAGGCCGCCGCTGACGGCGACGGCGGCGCGACAAATTGAAAGTTGAATAGTATGAGTTGGTATAGATGCAGAATTTAAAGGAATTTTATTTATGATGTTTGGTAGTTGTGGAAAGTCTTGAAGTAAGGATTACATTGATTTGTTGATTAATTGAATTGGTGAAAAAGCCCTAATTTGGGCATTAGGATTGTTGACGAAATTGTGATAGTTAAGTCTAGGAAATTCTTGATTGTTCTGTTTTGGTTTCAATTTGCTGCTGGTATGTGTAAAGTGAATGAGTATATTATGATCTATGCATATTTAAGTCATGTTTATAGCTAAAATGTGGTAGTACATTATGTACAATCTTTGTTTGAGTTAGGGATTCATGGGATTAAATCTTACAGTGGTTGGATGCATAGTGAACAAATGGGGAATTATATTGTGAGATAACCTTGTTATATGTTGAGTATGAAATGGAATGATATGGTGTTACAGGTTGGATTGTGTGAAATCCGAAATTGTTCGCAAATTCTGACTTCTTCCTCTTATTTCTTTCCTTTGTCCGAAGTGGGTTCTGCCATGGATAAGAGAATTTTGTGACAATAATCTTGACAAAGTGTAAATCGGGGTAAGAATTTGCAGGATAGTTAAGGATAAATGAATTTGATTGTAGTTTAAAAGCCTTTAAGGTTGAAATAAGTATTGGATTTGGTAAGTATGTTAGGTGACTATATGATGGAGTTACATGATTTTACGCTAGAGATACGCAAATACTATGGAGTTAAGCTGAAAGGTCTATTCTGATTCTTTCATGGTTGATCAATGTGTAAGTTTAAATTATATAAAATATTGGTTTGGAAAGTGATTTAGAAGATGGAGGATTATTGTAATGGATTTAAGTTATCAAATTTTTGTATGTTGAGGACTCTTAAAGTCTCTTATGGGATGTAGGTGTGATTTTGTTAATGTGAACATTTATGAATTGGATTCCATTAGAAAAATCTTTGATTTTGAGGATTAGGAGTTGGTTGTAAATTGTGGATCTTAGAATGTAAAATGAGTTTAATGTTGAATTAAGAGACATATGACTAGGAGTATTTGGAATTTGAGTTTTGGGGTTTTAAGACTTGTTTATGATATCAATAAGGTGATGAGGTAATGATGATGTGGCTGAATAGAAGGATTTGATATTTCGTGTGATTGATGATTTGGATTAATTAGGGGTTGTGGACTTCAGAATTTTATTGAAAAAAAAAAACCAATGGGTTGGTTAAAAGGGGAGTGATTTGATAGTTAATAGAGTGATACTTTCATATGTTCTGAGACTTTGCTCCCATATCATGAGAAATTGGTGAAAGGATTAGGGAAGGTATGATTATTTGGGGTGAAATATTTTGGTAGCTGATTAAAGAATGACTCTCGTTGTCTTATATATTAGGGAAATTGGACAGTTAAAGTGTAGCAAAGTTGGATTATGACTTGAGAATTTAGAAGCACGAGAAAGGATGTATCATAGTTGAATAGAACTCAACACTTTTCTTTCTTAATTCAAATTCTTTGTGATATATTGAGAGGATTATGCCATGTATTAGTTCTAAGAGAGGTTAGTCATGGTGAATTTTGGGGGCAAAATTCCTAAAAGGTGGGGCGAATTGTAACATCCTGAAAAATTTAATACAGGATTAGAAAGTGTTTTGGAGAAATAATAAATGGAAAAATTAGAAATTTTTGGAATTTTTATAATTTTTGGAGATTTTTAGGATATTTTAGGAGCTTTTGGTGTAATAAGTGTATAAATGATTAATTAAACTATTGAAGAAATAGAAATATGAGGGAATGGTGAGATCAAAAATATTTTGAAAACTAAGAAGATTGGAGACTTGATTTAGAGAATTTTAATTAAAAGAGGACATTATGGTAATTTCCGGTATAACTTACACAACCCATGTAATAAAAACCACAAACCAAACATGGTCTTCTTCTCTTCCTATGACATGATTCGACACCCCCCATTTCTACAACACCATATCGGCCTCTCCCATGATCTCTCTCCCTCACCATTTTCTTCAATCATTCCCCTCCATGCTTCCATCAAAAACTTCAGAAATCAAGTGGGTTGCTTAGTGGGTGTTTGAGTTATCCGATCTGTTCACTCTAGCCACTCTTCCCTCCGTTTTTCTCTTCGCGTTTCCGGCGGTTCTGGGTGTCACCGGCGGCGGACGGCGACGGTCAGTAGTGGGAAAAAGGTGGGGTTTTGTTCTTTTGTGTCTTCTTTGAGTTATGTTCCCTTTCAAGTGGACTTCTCATTTTTTTTTTCTTTTCTTTCGTCCTTGGGTGTTGATTTTCGTTCTCCTCTGTCAGTGGCCAAATTTCGGCGTGGTTGACGGCGGCCAATGGTGGTGACTCTCTTCTTTTTCATTTGAAACCATGTAAGCATCTCCTACCACATTGATTTTGGATTTTGGGATAAAAGTGGCCTCTTTAAGTTAGGGTTTTTGATTATACTGAAAATTTTGGAATGTAGTGCTTTAATATTGAAATTTTGGCATTGAATTTGAGTATTTTTGGGAGCAATTGGATTTTCTAGAGAAGATTGAGTAATTGTGAACTTTTGGTAATTATTATGATTCTTTGAAATTAGGATTTGGTGATGTAGGAGTTATTGGGGAAAATTGGTAGTTACTATATGCTTACTAAGGTTAAATAATGATATTGGAATGGTGAAAGTGATTGGATTGGTTTTGGAAGGAAATTTAGTAGTTAAAGTGTTGATTAATAGAGAATTTGGTTATGTAAAGGTGTGTGTGGATTGTGGTGTAGTGGTTGAGGAGTTAGAAAGATCACTTTGAATGCCAAATTAATATTAATGAGGTGGTTTTGGTGAGTTTTACATGATTGGTAAATTTGCATATCTAGTGCATTTTCTTTGTAACTTGCATTGGATTCTTATTTGGCTGGACATTTTAGGCTGTTTTGGTGGTAGTTTGGCTGCTCTAGTTGGCCAAAATCATTTTTGAAAGGTCCTTGAAAGTTGCTGGAAAAATTGTGAAGTGCTCATTTTACTTAGGGCTCTAGATTCTAATCTTGAGAATTGAGTACTTTGAATTTTGAAAAACTGTTTCTGTGTGTTGTAGTGCTCATATTGATTATTTTGGAACTGTTTTTACCCTGCTTAAACTGCTTGAACATTTTCTGGAATAAATTGTTGAAGTTGGAGAAATTCTGTGAAATTCACTGCTGGAACAGTTTGCTTGTCTTCATTACTGTGGCTTGCGTACTTGAAGATATTGCAAACTGTTTTAACTGGATAAACTAGGAGATATTAGCTTTAATTTGATATACCACTTGCTCTGAATCTCCTTCTCTGCTATCCGGAATCAATTTTTCAAGTTGACCTGTTTTTTTTTCTGCAAGTGCTGTTTGGTCAGATCGCTTGTTTGTAAAACTGGGAATTAAGTACAACGAATTTTTGTAAACTGTTTCAGTGGGTTATACTACAAGATATAAGCTTTCATTTGATATATTGTGTGCCCTGAAACTAGTTTTCTACTCTTTGGAATAAATTTTTGAAAAAGGACTGTTTCGCTGAAAACTGCTGGAAATTCAGTCTCACTATTTCTGACTTTGTGACTTTGTTAGTTGGAATTTTTGAAAACTGTTTTAACTGGAGATAGTACGAGATTGGTGCTTTCATTTGATATATTAAGTGTCTCAAAACTCATTCTAGGCTGTTCGAAATTAATTTTTGAAGTTGCCCTGTTTTTGGTGAAAGTAGTTATCTGTTGGACGGTTTTGCATGCAAATTGTTTTACCTTGCCCTGCACTATTTTGAGTGATTCTTGACTACATTTCTCCAGTTTTAAACATTCTTTTGAGGGCTGTAAAGGGCTGGAATTTTTGCACACAAATCGTTTGACAAATTGGTGAAAGATTGCACACTTCTTGCACTTTTGCTAAAATCGGGTAAGCTGTTTTGTGAACAATTCTGGGAACAAATTGAGAACTGATTTTTGCTGGATTGTTCTTGTTTCTAACTCATAAATAACAGGGCTATTTGGAAAAATTAGTTGTGGAATTTTTGAAGCATAATTCGTTGACTTTTGCAACCCCTTTTTGAGTAACAGTTTGATTCGCTTTGGTGTATGCTTGATTAATGAATAATGCATATTAGAGCTCATCTTGTGAAGTTAAATCTAATTGTTTTCGTATAACTTGGGTTGCTTGTGTGGGTGACATAAACTGTAATATCATTCAAGAATGATGTTTTGGATTATTAAAAATGGAGGTAGCACTTGGAGGCTAAAGCTGAAATTTAGTTTGCTAATCTGTTTTGTTATGATTGATAGGATTGCTATGGTCACATGAGATTCATCAAAGGAAAATGACATTGTGCTTATGAGAATTTTGTGTTTGATTTTTGATACTTTCAATGTTTTGATTTGTTGATTTACATGGCCATTGCATAGTATTTTGATGTAGGAGGGGTTTGGGTAGCATATTAGGATTTGAGAGAGACGTTAAATATTATGAAATAGAAATGATATTAATTTATCATTCTGTATTATATTATTATAGGATTGGATGCGATGTGGTTTTTGTGGCATCAAGAAAGGAAGAATAGGTCAGTGCATAGTTGCCGAAGAACAGGTAATCACTCTTACCTTACTATAACATTGAGGGTGACGTTAGTTGGGATTTTCAAAATCCTTTCTAGCCCTCAAAATCTTTAAAGGTTATTTTTATACAAAACAGGCTATCGGGTGCCTTTCAAACACAATTATTTTTGGTATAAAGAAACTTCATACATTATATAGTATCCTGTCTTGTGGTGGTGATTTTCCTGGAATAGTGGGATATATATGGGTGTGGTGCTCTGACAGCGGTGTTGGCAGGTTCTTCGATGGAAAGTGGTGGAGTTATATATATAGTTGGTACCTGGATAGAGGTATTGGAATGTGATTTGGATTGAAAGTATTGTACATTACGGTTGAGGAATTGAAATGTTGTTTTGATGGAAAGTATCAAAGATGATGATTGAGGTATTGAATGAGTTTGAGATATTGAAAAGAATTGGGATCATTGCATGACACTGAGATATATGTACCATCGCGCGATGATAACCGTTCGATAGGCCAATCAACGGTTATTTGTACTGGTCAACAGATTGGAGACTGTGACCAATGGTCAACAGATTGGAGACTGTGACCAGCAGTCATCTGATTGGAGACAGAGACTGCTCCCTTTCTGATTGGAGACAGATTGGGGTTTCCCTCTCATGGGGTTACCAGAGAAGGAAAATGCCCCCTCACTTTTGAGAGGGGCACAGTGTCAACTCATTTGGAACATAAATAGGGCTCGACCGTAGTGCCTCCGGGATGGCATGAGTAGAGCACCAGGATTGTACATGGATGTGAGCCGAGAAGTTGGATTTGAGGAAGTGCGAATAAGATTTACAATGGTGATAGCAAGGATTGGAGATTGGAAGGTGAAGTTTAGTTGATGTGGAAATTGATTGAGTGATAATTGAAAAGTAGAGATGATGAACTTGATTTAAATTGGACATGACAGAGGGACCAGAGTGATTAATGGAAGGAAACTTGGCTTTATATATATATATACGGTTTTTGAAATGTGGTAGCCTTTAGACGCCCTCACTACCGCACATCTCACTGTTATAGTGAGTTAAGCAGTAGATTACTGAGACAAGTTGTCTCACCCCACGATTACTTACATTTTTGCAGGTGATCATGCACAGGCGCGAGCAACAGGAAAGGGAATTAAGTTCAAAGGTTGTTTTGTTTATTTAGACATGTATATTGCCAAAATGTATAGGTCTGCATTCGCTTCCGCATATTTTTATTTGTATTGATATTATTGGTTAATTGGAGGATTGTAGTAGGTTGCTCCTTTTTCTAACCATGTTAGGTGATTCTTTTCTAACATGGTTAGCTATTAATTATCCATGATAGTGTTCAGGTTATATTAGGAAATTCTTTTTCTAACTATGATAGATTTATTGATATTATGGAAATCATCTTTCTATCATAGTTAGTAACGGTATTATTGAATTAATCAGGAAATTAGTAACGGTATGTTACATAATCACACTTAACCTTGCTATAACATTGAGGGTGACGTTAGTTAGGGATTTTGTAAAATCCCTTTTCACCCTCTATATATATTATCTTTAAAAGGTATTTTTATACAAAATAGGCTATCGGGTGCCTTTCAAACACGATTATTTTCATATAAAGAAATTTGAAACTCTATATACCTATTATCCTGCCTGGTGGTGGCCATTGATCTGGAATGGCGTGAAATGTATATAGGGATAGTGTTGGGTAGTGGTTTAAGAGGTGATGAGGATAGAAAAGAGAGTTACATGTTGAGTTGAGATTGTTGAGAGCTATGTTGATGGAATATAGAATAGGGATTTTGAGTATTGCATGACACTGATTATTAGTACCGTCGGCCGATGTAACCTATCGATTTGCGCAAATCGATAGGTTAATTGTACAGGTTCCTCGGATTGTAAAGGAACCAGGGATGTTTACACTGTTTATAGTGCTCCCTTTTTCAGGGACGTTTTCACTATTTAAAGTGCTCCCTTTTTCATGCTTTCAGATTTGAGACTGGGCACAGTGTCAATCACGTTTATTTTTGTCTGTTGAGTTGACTTGGAATTGACTGAGGGATTTGAGTGATATGTGGGAAGCAGAGATGGTGAATTTGAGTTGATTTAGACGGAGGGACTTGAATGATGAATGAAAGACTTGACATGTGTATATATATGTATTACTGGTTTTTATATATGTGGTACCCTTTAGACGCCCTCACTACCGCACATCTCACTGTTATAGTGAGTTAAGCGGTGATTACTGGGACAAATTGTCTCATCCCACGATTACTGACATTTTTGCAGGTATTCATGCACAGGCGCAAGCATCAGGAAAGGGAATTAGGTTTCAAAGGTTATTTAGATTAGTTAGTTATGTATATTGCCAATTTGTATAGGCCTGCATTCGTTTCCGCATATATATATATATATCTATTTATTGTTAAATACCAACTAGTTTTGTTTATTAACCATGTTAGGCAAATTCTTTCTAACATGGTTAGCAATAAATTATCCATGATAGCAGCTGTGCTGTATTAGTTTATTCTTTTCTATCATGGATAATATTTAATCATTAGGAAATTCCTTTTCTAACTATGATAAGACATTGTTATTATGGAAATCCTTTTTCTATCATAGTTAGTAAAGAGGTTATTAGATCTAAAATTGATATTATTGGTTAATTAAGTAATTAGTAACAGAAGCTTACAATTTGGTATCAGAGCTTGGTATACGATAACCTAGGACTGTGCTGCATTGCATATAGATTGGCAATATACATTCTATAGTTTCCCTTCCTTCTGTGCATGATACTCTGCTTTTTGAGAGGATTATCGCTCATCCCGTGGTGGGGAGAGAGTGATAATAGAAATTGAATAGGTACTGTGGAGAGATTGAGATGAACATAGAAAGAATAACGAAATAATGTTGATATGTATAAGAATTTAGGAAAAATAGCGAAATAAGGATGCTTCTCTGGGGTCTCGAGTATAGTTATGTGCCGGCCATAATCATAGTCGAGGCATCAGGAGATCCCTTATTGGGTTAAGGGAGTAAGGAAATTTGAAAATAACAATTAATAATGAATGCAATGTGAAATAAGAGTTGTTGCTTTGTTTATTATTTGTTTACTGATTTGTTAAATTGTTTGCTTCATAGATGAATTTGACTTGTGCTATTTGATTGTTTTGAAACAAAATTTTAGTGAAATTGTATTTTTATAAGCTCCAACATGAGATAGGCTATTTATTGATTGCGATTTGATTTTACATCATTAGTAATGGATGTTGTTTCATCAGTATAATGGAAGGATTTGAACTATGTGATAGGGTTTTTGGTGTAAACTGAATCTTGTGCTTTTTGGTATGAAATTGGTGGTTTGAGAACCAAATTTAAGTAATTTCCAAGTAGTCTATGGGTTAGAGTTAGCTTTATTTTGGTTGGAATGATATTTTGAGAAATTTTGGTGTTGATAAGTTATGGTTTGGGGACAATTTCGAAAATTCAGCAGGGTTTCTTGTAATTGATAGTTCCAACTTGTTCAATTAAGTTATATGATGGGATAATTTGTTTAAATTAATCATATATGAGCATATGAACTATTTTGCTTGCTTAAAGTTAATTCACGACCAAGTGTGGTAACTAAATTCTTTTAATATGAATTTTCTTGAAATATAGTTTCTATAGGTTTATTGGAGTTCAATAAAAGTGTTGATTGAATCCGTTTGCTATTATGAGCTGTTTGGTTCTGTCTTGAGTATGCTATTCATTTCTGTTATTTCTGTTTGGGCATATGAGATGATGAGTTGATTTTAACTATGCTATGGTATTTTATTTGGATGTCCTTTCTCTTGTGTTTAGCTCCCAAGTAGTGGAAGAATGTGAGTGAGAGTTGACTTCTTACTTCTTATAGATGGTAGGAATTATGTTATGAAAACCAATAATAAATTTTTGGAGCCTGAAACATTTCTTGGATCTTTGCTGCTGATGCTATTTCTTTATTTATTTATTTATTTTTCCCTTGAACATGTTTGTTGGTTGCGGTTGGGTAGCAACAAATTGATTTTTGTTCGATAGTAAGTCAAGTAGTTTCTCATACCAGATTATTGTTGATAATAGCAAGGATAAGAGAGTTGCAATATAAATTATGTAGGTTAGCGGGGAAAAGATTGAAGTATGAGGAATGATTTCATCTAACTTTGACACAGTATGCCTGAATATGTATTGGACTGAAGCTTGGAAATTTTGGTGTAAGATTTGTAAGGTAGAGACTTAATTATTTCATTTGGTTTTAAATGCACTCTAGGTGGTTGTAAGCCGGATTGTTGGGAATTGTTCTTGCAAGTATGAATTATTACCACTATGGATTAATAGTGTTGAAGTGATGACTTATGGTAATATTTTGGATATAAATTGAGGATTATGTAGGATAAATTGTGGATTCCAGGTTTTATCGTGAATTATGAGGTGAATACATTATAGTGATCATGGAATTGAAGATCATTGGGCTTGAATTACTGTTTAGGCCGTGGACATGACTAAAGTAGCTATATACTATATTGGTAAACAATCTGTGTAAAGTGATTTAAATAAATTTAGTATAAATTCCTGAGTCTTAGAGATAAATGACAATCTTATTTAGAGTATAATGGTAACTGAAGATTGAAATGATTGTAACAATCAAACATAGTATTATTGAAGTGATGGTTAATTAAGAGACTTAGGCGAACAGTGAGTTTTTATGATAGGTTATTATTAGAAATTTACTGAAAAGGCTAAGACAACTGGCGTTAGTGATGAATTTTGAAGTTGTGATCATGATGGAACTAAATAGATAAAGAAGTTAGTTGAGATAAAGGATTTAGGGTGAAGCTTTAGTGAATGTTTTAAATGGATACATTGGAGATTGAATACAGTCTAGAATGATTTTGTTAAGGAAATTGACATTGACATGGTTAGTCATATACTAAATTAGAGTTATATGGAGGAAAATCAATGGGTTGATTAATTTGGAGAATGTAAATGATAATATATATGGTGGACATTGGATTGTAAAACAAGTGAAATGAGGTATTATGGCTATTGATCTATTGTTTTGTAAGATTGAGGATTGTATTGAAAGTTGTCAAATTGGAGTTTTGAAAATTGGGAAAATATTTGATGACTTTAGTGAGAAATTAAGTATCGTCACATGTTTTTAGCATGATGGTATGAATAGGCATATATCTTAGGTATGGGGAATTCGATAGAATTGTTAGTACAAAAGGCAAAGTTGGAGGTGGATTTCAATATCTTGGTGATTTCTATGGATTAACGACTTTCGTAGTTCAACTAGTTATTAATAATACACTGTGTTGATGATTTAGAGAAGTATAGTGATGTGGTGGACTATTATGACTTGTTGATAGATCAATATTAGGCTTTTATGGATGAGTGTATATTAAGTTAGAAACATGAGTTTAAGTTGGAAAGGGAATTTTATGGAATTGATATCTAACAATTAGAGGCGAGACCTTGGATTATGATTGAGGAAACCACTAGATTTTGAAGAGGATGTTGTTGTCATATATGATGTTGGACTTTAATACAAGTAATTTGAGGATAGAGTGGCTAGTAAATTGAGGGTTAGTTAAGAGAAACGGGATAAGGATTGATGATTATTATAGATTGAATGAGGAAAAATGGTAAAATATGGCGTTGAGTGTATTAAGTTGTAGTGAAACGATTAGAGTTAATTTGCAGAATGCAGAACTGACGCGTGAATTTCTTTGTGATAGGTAATATGTTTAGTAAATTTTGGGGACAAAATTCTTAAAAGGTGGGGAGAATTGTAACATCCTGAAAAATTTAATTCAGGATTAGAGAGTGTTTTGGGAAATTTTGGAATTTTTTTAGGAATTTTTGGTGATTTTTAGGATATTTGGAAAATTTTGAGTAATTAATGTGCATATAATTAATTAAGAAATGAAGAGTTTGAAATATTAGGGAATGGTAAAACCCAAAATATTTTGAAGGTTAAGGAGATTGGAGGCTGGTTTAAATGGTTTTAGAATTAAAAGAGTACACTATGGCAAGTTTGGGCTACAAATCATCAGAGAACCCCTTAATTCAGCAAACCAAACACGCCCCTCCCCTTTTCTTTAAATATCGGACTCCCTCCATTCTTCTTCTTCTTCGTTCTACTTCTTCTTCCTTCCTCCTCCGTCCTGCGCGTTCGCCGACCACCCTGGAGGCCGCCGCTAACGGCGAAGGCGGCGCGACCTCCCTTCCTCCCTTGTCCTCTTTATTTTTAGGTTCGTTTGCTTTCTCTTCTTAGACCCAACAAACCCTCTTTGTTTTCTTTGCAAATCCGGCGAGTTTTCCGGCGGAAATCATGGCGGTCGGCGGCGCGAGTTGGTGAGTTCCTCCTTTCTTGTTGTTCTTCAAGCTCTTCCTTCTTTCAACTTCGTTTTCTTACTTTTTTTCCTCTCCTTTTGCTTTGTACATCTCGGCCAGCCACTTTAGTGGCCGTTTTCCGGCGGTATTTCCGACGATAGAAGGCTCCAATGGTGCTTAAAAGTGGAGATTCGAACCTTGGTCAGCCTTCTTTCTCTTTCCCTACCTTAATTTCTTCCATTAATGATGTTTGAAAGGAGAGGCCGAAATAGGTATTCTGTTTTGGGTTCAAGAATATATCAAATATCATGTTGAAGCTTTGGTTTTGAAGTTTTAAGAAGGATTTGAATGATTGATTATGATTTTGTTGATTTTGTGAAAAAGCCTAACTTTGTGTGTTAGTAATCCGTTAAGTTTGAGTTTTCTTAAAGGTTTAATCTTTAAAATTAGTGATTCTATAAGATTAATTGTGACAGATTGAGTTCTTGTTTGGATGTTGATTTTCATGACTTTGGAATGCACACAAGGTGTTTGATAAAATGTGTAAGAGAATGAATTGTTTGGAAATTTTGGCTTGTTAGGTTCTGTGTATATGTGATTGTTGTGGAATTTGTTTATTGATAGGATGATGGGTTTGATGATTAAGAATTTTAACGATTACTTTACTGGGTCAAAATTCAAGCTTGTAAATAAAAGATGAGTATGATGAATAAAAAGGAGTTTATAGAATATTGAAATTAGTAAATTAGAAGTTGAGGTTGTGATGATATCTTGCAAATTCAGGTTTTCATGTTTGATTTAGATTTTGGGATTATGGGTTGCTAAGTCGCTCGAAAGTGAATTGTAATTTCGATTCTTGTTGTTTCAAGTATAAAACAGTAGCTTATGCTTGATTGTTGAATTTCATGTGCTTGTAAGTTTTGGCTCTTTCTCTTTCCTGGACTGTTTGGGTTTTGGTATTGTGTCCCAAAAATTTTGATTTGAATCATGGAAATGGAAGATTATAGGTATTAACTAAGTGTGCATGACAAGTGTATTTGGTTTATTTACAATTTCCCTTAGTCATATTCTCCTTGATATGTGTTTTGCGTATGTATTATTGGTTAATGATAAAGAGTTATTGAGATATGGATATATTGTTGCGTGTTGAAATATGGTTCATATGATGTGTTGAAAGAATCTTTGTACTCTCCTACCTTTGGGCTTGCTTCTTGGGGCCATGTTATTGAAGTTGCTGTTCAGTTATGTTGCCATTCTGTTGTTAAATTTTCTGGAATGTTTAGTTAATGGTGAATGATAGAAGAGGGCTGTATGGATTTTGCCTAAGATTGTGATTAATTTTAAGTTGATTTACAATGCAAGATCTTTTATCATTTTAGTCTAATAAATTTTCATTCCACTAATTTGAGTATACGTAGGAAGCCATTAAAATGAACTTGGAATTTTAAATGTTGTAAGTTTGATTAAGGTTTAGAAAATTTTGTATGCTTGAAAATGAGAATCGAGTGATGGAATAGGTTCATGTTTCTTTTCTCTGATATGGCTGAATTATTTGTAATGGTAAATGTGTAGTTAGAATGAAATGTGTGGTTGCATGTGGCATTAACTAATGTTCTGTAATTGTTTTTGTCACGGCGGAATTCTTGTGAAAGTTTTAATATATATGATGATTTATTATGTTCAAGCATGAGTTGATTTATTGACTTGGGTTCTTGTGATTCAATTGTATGAATGATATTGATAAAGAGAATAACTTACTTTTGATACTCATTGTTAACTCCTGAATTTTCTTCATAGTTTTGCACTTGGTCTAATTGAGTTAAAGAAGTGCAGTGTTGGTGGCTAAACAAAGATGGAAATGGGTGTTGTATGTGTGTTTTAAATGTTTAGCCCTTTATCTCATATTAGCCCTTTACACAAATGCAAAACATTATTTCCTCCATGCAAGTGTCACCAATTTTTGCTACTGGTTATCTCTTGGTTTACTTCAATTGTTTCAGCTGCAATTCTTCTATTAATTCTGCTGCATAGTGACAGAAACACTGCTGAAATTTATGCAGCAGTAATTGAGTTGTTTTTCCCTATGCATGTGATGTTTAAGTAATGCCAAAATGTCACGGATGTTTTCTGCTTGATGCTTGTTTTATTGCTGATGGACTGATGTTGTGACTCTTCTGAATGACATTGTAAAGGCGTAATCGTGATGGCTTCTTAGTCTATTTGAAAATTAGATCATGAGTTGCTACTTGATTAATGCTTGTTGAATGATTGGAGGATTCTTGAAACTTTGCAAGAAACCTTTGAATGTTTAATGAATAAACTTTAAGAATTATGATGACTTCAAGGAATAGAATAATTACATATAGGCTGGGTAGTAACTTATAAGAACGAGAGAGAGACGTCGAACTACGATAAAAGGGAAATGATATTAATTTATCATTTGGCTATATATTATTATAGGAGTGGATGCAGTAGGCTTTCGTGGCATCGAGGAAGAAAGGTTGAGAAATCGCATAGAATTGCAAAAGGGCGACAGGTAATCACATTTAACCTTGCTATAACATTGAGGGTGACGTTAGTTAGGGATTTTGTAAAATCCCTTTTCACCCTCTATATATATATATTATCTTTAAAAGGTATTTTTATACAAAATAGGCTATCGGGTGCCTTTCAAACACGATTATTTTCATATAAAGAAATTTGAAACTCTATATACCTATTATCCTGCCTGGTGGTGGCCATTGATCTGGAATGGCGTGAAATGTATATAGGGATAGTGTTGGGTAGTGGTTTAAGAGGTGATGAGGATAGAAAAGAGAGTTACATGTTGAGTTGAGATTGTTGAGAGCTATGTTGATGGAATATAGAATAGGGATTTTGAGTATTGCATGACACTGATTATTAGTACCGTCGGCCGATGTAACCTATCGATTTGCGCAAATCGATAGGTTAATTGTACATGTTCCTCGGATTGTAAAGGAACCAGGGATGTTTACACTGTTTATAGTGCTCCCTTTTTCAGGGACGTTTTCACTATTTAAAGTGCTCCCTTTTTCATGCTTTCAGATTTGAGACTGGGCACAGTGTCAATCACGTTTATTTTTGTCTGTTGAGTTGACTTGGAATTGACTGAGGGATTTGAGTGATATGTGGGAAGCAGAGATGGTGAATTTGAGTTGATTTAGACGGAGGGACTTGAATGATGAATGAAAGACTTGACATGTGTATATATATGTATTACTGGTTTTTATATCTGTGGTACCCTTTAGACGCCCTCACTACCGCACATCTCACTGTTATAGTGAGTTAAGCGGTGATTACTGGGACAAATTGTCTCATCCCACGATTACTGACATTTTTGCAGGTATTCATGCACAGGCGCAAGCATCAGGAAAGGGAATTAGGTTTCAAAGGTTATTTAGATTAGTTAGTTATGTATATTGCCAATTTGTATAGGCCTGCATTCGTTTCCGCATATATATATATATATATATATATATATATATATATATATATATATATATATATATATATATATATATATATATATATCTATTTATTGTTAAATACCAACTAGTTTTGTTTATTAACCATGTTAGGCAAATTCTTTCTAACATGGTTAGCAATAAATTATCCATGATAGCAGCTGTGCTGTATTAGTTTATTCTTTTCTATCATGGATAATATTTAATCATTAGGAAATTCCTTTTCTAACTATGATAAGACATTGTTATTATGGAAATCCTTTTTCTATCATAGTTAGTAAAGAGGTTATTAGATCTAAAATTGATATTATTGGTTAATTAAGTAATTAGTAACAGAAGCTTACACATGTAATAAAAAGTTAAGTGATACTTTCAGATTATGGAAACGTTCAAATAGCTGAATTGTGCTGCGAATTAATGAGGTTTAAATTTAAATTGGTCATGTGATTGTTTTTTTATTTATAAATGAGGTATGACTTATAATGACTAATTGTTATTATGATAATCAATGAGATTCCATTAATACAATTTCCTGAATGAGCCACAATAGGAATAGGTTCTAGTGTGAACACAAAGGGTTTAAAACCCACTTTTTAAGATGTATATTGATTCTCCAAACTCATAGACAAAAACATCACTGGCACAAAATATTTCGTCCACTAGAAAATCTTTCATGCACCATTCTAGAACAACGTAAAAAAATAAACATGCAGCAGTAAATATTAGAGATAAAAGATTTACCAGGCAAACATGGGCCAGCGATGAAGCTCGAGAAGTTAAAGTATATCAAAACAGTCCCAACCACCACAAACAGAACCCAAAAGCTAGGAACCTTCATGGTTTCAATATTCACTGTTGGCGCCAATGATCAAGAGGAAGAATAAGAGTTGTTCTTATAAACCATGTCATGGGAAAAAATGGAGAGACCGCGAAATAAATATAAGGTGTGAAATTTAAAAATGGGTAGCACTTATCGTAATTGTAAATTATTAAAAGTAACAAAGTGGATGCATGTGAGATTTAATGGTCTACTGTAGACGTGAGAGATGCATGAAGAGTAAATGCTAGTAGCTGAAAGTAGGAGGTTGCAGTGAAATGGAGGGAAAGGAAGATGTTGTAGTGAAATGCACACGCTTTGAGAAACAAGAGTAAATGCTAGTTGGTGGCAAGCGGATATTAGAGATATACAAGTCAAGAATTGGATTTAAATTGAATGATGGGTTGACTTCCATTATATTGACTTAAAGTTTTGTTTGTGTCCCAACTTTATATGTCACAAGAATTTTATCCCGTGCGATGCACGAAGGGATTTTATTTTTAATTTCAAAGTATTAAGTTATACTTGACATTGCATCTTAAAAATATCTTTTATAGGAATTGAAATCGTATTTGATACCATTTGAAATTTTTCGCTTAACAGTTTGCATTTCATTTATAACGTTTGACATCAGAGTTTATGCGAATTTAAATTTCATTTACATCAAGTTACATTTTTACCTCAATATAATTTTTTAGAACTGACCCAACCTTTTAGCTATTATTCTGTTTCTCATTTTAATGAGGATATAAATGGTTCATGTTTTAATTTAATTAACTATAACGTTTTTAATAATTTTTTATTTTATTATAAAGAAAATCAAAATTAAGTTTGATTCTAAAACTATAATTTTTTTAAAAAAATAAATTTGTCATAAAAAAGTAGTGAATTCAAAATTTTTAAATACAAACAATGGGAATAAAATTATTTGTTATGAAATTTGAAGAATCTCAAAATGAAAAATATTGTTTATCATAAATATAAAATACTCCTACTTTATTTGAATAATTTAAGCCTTTCTTTCATAAATATTTATATATAATTTGTCTCTCTCTCTTATTTGTCTCTTAAAATGTGGAAAATATGTTCATATGTGAGGGTAAATTAAGATATATTCAATGAAATGATTGACATTTATCTTTCAAGGTATTAAAACGTTATATATCAAGTTAATGTTTTTGATAAAATAAAAAGATAATAAAAACAGAAGAATTAAATTATCTACAATCCCCTTCCAGTCTCGTGCCCTCCCACTCAACAAAAAAAACGGAACCAAATTCCCCCCCCAAAAAATTAGTATGAAGGTATTTTGATAAAATCAAACTCTTCTATTGGTATTATAAATGGGCGAGTTTGATTCTCCGCCAAGTGATTAATGGATGCTAAGGTATTACATGTAATAAAAAGTTAAGTGATACTTTCAGATTATGGAAACGTTCAAATAGCTGAATTGTGCTGCGAATTAATGAGGTTTAAATTTAAATTGGTCATGTGATTGTTTTTTTATTTATAAATGAGGTATGACTTATAATGACTAATTGTTATTATGATAATCAATGAGATTCCATTAATACAATTTCCTGAATGAGCCACAATAGGAATAGGTTCTAGTGTGAACACAAAGGGTTTAAAACCCACTTTTTAAGATGTATATTGATTATACAATCTCTTACGTGTCAATGAACCAAAAGAAAAAAAAAGAAAAATGGAAAAAGAAAACAAACAAAAAATAGATTTGGAACAAAGATATACAACTCTCATATTCAAATAATTAGATTTGCATTGAAGGTATACAATGATGAACTCTTGTGATGGATTGACTCTTACAACATTATATGTCATTGATCTACACTCTAAGAGCGGACTTGTGGCACAATTCAGGAATAATGAAACCGATAAATTAAGTAAACAAGAACTATTCTTATGTGTTGTGTAGCAACATGTCGGTGGCATAAAGAATCTCCTCCGCCGCAACTACTCACCGGCCGGCGGTGGCAGAGGCAGATGAAGCACCCATGAAACCCATAAATTATGTGATTGAAGTTCTGAATAGGGACCGCTAACACTCAGACAGACATGCATAGTGTTGCTGCATTTAGTAAAGCAGGGGTCAAATATGGATATAATCCCATCTTTTTTTTTGGACCATTTTGGATATATTCCCATCTCAATAAGGCTTTTCACTTGTTTATTCTCTGGGCTCCAATCATGATCTTGGGCTATTGTCTACGTAAAATGTGACGTTTTGTTTTAGCTGGGTTTTAAAAACAGACCCAGTCTGCTTTGCCATTATAAACAGGCAAAACAAGCCCAACTTTTGTAAAAGAAATTATCTACATTCTTTTTATTTATGATATATCAATAAACGGAAAAAACTATGAAAAATTATACCATTCATCAGACAGAAATAGAATCTAACCTCAAACTTCACGCAACATGTGTATCTTGAAATTTTCATTTATTTATATATGAAATTATTTGAAGTTAAATATCAATTTTACTTCAACAAATATGTATGTTAGGTGGCCTAATTAAATCATTATTTTGCAAAATGAAAGTATAGTCATTGTCCCTTTGATGCCGCATGGCACATACTCCTTCTAGTCCTAAATAAATATAGGACAATATTAGGAAAAATGCTTTTTTTCCTAAATATATTACCTAGTCCTAATTTTGGTATTTTTTTTTCTAAAATTACTTATATTAATGCCCTGAACAATAATAAAGTAAGAGGGGGTTAAGGAATATGATTGATGTTTTAGGATATCATATTAGCTAATTTAACTAACAATTTTAATCTAATCAAATCAGATAAATATGTTATATATTTAGCACATGAGAAATATCATATTTTTCCGTCAAAAAACATTGACGCTCTGTTAGTAGTGGTTCCAACTCGACTAGAACTTAATTCAAACTCAAAGTTTTTCCTCACGTCATTTGTAACATTGAACTTTTTAAAAAAATACAACACGGGCTAGGCCAGCAAACTCGCGAGGGTTGGCCAAGTCTCTCCTAGGTTAGTTCGAGTTCCATCAGGCCGTTTCGTGTTAGGTATAACTCAAGCTAGTTGCTACCCAGCTCAATCTTCGGCAAGGCTGGCGGGTTATGAGCTTACCTGACCAAGTCCAGTTAGTAATCTGAAGTTAATTTGGGAGTCAATTTTGCTGCAATAAAGAAATTTGGAAGATACTCCTATTCTAAATACAAATTTACAAAGAAACATGGCAAATTAGTATATACTACCAAATATAATATAAGGGGTATTATGTAAAATTTAAAGTAATAAATGGTAATTTTTTGTGCCCTTATTTATATATTAATTAATGCAAAGAGAGGAGAGAAAGAGGATATAATAAATGAGTAAGAGTAATAGTTGAAATATTTTTCTAAACTACCCATAATAAACGTTGCCAAATGTTTTTATTGATATGTATAAAAAGTGGTCCTTTTTTTAGATCATATCTTTTCTTTACATGCTAATTGATGCACGTTTTTTTTTATCAATATTGATGCACGTTTGATTCATTGCCAATTTCTTGGCAAAAAGATTCATTGCCATTTTTTAAAAAAAGAAATAGACGATGATCATATGTTAGACGCATAGCACAACGCAGAGCACTTCCCACCATTTTTTTTTACCTGTCCCACTATTGATATTATATGAAAACATTGCAGATACTTTTATTGGTCCACAAGTTATTCTAACCTCTAAGCATGAACTGTGGCCCGCGACTAGCGCCCAATTATGGGCAGACATAACTCATAAGCCGATCAACGATCAGCCGATGATAACATGTGTGGGCTGAAGACCCAAAGTCTGGTAGGCCCAACATGGTATGTGAACACAACACTTCTTGAAGGATCGTTAAACTTTAAAGTGGAACCGGATAGAAGGCAAAGCCAATCATAATCACTTTAACTCTTATGGCAATTGGAAGGAATGATCGTTAAACCTCAGTTCAGAGAATGCATCCTCCAACATGGTTGGCCAAATTTGTTCAATAGGGACCACACGCTAGTTTGTAGCATGGCTGATTGACGACTTTTAGCAAGAAAGTTCGGTTTAGTGGCAGCGAGGAAGGATATATAACTGCTTGGCTCAAAAAGGAACATAAAGGACTCCCATAAAAGAAATAAAAGCTTATTACTACATGTTAGCAAAAGAAATGAGTTGAAAGTAGGCCTAATGCATGTATAATTAGTAGTTAGGTCAACAGAGCTATGCTATGGTCAAGATAAGACTTGTTGGTCACTATCTGTTACTTCAACTAATGTGCATAGTATAGCTCCAAAATGCATTTATCACCAAAAAAAAAATGCACTTAGAGTTCTAGCCCACTTGTATCTGTCCTCTCGCGAATTTCCCTACCTACATTTGTAGTACTACTTTCGTCAAAAAGGACCAACACATACATGTGCTAATTCCACCCACTGTTTATTTTGTTCTTCAACTGATATACTTCATCATGTTAAGGACCCTCAACAAACGTATAGTCCAAACTTACCAAACAGGGCCCCCCTGGTACAAACATTAATCAGTGTACTATGGCTCTTGAAGTGATCAATTCCTGATATACATGGCAATGGATGCTGCAATAAAAACTTTTTGGCCCCCCAATGTAAAGTGCTTATATTGAACATGGAAATCGTCATTTACAGTTTTACGTCACTACAAATGACCCAATAATCAGAGAAAATGTGTGACAACCTCCTGATATATGAACCAAGGTCCATAAAGAATAGGCAAGTCCTCTGATCAGTAAAGAAATCTATAGCTATTCGTTCTCCTTAAATTATTAAGAAACAAAAGTAGAACATATGATAGTGATGATCAACTAGCCAAGTTTATTCACAATTTGCTAAAGATTTCGTGTATTTCACCCACATACACATTGATCAAAATAAATAATTAAGGTCTTGCTTTATAATCTTGGTGAATCTAATACATTACTATAATTGAGAGAATTAAAGCAAGAAAAGTAGAGCACCATCCAAATGGGACAGTTCTTCTCATTTCCTTCTTCCTTCTCGGCTCTCGCTGTCATTTGGTTGGCCTACTCTTTCTCAAGTTTTTTTTTGTCTTTTGTCTCAAACTGTCAAATCACTAGAGTATGACCATTTTTTTTAAAAAAAAAAATATGAAAGGAAAAAGTTTGGGGCTCACCTGCAATAAAAAAGGCAAAGGCAAGAAAACTAAGACATAATCCGCTAAAACATGTCCTAACACAGACTGGAGCATGACTAGCATATCTTTTTTTTGCTGATCAAACAGGTATAAATCTCCAAGTTTCGCTAAGTTGTGAATATGTCTCCCTAAATGCCTTGACCAGCTTATAGACAAAGCCTTAGAGCTTGTTTGGTTGCATGAAAATTTAGCAAAGAATTGGAAAGTATGGAAAGTAAAGGGTATTTTTGTAATATACATATATCATGGGGCCCACAAGTTTTCTCTCTCTATCTCCCACTTTTTTTGGGCCCCACACACTTTATTTTTTATCATTACTTAATTTACCCCTACTTTCCATCTTTACCCCTTTCACTTTCTAATTCTCCACTTTCCTTCTTGCAACCAAACGGACCCTTACTCATTTGAATCCAACCCTTGTCAATTTAACCCCAACGACGAGGGCTAATAAGCAATGGAGTTTGGATAAAATTGTGTCAATAACCAACCGTGACTGACCAATAATATAGCATATAGATTATAGTGTATATTTAAGTGATCTAGCTGAAAACTTGAGGTTAATAAATTATAACAAGGAGTATTTTACTTTACTCTGTCATTTACTTTCTTTGACTTTCTGCCATCAGAGAATTGGACTTAGGTAGGCGATCTTTGGACATTGCTTGGACCACCATAATCTAGCATCCTCAAAAAAAAAAAAAACTGTGGAAATAATAGTGCTTAGATCAATGAACCATCAATACATTTGAGGGGTAAATAAAGACAACTGTTTAGAGGTCGATGTGAGCAGCTTTTACTTGTGTGCAAATAGCTTTCAGATGATATGTCCAAAACGTGTGCTTAACTTTAGTAGGCTATGTCAAATTATTGTGACCCAAAAGACGTCCCCAGTGAACGTTGCTATCTGTCAACCAAAAACGACTTTGTGTATCACCCCCTAAATGATTTCGCTGATCAAAAGCTGTGTGACTACGACCCATTAGCTACCCTTAATTATTTCATTTCACTTTTATGTACTATATGGATTTTGCGAACTTCTTTTTTGTTCGCAACAGTCTTTTACTAGTACTAACCAATAGCCGCCACAGCTAATGCATGATTGGCCTGATATTTGAAGTCAACTTATTGGTGGATGAGTGCCTTTGCCTGAAGACCACATAGAAAAAATATCATGCTCAATTGGACAAGGGCCTAAGGATAAGTTCTAAAATCGCAACTGATTGGCAACTTTTATAGTAAGTGTAGAAGAATTGGCCAAAAAAAAAGTGTAGAAGAGAAGCTTCAAGGTAGAAAACATATAGATCCATTATTTCCCATGCTACCAAGCGCAGTACTAACTGACTAAATAAATTTGTCCATACTTTTTACTATTTACAATTTACATCCCACAATTTGTTTGTGTCTTGGGGTTGATGGATTAATCCACTTTCTAAACATTCCTATTAGCAATTTGGGATCCAATCTTATCCTTACTCAAAAGCAAAGGAGAGTAATGGAAGGGACCAACAATGATATTTTATTATTATTTTTTTCATACAAGTGTAATGTTAAATTAATGTTTGTTTAAATAATGGTTAAGTGCTCGTACTAAACTTAAGTAGCTCTAATGAGTGGGTTTAGCAAGAAAGCAAAAGATTAACAAGCAGCAAGTAGGCAGCAAGGTGCTTATCCTATGTGGTTAGCATTAACGAATCGTAGGTCCACTCCAACTAATAGCCGCCATAAAGCAGAACACAAAAGTTATTCAGGTTGGAGGAACTACCACTCTGATGTCTCTATGATTAGTACTTGTTTCTTTTCCGTTTCCTTGATAAGACATCTTGATCTCTTGGTTAAAACTTGCTTACCCTCAAAATGCAATTAGCAACTAGGAATTTACCTCCAACCATTCTGGTTGGGGATATATGATAATTTTCTGAAGTCCAGCTAGACAAAGCATGGTAACTTCTCTTTAGTAAGATGAGAATAAGTGGGAAAGTGAGTGGTTCATCTATAATAGTACACGTACACCAGAGATCTTTGTAGAGCATTATTGGTATCTACCAACGTCTCAATCACAGTGTACTGTTGGCTGAAGAGACATTGAATAATAGCACTAATAACGCATTATCCTATGTTTGATATATTATATTTTCAAATAATCCAAATTACAGTCTGGCTTAGTGGGTCATGTAGTACCAGAATTGCTATCCTTTTGATAATCTCTGATTGGACTTGATGGCTTAAAATTTTCTGTCCACTAAGAGAAGCTTTTTCAGATAACTAGCGTGGTTTAGGCACCAAAAATTAAATGCACACCCACTTGAACTCTAGCGTGATAAATCCACTACTATTGAATCATCTAAGAATCTGCGTACCGTTACAATATCCTTGTGCAGCACTTGGGGAAAAGTAACTTCAAATAAAATCGTCACCATCTTGCAGGTAAAAAAGAAGCTTTAACTGTCACTGCAGATTTCATTCAACCCATTCAAAATCAACAATAAATACCCGTCATTGCAGCATTACTGAGGCAAGAAAGCCAAAGACTTACTATAACTTCACTATTAGAGGGACAGAGAAAAACTTTGGAGCACAACCAAAATATGAAGATTCTGATTATGAAGTTTCTTCATATTGTGGTCCTGCTAATTTTGCATGGCCAATCCACCACTACAGCAGAAAAGAAAACTCAACAACATAACTCAAAAAATACATACATCATCCACATGGACAAGTCAAGCATGCCAGCAATGTTCATCGACCATTTTCATTGGTATGATTCATCCTTAAAATCTGTATCAAAATCAGCAGAGATTCTCTACACTTACAAACATATAACCCACGGCTTCTCCACAATCCTAACTCCCCAAGAAGCTGACTTACTAGAAAAGCAACCAGGAATCCTCTCTGTCATACCAGAAGTCAAATATGAACTTCACACAACAAGAACACCTCAATTCCTAGGATTGTCAAAATCCTACTCTCACTTCCCTATTTCAGACAAACAAAGTGACGTCATCATTGGTGTTTTAGACACTGGTGCATGGCCAGAGCATAAAAGCTTTGACGACACAGGATTAGGCCCCATCCCTTCTAGCTGGAAAGGCCAGTGTGAGACAGGTAAAAACTTTACTTCATCAAAATGTAACAAAAAACTTATAGGAGCAAGGTTTTTCTCCAATGGCTATGAAGCAGCTTTTGGACCCATTGATGAAGATTCAGAATCAAAGTCACCAAGAGATGATGATGGCCATGGAACTCATACAGCAACTACAGCAGGTGGGTCAATAATCAATGGAGCAAGTCTCTTTGGTTTTGCTTCAGGAACAGCAAGAGGGATGGCCCCACAAGCTAGACTAGCAGTTTACAAAGTTTGCTGGCAAGGAGGTTGCTTTTCATCAGATATAGCAGCAGGAATTGATAAAGCAATAGAAGATGGTGTCAACATATTGTCCATATCCATTGGAGGAGCCTCAACGAATTATTACAGAGATATTATTGCAATAGGAGCTTTCTCTGCCATGTCACATGGTATTCTAGTGTCCACGTCAGCAGGTAATGCGGGGCCCACTCAAGCAAGTCTGTCCAACGTGGCACCGTGGATAACCACTGTTGGAGCTGGTACACTTGACAGGAATTTTCCAGCTTATGTTACACTTGGAAATGGGAATAGATATAGTGGGGTTTCTCTTTACAGTGGAAAACCATTGCCTGATTCTCCTGTTTCACTCATTTATGCCGGTAATGCTAGCTCTGAATCTGGTGGTAATCACTGTCAAATGGGTTCTTTAAGTAGCAGTCAAGTTGCTAGAAAAATTGTGATATGTGACCGAGGTGGTGGGCCCAGAGCAGAGAAAGGATTGGCGGTGAAATTTGCAGGTGGTGTTGGAATGATTTTAGCAAACAATGCAGAGTTTGGAGAAGAATTACTTGCTGATTCACATCTGATTCCTGCATTATCATTAGGCCAGAAATCAAGTGATGCCATTAAGAACTACGCTTTTTCTAATCCCAATCCAACGGTGAAGATTAGTTTTGGAGGTACACAACTAGGAGTACAACCTTCTCCAGTGGTTGCAGCGTTTAGTTCCCGGGGTCCAAATTCGCTCACTCCAAAAATACTGAAACCAGATTTGATAGCCCCAGGAGTGAACATCCTAGCTGGCTGGACCGGTGCCGTGGGGCCCACTGGGCTAGACATGGACACTAGACACGTCAGCTTCAACATCATTTCCGGTACATCCATGTCATGCCCTCATGTTAGTGGATTAGCCGCCATTTTAAAGGGTGCTCACCCTGAATGGAGTCCCTCAGCTATAAGGTCTGCACTAATGACAACTGCTTATAGATCATACAAGAATGGAGACACCATACAAGATATTGCTTCTGGGCAACCAGCTTCACCGTTTGATTATGGTGCTGGACACGTGGACCCTATCGCTGCCCTCAATCCTGGCCTTGTCTATGATGCCACTATTGATGACTACCTAAACTTTTTATGTGCCTTGGACTATAGCCCGGCGCAAATAAAGATTGTGGCAAGAAGAGACTTTGCATGTGACAAGCATCACAAGGTTGAAGATTTCAACTACCCATCTTTTGCTGTACCATTTGAAACAGCTTCTGGAATTGGTGGTGGTTCTAAAGCACCAGTTAGTGTCCAATATAAGAGGACTTTAACTAATGTAGGTACCCCGGGAACATATAAAGTTTCAGTGTCATCGTCACAGGCACCTTCTGTCAAGATTGTGGTTGAACCTCAAACGTTGAGCTTTGTAAGAGTGTACGAGAAACAAAGCTATACTGTGACATTTACCTCTGCTTCGATGCCATCTGGTACTACAAGCTTTGCTCATTTGGAGTGGTCTGATGGAAGCCATGTCGTTGGTAGTCCAATTGCTTTCAGTTGGACATGAAAATTGTGTAGTAATGATCACTGGAATATGGAAGGCTCTTAGGTTAGTGCAAAGACAATGAAAAAAACAGGGTCGACTGTTTCCATTTACTTTCTGGCCATTGAGGCTATTGTATTTTATAAATTATCACTTTCTCTCTATAAAATTCGGGAGAGAATATCTAAGATGGTGGAATTAAGAAAGCAAGTTATGAATATGATTATGGGTTCAAATAGTGGTAGTATTTTGCAATGGAATAAGTTCTCTGTCTCGGGCATGTGTATGACAATTTATACATGTTATTATTGCTACTTTGATTTGTGTTGCGGAAGAAAAATGTGAAGCGCTGAAAAGAAAGCCATGGCCCGGGCATTAATCCCAAATCTCCATGCATCCCCAATACTGAAACTGGAATGAAATAAAAAATATCTAATATTTATCCCTGTTTTTAGAAAAATATCTAGGATTTTAAAAAAATTAATGTTTTTATATAGATAAAGGGGAGTATTTTCGATAAATTTGATTGGTGGACAAAAATATTCATGTATATCCAAATTATGAGCCGTCGATCCAAAATTTATCAACGAATCTAATTAGCTTAGAAGACATTCACACGGATACAAATCATGAGACATCAAATCCAATTTTATCAACGGTCTAGATTTTACATGAGATTTGAAAATTTAATAAAACCCAAAATTAAAAAATCCCTACTATTTATCCATTTTTTAGGAAAATATCTTTGATTTTCAAAAAAAAAAAAAGCCACCCAAAATCTATAAAAGCCCCAATCACTCACTAGCTCACTCACTCTATTCCGTTCACTCTCATTCTCTCATATCCGTACTTCCTTCCTCCACAATGAAAAGGAAAATGTCAACCTTCCAAGTTCTCATCATCTACTTTGACGTCGACACCACAGTTGACATCGGCGATATCGCCGTTGACTCCTCCACGACTTTCAAGAACTTCCAGTCCTATGTGGCCCGCGAAATCGGCCTCTTTCCTCACCAAATATCCATCTACCTCGGAAACACCGAAAGAGACCGCAAAATCCACGTCACACCTAGGACAAATTTCGCTGACATACGCCACGTAAGCAACCCACGCTTCTTCATTGAGCGATGCACCATACCGTATGAAGTTCCTCCTTCTCTTTCTAAGAATGTGAAGTTTCTGAAGCAAAAGTCAGACTTTGATGCCATCAATTTCATTAAATTTGCTGAGGAGTGGAATAGGAAAATTGACGCTGAGGACGAGCAGAGACAGCTTTTGAGGAATAAGAAAATGAGAATTACTATTGAGAATAGATACATTACTTAGGACTAGGTTATTATTTCGCTTTGGGTGTTGTTTCATGTTTCATATTTCATGTTTTAGGCGTTTTTGAGTTGATGGCATGAGCTACTTTCTAAACAAAGTTATAGGTCGTCAAATAGGTCGTCAAATGTTGTGTAATAAAGATTTGTCGTTCCACAAGGATTGTTGTCTAAACAAAGTGATTAGCACTAATTATATCATTAATAACATTAAGTAACAGCATTAGAGTTAAAGAAATGGATTTAGTTCTAAACATTAGACCTTAACCTACTCCGTTGCCTTATTTGCAATTTTTCTTTCTCCAAAATGCCACACACAAGTTTAAAAGAGTTTCCATTTATAGGTATTCATAGTGAAAAGACACTTTATGAAAGTTAACTCATATTTGTGTCAAGTAATTAACTCAACTAATTTCCTTAATTTAATAAAGTAACTTTTATAAGTATTGGAGGTAGTGTCTTTATTAGATTACTCTGACTTTAAGCGCATATCAGAAATACTTGAATATCATAACTTAGTCATGAGTAAAGCCCAAAAAAAAATTGATTCAAGAAATCAAAGTTTTATCAGGAATACTTGAATATCATAGCTTACTCATGAGTAAAGCCCAAAAAAAAAGTCTCTGATCCCACACCCAGTGCAGTGCACTCTTGACGTCCCATCAGATTTTGGGAGTTTCTAACCAACATTTGGAAAAAGCATTTAGAATGTCTTCTTGGCCCGATATAAATTTTGGCCATAAATTTCAAGTTAAGCATCACGCCATCTTCCCCTTTATTAGAACCCAAAAAGCAATAAACTTAAAAGGCTAGAATAAGACATAACCCAACGATAGCAAACCTAGTACTATTTACTATTAAAGCGTTAAAGGATAATAAGAATGTCGCTGCAAAAAGATTGCAAACATGGCATGACATATTGTGTCAAACACGTTTTATTTTAGAAAGGGGCAAAATACTTCACAAAAGGACAAGTTGATAGTTGAAACTTGAAACAACCACATGCGATGCATCTTACATCTTCACCAAAGTCACAGTTCAAGGCACAATCTTGTAGGCTCTGGCTTTATCAATCCAAGCAATGAAGGAAGTCTTGGAGTTCCTAAATCCAAAGAAGCCATGTTCTTTGGCCTTATTCATGCTATCCAAAACCGACTCAACTCTCAACATAAAATCAGCAAACCACCAATTTCCCACCTCTTCCAGCTTCGTCTGCTGCAACTGATTCTCTCTCACAATCTCATCCCAAACCATCCCTTTATCCTTCATCATCTCAGTCAACCTCAAATCAGAATCCTCCTCAAATCCATATTCTTCAATTCCAAACTGTTCAGCCAACACCTTCCACAAATGCTTCCACTTAAACACATCCCCATTGTTACAATTAAATGCTTCGTTTCTTGCATTAGGATCCACCGCAGCCCATATATGCTGCTCCGCAATCAAATCAGCATCTGAAGCAATAGAGTAACACTCCCATGCACCTTTACTCCCTGGAAATCTCAATGCAACACCGTCATGCTTACAAATCGCAGCATAAACACAAAGCGTGCCTATCAGATTCATCAAACTAAAGGGTGAAAACCCGAATATCACTTGAGGACGATGAACGGACCAAGACAAGCCTTCTTTTTTGTTGACTTCTTCAAACAGAATATCCTCTTGGGTGTAATAAAAGATGGGTATGTTGAGCCGTGGCAAGTCTTCAGTAAAAGGTGTATCATAAATTTGTATCTTGCCAAATAAGTCAAACGAACCAACGTAGTGTTTTGCACCAGTTTGAAGACACATGTGTTTGAGATTTGGAGCATTTGGGATGACAGCACTTAAGACATTCCTAAGCATACGACCGTTGACCTCGCAGCTGTTGACCTCGGTGGTTTGACTGCTCCAAGTCACATAGAATATGTGTGTCACGTCGGTCAATACAGAGAGCTTAGCTAATGTGTCATTTTGATCTGACACGTCACACTGAATATATTGGATAGGATTATCGGCGTTCCACGTGGGTTGAGGGCGGCGAGCGACGCCGTACACCTTCCATGGTCCGCCGGGTGTGTCGGTCAGAGGTAGGATCTCGGCGAGGCTGTTGCCAACTATACCGGTGACTCCAATAACTAGGCCTACACTTTGGAGACTGGTTTTTTGTTCATCTTCACTGAGGTTTTTCTGCAAAATGAGAATGGTGGAGAGGCATACATATTAGAAGAAGTATATGTTGGAATTTGGATCAAAGACAAATATTGTTGGAAGAGTCCATCAATCACAAAAGCTTAACACATGGGACTCAACCCATCCTTGTACACTCTTAATTCAAATACAATTTTGTTGATGTGGGACTTTGTTAACTCTTATAGTATATGAGGAAGTGAAAGATGTGGGGTAGAAGAAAGATAAGTTACCTTAGCAGCGCCGATTGCTCCGGACCACCACCAGCTCATAGCTTAGTCTTGAATCTTGAGTAGGTGACAAGTCAACGGGAGGAAATTATGTTGAGTGAGATAGGGGATGGTATGATCGGATATGTTAGACTGAATGTATTTAGAGCGTTTGATTGTTTAGACTAGATTTATGTTAATCTCAAACGCTAGCTATTCCACCGAAAGCTGGCAATAATGGACGGTTAATTGTGGACTTATCTTGTGAATAATAGGTGATTCTTGTAGTTTAGCCTAATCTTCATTTGTTTTATTTTATTTTCTTCTTGGTTTGTGTTTTACCTTTTTTTTTTTGTGCGCCTCTAGATCATGGGTCTAGTATTAGTTAAAATAATGTACTATCTATATTAAAAAAATTCAGTGACAAGGTAAAGGTCACATGCTCACGTATTTTCGTGATCAAAGATGGTCCACTCTTTCAATAATTCATTAGATTATTTATCAAGTGCAGCACAACTACAATTTCTCTCATACGAGGAATGCCCTCCTTAATACTCCCTCACCGGTTTACGAGTACATAATGATATTAGAGTTGAACCTATTTTTAATTTTTTTCAGGTAAAATGGAGTTTTATAAAGGGAAACCTCAAAAATAAAATGGGGTTTTACAAGTTTAAGGGGCTCTCTAGCCCAAAAGATTAGTCTTCTAGGAAGAACTCTTTCTTTTAACTCATAATCATTATATTGATTGGTGCTTTTATTACGAGCTGGACATTCACAAAAGACCTACCCACAGACCATGTAGTCAACTTAAGCCTCACCTTACAAATTTAAGGGAATGTCATTTTTTAACTGAAATTTTCATTATAAATATGCTAGTTTTTTTTTGGTAACACAAGAGCCTAACTAATTAAACTAGTACTCCACGTGGAACTCCACGTGGATGGCTTTCTCCTTCACTATCAGTGTCTAGTAATTTCAGCATGGATTGTGGAAGTCCTACCCACTCTATTGCATCTCTAGATTGCTTCGTACTTGTTGAAGCCATGTGATCCGCACACTTGTTGCTTCCCAGAAGTACGGACCACAATTATCAATTATATTCTGATGTGCTTGGACAAAAATATTTCATTTATAAAAAAGACATATAAGTGTTTGTCCCCAAATTGGGACATATAAAGTTTATGCCAAATGACCTTTCTATCCTTCACTCTCTTGTAGTGACATTTTTCATGAGAAGGAAGATTGACAGGTAGAAAGGCCGATTGCCATAAACTTCATATATCCCAATATTGGGAACAAGCCTGCTATATGTGTCATTTTATAGGTAGAGTCCTCTTTTTGTTTAAGTGAATTTCAAGTGGTATTTACTTGTCATTTTCACACTAATTATACGTAAAACATGGTGGTATAAACAAGTATGAGAAATTCAACCACAAAGTTATTTCACAATAAATGATAGGATCCACCAAGCGGAAAAGGAGAGACGTCACATAACTTATAAACACATAGTGGCAATGGTAAGAGACTCATCCAACTCTAATTAAAGTCGGAGATTTGATCTTTGCTTGAATCACGTTAAAATTTATGGCCAAATGTTTCACTCATTAAGGTACCCGTAATAAGTAATTTAGATTAATTAGAAGATGTTGATGTACTTGAAAAATGAGCTACCCTAGAATAATGCAAAGAAATTCATAAAAGACCATCAAATTTGTTTTCAAACAACTTGGATGCCTAAAGGTTTTGCAGTTATGATAAAGTGTGCGGAACTTTTTTGGTTCAAGGAACTGCAGTCTGCAGCTGCCTTATAGGATAATATATATTTTAAAGTTTAACTAAAATAATCAGACACCGAGCCTTAAATTTTTAAATTAATGTAGCTAAGATGAAAGAAACAATAGTGACATTAAATTAAAAACGCGATGTGGTCCTCGTTCATAATTCCTTGCGTAATGCATGCAGGGCCATATATTCCCAGACATGTAATTCCTAATTAAAGTATGTACCACTATACCACGATTCGTATGTCCAAGGTGGAATACATTATACATTGAAGGCTGGATTCCATTATGCATGATTCTACCTCGAACATGCCCACTTCGATTGGCAAACTTCTGTTCCGGCCGTACCAGCTTTCTTCGCACTCCTCTCCCGTCTCCGCCCTTCTTCTGTGAGAAGAGGTTGTTCAACAATGGTGGGAAGACCTGGGAAAAGTTGCCGACAAATTTTAACCGAAGTCATTGACCTCCCTTGTAGAGTTATATATTAGCTCCAACTTTGTGGGCGCCGTGCTGACTAGGGTAATTATAATTACGAGCCTATAAAATCATGATGTTTATGCTTTTGGTTATAACATACTCCATCATGTCTTGTCTTAAATAGAAAATTGATGTAAAATAATTTACTGTTAAGTATATATTTTTTTATAAAACTAAATTACTTTACTTCTTTTTTTTTATTACATAAATTACTTTACTTCTAAACTAATATATATATATATATATATATATAAGTTAATATTAGGTAAACTACTTGGTTTATTTAATATTAACAAAATATTCAATTTAAACTCTTCTTTTTCAATAATACCCAATTTATTATGATACTTTTAAGAGAGACAAATAAATAAACATTAATAAATATGAAAGAGGATTAGGGGCAAAGTAAGAAAAAACACATTAAATATGGAGATAATGTGAGATGAGCTATTATAATAGGGACCAAAATCATTCAAATTTTGGCTCTTATATTAGGAACCGGAGGGAGGAACATTGTAGGGTCATGTGAATTTAATTACCTTGCGTGACACGTCTGCTTTCTACTACCACTGTACGGACATGACCAAAAAGCCACGTGGCGTCCATCTGTTTGGACAACATGCGAGCTGCGTGGTACGGAATCTTGGCGCACCCATTCATGAGCATTATGCAGTCCATGAGGCTCTCTTTAGCCATCCCTTTCATGTCATATGCTTGTGATCTCCTCCATAGGCTCTTCCCGTGTGAGTTTACAGGGTTACACAGGCTAAGAGCTCGAGTTGAATCTCTTATAGCTGAATCTGCATCTCTCAGCACCACATGACAATGAGCCCTATTACTATACAGCACCATTCTTTCTTTTCTGTACTTCAATGGGCAAAGATCCAGTGCTTCACTATACTTTGACACTGCTTCTTCTACCTCTCCTAACCAAAACATGTGTTTTGCTTGTTTCTTTATTGACCTTACCAAAATAATTCTTTCCTCTAATTTTTCTTCACTCATTAGCTTCTCCTTATTCCTTCGTTCCACCTCCAAGTGTAGCAGCTTTGGCAATAGTTTTGAAATACCACGCTGTTGATAATCCAGAAGGAGAACCCTCATGATGGTTTCACCTAAGTTGGATCTATCTCTGAGATCTTTGAGGTCTATCAAATCAATGAGATATGTAACGGCTACATCAATGACTTTGTACCTAGTCTCTGAGTCCTTGAGAAGCAATAGAAGGCAATCTATAGCCATATATTGCCAATCGTCTGAAGATCTTGAGAGATTACCCAAAGTGTTGATAACTTTAGTTGATTCAGCAATCTTTTTCCTTCCTATTTTGCTGTAGCACAAGATTCTGATCAGTCCAACCCCAGCTGGTGACGTGTAATTCATTAGTCCACCCCACATATCACACAAATCTTCCAGGAAGTCCATATCATTAGCAATTAGATTCAGAGACCTCTCTTTGCAAGCAAAACAATTTAACAATTGAAGAGACCAGCATTGAAGCTGACTAGCCCATACCTCAGCCTTGTGATTCTCCATTTCCACACCTCCAATAATGTCTCTTGTCAGAAGTTTCGTGTGGTACTTGAGCCTTTTGTTGACGTCCTTCAACCCTACAAACTCAACAAATATAACTTCTAAGCATTTAGAAGCCAAGTTCTTTGCCAGTTTCACCACCTCTTGTTCATATTCTGCCACTGCCTCAAAAGTACTCTCATAACTTGCCAAGTGTCCTAGTGCTCTAACAGCAACTCTTTGCTCAACCCAACTCATCTTTCCTCTTAAAAGCTCCATTAATTGTGGAATGACGCCAGACTTCACAGCCATTTGAGCATGCTCCTCCTTATTTATGGTGTAAGAACCAATTATATAAGCAGCATAATAGGGTATGTATATGTTTTGATTGGTGAGAAGCCAGTATCTGTCGGCTATAGCTTTGTAGATGAGGCTTGCCATGCACTTGAATATGCCAAGGGATGGAAACTCTGCCTCATTGGGTTGGTTCATGGCAATATACCAAAGTTCACTCAGCACCAAAACATGCTCTTCATTATCCCTGAGAGGCATCTCTCTAAAGAACTTGACAAGTTCTGCTCTTTTGAGGGATGTGTCTGCTTCTTTTATGGAGCAAAAGAAACAGCATGGCCTGCTGCAAAACTCATCCTGGCCAAACTCGTCGGAGATACCGTGGCTGCTGGTGTTATATGGAGTTTGAGGGATGGGAGTGATCGCTTTTTTCTTTCTCATTAGGGAATTCATGGCTGCCTCACCCATATTGTAGTTGATGGTTGAGATTGTCTACAACAGTAGGTTTGAGTAGTATTTTTATAAGAAGGTTCTGCTGGATTTAAGTTTAGTAGGGTAAAGGTTAGATGACAAGGAAAGACGTAGCGGCGTTCATATAATTAAATAGCAGGATTTTGTAATTCTATACCGTTGAAACAGTCTTCAAAATTAAAGAAGGATTGGAATATTATAGCGTAAAGTAGTGTTATCCAATTCACGTTCAAATGTAACATTTTGGCTGTTTGGCATGCATATAAAAAATTTTTGGTGCACTGCATATAATGAAGTTACTTTTTTTTTGGCCAAGTATATAATGAAGTAACTTGTGACCTAGTAAACTCATCCCAAAACATGCTGATCATGGTTACAAATTGCATACCAAAACATAAACTTATTAGTAGTGGTGAGGAAAAGATTTTCCGACATTTTATGATCCATAATCTTCATGAAATGATGCATCCACGTACGTTATTTCACAGGCAGTTTATATGTTCTATGCTTCAGACATAATATAAAACTGAGATGTCCTCATTTATATCGTTTATATATGAAGATCACCCCCTACACAGTACACTTCTAAAGTTAAACTGGTGAAAAGGAACTTATCTGCCTTTACATTTTGTCCTTTCTGGTCCAAGGAGGCATTTTGTCCTCATGTGAGAAGGATAAAGGGATCTAGATACAATAGAATTTTCTGATTTTTTATGCGAAATGGTCATTATGCTGTCCAGCATCTAGGAGGGTCAAGTTCACTTGTCAAATATAGCTCCAATATTTCTACTCCTAGCCATGCCTATGGTGGTGTAGAGCACTTGTTTTATGCTAAAAGCGTAGAAAATTTAGGTCATCTCTAAAGTTTGCTATGATTTTACCTTACCTTTAGCCCACAATTCTCTGGTTTCCCGAGTTAAAGGTCACCACAGTTTGAAATGTAAAGTGAGGACTCAGGAGAGGTCATAAACCAATTAGCTGCTAAAAGACGAAGAGGGACCACAATTTCAAAATGGAAAACAAGCTCCTTCAAATCAGAAGGAAAACGTGGTCCCAGCGCATTGTTGAATTTGGCATTTTGGAATAATTAAGTTTCCAAGATTAAAAACACTTTCAAGTACAAATGGTGTTTGTCTCAAGAATATGCGGTATTGCGGTTGCAATAGGTGGAAAGCAGAACTAGTTAATGTCTAAGATTTTAATTTTCCTTTGAAAAGCGTTAGGTATGGTGTTTTTTTTTTTTTTTGAGAAAATTTTACTTTTAAACAGTAAATATTCCTTATTAAGATATCCAATCTTATATTATTCCCCAACGACATAAATAAGGCAGGTCAGCTTGAGAGAATCACTATCTAGTTTCCTACATACTAATAGCCAATAGGGATTAGGGAGAGCTAATCGAATTCAGACTATCTAAAACGGATTTGCACTGTTTGGATTTGATAATTTTTCAAAGAATGTTTTTCAGTAAAATATTTATTCTTTAAAAGGTAATACATACAATATCAACTTTATTTGATATCATATACACATTAAAATAAGGGAAAAAGACAAATAAAGTCATCTGAATATCTTCCTTTTATATATTCAGAAGATTTTATTTTTCTTTTTCCCCACCCTCTCTTTCTTGTTTGTTTGTTAAAGATAAATATTGTTAGGGTTGAAAAACAAAAAAAATAGTTAGGGTTAATTTGAAAAAAGTTATGAACAGTTATAAAGTGATTTTATATTTAGAAATACATTGAAATTAAATTTAAAATATTTAAAAAAAAGAAAGAAAAAAGAGAATTCTAGGCATCCAGCATCCTACATATATATCCCTTTCTATTTTTTTTTTGCCAAACATATATATCCCTTTCGCGCGCGCGCGGGAATAAATACCGAGAAAAGCATTGTTAATTGTTAAATGAGCAGTGCTTCTGGGCATTCACATTATATATATATATATATATATATATATATATATATATATATATATATATATATATATATATATATATAAGACGTTTGTATGATCATATAGACATAGTAAATTGGAAGTTCAGAGTTAAGTACGCATAGTATGTTTACGGTTCTGCCATAAAGGGATCATTGAATCCTTGGTACATTCACGAAATAACCTTAGAGTTAGGAAAAGGTACATTCTCATTCTGATGAGAATTAAGGAACATAACTATACTATCATACTAGGCAGAGAAGAGAAGAACAGGGCCCAGAAATTTTGAAACGATGCAAATACTATCATAATGTAGATGTTACAATTGACTAGCAGTCTGCAATTATATACGTTCTTTGAAACGCATAATTATTGCAGAACCAATTTTCCTTTGCTAGAGCGATTTCCATGAAACATGGCAGAAAATTGCCTTGGAAGTATCACTACCATTTATAACTTACATATTAGCATCTTGAAACTTAAGTCAAAACAAGTCAACGATGAAGAGGTTATAACAACTAGAATTGATCTTCTAGCATAATAAAGGAGTGCCTTCACAGAAAGATCTGCAGGAATGGAAAGTAATAAATGAAAGGCGGATTCCACAAGTGGAAACAAGCCTCATTTTGCTTGATCGTCCACCAAAAACCAAGGGTACCAAAATTTACTTTTTGGGAACCGTCACTGATCATTTCTATGTACAAATTTGACAAGATAGTGATCCTCAACAGAAAACTCACTCCACTTGATGATCCCGCAGCTATATGATCATTAACCTTCAGAAACTTGTCAGTACAGCTTTAAAAGTGTTAAGACTAGAACCTAAGCTAACTCAGACCTGTTCACTGTGAAAACACATACTTATTATCCCTTGCTAAACATCCACTGTCCAGTTAATGTTGCGAACGTTGCGTTCATGAGATTTGTGTAGTGCAAATTTGGAATTGTATGCAGCAGCGGAAGCAACAGTTCTCGCCCGTTGGCCTTGGGGCATCTCACAAGCCTCACTCATAGATGCAAACCTTAGCTCGGCTGGAGGTATGAAACAGTCCAGTGAAAGGCCAGGGACGTTAAATGCCACTTCCTCAATTGTCCATGCTTCTTCCATCCTGGTTTTAGTGTGGCTCATTGCTGTTTCCCCGAATCTGAAAAGCGTTACTACAGAACGACCCGAGTGCGCAATCATGATCCCCTCAACAGGCTTGTAGTCATCAAGAAAAGAATTTATTGTGGTCTCCCAGTAAACTGCATCTCCTCCGTTGTTTTGAATACGTGTCAAGTGTGAGTCCTCCAGGTGAATAAGAAGTCCTGTTTTCTGACTGAAGTACCCAAATAAAACATGCCTTATGATTTCAGCTGGGCCTTCACTCCTGGCTTTCAAAGTTGATGGATCTGCACAAAGTTTTAGAATGAAACAGTCTTCACCATCAATTTTTTTCTCCCCAATGCATCTTGCATTGATAAACATGCTAGCAGTTGTTCTTGGGTCAAGACCCTGCGGACAAAGAGAAATTGGTTTATCAAATTAAAGCAGTGAAACTAGGTCAACATGTAAGGAGGAATGAGTCATAATATTTAGGCTCACCTGAAGAGCCCGTCGCAGCGGCCTTACTGGTCCCTTTGCAGCGTGTGCACCCAACCATGGTGTGTGCCGCCACACGAGTTTCCCATTGCACCCAGCATGGACCTTGCTGCCACCAAGAGCAAGTTCCACATACCACATATCGGGATTCATCTGCCACAGGACAAACCCACCCGATTCCGCAGCTTTGGAGGAATTTCGACTCTTCATAACTTTGTTCGCCGTCTCAAACTCCCACGCTATCATCCTCACCTTTCCCATGGCATAAGCATTGGTGATGGAGTTTTGAAGCTTCTGCCCTCCAGAAGCAGCTATATACTGCTGCAATATATACTGCGCAGAAGATGTCTCCTGCAAGAACACTCAATTAATTAGATTGTGCTGTACCCTGAAGGAACAATCAGAAGATCCACACCCCTCAACTCACATAACATACAAAATGATGAACAACAGAAGACCAAGCAATCAAACGCCTAGTATGAGAGTAGGATATTAATCCTATTTAAACGCTTACTTGACAATATTATCACAAATTAGTCCTCAAAATATTATGAACTATGAAAAGGCCCAATACAGTCTTCTCTAAACCTAGAATTAGATAAAGGAATATAGCATGCGTTTGTAAGAGTCAAATCCTTCTAGCTTGCGTGCATTACAATATCATGATAAAAAATTGTTCACCACTTCATCTTTCCATTGGATGTCAAAGCACCTAAAATAGAAACCACACAAGTCAAATCCTCCTTAACCATGACTGCAATATTTACAGTTGACTACCTTTGACTTATGTTGATCAATAACAACCAATGAATTAACAAAACATAAAAAAAATCCAAACTTTTAAATCTTCTTGCTACATAGCTAAACAACACCAAAAAAAAAGCACATGCATGGAAAATATTAGGCACTACAATGAAAAGGGTGAAAATATAAACTCACAATGGGAATGTCTTTGATACTAAGGTGAGGAAATGGATCAACGGTGGAAACATGAACAGGAGCAAGTGGGGCCCCCAAGACACCAAGCAACAATCTCAGATCGGACCTCTTACAAGCAGAGGAAGCCGAAGAAGAAGAAGAAGAAGAAGAAACAGAGGGAGTCCTAGCAAGTGGGCCCCTCATTCTCCAGTGACCCCACCTACCTTCTCCTCTGCTATAATCCTCACCGTCCGTTCCATCAGGGCCCTCCTTCAACGGCGACAGTGTCTCCGCCGGCCGGAGACTCCCCGATCTCCCCACGAACAACTCAGGCGGCGGCGCGTGGTGCTTCTTGCGGCGGCGGAGTAAGCTGGACATCGGAGAAGCAGACCTCGCCGGACTCTTAGCTCTAGACCTCGCCGGAGATAAGCCTCTGACTACTTCTTCCTTAAGAGCAGAACAAAATCCCTGCTTTCTCTCCATATGATAAGAATGAAGTTGTTAAAGTGAGGAGAGAGAGTGAGAATGGCGTGAGGGAGAAGGGAGATTAAGGCCTAAGGGGATCTGTGAGTGTGAGTGAAAAAGGAGAGAGTGGAGACAATCATAAAGGAAGAGGCAAGAGGCAAGAGGGAAGAGGCTGTGTTTTGTTGTGTGTGTGTGTGTGTGTGTGTGTGTGTGAAGAGTAGAGGTTGCTAGAGGTGTAGGGGAAATGGAGAATGGGACAGAGAGTAGACGACGAAGTTTGGCTAGTTGGTACTAACAGATGCCTGACATAGACGTGATGGGGTTTGATTAGATTAAGATTAGGGATAATTAATTAGAGGTCCCCCACAAGGGAGTTAATACTGGAAAAATCCCAAAAGTTGAAAATATTAATGTAGGGTCCCAAGGGACCTCACATTAATATATTTGAAAAGTGAAAAGACAGTTTTACCCCTAGCCTTAAAAAAATTTACCCCCCCACCCCCACTCTCCTCCCCACCCTCCACCCTTCTCCCTCAGCCCGCCACCCTCCTCCCCCCACCCCAGCCACCCTGCGCCCCCCACCCCCAGCCGCCACCCTCCTCCCCCCACCCCCCTCCCCCACCCCCACCCCCACCCTCCACCCTTCTCCCTCAGCCCGCCACCCTCCTCCCCCCACCCCAGCCACCCTGCGCCCCCCACCCCCAGCCGCCACCCTCCTCCCCCCACCCCCACCCCCACCCTCCACCCTTCTCCCTCAGCCCGCCACCCTCCTCCCCCCACCCCAGCCACCCTGCGCCCCCCACCCCCAGCCGCCACCCTCCTCCCCCCACCCCCCTCCCCCACCCCCACCCCCACCCTCCACCCTTCTCCCTCAGCCCGCCACCCTCCTCCCCCCACCCCAGCCACCCTGCGCCCCCCACCCCCAGCCGCCACCCTCCTCCCCCCACCCCCCTCCCCCACCCCCACCCCCACCCTCCACCCTTCTCCCTCAGCCCGCCACCCTCCTCCCCCCACCCCAGCCACCCTGCGCCCCCCACCCCCAGCCGCCACCCTCCTCCCCCCACCCCCAGCCGCCACCCTCCTCCCTCCTCCCCCACCCCAGCCTCCACCCTCCTCCCTCCTCCCCCCACCCCCAGCCGCCACCCTCCTCCCCTCCCTCCACGCCCCCACCCTTCTCCCGCATCTCCCTCCCTCCCTCACGCCCCCCACCCCCACCCTCCTCCCTCCCTCCTCCGAACACCCCCACCCCCACCCTCCTCCCTCCTCGCCCCCTCACCCCCTCCTCCTCCCTCCCCCTCGCGAGTGGCCTTCATAAATCGCGAGGGGGAGGGAGGAGGAGGGGGTGAGGGGGCGAGGAGGGAGGAGGGTGGGGGTGGGGGCGTTCGGAGGAGGGAGGGAGGAGGGTGGGGGGTGGGGGGCGTGAGGGAGGGAGGGAGAGGCGGGAGAAGGGTGGGGGCGTGGAGGGAGGGGAGGAGGGTGGCGGCTGGGGGTGGGGGAGGAGGGAGGAGGGTGGAGGCTGGGGTGGGGGGAGGAGGGTGGCGGCTGGGGGTGGGGGGGCGCAGGGTGGCTGGGGTGGGGGGAGGAGGGTGGCGGGCTGAAGGAGAAGGGTGGAGGGTGGGGGTGGGGGAGGAGGGTGGGGGTGGGGGGGTAAATTTTTTTTAAGGCTAGGGGCAAAACTGTCTTTTCACTTTTCAAATATATTAATGTGAGGTCCCTTGGGACCCTACATTAATATTTTCAACTTTTGGGATTTTTCCAGTATTAACTCCCTTGTGGGGGACCTCTAATTAATTATCCCTTAAGATTATATATCTAGAACATTACAACTAGAGTGAAGATATTTGTGAATACAGGAACTGAAGAAAGTGAATTAAATCAAAAAAAAAATTAGATCAATAGCATATCTCATATTTAATTAGAAGTTATTTTATTTTATAGGTAGAGCAAATTAGTTTTGAAAAAAATTAACTATAAGCAATTTAAAATCATTAATTTTGCAACTTTACAATGTCCAGAAAAAGTCAAAGTGGTCTCATAAGTAATTTATGAGGGAGTTCATTCATTGGTTTAACTTAAGAAATATTTTACATTCATCTGGTTTAATGAGTCTTCGAGTTCTAGATATATTACTTAGTTATAGTTTTAAGTAAAAAATGGGCTATACCTACTATATAAGCAGGAAAAAAGCTTAAGAGAGCATATAAAGACAGACCCAGTTGATCATGTCTTGCCCTTATATTGGATTTATGATGAGCGATACTCATTTCCTACAAATTTATATTGAAAAAAAAAATAGAGTGAAGACTATCTATTGTACTGTGCTGTAAACCTCGAAGCAGTGCTGTTACCAACGGTCAACAATGGCTCCTTGGTACGGTCAAATGAAAATCACGCTTCACAAGTAATGCCATGATTTATGGGAATACTTTAGTCACTTCAATTATGGCTTCAGTTCTACTGAATACCACTACTCCTTCCACCTGCATGTGCTTCTATTATATTTACACGCATTCGCAATCAAACTCATTTACTCTTTTTAATCCTTAACACCCATTTTTTTTTTTAAAATTAAAGGTGCAACTACTGAGGTTACAAGCGCGGGATCAATTCTTTTATTCATTAAAACTTTTATATTAATGTTGCTGTTATGACATCATTCTGTTATAGGTTGAAGTCCTTGTAAAAGAAGAGTTTCATTGGTAGTTAATGGGAATGACTAAGGAACGAAGTTTTGGAATTTGTGGAGAACGTTGTTGTACTTGGGAAGGTAGGGGTTACTTGAGATCGTTCCAACCAAGGGCGTTTGCGTTGCGTAGTGTAGTTGAAAAACGCAAAACAGATAGGTGGATACCAACTAATACTACTACTTTGGTTGGTAAGGCGTGGAAGAGAAAACACATAACGAAACTAAGTCAGGCATGTTTGTCCCGATTGTCCTTGGTTTCAAATGTTAGGTCAGTTTGCGAGGAAATTTCTCTAATGAAGATTGAACAAGGAAAGACTAGTTGATCATCGTCAATTAATAGGTGCATTTTTTATATATTCGTGGGTTGCGAGTTGGTGAGGCTTTGGTGTTTTATGTGGGGTTACAACTCAACCAATCCCCACTTGAGGTCTTTCTTTTTGACCCTTATCTCTGCATTTTGGCTAAAAGACGTACTGTGGGCTCCACGCCTACCACCTTGTCTTTTTTGTTTTTCCCCCAAGCACTCATCTTGATTGTCTCGCTAATCACGGGCTCTCCTGCCCTCTCTTTTCATACTCGCATTCATGTATGTGTATGTACACTTGTATGTATGCCAACTGCTCTAGGCTACTGCTATGGAGTATATAGTATCGTTAATTTTCAACTTACCAATATGACCCGGGTTCGTTTTTCTAGGGTAACTTTACTTTCTTTCCTCCTTGTATTCTCGAAATGTCGGACATGTCCAATGAATATAGTTGGGCCATTTTTGGTTAACTTTCCGTTTGGGCTGAAATCTCTCCACAACTTGTGATTGATTAATAAGATGCTAAGAGGATAACCAACGGAATTGAGTCTCATGAAAAGGGCCGATCCTCATTAACGTGACTAAATTAGATTTCAGTTCTACATTAATGTGGTGCCCACATTATAAAAAAGATAAAGTTAGGTGAGTCAATATTTCAGCTAAGTAAAACGAAGTGGAATGGGAGGGACTAGGGAGTAACAAAGCGTCGGAAAGGAGGTAGAAATGAAAGGGACAGGACAGTATATGAAGATGAGTAGAGTTATGATTATAACTTAAAAGGGATATTTCATGATTCCCACGCCCAGCACGGGGACCCCTCCTTTTCTAACCCTTCTCATTCACTCATCAATGCTTTCTCCCCCTCCCCCATTATTATATTCTCTGCTCATTTCCCTACAATGTCACCATTAACATTCCTAATCATCCCACACACATATATCACCGACATGATACTAAATCATGCAATTATACATACTACTATATTATCATCTTTCTTCTCTGTATGATTTCTCCATCACCTACCACGTACTTGCCACGCTCATTTGCATATCCTTGTGGGTGGTAATTAATTAAGCTTCTTTAATATACATATGATGTGAAGTCTGCAGGCTTTTGTACGTGTGTGTCATTTTGCGCATTTAAGATTTTAGTTGTGGAATAGATATAAGGGAACGTAAAATCATTGTCAACGGAAATTATTAATTTTGTTGCAAGTGACATCTGATACTCTGGACCGACACGTCAAGCTCTTCAATTCCTTGGCCAGTGTAAGCCTCCAACTTGTTGCTCCCTCACTGAGACATACACATGCAAAGCCTGCAATGCCCACACCAAAATTCACAAAACACCAACTTTAAATACGAAATATACCAAAATAAAATAATAATAACAACAAAAGTTCAGGATGGAATCTTATTACTCTGCTCAACTTTACTTACGCCTAGACAAAGATTCGTGCTGCCTCATTTCTATAACTTTTCTCTCGGGCCTCTTACGTATACTGATAGCTTGCCCCACAAGTTTTCTTACCATTGTTTTTCCCGGGGAAACGTTCAAGCGCGTGAACCACGAGACCGCCCTCTACAACTTATACATATCCACCCTAGCTAAGATCCATAAACTTAACATATATGCACAAATGTGCATGTATATAAATTTGCATTATTTTACTCTATTTCAATACTATTCAAAATTAATCAGATATTTACCTTGTCTGAACTAGGAACCATGCATACATTATTACATTCAAGAGCTATAAATTCAATATGATAAAAAAAGAGCTATAAATTTATTTAGTGACATAATCCAAATACTCGCGTCACAATTCACCTAGATTTAACTATCCTCTGGGCACATGTCTATAATTTTTTTCTTTTAAAAAAAAAAATCCGAGTATCGGTATTTATAATTTTATCGCGCCCAGGTCTCAACTGTTTATTTTGTCACCTTTACCCTATACAATGCCTTAGTTTCGGATATTAAAAAGGGGAATAAAATCAAGTGCAGAAGTAGCTTCTTCCGACTTAAGAAGTTTGTCTCCCTTGCATTAGAACCCAGTTACTTTCGGAGCGTCACGGTTTACCTCGAGCCATATATTCGGTTCACAAGACACTTCAGTAGGGTCATAAATAGTTAAAACTTAAAAGGAAGTTTGATCTATATTCGATAGAGTTGGGCCGAAGATGCCTGATTCATTATTGAATACAGAACCGGCCTCCTCGTTCACAATTTATCGGCTTTTGGGCTGATCTGACCCGGGCTTTGGGCGGTCCAATATAATTGATATTTGATAATGACATATGAATAGTAATTAATGGTAGGACATAAATTTGTCAGTAGTTTGGTGCCAGCTATTGTATTGGTGGGGCCCAGTCACCAGTGCCCCATACACCTTTCAGGCTCTCACGATATAAAGACCCCTTTGTGATTTGGGATTTAATTATAGTTAACATTAGATTGTTCCCGGTAGCAAAATAGTATTGTAGTCAAAATAAAAAATAAAATAAAGGTGTGACTTAAGAGATATAATGTATTCAAAAAAATGGTGTGAGATATAAAAAAATGGGAGCCTAATTTGATAGGTGATTGTGATAAATTAAGAGGCCCAGACTGTTTTTTGTTTGGGTTGAAAAAGACAGTGAGTGGAGAAGTGGAAAGACCAAAAGATGGACCACACCAAATAATATAGGATAGGGTGATAGAAATCCGCATGGATGGTGGTGACTGGTGAGGTGATTCAATGTACTATGTCTTAAATGCTTGTGTGGGCTAGTGGCCCACGTATCAATAATTGAGCTGATAATAACAATTGAACAGATAATATACTTTGATCCTGGCCTAAAGGCCTAGAAACATACCTGAGTTCAGTGCAATGTTTTGAAAACATTATGGCTGGTCCATCATCATCCATAGTCCACGCTCAAATCCAACTAATCCAGTTAACTAGATAAAAAACTGTGCCAATCATCAATGTTTCACTGTTTCTTCGATCTGTACTTCGCTCTGCTTTCCTTACGTGCGTGTGTGTGTGTGTGTGAAGTTAGTTTTGTCTGTGAAAATATAACTTCAAGTGTTTACAGCCACGCAGGTTAAATCATTGGTTTTCATGCCATTCACCTCAAAGCAGAGTGACTAATTTAATGGAAGGGAAATTTGCATTCTAGTCCCTGGGAAGGGAAATTATTACTTGAAGGTCCCTACACATTCCAAAATAATTAGCAAGTCCCTTGGGCCTTTCCTGCAATTATTTGCTTATGTGCAATGACCATTTTGCCCTTATGAAAGCATGAAAACCCAAAACATGCACAAGATAAAATTCAGGGACTTGCTACCGCGTGTGTGCCTACTTGCTACCGCAGGCTTGAGGACTTGCTACTGAGACGTTAAGTGACCAACATTCCCTCCCAAGTGTCATTCATATCTGAGGGCCCTTTAATAAAACCAGTGACCACTTTTTGTTATTCCCCCGATATGTGTCACACCATGTTTTTCAAAAACCATTTTATTCACATGGGATGGGAGGGACTAGTCAGGGACTTGCTACCGCGGGTGTGCCTACTTGCTACCGCAGGCATGGGGACTTGTTACTGTGTTTACAGATCAGCAAACCTGCAGTAACTGGGAGGAAATGTTGGTCACTTAACGTCTCAGTAGCAAGTCCCCAAGCCTGCGGTAGCAAGTAGGCACACCCGCGGTAGAGGGTCCCTGACTTTTATCTTGTGCATGTTTTGGGTTTTTATGTTTTCATAAGGGCAAAATGGTCATTGCACATAAGCAAATAATTGCAGGAAAGGCCCAAGGGACTTGATAATTATTTTGGAATGTGTAGGGACCTTCAAGTAATAATTTCCCTTCCCAGGGACTAGAATGCAAATTTCCCTTAATGCAATTCGATATAATTAAACAGTCACCTCGATATGCTTGGGCCATAGCATCTTATATTTATCATTTAAATGTCTCTCAGGAAAACAGAAAAATCACAATGCCTACCCCAGAAATCTTCACAGATTTAATTAATTTTAGACACGTAGTCGTATGTTTTAATGTATGGACCATCCCTCGTCATTGCTCACTCAATTATGATGTTTGATATTATTCATTTTTTAGCTGGCAAAGTTGGATTCCCCCAATGTTCGCATGAGCTGAGTAATTAAAAAAACGTGGAGTATATACTTATATAGCACTGGGGAGTGGGGTATGAAGTTGAGGTTTTCAGGCTTTTGAGGATGGGGTGATTCCCACACAGATAAGAGTGGGGATTTGAGTTTATCTGTTCATCTACACTTACAAATTTATCTATAAACACGAACACGTAAAAATTTTATTATTAACTACCATAACATTGGTTATTGTCACAATTTCTCATGACATTTTAATTACTGTTATCTTGTCACTTGTTATAATACCATGGTATATTTATATACTCGCATGTAAATCTTATTGTGCTAACAGATATAATCAAGTGAATATGATACATAGCTCCCAAGTGGCAATTCAACATCAGATTTCATTTAAACAAATTTGAAACTTCATTTTCCCCTAAAGGGAAAATTGAAATCAAATGTTTCAACTAAAGAAAAGGCCAAAGTCTTTCATATATAAGTTCATTTGTGACATGTTGAATGTTTTAATGTTGGATCCAATTATTTTTAGACATTAAAATACTCACTTTATTGCTGGAAAGAAGCACAAATGTATCAAAAATTATTATACCTGTTTTGAATTCTTGTTATAAAATTTGGTAAATACATTTTGGTATTCAATCTGAAATATTTGATTTCAATTCATTGATAAAATCTATTTCAAAATTGTTTATAATTAAGTACGGTGTATTTTCCCTATAAATAACTTGGTTTGCTGTCATTCATGCGGACTACGGTAACTTTCTACGCTTTTATTTTAAATTAAAAAATTTACTTTTGGAATGGGGGCTCTTCTGAAGAGTGAAGATTGACCGTGGCAGTGCCAAAGTGACCTTGAAAATCTGAGTCAAAGGTTGACTTATGGCCTGATGGGGCATTTGTCCCTTTTTTTTTGGACAAAGGCATTTTGTCCCTTTGAAAACTCTGTTGCTCAATTATGTTATACTCATATATAATTAGATTACAATATTTTCATAAGTAAAATAAATTAATGAAAGAATGACAAAATATAGACAGTAAAATTTCTTTTATAATTAGGATCGGAGGAATAAAAAAATAAATATTTTGATTTTTTCCATTTCTTTAAAAGCGTATACTTCTATCAAAAAATAATTTTTAGGAGACAAAATATTAAGTTGGTTCCAATCCATATTATATACATAGCCTTACCAGTGTGTTGGTTTATTAAATACTAACTCTAGTCCTAAATATAGGACCTAATTGACTTTTTTTGGAGAGATTAAGGTTGCGAAATAGGTTATTAAATCATGACATATTTGATATCTTTTTAGATTATACATTAGTTTATAAGTAAATAAACTAATCTAATGGAAAAATTAGGTAAATCAATTTATAATTAACTTATTTTTTCTTTTTTTATAGGATTTTTTAAAAAAAAGAGTCAATTAGATCTTATATTTAGGACCGGATGGAGTATATTACCCACCCATCCCAGTCACATGCCCGCTCCTATTTATCAACTTGGGATATAGAACCTATGGCCATCTCAATCAACATGGGGTGCCAATTGAGCTATGAAGCTCTTGTAGTTTGTTGTTAATGAGAAAAAAGGGCAACGTTTAATGTTGTCAAGAGATTATAATGTTATATGATATTCATTTTAGAACACTCACAATTAATTTTAAAAAATTTTCATTAAAAAAAACTTTCTTTTTCTTAATTTTGGCTTTACCTAAAACTTGGGTTGAGTTAGAGATCCAAAAAAGTCATAGGTGAGTGAGTGGTTGCGGTATGCAGATCCCAAGTGGTTGTGGTGGTATCTGCAATCTGTATAATAAAGTAAGCACTCAAGAGGAGAGTCAGAGATGGTAGGGACAGCGAATTGAATGAAATCACCAAGCAAATGCTGAAGCAGAATATTAATACGAGGAAGATGGTGGTCAAGACCGAGGAAGGCGAATCTATCAATTATAATTGACAACAGATAGTGGTTGTTAGATTAAAAAATGGCTATTTGTGTCTGATGCATGTATACAAACTCTTGTTAAAACTAAGGATATTAATATATAGAGGTGAAGAATGCCGACAGATCACGTGAGCTAGACCGACTTTATGCGCGAAACAGCGTACGGGGTCTCATCTCTTTCTCAGAATCCTCATCATCAGTTCCTTTTTCCTCTCGCCTGTGCTTCCTGCTCACTCTGGACTCTGGAGTCTTCTATAAAGCAAATGCTTTTAATAAAATCTTACCTGTCTCACTAAGCAAAGTGCAGTGGTGTAGTGTGACTGTGTATAATTATGGATTTCTTATAGTACTTATTTCCCAATATAGGCACACACATATATATAAACATGAATATTACTCACTATCTCAAATTCAACTTTGTGAGATGAAGAAGTTGATTGAATTAGTAAGTACTAGCTTACCCTTCAATAAACTCTTACAAGTCAATTGTCAATAGACGCGTAATTAATGGACAGTATTTAAAAAAACCAAAATACATTGTGAGGTTCCAATTAACTTGTAAAAAAATGTTCTGTTTGTTCATCTCATTCCTCTATGTACGACCTTGGTGGTCCATGCTCTACTCCAGTTTGTGGTAATAGGTCCCTATTGTTAGCTCGTTCCATTCTCACACTTTCTCCATACTTCTAAATGGTACAATTTTGTAGTTTTTATTTAAAACAGTAACATTTTCTGCTGTGGGCAATTTAGTAGTTTTTGGAGGTGACAGAACCCATTAGCTGTCAACCAAGCGATTGTTTTGTCGTGTGTGATAACCCTGCCGGGTCCAAGTTTTCAACCAGCCTTCCCATATTTAAAAACCTCTCCATTAAATTCATGTCACGTAAGGGCCGGTAACTTGCTAGTACCCTGATACTTTAATCAATCAGCCATAACTATAACATGTGCCGCAAAATTTCTGAGCCTAGAAATATAGTGGATACAAGAACATATGTATCGGGGTATACTAGTTACATATCTAAAAAATACAATGCTAATAACTAATAAGGACACTTTGCTTGCTAAAGGACGATTTTACACAGCTTTGATGTTTGTAATGTTACTGTGTGGGATGAATTGCACGTGATTAATTAGAGGCCTGGGAAAGAAAGAGGAAACCACAACAGATATAGAGTGTGTTGGGTTGTGAGCACTCTAGCATTAGATTAATTAATGGAATAAATGGAATGCGAATCCAAAGAGAAGTACTAGAGAGTGGGTAAATCCAAAAACTAGAACGCGTCTTCTGCAGAATGCCAGAACAAAAATCAATGGCCAGCTGTGTGTGAGTTAAACTATGTTGATAAGCATCCAATAAATTCCCACAGTAACATTTTATTAACTCCTTCACCAAACCTCTTCACACTTCTAGCTATAAATAACACCTTCCTCTTCCTCCCTTCATAACACACACACACAAACACAAACTCAGAGGCATACTTCACATTACACACATTTGAAGAGAAGATGAAGCCAAGCTTTTCCATTGTGCTGGTAATATGCATGTTCCTGGTGAGCTCATCTTTGTTAGAGGTCACCATGGCTGGTTCTCGTAAGCCCACATTCTCTACTTCAAAATATTATTGATTTTTTATTTTTGGTTGAAGGGACCTGAATTAATAATGTTTGTGGTTATGATTCATTTAATGGCAGCATTCTGTGAGGGAAAGTGTGGTTATAGATGTGCAAAGGCAGGCGTACAGGACAGATGCTTGAGGTTCTGTGGAATCTGCTGTGAGAAATGCAAGTGTGTGCCTTCTGGCACTTATGGTAACAAGCACGAGTGTCCTTGCTATAGGGATCTCAAGAATAGCAAGGGCAAGCCCAAATGCCCTTGATTTCTTTCATTTCTTGTTCCTCTATCTTCACATTAGTTATTACTACCTTTATTTTCTCATAGGAATATTTAGGTCCTCAGAAATAAGTTGATTTTCTCCATCTTGTACTTTCAATTCCTCTGTTATGTCTATGTGCAGTTGTGCACTGCCATATTCACTTTGTAATGAATAATTTGTGACTTCCATCATTTTTTGGCCGAATACTTCCATCACTTAAAACTATGAAAATTACAAGTTATTTTAGTAAAGCGTGAGCGCAATAACGATTTGAGAATATCAAAAAATGGTTAAATTAAAATATTTTAGTGAAATTACTCTTATATTTTTAAAATGTATCATTTTATACCTAATTCAATAATGAAATAATTTTCTAGATTTAAGTGAAACTAGAGGTCTTAACAAAAGAAACTAAAAGTGTACATTTCAAACATAATTACTAAATTGCAGCTTGATGCAATAGTAATAGACCAAATATGTAACGTATAGCCTTAAAATAATAATACATGCCTAAATAGGTTTCAGGTAAAGCCTGACAACCTGCTCAAGCAGCTTTCTCCCGTAGCGATTGCCACACATTAGTGACATATTTGGGTGAATCAGCCTCCACAGTGCATCACGAAGTTGTCTCTACAGCCAGGAAAAAATTATGAGTTAGCATTGTCGCATAGCATTGCAATTAACTATACAAGCCTTTAGACACCATGTATGGCGTTATGCAAATTCCTAGAAAAAATACATCACAGACAGCACATCTTAACGAAATGCCTAAGGAGAAACTTGACCACACAGTTATAGGAAGGAACTTATGTGTTTATACCTAATCAATAAGGCTTTGACCGAAGAATGGCCAGATTAATAAGGCAGTCAGCCAATGACCGTGTTTTGAGCCCAAAGGATATGATTTCGATTGCCTAACAAAAGTAACTGCGTTTTGAAAGTTGCAAAATCATGTTTACAACAGGTTTCCAAACATCGGTCATCTCAATTTTACTAAATTAAGCATTTTGAGGAAAACTGATCCAATACAATTATTCAGCCATCTAACATAAAAAATGCATTGGCAATGCAACCATTATACACGCAAGCAAACAAATGTTCCCACCCAAACAAGAGAAGTACATTGAATTCTACCACAATATCTCTTAAATTCCCTATATCAACATAAACTACAAAAATTCAAACAAAAAGGAGCAAATATAAGTATATAAATTCACATGTGTTTACCTCGGACGCATTCAATGCTGATTTGATGACAAAATTGCCATATTGATCCACCAGAAGCATTGGAACATACTGGTCTTGAAGTAACTTGGAAATTATCTGCTCAAAATTTCACTTTCCAGATTCATTTAACAACTTCTCCACGACATGGCTAGCAAATTTATCGCAAGAAAGATGGATAAAGTGCCCTTGGAGCATTTTCATTATACATTTTGTCACTTCCGCTAATCTTAGAGAAATCATGTGTTGTACCACATAATTGCTGGAGGGGAAGAATAACAACATGCAAGTGAATTAGTGGTAATTAAATATGTTTTTTACCACAACAAAATGTTGTAAGGTAACAATGTCAAATGAGAAAATTTCATGATCTAGTTAATACAAACCCAAAAGGATGTTGAGCTAGCTTCAAACAATTGCATAAGATCTCAGAAATGAGCTGATCTTTTAATTCTCCTTTAGCATGGCACTTAAAACATTCCAGCAGGACGATACACCCATTTTTATCTGTTGCCAGCTTAAGACAGTGCTTCACCACTTCATTCAGAAAGCGTTGCCATGGGAATCTATAATCAGAAATTTTGATGACAGAAAAACACGGAAGAGTGACACAACAAACTGGACTTTACACATGAACATTTATAAACAATTCATGATGATCACTTCCCTTATGCCCAGGGCTGCACAAAAGCTTGATTGGTCCGTCATGATGTGGCCCGGGACTAGCCCAATCAGGACATGACTGACCCGACCATTGGATAGGACATGACCATAACATAAGCTCTATGACCAAAAGGGCGGCCCGACACGATTATTTTATTAAAATTTTAATTCAAAAAAAGTTTATTATTTGTTCAATATACAAATTCTTCTACTGCTATTATTTGTTTCATATTAATGGCAAAAAATTATTTGTTTAATATTGTCTTGTTTAAGACACAACACTGTCAACACAAATTGATTTCTTCACTCTCATTTGACTAAGGTAGCCGCTAGAAGAATTGAAGAAGGCAAAAGCTTGTCAACTGCTACTTATTCAATCTAAACAAGTTGGGTTAAAGGTCATTCTGGCCACCAAACAATTAGTAAAGTATCAATTTGACCTATAAACAATAAATGGTCTCATTTTGGCCACTGAACAATAAAAAAATCTCAAATTGGCCAACACTGTCAAATAAAACTTAACACTGTTAGTTTTTTTACACCTCAGCAATATGGATGCCACATGTCCAATGAATTGGAGGTTAGATGGGTGAATGAATAAGCTGAGTAGGCTCACATATTTAATTTTATTTTAGTGTTAAAAAAAGAAAAACAAATAATCCAATTAAAATAGGAAACCCAACAGGCAATATCATCTTCATCCTTCCTCCAATCCCCCATAGCCACCCCCTCTCATCTTCTTCCCAGATCCACTACATCGCCGGCATCATCTCCGTTGTCACCACCGCCGGATCCGCCCACACCCACCACCTCTCTCCCTCATGTTCAACGCCTTCTCACCGCCATGCCTCACCAAACCCCATACCCCCTCTCCGTCTCTCCCTCTACTCCGCTATCAGCTCCATCGTCATCGCCGTCGTTATCAGCCTTTGGGTCGTTTTCATCTTCAGTGGCCTCTTATGGCTTGTGGGTATCTCAATACCCTCGACCACTTCCTCATCTCATTCTTGTCCGATATTATCACTGCCTCCTTTGCCATTTCCTTCCTTCTCTGCAAAACATTAGATACAGGGGAAAGGGAACAACCATAATAGATCTGATCCTGGAGCAATTTTTGAAACCCAAACATGTGGTGCTTATTGCTTAACGTAGATGAATTGGAGGAAGGATGAAGATGATGTTGTTGGCCTGTTGGGTTTCATATTCTAATTGGATTATTTGTTTTTCTTTTTTTAACACTAAAATAAAATTAAATATGTGAGCCTACTCAGCTTATTCATTCACCCATCCAACCTCCAATTCATCGGACATGTGGCATCCATATTGCTGAGGTGTAAAAAAACTAACACTGTTAAGTTTTATTTGACAGTGTTGGTCAATTTGAGACTTTTTTATTGTTTATTGGCCAAAATGAGAACATTTATTGTTTATAGGCAAAATTGATACTTTGTTAATTGTTTGGTGGCCAGAATGACCTTTAACCCAAACAAGTTTGATCTTTGTTTGTTCCCTCTTCTCATAGGTGTTCTTCACTTGATTTTGATGTTGTTGAAGAGACTTATATTTCTTCACTTTAATGAAGGTTCTGGTTTGAAAAAGCTTTATGTAAAGTCAAAGTTCCTACCTTTTTGCTGGATGAAAGGTGCAATTTTAGTCTTAGGGAAGGTTGGCATCTTCATTATGAAGTTTTTTTTATTTCAAAAAAAACTTATGGACCAACTTGGTCCGTCATGTGGCCCTATGGTCATGTCTGGATCAATCTAAGTGTCGGGTCAAACAGAACATGATCGGGCTTCGGGTCAAAACGTTGGCCCGAAATTTTTTATGACAGGACCCGGGAATATAGTTGTCCCTGTCGTGTCCATCATTTGTACACCCTTCTTATACCTAAGAACACTACAAAAAAACGGCGCTTTCCGGCGTACACCTTCCGGCGTTTTCATCAAAAACGCCGGAAATGACATGCCTTCCGGAGTTTTCTAAAAAACGCCTAAAAGAAACGCCGCAAAATTTGGCGCGCGCTTCCCGCCTTCTTTCCCGCGCACACATACCGGCGTTTGTGGACACAAAAACGCCGTTATGTATATTTTAATCAAAAATTTGTTATTTGCTTTTCTTTTTCTTTTTTTTTTTGAAAAAAATAACACATATCGGCGTTTTTCGTTCTTACAAACGCCGGTAAGTATTAAATAATACTCCCTCCGGTCCTAAATATAAGACCTAATTGAAGCAGGAATAATCGGAGCTAGTTGAATCCTCTTTGTAACATATTCCAATAATGTCTGCACAGCTCTTGATCTGCGATGAGTTAAGAGAAACCATTATGTCATAAAACATTCACTATTGATCATGAAACATCGAGGTGAAATAAAAAAACAAAGTCAAACATTTTTAAAAGCGAAAAAAGAGACATTTTTATTACCCTTGCTTAGTACGAGAAATATTTAGAAACTGAGATCTCTCTCTTGCCGCCTTTAGAATGATCTTAGTCCTCTGTTCTTCACTACAGATTTCCACCATCTTCTAGAAAACTTTAATTCCAAATGGGTCCATCATCAACTCTTTCACGTGGCCAATCAGCTCAGGAAAAACCAAAGAAATCTCATCTACTTTCAAACCATCCATCATATCTATCAACATCTGACATCCCTGTTGATCTTTTGCATGCAACACCATGCTACCATGCAAATCACTGATCGACGTAAAACCAGCGTTGGTTACAAGATTAGAAATATGTGATCTTTGGTTGTTTCTTGGATAAACAAAGCCTCGACTTTGTTGTAATTTAACGGGTGATTCATGTGCATTATTCGAAAGCGGGAAACTCGGTAAACTCATATCTAATTCTTGTTGCCACGAATAAGGATGAGAATCATGGTATGAAAAGATCTCATCTGGCAGGTATATTTCCAACAAAGCGTCTTTATAATCCCGAAAATTACGAAACACATGACGGTTTTGATTCTGACGATCAAGATTCTGGCTTGAGGGTTCAGTGGGACCGCCATGAAGGTTTGTGTTAGGAGAAGGATCATGGGAAGAGATGTTGAGACGGCCAACATCTTCGAGGAGGGTTTGAAATGGTGTGGTTGGAGGAGATATGGTGAAGGGAGAGGGATATGGTGAAGGGAGAGGATGGGAGGTTAACGTCGAAATCACTGTGATATTCCATGGGAAAAGCTTGATCAATGAAATAAAAGGGTGAAAATCACTCCAGAGTGTGGGGTTTTTTTTATCAGTAGCATAGTGTGGGTTAAGGTTTAAGAAGAGGGGTTTGGATTTTATATAGGCGCGATAATTCTGTTTGAAAGAATTTTTCTTTTGTAACAATAATTTGAGAGAATTATGGGATATACATATCTAAAAGCAAAAAAATATGAACTTTTTATCACCGCAGAGTGTGGGTTTTAGGAAGAGGGGCTTGAGATTTCAAAGAGGCGGGATAATCCTGTTTGAGAGAATTTTTCTTTTGTAACAATAATTTGAGAGAATTATGGGATATACATATCTTTTTTTTTTTTGATAAAAGGGATATACATATCTAAAAGCAAAAAAATAGGAACTTTTTATCCTATTTTTTTAAATTAATCTATTTTACTTATAATTTAGCCTATAATCTAATCACATTTAACAAATATTTCAATTTTAATAATTCTATTTGCTTACTTAACTTTCAAACAAGAAATTAAAAATATTTCATACATGGGCGGGAGGGAGTATATAATTTCAAGTTTATTTCCCTTTTTTTCGCTGACATTTATATATATATATATATATATATATATATATATATATATATATATATATATATATATATATATATATATATATTGATTTGGTTCCTATAATTTATAGTTTTCTATATATGATTAAATATTTTTTTGCATAGAACTTAGTTTTATAGTTATATTAAAAAAAGTTATCTTCTTATAATTATAATTTTTTATCTTAATTTTTTTGTCAAAATTATATTTCTTGAAATTCACTTTTTAAAATAAACTAACATCAAGTCAAATTTACCATAAATATAACTGAACTCTACAGTAGTATCACATGTATTATATATTCTACTTACATGTTCCATTTTGTTTTTTTAATCTTAAAATATTGATTTTATCTTATATATAGGATGCCAGAGAATGAATATAATCTAATAATCTATCAATATTGTTATCATTGACAAGGATATTTAATACTACCTCCGGTCCTAAATATAAGACCTAATTGACTTTTTTTTTTAGATTAAGGTTGCGAAATAGGTTATTAAATTATGATATATTTGATATATTTTTAGATCATCCATTAGTTTATAGGTAAAATAAATTAGTTTAAGAGAAAAAATTAGGTAAATCAATTTATAATTAATTTTTTTTTTTTTGCTTTTTTAGGATTTTCCAAAAAAGTCATCTAGGTCTTATATTTAGGACCGGAGGGAGTATTTCTATAAAAAATTGAATATCGTAGTGTATATATATTAGTTATATAAAAGGGTGTTATCAAATTGAAAACATCTTTCATGGACAATATTATGATTATCTTAGTATAAATAATCTAAGTATTTCACTTTTTGTGCTAAGAATATTAAGACATCACATATTAAAACGTGAAGTTATCGATCCCCTCCCTTTTATTGACAGTTTAAGCTTGGCTAGGATTTGGGATGTTGAGTGCTTAATTAGATGGGTTTGGGGCATGGGCGCATGGCTTGGTTTCTTGTTCGATGCATCGTAGCCTTTATGTCACACGAAGTCTACAAGCTAGTCGTACTATTATACCATATGGAGCGTGATTATACGAAGTCTACAAAGCACGATGGCTTCTTTGTTTTGAATAGTGTCACACACACAAGTGTACAGCTATATGTCTCTCAAAACAAAAACCAATAGAAGTTTAAAGAAAGAAAAAATCGACCCACAACAAGTATTAGTGTTATAGTGTACTACCAAACATGTCAACTTATTTAAAAAAATCTAAATGGCCTTGCATGCTTATGAGACCAAGATTTAAAGTGAAGTCTCGCAAATTGACAAATAAAACAATTGAACATCAAGGAACCCGAGCAACAGAATTCCATTATTTGTAAGCTAAAAATACAAAGTAAAAGCTAACCACTACAACAATAACAACAACAACATTAGCAGCGGCAGCATATATGTTTAAGGCGCTTCCACTACCTAGAAGGAAAAACAATACAAAATAGAGATCCAGTATACCTTCCCTTTGACCCGTTTCCTTCTACCAAAATGCTATCTTGGTTCTCAATATATTGAGACACAAGGTACAATAAACTACTTCCTCCGGTACAGAAATTTTTGATAGAAAAAATATTATATATACCAAATGGGAAATGGTAGTCTCACTACCATATTTTCTCCTTTTCTCACAGAATTCGACCACCACAAATTCAATGCTCAACATTTTAATTTTGGGTATGATGGTGGAGATTGAATTCCAAGAGAAATTGAGAGTTGCTAAAGTATAATTTTAGTCTCTTATGTTTGCATGAACTTTCAATTTTGTCCTTTATATTAGGAAAAAACATTTTTAGTTCTTTTTTGTTAACACCATTAGTTTTTTTTATCAGAATTAACATCATTAGTTTCACTTAACATAAAATGTTAACTTCAAATTTTTTAAATGTTTCATCAAAGATTTAAATATAGAAAAAAAAAGAAACTTCAATTAAAAGATTTTAGATTAATTATTCTTATATTTTTGAAACGTGTCATTCTTACACTGATTCAATTATGAAATGATCTGTTAGATTTGAGTGAACCTAACTAAACATAAAGGACATATTGAAACTTTATACAAAAATAAGAGTCAAAAAGTATACTTAGCCCTCAAATAATCATACATGCCAAGGAGATTTCAGGTCAAGCTTGACAACCTGTTCAAGTAGCTTTTTCCCGTAGCGATTGCCACGCATTACTGATATATTTTGTTTAATCAGCCTCCACAGTGCATCATGAAGTTGTCCCTGCATTCAGGAAAAATGATGAGTTAGCATTGTTACATAGCATGCAATTAACTACACAAGCCTTTAGACACCATGTATTGCGTTCTGCCAATTCCTAGAAAAAATACATCATAGACAGCACTTCCTAACAAAATACCCTCAGAGAAACTTGACCACAGAGTTACTGGCAGCAACTTGTGTGTTTAGACCTAATTAATAAGGCTTTGACCAAAGAATGGGCAAATTTTAATAAGGCAGTGAGCCATTGACTGTGTTTTGAGCCCAAAGGGCATGATTTCGGTTGCCTAACAAAAGAAAATGTGTTTTTAAAGCTGCAAAATCATGTACAAAAGGTTTCCAAACATCAGCCATCTAAGTTCTATTTTATGCATTTTGAAGAAAACTTATCCAATACATTTATTCAGCCATCTAACAAAAAAGATGCATTGGCAATGCAACCATTATACACGCAAGCAAACAAATGTTTCCCACCCAAACGAGAGAAGTACCCCGAATTTTACCATAGTATCTCTTGAATTCCCTAAATCAACAAAAACTACAAAAATTCAAACAAAAAGGAGCAAATATAAGTATATGAATTCACATGTGTTTACCTCTGACGCACTCAGTGCTGATTTGATGACAAAATTGCCATATTGATCCACCAAAAGCATCGGAAAACATTGCTCTCGAAGCAACTCGAAAATTATCTGCTCAGAATACCACTTTCCAGATTCATTTAACAATTTCTCCACAACATTACTAGCAAATTTATTGCAGGAAAGTTGGATAAAATGCCCTTGGAGCAGTTTCATCATACATTCTGTCACTTCCGCTATTCTCAGAGAAATCACCCGTTGCACCACATAGTTTCTGGAAAGGGAAAATAACAACATGCAAGTGAATTAGTGGTGGTTAAATTCCTTTTTTTTAACACAATTAAATGTTGTAAGGTATCAATGTCAAATGAGATAATTTCATGATCCACTTAATACAAACCCAAAAGGATCTTGAGCTAGCTTCAAACAATGAGGTAAGATCTCAGAAATTAGGTGATTCTTTATTGCTCCATCAGCATGGTTAAAACATTGCAACAGGACGGTATACCCATTTTTATCTGTTGCCAACTCAAAAGAGTGTTTCACCACTTCATTCAGAAAATGCTGCCATGGGAATCTATAATCAGAAATTTTGATGACAGAAAACCACAGAAGAGTAACATAATAAACCGGACTTTACACATGAACATTTATAAACAATCATGACGATCACTTTCCTTATACCTAAGAACTAAACTTTTGTCATTTAAAAAAAGAATCAGGCAGAAAAAACAGACAACAACACCAGAAAAATGAAGAAATAGAAAATGAAGTTACTTGGAGTGATACGATAGATATCAAAAGCCAAGAAATGGTCTGAAAGTTCATCTATCCACAAAAGTTTGAATTGAAATATATGCACGCATATCCTAAGGTTTTGCTGAATATTAATACACACTAGACTCTTGATAGATCAAGATCTCTTCTAAACGAAGATCATGTTCAAGAATTGTTTTCAGCAAATCAAGAAAAAATAATTCATCGTGCAAAAGTGAGAAAATTAAACGTTTTTGCAGCAAGAACATAAATTAAGGTACAAGTAAAACAAACTAAAATGGATATAATTACAAGATGTATATGTACATACTAACAGAAAGCATCTGATATAAAAGTGGGTTTGCCCCAAAAAAATGTAGCAGGGACACATAACTTTCAATAACAAATCAACCTTGCAGTTGCTAACCAAAGTCAAAGTCATCTAGTGAAATAGTGCACGCAAAATTGAGCAGTGTTATTAAACCTTTGGGCAAAAAGAAATTATGAATTTGATGAACTCTATCATAAAAACTAAGGCGATTTATGATCTAATGCGTGTGTTAATCTCCAAAGTTGTAATGTTATCATGGTGATAGAAATATGAATATATGAATATTCTAACCAAGAAAAGGGATGCTTATGAAAAAATTAAATATTTACCCTATTCTGTTCAACTGTACATAGTTCCACGCAACGCTGGACCACATAATGGGCATGTACATCCTTGGCCAATGGAACAACAACAGGAGTTAAAGCAGAAATAATCATATTTAGTTGAATTCTTCTGGTAACATGTTGCAATAATTGTTGCACAGCTCTTGATCTGCAATGAGTTAAGACAAAACATTATATCATAAAAAATTCACTATTCACTATTCACTATTCAGCATGAAACATCCATGTGAAATAAAATAACATAGTCCAACATTTTTAAAAGCGAAAAAAGACATCTTTTTACCCATGCATAGTACGAGAAATATGTAGAAGCAGAGATCTCTCTCTTGTCACCATTAGAATGATCTTAGTCCTCTGCTCTTCACTACAGATTTCCAACATTTTCTGAAAAACATAAATTCCAAACCGGTCCACCATCAACTCTTTCACGTGCCCAATCAGCTCAGAAAAAACCAAAGAAATCTCCTCTACTTTCAAACCATCCATCATATCCATCAACATCTGGCATCCTTGTTGATCTTTTGCAAGAAACAACAAGCTGGGATATCCACCGTTAGTTACAAGATTAGAAAGATTTGATCTTTCGTTGTTTGTTGAATAAATAAAGCCTGGACTTTGTTGCAAGTTAAGAGTTGATTCATGTGCATTCGAATAAGGATGATAATCAAACAAAGAGTCTTTATAAAGAGGACCCACATGATGATTTTGAGGCCACATTACGCCAATACCAGAAAAGACTTGATTTTGGCGATAAAGATTGTGACTTGGGGGTCCCATGGGGCCGGGAATAAGGTTTGTGTTAGGGGAAGAATGATGATCATGGGAGGAGATGTTGAAAAGGGCAAAATCGTCCAAGAGGGTTTGAAGAGAGGAAGCTGTGGAATGATGATGTTGAGGAGAAGTGGTGAACGGAGAGAATGGGAGATTAACGTCGAAGGCAGAAGGAGAAAGAAGACGACGGTGGTTTTCCATTGTAAGGAGAAGCTTGACCAATGAGAAAGGTTTTCACTGCAGAGTGTGGGTTTAGTAGCAAGAAGGGTTTGAGATTTTAAAGACGCCAAAAATTTTAGACGCGCTAAAAATTATATATATATATATATATATATATGTTTATTTATTTATTGAAAGGAAAAAAATAGGAAAGCTGGGAGATTTCTGAAAAAATGAACCGAGAGGAGTATGGAAACTATAGACCGACCCAATATAAGGGTTAAATCTAATTATATAACTAGTTACATCATTTGATCTTTTTCTAATTATAATGAGATTTTGAATTGGACTTTTAAGAAATAGGAATGTCAATCATTGACATTAACGATTTTCGTTAAGTGAAAAAATATTTTAATTGATAGTAAGACACTCGTGCATGGAATATGTAAACTGATAGTTTTGTGTTGTGATCAGTTAAAAGCTCAAACGAAAAGGTTTTATACTCTAGAAAGAGTGTTTCGTCATTTTTTAAAGGAACTGAGAGAATCTGAAATTTGTTGACCGGCATAACAAATTTGTTGGGCGAAAGCCCGTAGTCTTACAAATGCTTTTTACATAAACCTTTCCAAAATGAATGCATCAACATTATAAACTGCTAATTTTTTTTCAAAAAAATATATTATAAACCAATAATAGAAAGCGTAAAATGCTCGAGAATCAAACTTTTTTAAAAAAATAGCAATCTAGAAACGAAAAATGGGTTAAAGATCACTATTGACCTGAACTCAATAATCAAAAGTTTAAAAAAATAGCAATATAAGAACAAAAAATGGGTTAAAGATCACAATTGACACGGAAGTTTTGTCTCAGGATTGCAGTAGCCTTGAAAGTATGTTTAGACTCAAATTAACTCTTCAAGTCAAAAAATGGGCTAAAGATAATCAGCCTTTTTTGGATGACCTACTAACGATACTTCCAGTACTACTGTGATCTAAGAGGGGCTAGTTTTACCCATTTTATGACTTGAAGAGCTGAATCGAGCTACAAAATACTTGAAAGTTTACTGTGGTTATGAGAGAAAACTTTCAGATCAATTATGATCTTTAACCTAATGAAAGATTATGGCAAAAGTTTGTGAGAGTCTTGCAGCGAGACTATTGAGGAGATAGCACAAATTAATATGGGTCCACCGTTTTTTAGCCCAATCCACCCAGAAATTTTCAACATAGAGAAACAAAGCAATGCACTTATGATAGTATAAGACTAAAGCTAATTGGGTGAAAGCTTTTGATCAAGAAGAGTATAGCTAATGGGTTAATTGATGATAAATTGATGGTTCAATTTTCGAATTTTGTTTGACTTGATATTCATATAGGAAAAGTTTAGTTGAAGATAATGAAAATGATTAATACAACTTTTGGTCTATTAACTTTCACTTAATTTTGGTTATATCCTGTGAACTTTAAAATTAGTGGTTTTGATCCTCGTACTTTTAATCAATTTCGGGTTTGATCCCTGAACTTTGAAGACGTTGAGTTTGGTCCGTGAACTTTCAACCAATTTTGGTATTGGCCCTAAGTTTTAGTAAAAACTTAAAAACTCAAGCACTAAAATTAAAATTGACCGAAAAATTTAGGAAGCAGGATCGAAATTAACTGAGGTTCAGGGAGCAAAACCAAAATTAACCGAAAGTTCGATGACCGGCCAAAAACAAACTTGAGCGAAAGCTTATGGACTAAAAGCTTTATTAACCCTAATGAATATGTAAATATTGTCACTATAATCACAAAAATATCCTTATTTAACTAATAGAAGGTATAACAGATACTAGGTTACGGAGGAAAAAATATGTGAAATAGATACATATGAGGGGAGAAAGCCACATGCAATGATATTAATTAACATGATCAACTAAATAAATATAAATATATAAATGTATTTTATAAATATGAATAGGCTATAAGGGTACTTATTTCTTATAACTGGGAATGGATGCTTTACATGCATGATTTATTTTATTATTATTTATATTGATTGTCCTTTTTATTTGGCAAAATTAATGATTGCATTGATTATCGCAAAATTAATTTTTTTGGATGTGTTGGAAAAATTGTAAGAAAGTAAAAAATATCTCGATTATATGTGTTTATTTTTTGGCTAACCCGATGTTTGTTATAACTTTTTAGGATATCTTTTGGCTAATAGATTAGCATCATAAGCTCAGAACCTTCAAGACTTTTTGTTGATCTGAACATATCTGTTAAATTCATTATATACAAAACTTTGAAGTCCAATGCACATTCTTCTGATAAAAAAATCCAATGCACACATTTTTTAATAAAAAATGTAATTTTAAAGTCATTAGTCAATCCTCAACTGTTGAGTCGTTTCCAATAACAAACACAAAACTATAGATGAGAAGAAGTTTCGTCCTACGAGAAGAAATGTTAGAATTTTTTAGTCAGGTTACAAAAAGAATATTTCAAGTTAGGAAATTACTAATTGACGAAAAGACGTTAGTAAATTACTTCCATTAAAAAAAGTTAGAATGGCATTGGCAATATTGGTCAAAAAGGAGTCTGCCCAAATCCGTAAATGCCAGGCATGGAACAAAACTTGCGGTGCAAGGATCCATGTATATAAGTGGGAATTACGAGGCACTTTCCTCATTCCATTTTCATAATATTCGATCAAAAAAAAATTCCATTTTCATAATACGCCCAAGAATGAAAATAACCATTCAACCTTTCCTAAATTAGCAATATTTTGACCACTGGTATTATTGCCGTGTTGTTATGCCTTCGTCGTGTTCTCTATATCCTTGCTACTTGCTAGTTTGGATTGAGGGATGAAGCTCTTAGTCAAAGTCGTCTTATCTGAACAAACACGTTATGCTGCCCAACTTTTTTCATGTCATTATACGTATTGAACATGAAAAAAGTGATTTGATTAATAATTATATAGCTATGAAATCTAATCCCACTACTATGAATGTCTTATTGGTTGGTGATCTGTAAGCATCTCTATAAATGTTCTATGCGGTTGGAAGCATACTCTAAGCTCTTGAGAACCAACTCACATAAACTTTTAATTATAAAAAATATAATTCGCTAGATACTTATTTGATGCATAGTCATAGCTAGATTTGAAAAAGTTAGGAATTCTAGTTAATTGCAATAAATATAAATGGATTTATATTGTTTCACTTAATTTATAATATAAGAGCCAAAATTTGAATCGATTTAGTAAAAAATATTAAAGTTCACCTTACATTATTTAATCATTTAATGTAATTTTTTTATTTTGTTTATAATTTTATTTCATATTTATTGATGCTCATTGGTTTGTCTCTCGTTATAAACTCAACATAAACAAGAGTAATATTATAAAATGATTTATATTCTATACATATATAATAACTTTCATATGTGTTTTTGAGAAGTATTGTCTGATGGATTATTATCTCTTGTAAATAGGATTGGAGGGAGTATTGTTTAACAAATGTGTTGTAATTATTTGAATATAGTTGGATGAAAACGAGCACTTTTTAATTTGGAAAATGGTACACGTGTGAGAAAGATTAAATTGAGGTCTGGGATTTATACAAATAAAAGTATAAAACCTCCAAACAAGCTCGTAACAATCGGGACCCAATTCAATGAGCAATTAATTTATGGATATTCGACATATTAATTAATTATTTGTGACAAATTTGCGTGCGTTAGTCCCCATAAGTATGACCTCTATTGTGTGCATCAGAATAACATTTTAATAAAAAAGGTCATAAACATGGGATTTATCTAATTTCCTGATTTAATATGTAAAAATAGTCTGTGATAGTATATATATGGTCTATACTGACACTAGGGAAGGGAAATAAGTGGACCAGTCCCGCAAGGGGTATTATGATGAGTGTAGATTGCCTCGGCGGCTTCCACCCTTAGAATCCCTCCTTGTCTTAAATTTCAATGTCATATTATTATTATTATTATGTTTTTGTTTGGCCAACATATACTAGGTAAACCATCAATGAAAGGAAATTGGAACCGGCTTCCCCGCCAACTCTTAATTAAAAAATATGAAGAGTTAAGTGTTGGACAAATTCTATACTTAAAAGAAATTAAAACACGCATTTCAAACATTTTTACTAATGTCAGGGTAAATAGTAGAAGGTTTAAACTTTAAATTCCCCGCCATCATCTATGAAGCCTCCATCGAACCACCAGAAATAAAATAGACAGAACAAAGAAAGAAAATAACATAGGAATCTTTTACGTGGTAGAGATAGGCACTGTGATGGTATGTCTGGGCTGCCTCCTCCAGCAAGTGAACCTCCTTTTTATACATAAATACGTAATGAATGTCTCCAAACTTATGAGTTGTGATGACTATATTATTTAAAATGATTGATCTTATTATTTTTAATTTTCCATCAAAATTAATAATAACCCTATGTCAATAATTACCTTAAAATAAATCTAATGCATCTAACGTGCAGACCACACAAGGAGATATTTTAACAATCAGAATATCGATAAAATCATTATATTCGAATACAAAAATATCATAATATATACTATGTATAATAAATATTATATACTCTAGGATTATTTATAAAAAAGTAATGTAACAATATTGTGAGTGACACACAATTGATCTATGATATACATATGGTATAGATATGGAAACCAATTCAAGAAAAAAAAAATTGGCAATAATTAAAGGAGCTGAGTTGAGTTAAGTGAGAAACGAACAATGCAAGAAGCAAACAAAATGTCTGTAATAAACAAAGAGGTAGGACCGCATGAGGCGAAGAAGATGACAAATCGGGAATGAGGCCACACACAGGTTCAGGGACCTGTACAAAGTGAAGGCTCGGCTCATTATAGTCCATTTCGAAGAAAACATGAAATGAAGAATACGTGGCAACCCATTCTGACGTTCTTATTATACTTATATACTTATATATATCATTGCTCCTACTCAGCGACTGAGTGTTGGCAGTGAGATCTCCCTCGTCCACCCCGCCCTTTTCACATAATCAAACCCCAACATACAAACAACTCTTTTTGGCCCTTAAGTGGCGCCCTCCAAGTTTTATATTATGATCCATAATGAAAACTGCTGCAGTACATGTGTGTGTGTGTGTGTGTACACACACACTTATAGTTTGCTGATGATTTGATGAGTTTGAACTGCGTATTTCATGCATGACAAATTTTTATACAGTGTGGTAATTGCAAACACTGTCCTGTCCAGGAATCCATGCATGTTAGTAACATTTTACTGCACTATTGTGGAGACCCACCCATGCATCTTTTCAAGATCCATTCTCAGGTTGATTATTTATATTTATATGTATGTATATGTACGTACATTATAAACCGCCATCCCTCCCTCTATCATAAGGCGTCACCTTGTCTAAATAGCCTGACACAGACAAAAAAGCCCTCCCCCATATTTCTCCTTTTTTCCCTATTTTCTTCTGTAGTCGGTGCCTGAGTTCCCCTTGCGTGTATCTCTTCTTCTTTGGATGTACATATATTTGGCCTTTATCCACCATCTATATCTTCTCTCGATCTCACAATTCACTGAGAGAGTTTGTGAAACTAAGGACAATGGGAAGAGTGAAACTTCAAATAAAGAAGATAGAGAACGCAACAAATAGACAGGTCACCTTCTCAAAGAGGAGAAATGGGCTCATCAAGAAGGCTTATGAACTTTCTGTACTCTGTGATGTAGATGTGGCTCTCATCATGTTTTCTCCATCCGGCAAAGCAAGTCTATTCTCTGGTGGTAAAAGGTCTGATCTATCTATCCATCGACATTATTAATTACAGCTATACTTAATTGCAATTCATTTGCTAATTGTATATATATTCCCAGTGTACATGTTCTTTATAATCACAATTCACTGTCTATATATCTTGAAGCATTGAAGAAATTTTTGTGCGATATCTCAATCTTCCCGAGCAAGAGCGGGTTAGGTATGATTCTGGCTCCTGCCCGCTAATCCCATTAGATTAATGGTGATTTTGTTTTCCTTACCCAGCTATATTCTCCCCGATTCTCCATTATATTATAAGAACACTTTAAGTTTTTTTTTTAGAAAAATTAAAGGATACAAAAGTAATCACCTTAAATTATTAATATAATTACCTTTTTTACTTCAAACTAATCTATTCTACCTAGAAATTAACCTATAATATAATTACAGGTAATATATGTTACAGTTTAATAATTTAATTTGCTTCTTTAACTTAAAAAAAACTAAAAGGATTTTTATACATAGGACGTGAAAGAGTGTATAATTTCAAGTTTATTTTTTTCGCTGACATTTATATATGTTAATATATGTTGATTTAGTTCTTTTAATTTTCGATTTTTAATTTTGGAACCGCGCGATTCCGAAGGGTGCAAAATCAAGAGGTAATTATCTGGTCTCCTTTACGTTTTAAACTGGACACAATCTTTTATTGGCTGCTCCTGAAATGATCAATTTTAGGCCTACCTGTTATCTGCAGCATGTTCTAAAGGTTCTTACCAAGGTTAAAGCCGAAGGCGATGAAGTATACAGAACCCCTAGGTTTGTATAAAGAACTGAATTCTGCGCGTGCTTGGTTAATTTAATTAATTCCTATACTATTACGTACTACTATGACCCACTATGCATGGCCTCTTATTTAATTAAACTGAACTTTGACTGCGAGGCAGCCCCATGATTATTACAGACTCCCAGATTGAGGTATACAATCATCAACCAACCAAGACTTTTAGTTGTATCTTACGCTCCATGTATCCCTTTTTGAGACTAATTTACTGATAAAGTCTACTACATCTTAGGGTATCAAGAGGGAAATTTTCATGTGCAAGTCTCAACTGAAAGAGACGGAGAAGAGGCTAAGGTACCTTATCTAGCTTAAACTTTCAGTACCACCTTATATTAATTATTGGCTTCCATCACCAATCATCAGCTGATGATTTAACTCATATTGTAGGATATTCGAAGGAGACCCTTCTGAAATCACGACACTGTACGAGGCTGAATATCGCGAGAACGCCCTCATGGAAGCTCTAAAACACGTGCAGCTTCGAAAAGTAAGTCCCAATGTAGCCTTACTAAATAAATCACCGCCCGTGACAGTGATGGGAACTTTTCTACTTGTATTATGCATGTTATGTATATATACATTCATTATTCAGTCAAAAGTCAATTTTTTTATCAGCAAGCTCTGGAGGAAGAGTACATTTCAAATAATGTAGCTGCAGCTTCCCTGGTAGATGTAGATAATGGACTTGGTGACGGAAGCTTGAAGAACGTAATGGGTTGGCTTCCTCAGGTTCATCAGAACCTGAACTTCACGGATTATTCAGACGTCGGCTTTCTTCCTTATTACGGGTATTTTAATTCTATATTTAGAACATGGAGCGTATGGATCGATTGGCCAATTCCATCCACTTACTTGTTATTATCAGGTGTAGTATATGTGCATATATGTGGCAAAGTTTGATGCCTTGTTAATTTCACTCTCAGAAGTAATGATCAACAAGCACAAACAAGTGATGTGGTTATTGATATGTTATCGCCAACTTCAATTCTGATGCATGCCCAAAGTCATTCGAGTCCAGGAGAAGGTTTAAACATGGATGATTTTGGACAACCTATTGATATCAACACCAACCCTTGGAGCCCACTCCCACCCCCAGGTACTTGGTCCATTAATATAAGTCCATTTGATTTAACAAAATCCTAAGAAATAATTGCTACTTGTATGTTGATGGTTTTTCAGAATTTTTTTTATAATATAAAACTAATTTATTTGATCTATAAGTCAATACATAATATAATAACACATGACATGTTAGTGACTCATCCAGCCCTTTTAATCTCTAAAAAAAAATTAACTAATCTCATACAAGGAATATGGAGTGGTAGGTAATTAAATACTAGCTTTCTTAAAAGTGCCAATCAATTAAGATTACATTTTGAAGCAATTGTATATGAGAGATGTTGTTTATTTGTAAAGGATACTATTTTATAGGTGGAACTTTTCCAGTTGGAGGAAGGACAAGTGATGAAGGGCAATTTCTGGAGCTGTGCTTTTCCCAGTTGAACCCATCAAACATCTTACTACCGGATCGTCATTAGCCTCATCGGACATTTAATTTATAATATGCAAACCTTGATTCATGAATATGCATCAGGATTCTGGACCTCCAATTTTTGTGCTATTTAATGGTTAATCAATGGGTTATATATATACAGTTTCGAATTATTACTTCTGCAGATTTGCGTTTTAGGCGTTGTTTTAACTTTTAACTTTAAAGTGGACTGTCGAAGTAATGGGCTAATGGCTACTTAATCTTCTTTGGAAGTGGTTTTTCATTTTTAAGAAAAGCCGTAGCTAAAGATGAGGCTAAAATAAAATTTAGCATCTCTTTGAATTTTTTTGAAGTTTTGGGCTTTTGGCGGGTGATGTGATTTTAGAGTGGTACGCGTGGTATTTTATATTTACTCGGTGAATTTACCATCGATTTATTCCAACAATCCAACCGCTAACGGAAATGTCATTAACCCCCTCTCCATCCAATTTTATTAATTTTTTTCGCATTTTCAATTTTTTTTATCATAAAAAAATTTTACCATAAAAACCAATTGGAACAAGTTTTCTGGAGAAGATGCCAAGGAGAAATTTTTAGGTCACATCATTTAATTGTTATCTAATTATAAATAAATATCCTAGATGTAACATGGAATTTTTTAATCTGATTCGTTCCATATAAAATTAAATTGATTTTTTATTCTCGATTTAATACTATGTTTTAGAGTATCTAGTGAGAGGGAGGGAAACGCTTAGACAAATATCGCGCGAAAAGGGAGCGCGCCACACCAAAAACCTCAAAGTTCACAAAAACCACACCACCTGCGAATTCGAATTCCACTTCCACCCAAAACCCAAATCCTCAAAATTTCTACCACTTTCGTTTTCCCCTCTCTCCTTTCAAAAAACCCAAATTTCCAAACCGTACACTACTCATGGCGCTCTTCTTTTCCAAATCCCATTCTATAAAACTCATTTCCCATTTTCACTCTTCCACGTCTGCCTCTTCCCTTTCTCCTTCTCCTTCCTCAAACCAAAGATATCAATGGAGACTCGCGCCGCCAAGAGAAGAGCAGACGCCTCCGCCTTAGCCCATAACAGATCCCCCAAAAGAAAACGTGTCGTTCTAGGTGAACTTCCCATTTTACCCAACCTTAAACATTCTCCTCATTCCAATCCTCACAAACAACCCAAACCTCAAAGAAACACTAGGCCCAAGAAACCAAAAACAACAACCAACAGTACTTTCTCTTCGGAGAATCCTAAGTCCGATGAAGATGGCGAGCCTTATGTGTCTGATATTTACCACTATCTTCGCAAAATGGAGGTAATGTAATGGATGGGGTGATCGTGTGATTGTGTTTTAAATTTTGAATGTTGATTGACTGATTTGGATTGGTTTTTTTTGTCTCAGGCGGAGCCAAAGAGGAGACCTTTGAGTGGTTATATAGAGAAAGTTCAGAAAGATGTTTCGGCAAACATGAGGGGAATATTGGTGGATTGGCTAGTGGAAGTTGCAGAGGAATATAAGCTTCTCACTGATACGCTTTATCTTTCTGTTTCCTACATTGATCGTTTCCTCTCTGCTAACAAAGTCACCAGACATAAGCTTCAGTTGGTTGGTGTAGCGTCTATGTTCGTTGCCTCGTAAGACTCTGGAAACTGCTTGTATTTCTGAGAGTGAAGGTTTATCATTGTGATTAATTTAATGTATTGTAATATGTAGGAAGTATGAGGAAATTAATCCTCCCCATGTGGAAGAGTTTTGCTACATTACTGATAATTCATACCTGAAGGCAGAGGTATGATAAAGTTGGTCTTTTTTTAGTGTTCATTGGTTGTTCTATGTGAATTGGTGGCTTGATTTTTGATTTAACGATGTAGGTTGTTGAAATGGAGGCTGCTATACTAAAGACTTTAAATTTTGAAATGGGTAACCCAACTGTGAAGACGTTTCTAAGGCAAGAGTGCTGAGAATTTTGTTTTTGACTTATATTGCCTCCGTTCCTAAACATAAGATCACTTTCTTAATTTGATTAGATTAAGTATGTAACTTAAGTTAATTATAAACACATGATCTTATATTTAGGAATAGAGGAAGTATTGTTTAAAATGAAACTTATGTCTGATTTGATGACATTGAGCTGATTGTGTGAACTATTGGTACAGGAAGTTTACTTGTATTGCTTCAGAAAATCAGGACCCACATCTGCAGTTTGAGTTTCTTTGCTGCTATCTAGCCGAACTAAGCTTGTTGGATTACAATTGTGTTAGATTTTTACCTTCACTGGTGGCTGCTTCAGTTGTATTTCTTGCTAATTTCATCATTGATCCTAAGTTACATCCCTGGGTAAGAATTTAACCTTGGGACAATAATTTAGCTTGCCTGTAGTAAACAATGTGACTTAAAAGCTGTATTATTATGTGGTAGGATTCAGCCCTGCAAAAAAGCATTGGTTATAAACCAGATGAGTTGAAAGATTGTGTGCTTATCTTGCTCGACTTATACTTAGGAAGGAGGGGAGGATCGTTGCAAACTATACGAGAGAAATACAGACAGCACAAGGTTAATCCTTTATTTAATCTTTTGTTTTATTGGAGTGTTTTGTTTTCAGCTGTTAAAGAATGAGCTGACGTGGTTTGTATGAACAGTTTAAATATGTGGCAATGCTACCTTGTTCTCCAGAGATACCTATTTTTTACTTGAAGAATTATAATGGCACGTGTCAATCAAAGTAGAGCACTATTAGGATCTTCTTCAACTTCAACTTAGTGGTGACAATGATTTGCAGTGGAGGAAATGGTTGTGTTTGGCTAATACATGAGGGTGCATTATTTATAGTCATGTAAAGTGGTTAAGGACTGATCTTTTTAGTTAGGACGCTGAGCTGATGGGCATCTGCTTTGATTTTCACATGTAAATGGAACATTGAGATCAACATCTGGAAATTGGAAGTTATATATGATATTTGATAGATCAATTTCCTCGCATTCATTTTTTATTCATTAAGAACCGGAAATTTAAACAGAACAGCTTTTACAAGTTGACTTCATTCCTGCTGTTTAAATTATCTGGAAATTGTCTTCATAACCTCCTTTCATTTTTCATGTGGTTATGTTAGCAAAATAGCTAATTTGCTAATGATATTAAATAGAACAGTAGAGAAGGAAGTGTTTAGAGGGTAAAAGAGAAGAGAAGAAACAAGAGGTTAAAGAGCAAATATAGCCTCCATGGCAATTCACTTAGTTCATAATGCAAAGACTGAAACATAATTAACCCTAGTTCAGGTAATATAATCCCTGACCTAAAACAACATGCGAGTAATAAGCCCAATGGCCCAACAAAACATAAAACATAACAACCCACCCAATAAAATAAAGTACTAACTAGTTAATTAGTTTAATTAGTTAAGATAACTAACGAAACTTACCAACTATCTTATTCAATTAATTAAGATCATAACAGGTTACCTCATATTCACGATTCTTTTATGTTCTTTAGGCTGGCCAGTCGTCAATTGTTTCTTTTACAAGTGTTAATTGTTATATTGAACGAGATTTCCCAAATGGCATTGCAAACTTGTAATGGAAGATATAATCTGTAAAGCAAGAATGTAATCTTAAATCATAACTGTGTAAACTAGGCTTGAAATGTGACATAACTCATTAACTTGTGTATGTCGATGGAACTTATTCTAAGGATTTATTGGGCTTTTAATTAAGTCTTGTGATGTGGTAGCTGGGTTTTCGGAAGTCAGGGGTTGTTGGGCCGGTCTTTGCGGGCTTTTTGGAAGGACTTATAGATTTATTTGGGTGAACTGATTATTATGCTGTTATATTTCATTATTTCCCCTACTGATGAGAGCTTAATTGAATATCATAATTAGAAGTCTCCATGAAAGCACATTTGAACCGTGTTGTTCTCCACGTAGAATTATGTTGAGATTTTTTATATATATAAAAAAAGAGAATTATGTTGAGATTTATTACGGTGCTCTGCAGCTTTGCAAAGGCCTTTGGACCTTGAGATCAATAATGTTGTCTTCGAATTGAGGTGCAATGCATTATGAGATTCCAAGGGAGGTCACTGTCGAATTTCAGAATCAACAAATGAATATTTTTTTGTTGCCAGAGAATTAACATACCGAGATTATTATAGAAGGTATTCCTTTCCCCTTTATATTCATTAGGGGGGGGACATACCAGACTAATTGGGGTGTTGATTTGTCATCTCTTCTTTTATGATTTTTGTTGCACATGCGGTTCTAAATAAAATATTAAATTGATCATTCTGCCGTGTTGTATGATTATAATGTTTTGTTTGTATGAGATTTAATTTTGTTTTTTTGACTTTATTATAACTTAATGTTTACCATCTTGATTTGGCTCCAAGCCTATAACTTATTCAACCTTAATTCATTACAAGTCGCAATGTATAATCTTGACTATTTTATAGTTTAATTAACGAGCTTTATTTTATATACATATAATTTCATTCTTTGGAACACAAAAACTAAATTACAAATCATTTATGTATATGGATTAAATTAAACTGAGTTAAAACATATGGAATGAGTTCTAGCCCAATCACAATTATCGCAACTTGACTGTATTAAGTCAAATACTCCTACATTGGGAATTAAGTTAAACTACGCGAACGAGAAAATTCTTTTAAAAAAAAAATTATCACAATTTTTTTTTCTTTTAAAAATTTTTTTTTTTTGCTTACACCTTAAAATCAGTTAAGTTTGATGCAGTTTTTTGCAACCGAAATTTGAAGTAGTTAAGTAAGCACTTTTATAGTTTCACTGTCATGGACTCGTGGTTAATTTTCACTTCATCAGTGAAGATGTCAACATTTCACTATTTCGAGTAAGTGATGCAGAGAAGGAATTTCAATTCAGTAAGCCGACAGTGCTTTGTTCCCTTGTTAGTCGTTACCCGAATATTTGGTACGCCTACGTTACGGAAATCCCGCGTTCTATGAAGGAAAAATGAAATACTCCATCCTTTATCATTTTTAAAATTTATTCCTAAAGTATAAGATATTTTAAATTTTTTCCAACTTTTTTTTAAATAAAACTTAATAAAAGAGAGGGAGTAGAGATAAAAGTATCTATGGGAAGGTAAATTAGTAAGAAAAAATTAATCTGAGGTCCCTCACAAGGGACTTAATACTAGAAAAATCTCAAAAGTTAGAAAATTAATGTAGTATCCTAAGGGACCTGACGTTAATATATTTAAAAAGTGAAAAAACAGTTTTGCCCTATCCTATTAGCACTTTCACATGTGCCCAGTAACTTGTCAAGGTGTAACAACTTACTGGGCACGCTTAACAACTCTTTGGGCAAACATTGACAAGTTACTGGGCACATGTGACACCTAGTTGGGCATGTGTAACAACTTAATGACCAATACTTTTTTAAGTTAATGGGCAGAACAAAATGACAAGTTACTGGGCACGCTTGACAACTCTTTGGGCAAACCTTGATAAGTTACTGGGCACATGTAACAACTAGTTGAGCATGTGTAACAAGTTAATGACCAATACTCTTTAATTTAATGGGCAGGGCAAAATAAAAAGTTACTGGGCATACCTGACAACTCTTTGGGCAAACATTGACAAGTTACTGGGCACATGTGACATATGTTAATAGGTTAGGGGCAAAACTGTCTTTTCACTTTTCAAATATTTTAAAGTGAGGTCCCTTGGGACCCTACATTAATTTTCCCAACTTTTGGGACTTTTCTAGTATTAAGTCCCTTGTGGAGACCTCAAATTAATTTTCCCAATTAGTAATCTTACATGTTAATAACTAATTTAATTAATATCTTTAATCTTATCAAATTAAGAAAAACAATCTTATGCATTTATTTTTTTGTTAATCACAGCCCGTTTATCCGACGCAGTTGACAACTGCTAATCTGGACTCAAAGAGTAGGAGTGAGTTCACATAAGCAAAATTGTGTCCTCTCCCAATAAGAGCACTTCATAGGATTCAAACACGCGTTCTCATCGTAGCCAACTTACCAGGTCAACCAACTAACAATTGTTATAATCTTATACATTTAAGAACCAAGGGAATAGTATATTAAAAAGAAGAATAACAACTCATTGTCCGTGGGTTCAGTGGCGAAGGGATTTAACAATGAGCGTCGGGTTGACCACCACATTGCGAGTTCGATGTTACTTTGTTGTGTCTCCATCGCGGCGCTTGGGGAGACATCTCCGTTGCTAAGTGAAACTGTGAGTAACCTACATGTGTGGACAGACACAAAGAGCTTGCTGGTCATGCTCTAGAGCCCACAGGGACAGGCCCCAGTGGATCATGAGTTAGGTGCCCTGCCCTTGGATTGGGTTCAGCCCAAACCCCTTCCTAAAATTTTATTATAAAAAAAAAGAAAAATAGCAACCAATGAATAGTTGGTTGAGCTAGTAAGTGAGCCACAATCCCCATAAGAATGTGACTGTGTGTTCAAATCTCGGGAAAAACTCTCGTTGAGAGAGAAAAAAACCTTGTCTATATAGACAACACTCCTATCCCTTGAATACGAATTAGTTGGTTGACAACCGATTATTAAAAAGAAAAAATAACAAGAAAAAGAAAAGAGGAGGGGGACAAGGGAATATGCAATGCAATAATAATAATATAATAAATAATACTAATATGCAAGTGAACAGTAATAAACTAATAATCATAGAGGTGGCAAAGGAAAACGGGGGAGGAGAACGCAATCTGAGTAATCAATAATTTGACTTTTGTTTTCTTCCTTACTAGTTGCTAGTTGCTACCCCATTTTCTTCCTTACTCTTACAACCAACTTCACTCTAGCGACACTGCAATAAGTTTTGCCCAAAACCAAACCCTTCCCTCAAACCCCATCATCATAATTCATAAGCGGGAACCCAAAATATTTTCCTCCAATTCTTTCAAAATTGATTCACCACGCGCCATGTCCGATCAAGAAAACATGGGGAGGGCCCCACGCGCGGCCAAGAAGCGGGCCTCCGCCGCCATTTCCGAACAACTTCACTCCGCCAAGAAGCGGCGCGTGGTCTTAGGAGAGCTCACCAACTTCCCAAATGCCTCAGAGGTAGAAGACAATCCCAAGGGCAAAACTGGTAATTTAAAAAGAAAACTCAAACACAAACACACACAAGTGTTACACCCCACAACATCATCACCACCACCATCATCATCAGCTTCTTTATCGCCGTCTAACCCTCAATTGGTTCTGCCTTATGCTTCTGATATTTACGACTATCTAAGAAATTTGGAGGTAACAATATAATATGTGTGCCTTTCTTTTTTTTTTGCCTTGTCTTTTTTTGGTATATAAGTGTGTTATCTGAGGTTAATCTTTAATGGGTTGTGTCTTGTTACGACAATCTTGGAAATTATACATGTGGGTCTTTTTGTTTGTCTAAAAAGGTTAAACCTTTAATTTATTTTCGTTTCAAGAATGAGATCCATGTCTAATGTAGAAGTCAACATTAGTGTGCATTTTAACCTAGCTATTTATCTTTTCCTCAGCATGCAAATGGCTGGATCTAGCGTATATTTAGCATTTTCATCCATAAATTTTGATGTAATTTGGAGTTGATAGAAGCGTTATTAGGGTTTCAGTCTATCATGCGTTAATAAAGTACATGACTTGGACCTTGATTTTTAATCATTATGGTTGTTGGTCATTGTTGGGAAATTTTGCCATTAAGTTATTGTGCTGTGAAAAAACTTGCATTTCTTGAAGTAGTCTTGTCCTACTTTTACTGATTCTAATTTTTTGAGACAGGTGAATCCGAGTAGAAGGCCGTTACCTGATTACGTAAAAAAAGTGCAGAGGGATATTACCCCTAATATGAGAGGCATTCTGGTAGATTGGTTGGTGGAGGTTGCGGAAGAATACAATCTTGTTTCAGACACTCTTTATCTCACTGTTTCTTATATAGACAAATATCTATCTTTAAATGCTCTCAGCAGGCACAAGCTGCAGTTACTCGGCGTTTCTGCAATGCTAATCGCTTCGTCAGTATATAAAGGCTTTACTTTGCATTACTTAGAATTGGGATTGTTTATTTATTATGATCATCTCCATGTCTTACTGCTTACGCTTTTTTTTTTTTGGTTGTTTGTGAAACTAGAAAATATGAGGAGATTAAGCCTCCTGAGATAGAAGAGTATTGTTACATCACGGACAATACATACACCAAGGAAGAGGTTATTTTTGGCTTTCGTTCTGCTTCTTACATTTCATTTGTCTTTTGTCTTTATTAACTACTAACAGACTTATTGATTCTAAAGGTTATGGCCATGGAGGTTGAAATACTGAAGTCATTGAAATATGAAGTGGGATATCCTACTGTAAAGACATTTCTAAGGCATGAATGCTGCACTGATTTCTTGTTTCTTTATGTTTGTGCTAACATTCTCTTAGCTGTACAGTTGCTCATCATAAATTTTGTGTCTGCAGAAGATTTTGTAGAGTTGCTCTGGAGAATTTTGAGGTAGGGTATTCTGTCATTTACACAATGCCACGTTTTGTCTCTATTGGGTATGTCATGTACGGTGGCTTAACATTCCTTTTTTATGACATAGGCTACCGAACTCCAGTTTGAATTCCTTACATTCTATCTTGCGGAGCTTAGTTTATTGGATTATAGTTGTGTGAAGTTCTTGCCTTCTTTGGTGGCTGCGTCTGTTGTATTTCTTGCCAGATATATGTTGAGCCCAAAGACTTATCCTTGGGTAATAACGCATTGTTGTAACTTCATCTTGTATCATTAACTGCATTTGTGGAATCCATTACTGAATGATATAATTTTTTCACAGAATTCCGCTCTCCATCTACTCTCGGGGTATGAATCATTTGACTTGAAGGACTGTGTATTGGTCATTCATGACTTGTATCTCGGTAGAAGTGGAGGGTCTTTGGTAGCTGTAAGAGATAAATATAAGCGGCATAAGGTAAGATTTTCAATGGGCAGAAATTAGTGTATCTCATTCACTTTTATGTTGGGGAAAGTTATTCTGATTTCCATTTCCATCTGCATGGGTTGTTTCGAAAACAGTTCAAATGTGTTGCAACAACGCCTTCTCCTCCAGAGATACCTCCTTCTTATTTTGAAGTTATAGAGACAGATCATTAGGGTTTTAACTGTTGGCGGAGGCTGAGAAGACAAATTATAAATATGAGAAGACGTGATTTTTTGTGTATGATGATCATTAGAGTGGTTGCTGTAATGCTAAGCCAATATGATAATTGACTTTAGATTGTAGTTTTTGGAGCGTTTTAGAGTATTCTTTGGGGGGATTCTGTCGGTTTTCATTTTGTTTGTGTATAGGGGAAAGCTATGTGGCCATGTACCAATTTTCTCCCATGTTTGCTCTTCAATGAACAAAATGTCTTGTAGTTTAGCACGCAATCAATTGTCCTTGTTTGCATGTACAGAACCCCTATCTCTGAGACTCCGGCTCTTATTTCCTTCCCTTGTAAAAAGTGTTGGTAAGCTTTGTATTTTTCTTTTTCTTGTTCACCACGGGAAAAAAATCACCAAGGAAAGAAAGTGTTGTATTTCTAGCTTTTTTATTTGAATAGCAACTTAGCAGGGCAAGTTTTTAAGCTTGTGGTAGTCTTGTATGTCATTAGCATGTACTTTTCCCCTCCAATTCTACAAGACGATTGATTCCTATATTGAAAATTCAAATATCGTTGTAATTTAGTGGGATCCAAAATTGTGATTTAGGAAAGGTAAACTAAGTGAACCAAAGAAGAAACAAACGAAAATTTCAAATTGTTCTATTGTTGAGAGGCCGAAGACGATTCTATTGTACTCCCTCCGTTCCTAAATATAAGATCACTTTAGTTAATTTGGGGAGATTAAGGAAGACAATAAAATTACATGATCTTACCAAAATCTTCTCAATTACTTAACTTTAAAAGGAGGAGGGGTTTTCAATGAAAAGAGAGAGTATAAGGGTAGTTTGAGGAAAACTTGAGATAAAATAGGAAGTGATCTTATATTTAGGAACTTATCCACTTCCCCAAAGTGATCTTATATTTAGGAATGGAGGGAGTAATACAGTACTAGAAACTTCGAATCAAATTACACGATATCAATTCCATCCACAAATTACACGATATCATGCATTTGCATAACCAAGTTAATATCAATAAGAAATATTGTGACTAAGCATCAGCGCCTGCTAACATATTTGGAAATTTATTGACAATAAATATGTAACAAAACATTACGAAATTTCAGGCACCGAGTATTTTTCCACAAGAAGCTGAAACCTAGAACAACAAATATGCATCTTCACCACGTCATATTCAGAGCATTAAGCACTGAGTCCAGTTTGCACATGTGATGAAAAATAAGGCTTTATCAGTTTCTGGAGTACCCTCTTCCATTTCCATCTCAACTTTCCAATGCTTGGCGAGCCCAAGCAGAAAGGCATAGTCCAGGAATAATAATGTAGCCAGTGGCGCTGTGCAGAAGCTCTAAATAAACAATAATTTAACCATAAATAGCCAGGCAGTCAGGCACTACATTCGGAAGTCCAAGACACAAACATTATTGTTTGCAAAGCAAGCAGCAACTTTATTGCCATCTTTGTTCCAACTAACTTCAAAGATCCCACCATTTCCTACGTATGTCTTCACAATTTTCCCCTCCTTCACAGACCATATATGCATGCATTTATCCATGGAGCCACTCGCCAGATACTCACCATTGGGGCTGAATGCAATGGAATATACAGGATCCCTGAGTTGCAACATAAATAAAACAATCAAACATCAAAATATCAATATTTACTGAACATTTTGCGTGCCTACCTTGGCCAATCTCAACAAAAGAAAAAAAAACCTGGTTTCTGCTAAAAAACCAGATGCCTATCTGAGGGCTCAATGATGTGAAATTTTGAAAGTTGCATGCGTGATAAATACAACACTACATTCTCCAAATAAAAATAGGTACAACAAACAAAATTTTATCAAATTTAGTGTATGTATTTATCTTAAATACATGCATGCATCCGTTCCTAACATATGCACAAGGGTGAGTGGTTGTGTATTGAAATTTGATCTAGAATACGCACCTATGACCATTAAAGCTGGAGAACACTTTCCCTTGATCCACGTCCCACAACTTTATTGTAGAGTCGAAAGAAGCACTGCTTAAAAGAAGATAGTCCCAGCCATAAATTCAATTGGCAATTGAAAAATAGAGTATTCCCAAGAAACTGCTCCCCCCCCTACCTCCCATAATACTGGGCTCATAAGCTAGAATAGAAGCATATTTACCTTGCTAGAACTAATGGCTGATTTGGGTTGCTTGTACAAGGGCCAGTAGGGCTCCACCGAATGGTATATATCTCCTTAAAGACCAAAACTTTGTTGAGAAGAGAAGACTTTTGAGGGAAAACATAAAAAAACTTCAAACCTGCCAACATGCTTACTTACCTTAACATGTGCTTTCAAATCATGTAAATACTCATCCTGCTTCAGACTCCAAATCTGCACAGGAATTTCACTAGTCAATCAAATCCATTAAAATCCTTATAAAGAACAACGCATGTTTAAAATTTCCTATATACATTCATAATACCAGGTCATCATGACTTACAACGAATGTAATCTCTTGTGCACACACAAAAAAAAACGGATGACAATAACAAGCTTTATCCCACTAGTAGACTATCAATATGCACACATGCAATAGCCTCCACAATTCTAAACTTAGGAAACTATCAACACAACTGAAAAATAATACTTAGTTGGTGTCTCACGTGACAACATCCAATTATCCTCTACGAAATCAGGCTATTTCCACTGGCCTCAAATTTGTATAACAAAATTGTATGCTCGACCCTAATGTGTTTGTGATATGACGACTAAGCAGACTAATATATATAATCCATGTTGATTACTTTGGCAGTTTGATCATCAGAGCAAGAAGCCAGAAAAGAGCCTGTTGGATCCCATTTGATAGCATTAACTTCACCCTGAAACAGAGGATATTTGTAATTTCTTGTTAAAATTATTGAAGACAAATAACATTACTTATAACCAACGATACTTAAATATACCAAGATGGAATGTCATAATGTTATCGTACATAGATCACAAGATATTGGCGCAAATTAAATAACTATGGATATACCTGATGACCTGAGAAAGTTTTGATTGGTCGATTTTCTCCAATTTTGCACACATATATCATGTTATCTGTGGAACACGTTGCAAATGAAACATTGTTCCGCCAATCTACATCAAGAGTTGGTGCTGAAAAGGTTCCATAATAATTATTACTACACTGGCAGTTGTAGGAAAAGTTTCTTTTTTCATCACATAACATGCAGAAGCCAATTTACCAGAGTGAAATTCAAATTGTTGTTTCCATTCCCCTGTCTTTATATCCCATACAATCGCAGTTCTATCAACGCTGCCACTAAGAAGATAATCCCCCTTCTTATTCCATTTCAAAGAAAAGATTGGACCTTTATGCTTGTTTAATGTGCACTTCAAGTCTCCTAAATAATATCACAAGCAAGACATAGGTCAATGACATATGAAAAAAGAACTACAAGATCCATGGTTAAGAGACGATGAAAAATTCATGAAAAATGCACATTTATTGGTGATAATAACATACAAATTTCCAGTAGACTAATATAAAAAATCTTACCATCTCTACTCCATATTCTTGCTTGACCATCATAAGATCCAGTTGCCAGTAATGTACCATCCACCTACATAAGAGAAGCGTAGTAGAAAAATTTCAGACAGGGAAAAAAGAGACACAGAAGAGGAGGAGGAATTTGCATTCCAAGAATAATCGAGACTGGAATTAGCATTACAAGATAACAAAAAAGTAAAAGTAAACTGTAAGTGCGTAAACTATATTGTGAAGTATACTTACATTCCAGTCAAGTGTTGTTACATCCCTGCTTTTCTCACTAGTTCTTCCTTTAAAGTGCCTCAGCACGACGGTATTTGAAGGCTCATTTTGCCCACTAGTGTCAACAGGTCCTTCTGTGATTTTCCAAATCCGAGCTGTTGAATCTCCAGATCTAGTATAAATAAAACATAATAATATTTTTTAAACATGAAGTTCGAAGAAAAAAGATTAACTATGACAAAAATAGAGTCAGTAACTAATCACTTCTCTGGATCATTTTCATTCAAATAATCTTTTATGCAAAATCATGACTGAAAATTCTACTCACATGCCAGCTCTATGCCTTCATACTACCTTCATACTATCATCTTTCTGAAATAAAGTTTCAGTTATCACTCAAAAATATATAGATGAATAGAGGTGAGCATGGCCATAAATCTTTCTTTTTGGGTAACATGGCCATAAATCTTTAATGCATTGAAGAGAGAAATATGCTCTGAATACCTAAGTAAAATCTCATCAAGATGAATGGAAGATTTCTATGAATACCAAGTACAAACTTTAGAACAAAATCAAGATTGTGAGAATTGTAACCATTTCACGACATCAATTAATGCTTTCATAATCTCTCAGACCTACAAGCACAAATTTCTGATCATGAAAAGCTAAAGATTCTTCTCTAATGCATACCAAGCTGTTAGGCGCTTAATGATTAGGATTGAACAGAAAGAAAACTATGAAAACATGCTACTCTATAATTCAAAAAAAAATGATGAAATTATTCAATTAATGGATGAAAGCAATTAGCAAGGAAGCATTTAAAAAGAGCTGTCTCATTTATAGATCATCTTCTTGTACTCACCCAGACGCAAGAAGTGAGCCAGACGGATTCCACGCGCAAGCAAAAACCTGTCAGCACAAGAAAGATTTTCAACATACCATAACCTTTTTTTTGGGGGGGGGGGGGGGGGGGTGTTGATAATTAGAAAATGAAACAGACAAGTTCAAACCTCAGATGTATGACCTTCCAAAATTTTTACATCACATGAAGGAACCTCAGTAGGCAATAAAGTGGAGCTTTGTGAGATCTCCATTGGTTCCGGTCCTATACCATAAAACAATTTACTAGCTTTCCAGAATGCCAACACCATAATATATTTAACAAAGACAGAAAGCAATCTATGTATATACACCTCCACACGTTCCATTTTCTATATTTTCAGCTACAATCTTCTTATCTTCATTCATCTCCACATCATTTTGAGCTGCACGTTGCATTTCTTTATATTCACCCTTTTCTTGTTCTGCCTCTTTGTCTAGGTTTGTTTTATGAATTTCATGTTTGCTATCCCTATCCTTGCCCTCTTTGTCCATTTCCTTAGCTTGTTCACTTGCATTGCGCTGACCAAAATCTTTCACCTTTTTCTTTGCTTCAAACTTATGTTGGCGTAAATGTTCCCTTTTGGCTTTAACCATATTGTATAGTTCCTTAGGATCCTTTGTAATAAGGTCAATAGGTTGTAGAAACGAGAAATCATCATCTGTGTCTGCATCACTCTGGATACACCTAACATATACACCATTCAGCTTAAAGTCCTTAAGCACATAAGCCAGTGAGCTATTCACAGCTAAAATATAAGAAGAAATAAAATTCTTACACCACTCAAGTTTGCCTCCAGCTCAATATATTGAATTCCTTTCTGTAAAAATGTTAAAAGAGCACCTGGTGGAACTAAATTAGCATCAACTCTTATTTTATCAATCCCTGCCTCATAGCTAAACGCAAATGCTGAATGTGTAAAACCTGAAACAATTCATGCATTAAAGAAGATGTGAGAGAACTACAATTCAGTTTTTTAACAAAAAAAACATGACACGCACGGATGTTAGACTTCACTTTCTATCCAAAAAATCAACCGAATATTATTCTTTTAAACTTAAGACATTACATGCATAAAAAATGAAGCAAAAAAAAGTTTCGACAGAAAAAGGAACAAGTCACAGACATAAAAAGGATTGGAGGAAAATATAGAGACGTATTAGTTAAAAGGTGTGAAGGTGTATGTGAGATAGTTAGATTATTTGAGAGAGGATTTGATTAGATATGGAAACAAGAGCGTGGACCTGATTCGTGGAGGTAGCGAAAGACGAGGTAGTTGAGGTCAGAGGAAGTGATAGAGATCATGGTTGGTTGTGTTGTGTTTGTGTTTGTGGATGAGTCAGTGGTCGAAGCTATTAGCTATGTATGCCTATGGCTTCTGTTTTTGTGAACAGATTCCGAACTCACATGAGCGTTCGCTGTTTGGGAATGCCAAGAGACCGAGCTTACTGAACTATTGGGCTGGGCTCTTTAACATATTTGATCACTCGCACTAACCCATTGTCTCTCCCTTTGGGCCTTATTTGTATAAAAACTTTTTATTTTCTGTCCACTTTTCATCAAATTATTCTTATTAATTAATTTACTAAAGATTCATGAAGCGCCAGCAATATCATGACACATTCCGTATTTTTTTAACTAGAGGGATAATAGGGCTCTTGAGGTAATACTCCCTCCTAAATATAAGACCTACAAAATATGTTATGGTTACAAAATATGTTATTAAATTATGACATATTTGATATATTTTTAGATTAGTCATTAGTTTATAGGTTAAATAAACTAGTTTAAGGGAAAAAATTAGGTGAATCAATTTATAATTGACTTATATTTTGTTTTTTTAGGATTTTAAAAAAAAAGTAAACTAGGTCTTATATTTAGGACCGGAGGGAGTATTAACAATTGCACTTATTTAACTTCATCCCCTTTTCTGGCAAAAAAAAAAAATACCCCCTTCAGTTAAAAGAAAGCTTCATCTCCAATCTTTTTTAAAGTTAAATTTCCATGAATGCAATATTTAACGGGCAAGTTAATGGTGATAAAGAGACATCAATGGAATATTGTAAGTATCGCCTTTTTAAATTTAAATGTGAATGTGAAGTAGTAGTAAGTTGTAACTGATTTACGTAAGTTGATTGTATTGAACTTGTTAAAAGAATTAGTTTACATGATACTCCCTCCGTTCATAAATATAAGAACATTTTGAGAAAGTAGATAAGTTCCTAAATATAAGATCACTTTCTATTTAGAAACGAAGGGGGTAATTTTTATGAAAACACTATAGCCAGCCATTTTTAGGAAGGATAGTTAATTTTTATGCGTTACTTAATTTTTGTTGAAGAATTAGTAATTATGGATAGTTTTAAAACAATTGACAAAAGTAAAATGATAAATCTCAGACTAATTATGCAAAAAATATAGAATGACACATCACACATTCACACCCGTTCCCATCGTTAACATTTTTTTTTATCATACCCATCGTTAACATGAATACATAATCACCTTGAAAATTGATGTTAACCAATATAATATAATATCCCGGTTTCAGGATTAAATAGTAAAAAAATAATTAAATATAAGTCCCACGGCCAACACATAATATATAGAAAAAGATCTACGAAAATGTGGAGTTAAAAATTTAAAATAGGGACCTTATTTTAATTATCTTACAAGTCAAAGAAATACTTTTGTTCTCCATGTTATTACTATTAGTTTAACTTTAAACCTTTATAACTTTTGTCCAATAACTTATTACATGTGTTTAAAATGTTGTTATTCATCACTCAAACACTTGTTATTATGTAAATAATGAAAGGAGGGTAAACATGTCTCTGAAATTGAAATTGAAAGATAATTAAATTAAGGTCTCGTAGGACCTTTAACTTTAATTTGACCATTTTATAAGACATTTCCTTTATTATATTATGTGTCATCTGTGAGACCTCAAATAAATTAATAAAAAAATTATAACGACAGTTCGAGAAGTTTCTGGGAGCTGAAAGCCGATCCGTAGAACCGTAATAGACCTGAGGGGACCGAAATTAAAGAGGTAGCTGATGAGTCACTGCCAGTCCCCACCGTTGATCTTGCTTCGAAGGCAATCAAACGCTTGAGATCAGTCAATCACACCCACCTACAATCTACACCCATCAAATACACCACACCCAATCTTTCCTCCCCCGCACTTCTCTTCACCTCTCTTCCACATCCATCTTTTCTAGGGTTCACAATTCCTTCCCTTCCTTCACATCTCTCTCTCTCTCTCTCTCCACCAAAAATTCATTCACCAAAAATGAGCGAATCAGAAATCGCAAACTCATCTCCGTCATCGGAGCTAAATCAAACGTCAGCAAAGCCTGAAAAAGCCCCAATCTCCTTCAGCATTTGGCCGCCGACGCAGCGAACACGTGACGCCGTCGTGAACCGCCTAATCGAAACCCTATCGACGCCGTCCGTACTCTCCAAGCGGTACGGAACTCTGCTCCACGACGAGGCCTCCTCCGTGGCTCGCCAGATCGAGGAGGAGGCCTTCGCCGCCGCCGGCGGCTCCGCCTCCGCCGAGGACGACGGCATCGAGATCCTTCAGGCCTATTCGAAGGAGATCAGTAAGCGAATGCTTGATGCCGTTAAATCTAGATCTGTTTCTGCGCCTAGTGTTGAAAATCCTGCTTCTCAGACCGGTGCTTCTGAGGTTCCTCCTTCGCCGGCCGACGAAGCAACCTCGGTGGCAGAGGCTGAATCTTGAATGGTTATGAGAGAATATTATTAGTGTGTCTGGTGGTGGTATGTTAGGGATTATTATATTTCATACCTAGATCTACCAGTAGATGTTTATTATTTTTAAAGTTTAAAATTTAAAATGTGTTAGTTAAGATTATGTGTATTGAACATCCTGTGTTTTTATGGGATTTATTATGTTATGTGCTGAGTAATTTCTATATACATGTTATTTACTTCACATTGCAGCTTGCCGATTGAGTTTACTTTGATTCGTGCCCTGCATTTAATTGCAATGATCAAAAACGTATATTTCCCACTAAGTGTTTTTTTTTTTCAGATTGATTATTGGAAGAATTAATTTTTTCACCATCTGGTAATGTGAAAAACGTGGAATTAGAGAGATTGGTAATGGTTGTGATGTTACTATGATCATGAGAAATCCTAAGATCCCTTTGGCAGGATTTGTTGTGTGGTACCCTTGCAGTATGGTGTCACATAGTTGGTTTCTAAATATATGATTACTTTCCCTATTTTGATCAGATGAAGTATGCTAGTTAAGTTACTTGTTAACACATCATATTTTGCTATCATATACTTTTATTTTCACTCTCCCACTCTTGCTTGTTTATTATTGATGAGGATTATTAGGGTTTATTTGAGAAAAATTAGAAAGTTACTTGTATCTAAGAACAAAATGAAATCTGAAAGTGATCTTATATTTAGGAATAGAGGGAGTATTAAACCTTGAAAATTAGAACCTGCGTGTGATATTAAGTTTTCAACAGCTCAATAGCTTGTTACATGCAATCACATGAGTGGGAGATACATTTACTTGTGAGTTTGCGCCTGGTGAACTTGTAAACATAGTGTGACATCTTTCTTAGACCGTGAGGATGTTGAAACCTCAAGCTAGTTGTTGAAATGTTGTGTTAGTGATAATCACTAGAAAAATGGTCTGTTACTTGAGTGATCCTGTTTCTTTGCTGGGCAAGTTGAGCTCTCGGTCTCTCTTGGAATAATCTTTTAGGGAATCGTTTGATGTGCTTTTCAGTGTTTTGAAATGGTACATGTTTGTGTAACCATGTTGGATTCTATTATGTTTTCCCTCTTCTCTAATGTGATCCAACCCTTGCCATTTTAAATCTCATTGGGCCATGTTGGATTCTATCATGTATTTGAAATATTTGTTTATACATGAAAAGTACTTATAAGCAAAAAAATGACATAAGTGTTGGCAAAAATAAAATTACATAAGTATAACAACATTTAGACACAAATTACAAATGGTGGGTCATGGGTAAGGGAGGAAATACAACTTACAATATTTGTATTTTGAAATCTTTGTTTTTTTAAATATTAATCATGTTCCTAAATATAAGATTGCTTTCTTGATTTGATTAAATTAAGAATGCTAGTTAAATTAATTATTAACACATGATATAAAAAAGGTGGTGTGTTGACTAGGGAGTGAATAGTCTATGTGCAGGAGAGGGGTGGCAGATCTCTTTCATGCCCTTTGCCCGTGTGCTTTCTTTGCATTGGATTTCATGTCCCAGCTTTAATCTCCCCCAGTCCCCCGTACTCATGCCTCATGGCTTCCTCCTCTTCCAATTTTTTATTGTCCTGAAAAAGCGGAAAGCCCATATCAGGCCCAATAAGCAAACAGCACTACATAGCAGCCCACAGCCACAACAAACACAACAACCGTGCATTTCCACAATAAGTGTGAATGACAAGTGGGGAGTGCGGGAAGAAATGGTGACAAAAAGTTTAATGCGAGAGATATATGAAGTTAGTTCTATTGTGGGGCCCTTTTAAAATTTTGGGTTGTTCAAGAGGAAGTGAAGATTAAGAAGGGAAATTGAAGAGAGTTCCTGGAAGGAACAAGTGGGCCCACGAAAGGGGTTCTTGTGGGATTGAAAAAGTGGAAGACTTGACAAATGGAGGAAGAGAGACTTTATTAAGACTTATTTACCTAATTTAATTATATCAAAATGTTAGTTAAATTAGTTGATTCGACACTCCCCTCTCTTTTTCGTGAAACACCCTTTATATATAGCTTAATTCACACTCCCCTCTCATATTTGATCACTACTGAGGAGACATTAATTGGGTGATTTTGAAAAAAAATGGACACAGAAAACATGTCTTATATTTATTACCAAACACAACTCTCTAACACAAGTCTTATATTTAGGCAAGAGGGTGTAGTTGATTTGGTCAACCATAAATGGCATATATATTGTTGACGTTTGACCGCCGTGTGTGGTTATCTTCATTTCTTTTACTTGTAATTATATTAGTGCTCTTATTGCTTTTCTCCCTGGGTTGTGGAATGATAAATGGGGATTCCAATTTTTAAATGAAATTGAAAATTGAGAGTAGTAGTTAGGGGCAGGCAGTAAAAGTGAGAGGTGAAGCAAAAGAAGAACATACTTTTGGAAAGCTCATTATAATAATGTTGCCTCAACTTCGCATGTCACAATGTGTCATTACTGATACATACAAGTAAGTGATTCTGTATGTATCTGACTCTGTACCTTAGATTCGGCTCTTATTTTTTGAGTTATATCAAAATATCAAAAAAAATTATATCAGGTGCGTCCATGACCTTCTTTACATCTATAAGTAAGAAATCAAAATAAGTGTATTACTTCTCTAGCTCTAATTGTGTGTTTAGTGATTACAATAACAGAGTGAGCTATAGCCTCCGCAGTGAGTTGACGAGCTTAAAATATATATTCTTTGATTCTTGTTATCCCAAAGTTACCAACATAGAATACCAAACTTTACCCTCTAGACTTGGTCGTTATTTGATTTGCCTAATTTTGTCAATGTCACCCACTACACTTTATTGGTCTCCAGCTTATCTGCGTTCATTTTGATGAAGTTATTTATATGACTAAAATAATTTTGATTGACCAATTGAACCTAGAATCTAATGAAAGAATGGGGGACATTTTTGGCTTTTTTAGGCTGGGTTTACTCCCATTACTCTATAAGATTCTATAGATTTTTTTATTAAGAAGTCAAACAAATTATTTATTACTCCCTTTCGTCTTAAATATAAAACATTTTTGGGGAGATGAGTTTAGTCCTATATTAATATAAGACTCATTTCTAATTGCTCTCGATTCTCCCGTAAATTAATTATAACAATGCATATTAATAATAAACAAGTAAGAGGGTGAAAATAAAGATATATAGTTCGACAAGGTGTTTATATTTAGCTTTGGAGGGAGTATAACATTATTTAAGTTCTTAAGTCTACAAATTATAGATATATATAATCACTTTATATTTATTGATTTAGTTTAATTAATTTACCTATCAACGTAATTCAAATCTTAAATAATGCACCACTCCCTCCAATCCTTAATTAGTATATATGACTCATTTGGGAGTTGATTTTAGTCATAGCTAGTCATATATGATCTATTTTTTGTATTTTCATCAATATCAATAGTAGTCAAATAACATACTGAAGTTGTTTTAGTTAAAAAAAGTATAACTCATTTATTAAGTAACATGCCCAATCTAATTAATATAGCTAGGTCATTAATAATAGTAGATGAATTAGGTTTTTTCCCATTCAACTGGAGTTGATCCAACGGATCGTTATGGATAGACAGAGCGTGGCTGTTTGAACAGTCCCTAATTCAGATTTCAGTGTGAGACAGTTGTGGATAGGCGTGGCAATCTTTTATTGATTCTGTCGGCGCAAGCGGGGATGTTCAGATTTGAAGCCACTCCAAGCTATTCTAACGCTTTAAGCTTGTCCCTCACTATCACCGTCTATTCACAATTCAATTTAGAATTTACTTCATTCTACATTTTTGTTTGTTAACTTATCTCTTTAGATCAACGTTCATCATAATGACCTGGCTGCTAGTGTACTCATATGTATGAACCTTAGCTTCTGTTTAAACACGCCTACGGTTTTCAAAGAATGATCATTCAACTAATGAAAAATGTGCATGCAGCTGATATGATATCGATCATATAAAGAAATAAAACAAAGCGTTTTAAAAGTCGTGCTTCGTTACCAAATAAATGAAATGTTTAAGTGTGACACTGTAATATCGGATTTGAAGGCTTGCACTGATTGAATTCAGAAACGTATACCACTCCGCTTTAGTGGACATTTATAATGCTTTCGCTGTGCTCGCGATCTCGCTTTTTCATATTTCAAACTCGAATCAATATAAGGGATTACAGAACATTTTTGAGCGGAGGGAAGAGAAAGCAACTTTTATTTTGTGTATGGCGGCATTGAAAATGCCGAATAATGTTTCAGAAAGTGAAGCATGGTTAGGTGGTAGTAGTTCTGCGTCAATGCGAGTTGGCATGGGTCAAGTTTTTCCTCTGCACGTGTAACCTGCATGAAAATTTATTAGATGATCTCACTATTCTAAATCAAATTAATGGAACACCTTATGAAAAATTTTAATATCCGTGCGACACCCTTAAAAATAAGTTAACAGATAAATAATTTAATCCAATGTATGTGTTCCATATATATATTTTTTGCACCCAAAAAAAATATTTGCTAGTTTCTTTTTTTAATTGCTAGATGCTTAAATAATATGATTAAAATTCCTACATTTCCTAGTAGTTTAGTCAACTAACAAATCATGTGGGAACTAAATCACATAATAAATTCTGTAATACTATAAACTTTTTCTTATGGTTGTGCAGTGGTGCCAGAGTTTGGTTGTTGGCTGAGGTTTCAGCGCATGGTCACCTCTTCGGGAACTAAACTTCCCTATTCATCTTAGAGGTAGATTAAGTCGTATCTACACTATTGGATGACACTTGTAATATCTAAATTTGATTTTAATCATTTACCTATTCATACATACACAATTTAGACCATTCAAATTTTGATAAGAAAATCTGGACCATTAAAATTAAATCTAAACAATTTATAGATGACGATCTCCCTACTCAAAAGATGAGCAGTGAAATCAGTTCCCATCTCATCAGTTCCCATCTCCACACCAATGATTTCTAATGATTTTTATCTTACACGTCATTATAACTTAAATAGTTTGATTTTTCATTAGGATCTTATTACCATCCTATACCTCTTTTTTTATCAGGTCAACGAATACATTTGCAAAGTCCATACATATTGGTGGGGTATCTTTTTCTGAAAAATATAAGAACCAACAGATAGATATTTGAGAAGGGATTTCAGCCAAAAAAAATCGGGAAAGGATAAATGACTTAGGATAATACCATTCATATATTTGGCGGTTTATACAACTCAATTAATCTCTATATATATTTTCATATATATATCTCCATGGACAAAATATCTCCTCTTACACATCACAATCATTTGATCAACTTGCTTATTAATGATATTATGCTACTCCCTCGCACTATGAATAAAAGACCCTTTTTTAACTTTTTTTTCAAAGGTCAAGAAAGTAAATTAGACCATATAACATTTGACTTATGTAATTATATGATAAGTTAGTTTATAAGTAGAATAAATAATGTAGAGTGCTTAATTTTACATCAGTTTTTTTTATTAAAAAAAACGTTAAAGTGTTAAGACCGTCGATTAATCCGTGAAGATGCTATAGGTGAAGGGCAAGCTCGTTTAGTTGCAGATTTGCTAATAAGTGTTCGTTTGATTAAAAAGTAAACATGTGGATGTTTATCGATCATAATGAGTGATACAATGTTATGGAAGTTCTGAAAATATCTTGTGGCTGTTTGTATAAAACTATATACTATATAAATACTGCTCTAACAACGTAAGCATGGAGCTCAACTAGTAGTGACGTGTAAAAGAAATTTATATTACAAGTGCAAAGGAAACGACTATACAGGGAAACAGTGTCCTGAATTGTGCTATTTGAAGGGTAAACTTTATTAGGCAGGGGAATGTCAATGTCTGTTAGCCACGTGATCACGTATTTGACCTCTTCAAAGCACAAGGTTTAGTAGGGTCTAAAATTTATTCGCCAGATCCACCTCTTTCGAGTTCATCCTGCTCAAGATATTGATTCTTATTTGATGAGTACTTCTTATCTTTTCAGATAGAAGATTCACTTAATTTTTATTGATAACTTAAGTGAACCACCTAATTTAACATATTCTTGTTTATTATTAGAATATTTGTTCACATTATAAATCAAATAAACCAATTTATTGGAAAAATATTTTGAAATCAATTTATAAATATCTTATTTAACTTAATCAATAATTTTTAAAAATTAACACGTCCTATATCTTGGGAGTGACTACCATATTATACAAAGTCTAGCTTGACAGAAGTAGCAAATACCAATTGTTGTTAACTTTTTTTTTCTTGTCCATGATCTATTCGTTGTATGATCATCCACAATTTTGTAAAACGCCACAAACTGAAAACAATAGCTAGCTTCCAAAAAAAGAATACATATGATTAAACAATAATTGTATATACAAGCTACACGTAATCAAAACCCATGAAAGAATCACAGAGGGAGAGATCCATACTTGCGGATTACAAATTAAAAAAAAAGATATAAAAGAGAAAAAATATGTAGTAGTTGAATTGGTGGGAGCTAATTAATGACCAGGACCTTTTTTACTTGGTCCAGAAGCAAGCATGTAAGTCAAGCTTCGAATGGAATTACGAATGGTGGAGTTGTTTGAAGAAACAGTAAAAGAAGCCATTCCCTGAGCCGTCTCTGTACCTCTCATCATTTTATTGCAACTTTGAACTTCCTCTGTATTGTTCAACGTCTCCGATCGAAGAACTCGGCAATGCACGTGGTTGATTTGCGAGGACACCACAAGCATAATGATACTGACACACAGTAACACACCCCATAGACTCCTCTTCATGACCATCTTCATCTTTCTAAATTCTCTCTCTGACTACGTACCTTTGATTCGGTTTGATTTCCCTTCTGTAAAAGTCAGTAAGTGTATCTGTATGTATCAGAATATCTTGTTGAATGAAAGGAGCAACTTGCCAATGGTGTTTATATAGCTAGAGAAATGAAATGCTGATAAGGGGTCGGTGATGATGAGACCTTTTCCACGTGGATCCTTGAAAACTTGCAACCCAATTTGACTTTGGAATATTAAGTTGTGGCCTGTGTGTGATACTTGATTTTTGCTAGGCTTTGATGAGTTCTCACTTGCAAGAAAGGAAAGAAGCCTGCTTTTGAAAAGTTGATATTACTGTTAGAGTTTGACTTTGTAGTACTCAAAAGGACAGGACAAGAGAGATTTTTATACCTTACAGGTATGTCTCATGTCTGTGTGCAAAGTTCACGTTCACGTTGAGGCTATATATAATGTTTCACACGGCGTTTGATTCAAAGGTTTGAATTTACAATCTGTAACGCGGCTCATGCTCCATATTAAATTCTATTTTAATGCCACATGTTCCTTTTTCTACGTGTTATACAGGAGAGACCCACCGTTCGTAAGCTTACCCTGAAATTAATAGCCCCTCATGTCAACTGGAAAAGGATCTACACGTTGGTTGAACTGTCACTCCTCCTTTTGAGTTTTTGGATTCATGACGGTGCATATGTAAGTGCGTTTCACCTTCTCTATTTTCTTATCCAAACTTCACGTGAATATAAAGGATTGCTTCAATAACTGATCCTTTTGGTTATGAAGGTACTATAACTCCTTTAATTTCTATGTCCTAAAGTCTGATGTGGGTTCCAATCAGTCTTTCTGTATAAAAATAAAGGTAAGACTTCCTAATATATTCTCTTCCCCAGCATCCTCACCAAATGAGATCAAACTGAGTTGACCCTTACTTTTTGAAGACGACGAGAAAATTAGGGAATAAAAATGTCAAACAAGAGGTGTAACTAACTAAAAATCATAGCTTATATGGATGATCCCTTTAGACAGATGAGTAAAACATCATTACCAAAAAAAGGAAAATCACCAAAAGGGAGTCTTCAATTCTTTCTCCATTATTTATGAATTGAGGGTTCCACTCGCCCAACTTTCATTGATTCCCATTTAAGTCAAACAGTAATAAAAGGGTGAAAATCCAAATATTCTATGGAGCAATTGTATGTAAAAACAATGAGCAATAATTTCAATACTACTCACCCTGGAATATTTGCAGCAACAATGAAAGACGATGAATCTGATCAGAAATCTGACTTTCTTGGTGCCGCAAAACTTGAAAGTTGAAATATGCACGCATTACTGTTTCATATTAAGAACATGATGCACACAATGCCATCATTTTGAGCATGTGTACACCCATTCCGGCTCTCTTGTTTACGAAAGAGCGGAAATAGGAAGAGGTCTTTCATTTGTTTAAGGAATGATATGATCAATCGTGATTTGACAATCGAAAACGAAATTTCGATTCTGCATTTGGTGATTGGTAGTGCGTGATAGTTGAAAGGGGTCGTTTAGGGGCCATTGGACATCGAATATGCTGCCTTCGTGTTGCATAAAAGTCACATCTTTATACTGCAGTATTTGTACTAGTTAATTAGATGATTCTCATGCCCCTTCCTCTCATACGCCCGGGCATTATTTATATAAGAGGCAAATCTTTCCGTGCTTCAACAAACATGAGTTTCATACAATGATTCATTTTTTAGGTAAGAATATTAGTTTTATAAAATTTAGTCAGCCGAAATAGTTTTGCATGATTTCTGTAAATGGCTCTCATATATATCCCTGTGAACGATGGGTTTGCGCAAAAAAAAATTAAATTTGCCAATCTTGTTAACTTGTGTTTTTACTTTTTTTAGTAGAGAAAGACATCGAGGAACTTCAAAGCACTCGTGGACTTGTGGTTTACTTACTGATGGTGCGCTTAAAATTAAATAAAATAAAAGAAAATATAGCCTTGAATTCTAAGTTTTGTGAGATAAAAACTTATAATTAAGGTAGCTGCCTACATTTTCAATCTTGGTCATACATATTATTATAAATATTAGTGAAATTAAAATATTCAAAGTGTTCATGGTTTGTTAGTCAGTTTTGGCCGAATTAAGTCAGTGATCATATTTAGTCTATTTAATTACCTATATTCTTGATGGAAGGTAATGAGTTGACAATAGATCAGGTTTGAGCGATGCATGAACTTTTGAGGGTTCCCTAATTGGCTATGGCAGTTCACGAGACCATATCTGTAACTATCCCCTTGTTAGAAGAGACCTTAAAGTCATTTTATTAATTGTATTCCATGGTTACAGATCATTTAATATCGGGTCTTGATTATTTGGATCTACATTTCCCATCAATTAAATATGGCGTTATGATTGATATGATTGTTGATTTCTTATGGACTGACTTATTATTAACTTGTGTCATTGCTCCCTCAAGTCCTAATTATAATATCACTTTGACTTTTTTTGAGAAATTAAGGATGCAAAATTAATCACTTTGAGGCGTTATAATTATTTTCCCCCTCAATACTAATTTATTTTACTTGCAAACTAACATATAATCTAATTACATGTATAATCTAATTACATGTATGTAATATATATTATAATTTAGTGGTTTAATTTGATTCCTTAATTGCCACAAAAAAGTCAAAGAAGTCTTATGTTTAGAACATGAGATCAGTACTATTTCTTGGGCAATTTCAAACAACATATGATTTGTACATCTGGGAGAATCAAGATGAGAGCCAAATTATAACTTAAACATATACTTTTACGGTAGAGTGGATAGTTGTTGATGAGCGAGCATAATGGATGTGGAGGCGTCGTGAAGGACCCTAATGGAGAATGGGTATTAAGATTCGGTTGCAAAATTATGGATAAATTTCTTTTGGTCCAAAGGTTTTAAGAAAGTCTTGATTAAATCTATTAATTTAATCTTGAAGGGGTGTGATGTTCTCCACCCTTACATATATAATTGAAGAGACTATATGTAATGTTCAGAAACTAGCATGTTAGTATAATTCATGTCAACGAGGATAAATTAAAGTTGCTCTACCTGACCATTTGGGCAATAGGTCTCACTCTTTAGAGACGAATTTTGTATTATTGTTCAAACACCACCTTGTTATGTTGATGTGGTACTTGATGAGGGAGATTAATAATCTCTCTTTAACAGTCACTGAAATGCGGATTTTATTGAAAAACAAAGCTTGCGGGCTTGGGTGTTCTTCAGATTTTGCGCTTAAAATAAAACAAACTAAAGCCTCGAAGTAAAAGTTTAATGAGATAAAATCATAAAAGTTAATGTAACTGCCTATATTCTCAATTTTGATTATATATACTCCCTATGTTACTAAATATAAGATAATTTTTAAATTTCAATTTGTTCCTTAATATAAGCAACTTTATAATTTTTCTCAATTCTTTCCCAAATAATAAAGCCTAAGAATGCTTATTTATATGATAAAAAAACAAGAGAGGGAGGGTGAGAATAAAGATATATAGTTAGGGTAGATTAGTAATATCATGTGCTAATAACTAACTTAATTAGGATCCTTAATCTAATCAAATTAAGAAATTGATCTTATATATAGAAACAAATGGAGTATTATACACAACCATCCAATGGTGTTCCTACCCACATAAATACATAAATAAGATAAGATGAACAAGGAGATCGAGTTATGTCTAGACCATTTATATCTCTCTCTTTTTTTTATCCATGATCAAGGTATCCCCTCACTCGACAAGTGAGAGACTAATCCCCCGCTGATTCGTAGGCACCTCAAAGGGTAAGACAGCTGGTCTGAGAGATTTAATGTTTCTCCATACCCAACGCCAAGGATCGAACCCCAGACAATTAGTTAAGGGTGAATGAGTCCTTGCCACTCAACCACACACCCCAGGTTTCCATTTATATCTCTTTTGAAAGTTAATGAACTAATGATTTAAAAATCCAAATTTAAATTGTGTAGGTGAGATCTAAATTGTGTTGGTGATATCTAAATGAAATAGATATCTCATATCTCTCTATTCATTCTTTTTACTATTGAGATACCCTCTCCACACAACCAAACTAGTAAGAAATCTAGGTAGACCGGGCTTCCAAAGCTTATGAATAGGGATGGATCTATACTATAAAGTATAAACCAGTCAACTTTTAGGAGGGGGTTAATTGACAAAAATGAGGAATTTGGCCCAATCGGTCCACCGAAGATTATTATTCGGCCTGATCCACGATAGACTTCTTTCTAATAAGAGGAAGCGTCCAGATGTGATATATAAAAGTCAAACTAGAAGGAATACTTTCACATATCATATATGGCATGAAATCGTAATGATTACAGAGTATAAAAATTCCCTTCAACTTCTCACAAGAAAAATTCCTAGAAATCTTAATTATGTAATGTTTCATAGACATTAAATGAATAAGGAAAAATAAATGTATCCCATGTCTCATGCAAGCAATTGGTTCCCCCCCTCCTTGAATGTTTTTATCCTAAATATAAGACTCATTTGACTTTTTTATTGTTGAGGTCAAAGAAGCAAATTAGACGACTAAATTATAATATGTCACATGTAATAAAATTCTAAGTTAGTTTATAAGTATAATAAATTAGTTTAGAAGAATAAAATGTAATTAGAAACATTTTAAAGTGATTAATTTTGCATATTTAATTTTTCTTAAAAATCAACATAGTTTTATAGATAGGATAAGAGGGAGTTCTTTTCTTCAAACAACAAAGTTTCATAACTATGAAGTCTAAAAAAATTGTCATACCAAAATGATCCCTTGTCCATCAAGCAGGATATGATTGATGAGGTTTTACTGTGTTTGTAATAAATAAGTATACTTTCTCAATATTCTTATCTAATTAAACAATTGTGCCCAGAGGAAGATTATTTTTTTTTTAATCATTGCTGTATAGAAGCTTAAAAACATTCTACAAGCAGGCAAACTTGTTAATTTGGCAGTAAGATCTGTTATATGAAGAGCATCGTCAATGAACATGGTATTTCAGCCATATTCTCCTTGGATAGATCTAATAATGAATCTAGAAGTTATCTCAATAATAATAATATTCCAGCTTTCACTCAAAATAAATAACGAATCAAGAAGTTATTTTTGTTAGGCAGAAAAATTGGAAATTTTAATAACTAGTCGAATAACAAGATTAATTAGTAAAATAACATTATTTATTACTCAAAATCTCTTTTCTTCCATTTTGAAATTTAACTTTCAGTTCAAAAAAGATGTTGAAATTTAACTGAGATTTATATCCGATTTCTCCCTGAATTTATTACGTTTTTAGCTGTCAAGTTTAAAAAATAATTATTTGTACATCTGTCTTGTCCGTTTTGTTGTATGCGCGTTTGTCTTGTAGGAAAATAAAAAATAATAGAGGAAAGAAAAAAGCAAGGGGAATGAGAAAAAGCGAATAGCAACAAAAGCATGAGGCCATAATCCACAAGGCCAAGGACAAATAGGTCTATTCACCAAAATGGAATCCAAACGCATTCATTACATTTAATTGTCGTCTTCACAAACCATCCCACACAATTGCGATCAAAATCCCCTGCTTCGCCTCCTTTCCCCTTACTCTACTCCTCCCCCTCACACCATAAATTCCAAAATCTCAGCACTCAACGAACAATCCCGAACCATGAAGAGGCCAATTTCTGACGACGTCACGGCGGAGGACAAGAAGATGAAGAAAATTAAAGCGACGGCGGATGAAGAGAGCTCCGGCGAAAGCTCCGGCGAGGTTGTTTATTTGGATGAGAATTTACTGTTTGAGGTTTTGAAGCACGTGGATGCGAGAACCCTAGGCGTGGCAGGATGTGTGAGCAAGCAGTGGAATAAGACGGCGCAAGATGAGAGATTATGGGAGCTGATTTGCGGTAAGCAGTGGGCGAATACTGGATGTAGTGAGCAACAGCTTCGTACGGTGGTCCTTGCCCTCGGAGGATTTCGTCGCCTTCACGCGCTTTATTTGGCGCCTCTTTCTAAGCCTCAGCCAGGTTTCACGGCGGCGCCGGCGGTGGCGGCGCCGAAGGTGGTTAGATCGAAGCCGCAGGCGGCGTCACGGCTGGGGAAAGACGAGGTTCATCTTTCGTTGTGTTTGATGTCGATTAGTTGCTATGAGAAGATGAATTTCAATAAGAGGAATAATAGCTGATTCTGATTTTTAGGGTTTATTAATTAATTAATTGTGTTGTTGATTATTATGATTCTGATTCTGGTTTGGCCTGAAGTTTGGGTGTGGGCTTGATTCTGGATTTGTGTTTTGTGTGGGGGATTTCTGGATTGGAGTGACCAGATCTGTTGTATTATTATTAAGACGGATTTGAGTTTAAGTGAGGAGGAAGTAGTTAATGTATGGATTATACTCCAATTATGTATGATTATGATAATTGATAATATATGAGAAATCTGATTGCTTACTATGAGGTGCCTTCTGATTAAACGCAAGGAGACAACAGAGATGGACAGGGACGTGGTTTCCACAAGTAGATGCGCTGTCTTTAGATTTTCTTAAGTAACCGAATATTCCTTGTAACATAAATGTGTAATTAGCCCAATCTAGTTAACTTTGTCAAACATTCCTAATAAAGTTAAATAAGGTAATTAAAAATTATTTTTCTCAATTATTTTTCTCTAAATTAATTTATTTGACTTATGAAGTATGAACTATAATACTCCTATATAATCTAATAATATTTAAAAACATGTTATGATTAGATAGTTCATTTTTCTTTTTTACTATTCTATAAAAAAAATTAACAAGCCCTTATATTTAGAAATGAAGGAAGAGTTGTAATAAAAAAAAAAGAAATGAAGGAAGAGTATGTAATCAAAAAAAAAATAAATGAAGGAAGAGAAAATTTTGATAAATAAAAAACTCATAACTGCAGTGCTTTTTAAAAAAAAAATCTGAAGATTTAGTCTTCTTTTTTTGAGCAGCTCAAAAATATAGTCTCCTTTTTTTTCGCCAACTCTAGTCTTCATAACAGTAACAGGTAATATAACTCCAGTTCTCATCTAAAGTACGGGTAATATCTTTATTAGAACAATGTATACTCTACTATAATAAAATGAACGTGGAAGCGTATGATGTTTTTTATACAAAAAAACATTTTTTTTTTGAATAATTATACAAAAAAACGTATGATTGTTATTTTTTTTTTTTGATCAAAACGTATGATTGTAATTGAAAACCAAGAAATGAGGAAATAATGAAGCGTGGTAATAAATGTGCGGTTGAGGCTATCGATATGATTGGTTGATGGCTCTTGCTTCAACCTAAAGGGCACAAACCGCACAAGAGTAAATAGAGGCACGTGGATAAGACGTGGTGGGTCTGACATGCCATTGGCCCATCGAAAAGCCTAATTTTGCTCAAAAAGGGCCTTAACAAAAGAATTAGATTCAAAGCCCTAGGAACAAAAATTAGTGAACTTGATAAATTTAGGTCTGAATTGCTAACCTTGTTGTTTAAAGGAATTGATGATGGACACTGTGCGAGTGGATTCATTTTGGGATTTTCCTTCCCTCTCTAGTTAAGTCATGACAGGTTGCTAACGAAAGTTGCTGGGGCTGCTATCTATTGTTTAAACGAAACCTTATGCTGCTTAAACGCTTGTATCAAATGAAATCTCTGTGCCTCTGACTCTCTAAGCCACACTGTGAGAGGTAATATGATTTTTTTTCATATTAAAAAACGGAATATGAGAAATCTAAGATAATAAATAGTTTATTTTCATTTTATACCTTGGAAAGTCTTAACTGCAAAGAGGAAAAGATATGCAATATATAATAAAGTATACTCTTGTGCATCTTAAGGAAAATTATTAAAAATTGGTTGAAAGTAATAAGTAAGTCTTAAAAATTAAATATTAATAAGTAAGTCTTAAAAATTAAATATTACTCTTATTATTTATGGGGGGTAAGGGACCTAATCTGCCCCGAAGTAGCACCCTGAACTAACAACAGGCCCATATCTGCACTCCAAGTAACCAAGGTGTTTAAAAACTACCCGGTTTGACGGTCAACAACGTTTGACCGTTAGTATGCATATGTGGACGCCACGTGGAGACCTGTTTTGCCACCCGGTGCCTTGTCATCGCCACGTAGGATAAGTTAATGTGGGTCCCACATTAAATAAAAAAAAAATTCTCCCTCCCTCATTAACTTATCCTACGTAGCGATGACAAGGCGCCGGGTGGCAAAACAGGTCTCCACGTGGCGTCCACATATGCATACTAACGGTCAAACGTTGTTGACCGTCAAACCAGGGTAGTTTTTAAACACCTTGGTTACTTGGAGTGCAGATACGGGTCTGTTGTTAATTCAGGGTGCTCAGCGCTCCTTGGTGGTTACTTCGGGGGCAGATTAGGTCCCTTACCCTATTTATGGGACTATTAAAGAGAAAGATAGAAATATGAGAATTGATGGGTATGAGTAAAATAGCAAGAAATGCATTAGATGATTGAGCATCCCAAGGTGTACTCTTATATTTTATATTAAAACCTTTCAAAATGTAGGTTCTACAGTATATAAGAAGTAAGAGGTAGTATATGGGTATTACAAGAAAATTGCACCAATTGTACACATAATAAATTATGTAGTGGTGTTTCATTGATATGTATGACCTAGTTGACCATCCCCTAGTTCTTAACATGAAATCTGTTATACAAGTCATACAAGTTGACTTTACCTCTGAAGTGTGCGAGGTATATCGGATCACTGTATCATATCTATCACGAAAGTATCTTTTGATTTGATTTTACCCAGAAAGTGCAAAAAACTTGTATCATATTTATCTTTAGTGTTAAAAATAGTAAGTGCCAACCTCAACTATTAAATAATCAAAATCATGTTTTAAATGGTAAAGGTAGAATATGTTACACCTTAGCTTGGACACTCCCAAGATAAAACTAGATAAAAAAAATTTAAAAACAAATATGATACACTTTGCACATTTCCGAGGTAGATATGATTTTTTAACTAAATTTATTTGCCCTAATTTTTTCTCTAGATTAATTTATTTGATGTATAAGTTATTATTTAATCCAATGATACATCACATATATTGTGTTTAACTAAATTATTAGCTTTATTACCCTAAAAAATCATTTAGATTTTATTTTTATGATTAAAGAAAATAACTCTTAATAACGACGGGATCTAATACCTCGCATCAAGTCATGTTTGGCACATTAGAAAGATTTTTTGTTTTTTGACGAAATGAAAACTGAAATAAAAAAAACACGGGAATATAATGTATAGCTTGGTTGACAAGGAAAAATGAAGAATTCAGTAATTCTTCGGTGTTAACAAACAATTGTTGATATTTCTTTGTAGAGACATTATTAGAAATATGTAACTTTCTTGCTAATTAATATCGTTTGTCTTTTAAAAAAAAACAGTTGTTAATTTTTCAACATCCATGTAATATTCTGGTTTCTTTTTTTCATGTACAAAATTCATATCGGGCTACAGATAACACAATTAAATGATTATTTTAGCTCTACTTATTCCCTTTTTTTTTGTCAGAAAGCTCTACTTATTCCTTAAATGAAGGGGTTTGGAATAAATTAGGATCATGAGGGAAAAAAAGGCTAGGAGTAATTTACAATTTTTCTTCCAAGTGTCCCATTCCACAAAATTTAATTCGACAATGAATTAAAGAAAATGTCACCAAATTCCACAAAATTTCGTACAGTAAGGGGCAGCAACAGCGATCTCTTTCCATTACCTCATGGCTCATGTGATGACTATTCAGCTATCAGCTAGGCATTAAAAAACTATATTGAAATAGTATACCTATAATTGTTGGGCCACAAATATCTTGAAGTCTTTAGACAACTTATTGTTAAGCATGTGTTTCGGTCTTATTATACAAAAAGAATCACTTGAGCCATAAAAAATCAATCATCCATTCAAGTCAAGCATTTTGGGTTTTACGAAAAAATAATAAATAGGTAGAATTCAGCTGAAACTTCTTGGCTTTCCCATTCACATGCGATGTGAAAGGAATTTTTGTTGCTCTGGACTTCTGGAGAACCGGATAGTGGACTGTCATTGAACAGATATGACAAGACGAGAAGATGTATTAGATAACTTGCCACTTGGTTGACTGACTTTAAGCGTAATCTATACTTTAGAAGCCTTAATATGCTTTAAATTGATGGTCCATTAGCCCCACGAAAACCAGTAACTTCTAAGCTCTCATGGCGTTTGTAGTTTCTTATTCTATATTGTTAATCCTTCTCATTTCAGCTCTGCTTTTTCAATATTCATTTTCATCTTCCAGCAATGTTATATTTCTATCCGTGGAGAATCCAGACGACATAATACAATCACGTAACAAGGAGTTTACTGCTGGGTTTTATAAGGTTGGTGATAATGCCTTCACCTTTGCCATTTGGTTCACTGAACCACAAGGCCAAAACTTGTCCATCATTTGGATGGCAAATCGTGACGAACCTGTCAATGGGATTGGCTCATCAATTACCCTCCATGATTATGGTAATCTTGTGTTGAATGATGCTGGTCACTTTGATGTTTGGGCCACCAATACCACTTCCACCACCACCTCTCCAAATTTGGTTCTTAGTGATAATGGAAATCTTGTTCTTACCGAATCTAACGGCAAAATCATGTGGCAAAGTTTTGACTTTCCAACTGACACACTTGTCCCTGAACAACCTCTCACCAGATACACAAAGCTTGTCTCATCTAGAAGTCAAACTAACTTTTCTTATGGTTTTTATAAATTGTTTTTTGATAATGATAATGTTCTTCGTCTTCTCTATGATGGACTTGATGTTTCAAGTATCTATTGGCCAGAACCATGGCTCCACAGTTGGGAAGCTGGCAGGTCTTCGTACAATGCAAGTCGCATTGCGATTCTCGATTCATATGGTAATTTTAGTTCAACTGATGGCCTCACTTTCCAGACATCAGATTATGGCCCTAGGCTTCAGAGAAGATTGACTCTTGATCCTGATGGTAATCTTCGCGTTTACGGTCGAAAAAGCATGGGAGAAAAATGGAGTGTTGCATGGCAAGCCAAACCACAACCTTGCAGGATTCATGGAATATGTGGAGCCAACAGTGTGTGCTCCAATGATCCTTATTATGGGAGAAAATGCTCATGCCTTCCAGGTTACAAGGTCACCAATGCAAGTGACTGGTCTCTTGGGTGTGAGCCAAAATTCAATTTGTCTTGCAGCTCATCAGAGTCTCGGTTTTTACACATAAGTAATGCCGAGTTTTATGGCTATGACAAGGAATACCTTCCAAATTGTACCTTTAAACAATGCGAGGAGGCATGCTTGGAAATATGTAGTTGCAAGGGTTTCCAATATTCTTGGAAAGAGGACGCTGGCTCTTATACTTGTTACACAAAAACACGTTTGCTCAACGGGTATATTTCCCCTGGTTTCAGTGGGTCAATTTACTTAAGGCTACCTAAGTCCTGCCCCTTTGCTACTTTTGAAGAATCTAAAGTGAAGGAGTGTGATCATGTTAGCTCCATAATGCTTGAAAGGTTGTATGTCTTAAAACTTGGCAGACTTTTAGTGAAGGTACTTCTTTGGTTAGTACTTTCAATTGGGTCCTTTGAAGTTGTGACCATCTTTTTGGTTTGGTGTCTATTAGTGAGGACACGAGGAAAATCAAACACAAATCAACACAACTATCTTCTTGCTGTCACTGGATTTAGAAGCTATAACTATTCTGAGTTGAAAGAGGCAACAAAAGGGTTCAGTGAAGAGATTGGCAGGGGAGCAGGAGGAATTGTATACAAGGGTGTTCTGAAGGATCAACGAATTGCAGCAATCAAGAGACTCAATGAAGCTAGCCAAGGAGAAAGTGAATTTCTAGCTGAAGTAAACATTATTGGAAGACTTAATCACATGAACTTGGATGGAGGGAAAATGGGAGAGGAAAGAAAATGGGAGGAGAGAAAATGGAGAGGAAAGAAAATGGGAGAGAAAATGTTATCCCTCATCATGCTTGGAAGGATGAGGGAAAATAGAAAGGAAGGAAAATGGGTGGGTGAGGTGGAGCATGGTCATTGGACAATGATGTGTAACTTTTCTCTCTCCTATAATCCCCCCATTTTGGGAGGAAAACTTTGGGAGGAAAATGGGGCATGTGGCCCACCCACTTTTCCTCTCCCCTTTTCTTTCCTCTCCCATTTTCTCCTCATCCAAGCAAGGGAAAATACTCCCCCTCACCCCATTTTCCTCTCCCATTTTCTTTCCTCTCCCATTTTCCCTCCATCCAAGCACACCCTAATTGACATGTGGGGGTATTGTATAGAAGGCAAGCACAGATTGTTAGTGTATGAGTACATGGAGAATGGTTCTTTGGCAGAAAATTTGGTGTCAAATAGTTCCTCACTTGATTGGAAAAAACGTTACAACATTGCTTTGGGTACCGCCAGAGGTCTAGCATATCTCCATGAAGAATGCTTAGAGTCCTCAAAACATACTTTTGGATTCGGATTATCAACCTAAGGTGGCAGATTTTGGGCTGTCTAAACTACTTAATAGAAATGGTGCAAACAATTCAGGCTTCTCAAATATTAGAGGGACTAGAGGTTACATGGCACCTGAGTGGGTGTTCAATTTACCAATCACGTCCAAGGTTGATGTGTATAGCTATGGAATTGTTGTGTTGGAGATGATAACTGGAAAGAGCTTGGTGGACTCGCACATGGTTGATGGACAAGAGTCACATCATGGGAGGTTGGTGACATGGGTGAGGGAGAAGAAGAAAGGAGGACAGGATACAAGGTCGTGGGTGGAACAAATCATTGATCCTTTGGTTGAAGGGGACTATGATATTCAGAAGATGGAGATTTTGGCTGGATTAGCTTTGGAGTGCGTTGAGGAAGAGAGAGCTGCAAGACCAACAATGAGTCAGGTAGTAGAGATGCTTTAAGGTCATGAAACTGATTATCAGTGATGGTAATGGTTATTTCTTGTCAATCCTTGTTTTTTTTGTTACATAGCTTGTTATTTTGAATGTTGCAAGCAAATTTCGCTGGGGTTGTGTTGTCAAGTCTACCTATTGATATGGAATAATGTGATTTTTTTTCACCAGAATGAAATGTAGTGATTAAGTATGGTGTTTGTCTAGTTTCAAAAATAAAAATGTCATGATAAAATAAAAGGTGTGGTTTTGTAATGATGGGTTCGGTTTGGTTTGCGATGTTGTGATGCAATTCAAGTCAAATCCCGTTTGGTTTATTACTATATTATGTTGCACGCGTGGAACGGTAAGCATAATGTATTCTCCCCTCCCACTTTGACTTTGTAAAGATAAGGAAGTGAATTATTCAACTAAATTATAATATACGCCACATGTAATTAGATCATAAATTATCTTATAAGTAGAATTAATTTGTTTTACGTAAAAAAATTAATTATAAACAATTTTTCAACTTGTAAAATAAAAAAACATAGAAACAAGAAATTTCAATTTGTTTGCTTGCTAGTTAATTTTTTGTACTTACTCAAATTAAAATTTTCACCAATTCCTCGAAGTACATTGTGATATATATTGATGAATAAAATTATTAAAGTAGAACATATTACACGTTGTTTAAACACTAGTCATAAATTAGTCATAAATCCTAATTGCATTGTACCATTTCATGGCATTACAGAAGGAGGTTGAACCCAAGAAAACTTAGTTAAGAAAGGCTTGCTTGCTACTTGTTCACACTTGATCAATTGAGCAATGTAAGAAGATCTCGATTCTAGTTTGAGGTGAGCCGTTAACTTATGTCAGTTAGAGAGGAATGGGCAAAAGAGAAAAGAAAGAGTGGGAAAGAGGTGGTGGAATATACAAATATATAGTATAGATTCAGCCTTCGCTCGATGTGTTCGCTCTATTGGGTGTGCACCTCTTCTAGATGTCCACGGGCCTATTAAACTCCAGACCATCATCATTTGGGCCTAATCTATATCCATCACTTACTCACTTGTGATTTTATTATGAAGTGGTTTAATAATGGGGTTAAAGCATATTTTTAGCAAATATGTTCACATGATGTAAAATGTTGTTTCAAAAAAATAAATGACGATTCTATGGTTAAAGTCTGATAAAATATGCTAATTTAAATTATTTTAGTATGTGATGGCTAGGTAAATTTGTTAACACAAATTTCGTTGAATGAAATTAACAATGTTAATAAAAATGAGTAAAATTGTACTATCCAAAATTAAAGAGAAGCGACGCTTACACCAAAAAAGAAAAAAGGTTAAAGAATAGTATTGTAAATTGACTAACGTCTAGGTTGTAGTCTCACATATATCACAATCAACAATAAAAATGTAAATTATCTAAAGCTTTTTAAGTTGAACAAACAACCCACCACATGTCAAAAGGTTTATTGGTGACACTGACACTTTTTATTTCTAATTTTCTGTAAATTAATTAATAATCTATTTGCAAAAGTGTCCTATAACCTAAGCTTTTTAATTTATGACTACAACTTATTTTTTCAAAAAAATATTATGTACGGCCATCCAAACTCTACAGTCTACAGCTAGAGAGATGACTACTTCCGTACCATGGGCTTTAGAGGAATACGTATTATATGCATATTTCATGTTTAGCTAAATGAATATTACTGGCTCCGATCCTAAATATAAGACCTAATTGATTTTTTCTTAAAAATCCTTAAAAAAGCAAAATAAGTTAATTATAAATTAATTCGACTAATTTTTTCCCTTAAACTAGTTTATTTTACCTATAAACTAATGGATAATCTAAAAATATATCAAATATGTCATCATTTAATAACCTTTTTCGTAACCTTAATCTCTAAAAAAAAAGTCAATTAGGTCCTATATTTAGGACCAGATGTAGTATCAAATATGGTTATACAATAAAGCTAATCAAATGCCCTTATTTTTTCACCCAAAAAGATCATAGTGTTTGATTGTTGTGTAAATCATAAAACTAGTAACATATTAATGTTCATAAATGCAAAATTCATTAATTTTTGAAATTTTCGGAAATAAATCAAATGACATTATATTCTTACCTCATATAGATATTAAAATTCAAAATGATATTTGTTACTCTAATCAATTGAAATCTAGTGTGTGTATTTGGCAAACCCGGCCCGAAACCCGCCAACATGGGCGTATGATTGGGTTGAGATAATATGTAACGTGGCCCTTTATGACTCAGATCAATCCGTTGCAACCCCAGATTAACTAACCCAGGGCAACTCACTGAGTCATTGGGTTGACCTTGATTGCATTTTAAAAAAAAATGCTGAAATTGAGATGAGTTGTGTATTTTTCTTTTAATGATACTTTTGATACTAATGAAAATTAATTTAGTGCCATGGCAAAAAAAGAAAAAGAAAATTAATTTAGTGATAACAAATTAGTTCAAGGAATATTTCGTTGACGTTTATTTATTTCAAATTTTATTAAAGTGAATATTTAGTTATTATCGACTATAACGTCAATGAATAGTATATCAATACTATTAAGAGAATGTTCAAAAGATATCCTAAAAAATACTCCCTCCGTTCCTAAATATAAGATCACTTTGATTGATTTGAGGAGATTAACGAAGACAATAAAATCACATGATCTTCCCAAAATCCCCTCAATTACTTAACTATAAAAGGAGAAAGGGTTTTCAATGAAAAGAGGGAGTATAAGGGTAGTTTGGGCAAAACTTGAGATAAAATAGGAAGTGATCTTATATTTAGGAACTTATCCACTTCCCCAAAGTGATCTTATATTTAGGAACGGAGGGAGTATTCAGTAAAATATAATTATTTTGTTAGTATTAAATTTGCATTTAATATTTGGATGGTATAATGGTAAACTTAAAGATATGAATTATGTAACCAAAAAATGAAGATATAAATTATTTTATTTCTCATCATTCTAGTTCCCTATTTGATTAAGGGGTTAAATATCATTTTGACATATAAATTATTTCCAATGGCTCAATTTAACATACAAACAATAAAATGACTCATTCTGGCCTACAAACAAAATAAAAAGGTCATTTTGTTCAATGAGCTAATGGAAAATATTAAAATACCTTTGGGACCTAATTAATAAAAAATCTGAATATGTGAGTCTCACATTTAAAAATTGAAAATTACTCACTCATCTCCAAGGCCCCAACCCACCACTCAATCCTAACTATAAAATCACTTTGACCTTTTTAAAGAAACTAAGTATATAAAATTAATCATTTTAAAATGTCTATAATTATTTACCCTCAAAACTAATTTACCTTACTTGGAAGCTATTATATAATATAATTACATATAAAATACTCCCTCTGTCCCTAAATATAAGACCACTTTTGAGATTCAATTTCTCTCTAATTATAAGTTCACTTTCTACTTTATATCACATGTTTATTCATATTTTTCCAAAATTACCCCCACTGTATACTTCTTCTTTCTACCAATCCCATTGTACACTTCTTAATTAGAAAAATTTTGGTGGGGGAGGAATAAAGAGGGAGGTTATTAAAAAAATACGTAAAATCACCTAACTTCACTTTTTCTTAGTCTTTCTAAATTAAATAAAGTGGTATTATATTTAGTGAGGGAGTGAGATTAAAATTTACCAGTTTATTTGGGTTTAATGAATACGCCAGTCAAATTGTGTGGGAATTCTGAATCCTTTTTTGTATTCCCTCCGGTTTTAAATATAAGACCTAATTGACTTTTTAAGAAAATCCTATAAAAAAGCAAAATAAGTTAATTATAAATTGATTTACCTAATTTTTTCCCTTAAACTAGTCTATTCTACTTATAAACTAATGGATAATCTAAAAATATGTCAAATATGTCATGATTTAATAGACTATTTTGCAACCTTAACCTTTCAAAAAAAAGTCATCTATGTCCTATATTTAGGAACGGAGGTAGTATTACCTAACAAGACAAGGAAAAAAAATACCCGTATACTATGGGCTAAAAGGTCTATTTTTTATTTTTTTGCCATTAATCCATTATCGTTTTGAGTGACCCCTGACCAGGGTGTCACGTAATGTTTTATTTAGCTCTATATTTCTTGTTTTGTTGAACAGGGGCCACTTTTAATGTTTTGCTTAGTTTTATATTCCCCCTTTTGTTGAATTCCGATTATATAAAGAAAACCGCAATTGAATCACGTTGCAGCCATATTTGTATTAGATTAAAAAAAAAAACCTTGAGAGTGTGTATATATATGGAAAAAGTTGGCCACCATAAAGTTAAACAAGATTTGGAGGAATGGCCACAGATCAGAAAAGGAATAATACACCACTGGTGGGTCTCAATCCAAAGAAGATGCCTTCCTTCCAGATGTGGCCACTTCTACTAATCATCACAATGAATGTGATCACATTCATTCCTCCTAAAGTTGAAGCCCAAAAAACCATATTTATATTAGCAGGACAAAGTAACATGGCCGGAAGGGGAGGCGTGGTCAACGGAAGCCAGCCGTGGGACGGGGTGGTGCCGCCGGAGAGCCAGCAGAATCCGGGGATACTGCGGCTGAGCGCAAAGTTGGAGTGGGTGGAGGCAGAGGAGCCATTGCATAAGGACATAGACAAGACCAAGACATGTGGAGTTGGGCCGGGTATGGCATTTGGGAATCGGGTCCTGAATAGGAGGCCCGATTTGGGAGTGGTGGGATTGGTGCCTTGTGCTATTGGAGGGACTAATATAATGGAGTGGGAAAGAGGAAGAGAGCTGTATAGTAATATGATGAAAAGAGCTAAGGCTTCGGTGAGAGATGGTGGGAGTATTAGTGCTTTGCTTTGGTATCAAGGTGAATCTGATACTATTAATCTTGTTGATGCTCAGGCTTATGCAGCTAGATTGCGCAAGTTTTTCTCTCATGTTCGGGCTGACCTAGAGTCTCCATTGCTTCCAATCATCCAGGTATTTCTTTCTCTTTCATGCTCTCCATTAGTAATTTTATTTATTGAATTGTACAAATTTGCAATGACATGTTTTTTTTTTGTTAAATATCACTTGGTAGTCCGGACTCGAGAGGTAGGAGTGTTGTCTACATAGGCAACTAAGACAAAGTTGTCTCTACTCCCAATGAGAGAGCTTCCCGGGATTTGAACACGTGTTTGCATCCTTACGGGGTTATAGTTCACTTACTAGCTCAACCAATTACCCATTGTTTAATTGAATGTCTTGTTGATGAGCCAAAAGTTATTTTATCAGCTAAAAATTCACCCCACCATTAAAATTTAATGATGGATAAAATCGGTCTCTTTTAATATTTTAATGATAGCATTGCATAAAAAAAGTTCAACATAACATAATAGTGATCCTCAGTGAAAGTTTTTGGGCCTAAATCCTTTAATTTATTTTTTATTTAGACTAATATATTTGAGTTGTATCATATAATCTAATAATGTATTACATATATTATGATCAAGGAACACACTAAATTTCTTTAATGCCTTAAAAAAAGTCAGCTAAATAAGGAGTATAATATTGTGGAGTTATCTTGGCAAAAAAAATAGTATTGTGGAATTAACGGTTCTTTCCACTTTATTATATCATATATACTGCAATTTGATACTATCATAACCTGAAAAGAAAGAGACACGCAAACCTTAACTTCAGGTATTGTGAAGAGATGTCCACGCCAAGTCGCCTACCCCCCACCATTAACAAACTAAGAGACAAGAAAAAATATAGGAAGGCACGGCTTAGATTGTTTAGATTGATGGACCTTCGTTGTCTTGCTTCACACTTCAATTTAATATCCTTTGTCGCCACTTGTTTTGCGTGTGTTCCACACCATGTACTATAAACACCATATAATTGACAGTGAAAGTGCGCCGACTAATTGTAAACTTCCATCCTCCATCGTCCTGACTTTTAGATATGTATTAGTATTTTGCTATAAAACTACTTTTCCAAGAAATGAAATTTTTTGAAAAGTTATATAAAACCACGCCATTCATAAATTATTAATAGTTGTTTACTTGAAATTCCATGTAACACATAGATAGCCAACATATGGAAAGCTAAGAATAAAAAGGTTGCAATAAAACAAGTATAGGAGGGCGGGTGAGGTGAGCGTTCCTAATATGAAAGCATGATATGGTAAAGAGACTAATATGGAGCACCAACTTTAGGTTGTATTAATAGTGTAGATACATGTATTTGAGCAGGGGGTAGTTGGCTATTTATCTGATAATGATAACACGTTAATAATCATAACGATGGTTCGGTAATTTGGTTGGTGCTTATCAGGTGGCTTTGGCATCGGGTATGGGCCCATACAAGGAGACAGTGAGAGAGGCCCAATTAGGGATGGACCTTCTGAATCTGTGGACTGTTGATGCGAAGGGCTTGCCTCTTGAGCCTGACGGGCTTCATCTGACGACCCCAGCCGCAGTCCATGTGGGTCAAATGATGGCCAATTCATTCCTTCACTTCCAGCCTGCTCCATTGCGAGCTCAAGCTCCATTGTCCAATAATAACGCTCCCCCTCCTCCTCATATGCTTTGTAATTTTGCAGTTGCCTCATTAATTTTTTTCTTCTCAGTTTTCTTATAATTTTCTTTTAGTATTTATTTCCACCTCCTCCTTTTGTCTTTCTTCTCTCACTGTTATACGGATATGCAACAATACTTGATCAATGTGAAAAATTCATCAGTAAAATGTCTCTTTATTTTAATAAAACAAATAAAAGCGGGAGATTTGTTAATTGTTTACTTCCCACTTCTTATACCATGCAACAGTGTGTACTGCAAATGGAAAAAAAAATATATAAATTGTGTGCACAACATATCATATTGTGAAGAAAGTGGGGGGTTATGAGGTCATAGAGGAAGAGGATACGTATGAATGCAGGGCCCAACCACGCACATTGAGGAAATGTGAGAAAGGCAGCGAGATTGAAGGGAGGTGTGATCATTACTGATAGAGAGGGTGTTGATGGGATTACATCATGAGATTACATCATAGAGAGGGTGTTGATGTGATTACATCATGAGAGGGGAGAAACGCATATTAGTGCAGATGATTTATACTATCTCCCCATTCCTCATTATGAAAAATGTTTTGCAAATATATTTGATTCCTCTAAACTAACTTATTTTACTAATAAATTAACATATAATCTAAATATACTTGTCATATATTATAATTCAGCTGTCTAGTATACTTTCTTAAATTTCCAAGAAAAGTTTAAGGGATATTATATTTAGACCCAATAGGAGAGTATATAGTACCACTTGACCTTTTTGTATTTCATGTGAGGTCCCGGTGAGTGCATGTGCATCAGAACCAGAGAGAAAAAGCAGCAAGCAGAGGTCACTTTTGTTCGAGTCCTTGTCCTTATCTTTGATAATATAAATTCCTCATCTCAATTGTTGGACCTGAGTTATATTTGCAGTTCGCACTTATATACTATCACATCATATGTATGCACTATTCTATTATACTCCAAACATACTGGTCCCCAGAAAGCAAGTTGAGCTGCAAAAACCTGTTTTTCAATAAAAATAATTAATCCATACTTATTTAGACAATCATTTTTGTATTTTTGGCTAACAGAACGGGCTAATTGCGTTCCCAATACACCTCGACGAAGCAGATTCCTAACCACATCTGAAAGGTTAGTTAAGAGGTGTGTAAAGTGTAAACCCTCAGCTTGTATCCATCATGCTCAGTAGAGCCGAGACACCAGGATCCAATATAATTTGAAAGGCACTGGCGCACTCATTTACCCGTGACTGTTTTATGGGCGCCATGCCGCCATCGGAACTAAAATGAAGCAAAGCACGCTAGAGCTTTTCTTTGGAAAAAAGTTACTCCTCCCTAAGTAAATAGTACATGATCTATTTGTGTGATATTATTATTAATATATAAGATTTTTTTTAAGTTTTTCTTTAAATTATTACTGAATATATAAAAAAATTTTATTCATAATTTTTATTAATTAGGTCTTCAAGGGTATTTTAATATTTATTGCGCTATCTTTAGAAGAACGTGCAAACCTCTCATAAATAATCTTGATAGGACATCACGTATGAAATGCATGGCTTATATTTATAACATGATAATTTAAAAGTAAAGGTATCTTAATAAACAAATAAAAGTTGTGAGGGTCAAATATAACACTCGAAACTTTGATATCATTATTCTATATTGTCGTCAAATTTACTGAGTTAACATTCGAATTTTACTCTTTTTACCACTCTATCTATAACCCAAAATATTGCATGAGTCAATTAAACTCTTACTACCTCTAGATTTTTTAAAAATCACGAGCTTGCATGGTAAATAATGTATCATTTTTACGTTTATATATACCTTAAATAAAATCATATTAATTTGCTCTAATATTCATTTGAATTATTTTTATTTAACCATATTAAATGGATTTACATATAAATTTCATGGAACTTTTTTTTTGAGGTTAGTAAAGTTGTTAATATATTTAGGGAAAATGTCATTTAAATCCCTCCGAATATGCAAAAGAACAATTCAGGAACTCAAACTTCCAAAAGGACCATGAAGGAACTAGGACCTAGTTGACATTTTAAAATTGTGTGAAAAGACAAAATTGCCCTAATCATAAAACAGAAATTACTAACCACCGGAGGGATTTAAATGACATTTTCCCATATATTTATTACAATTAACTTTATTCAAAGTATATATCTAAATTAAATTATTGTTATTTTTGTATATTTTATTTAATTATATGTTGAAAACATGCATATATTGATTAATAAAAGTAAACACGCGTGTATTTACAGTCCGATTTTACACTATTCTCATACGTTTTCTTAAACAGATCAGTTTTACACCTTGATATTAATTATAATTTATATACAATCCTTTAAAAGTTCAGGCTTCTAAAGAATTAAGTCTTAAATTCAATTTAATACTTTCAAGTATCAATGGTCATTGGCAAAGAGAGTGCTAATGTAATTATGATAACTTAAATCTTACCCTGTCACTCTGCTTTGCCGATGTTGTTGATGAATTGATGATGCCCACGCGTTGCTACTGAGTTCCTCGAAGATAGACACGAATGACGCAGCATCAACAAAAATGTTAAACACATAAACCCGAGCCATTCAATATGCCTGCCAGTTTTAAATTTTCATTCAGGAAAAATCATATCACTTAGCATCATGGAGCTCAACTCCTGTGTGTCATGGTTGTTCCTAACGGTAGTAGTAATATTAAGCCATTCGTCACGGTGGGCCACGGCCAAGACAAGGGACATATTCATACTTGGAGGACAGAGCAACATGGCGGGCCGCGGCGGCGTTCACGGTGGCAAGTGGGACGGCAATGTCCCACCGGAGTGTAGGCCCAACCCATCCATTCTCAGACTCAACGCTCAAATGCAATGGGAGGAGGCCCACGAGCCTGTCCACGTGGGCATTAACGTGGGACACACGTGTGGCGTTGGGCCCGCCATGGCATTTGCTAACCACGTGATTGGGCCGGTGGGTGGGGCGGTGGGCCTGGTCCCCTGCGCGGCTGGTGGGACCCGGATTGCACAATGGAGCCGAGGGTCTCGCTTGTACAATCGGCTCATAGAACGAGCCAATAGGTCTGTGAGTGATGGTGGCACTATTAGAGCACTTCTTTGGTATCAAGGTGAGAGTGACACTGTTAGAAAAGAAGATGCTGACTCTTATAAAGCTCGCTTAGAGACATTTTTCTCTGATCTCCGTTCTGATCTAAGGCTTCCTTCTCTCCTCATTATCCAGGTTCACTGGCTTATCTAGATCTCCTTCTTTTACATATCAACTCATTTTTTAATTATCTTTTAATATGTAGATACATATGAGATTAAGGTATAAATCTATCTGAAAGTAAAAATTTAGGAGTATTGCATGTCTACAGTTTTTTTTAGAAGTTATTTTACCCCTTAAAATTATCAAAACATAGCAATTTTATCTCTTTATTTTTAAATATATAGACCACTCTTAAGATTCATTTGGACCTAATTATAAGAATTTTATCCACTTTATCAAGTATATTTATTCATCTTTTCACAAAATACCCTAGGTATACTTTATAATGTTTGAACCCAGTGTGAGCTTTTTTAATTTAATTTAAGAGTACTTTCAGAATAGATGCTAATATTAACTAATTTAACTAGGCTCTTTACTTTAAAAACAAATGAAAGTGTTCTTATAATTAGATTGAAAAAAGTTCGAGAGTTCCATGTTATTTTCATATGAAGTTGCTACGTTCAGTGGGATATAGACATAGATGCAGTGACTCTTGTCTTGTGACTGTGCTTCACGTACGATAGAGTAGTTTGATTTGAACTATGTAAATGTCACGCCGTTGTTGTGCCATAATTGTTTCTGTTGGTTAGTATATGTTACTGTTTGGATACGTTTCCAAAAGCTATTCTGACTCCCAAACTTAGGTTTCACCCAAAGACATCCAAATACTCAATTTTTTTAGATAAGCTATTTTGAGAAGAAAAGATAGGTTTGAGGTTCTAAAAGCTATTTTGAGAAAAACAACATTTTTCTCTTTTTCCAGCTGAAAGTTTCGATCTCTCGTTTAATTAAAACACTTATTTTGAATAAAAGAAACATGAAAAGTTATTCATCATAACTATTTTTCAAAAAAAAACTATATTCTACTCGAAATTTATTTTTAAAAGCTATTATCAAAAAGTTTAATCCAAACACTCTTATTTCATCAAAAGTTATTTTTCAGAAAAGTCATTCTACTCAAAAGCTATTATCAAAAAACTATTTTCCCAAAAATTATTCTCGAAAAACTGAATATAAACACGCCCTATGTCTTGTGTGTGCCGACAGCTTTGCTAGTTGAGCCTCGATTTCATAAGAAAGTTTGTCTTTTCCTTTCTATATAGACCGTCGTCTCATTTCAGTTTCTCCCTTAATGCTGTCCAACTGGACTACACAACAGACCAGTAACACCCAATATATAGATATTCCCTCTGTGCTTATTATAAGTCACCTAACTAATTTTCTCACATACTAATAAAATTGGTTAAATACATTTAATTTGTCTTACAATTCAAGTGCTTTCTGATTTCACCCCTAATAATTATACTTATTTCCTAAACTATTAACTATCACTCTCTCCTACTACCCCTATTAAATATGAGCATATGTGGAAAAAAATAATTAATACACATCGAAAATCATGAAGTGACTTATAAAAAAGACCAAGAAAAATTGGTAGTTAGTGACTTATAATAAGGACCTGGAGGTAGTATTTGGAAAATGTTTTTGGGCCTACAGATTTTACTATATTTGGCATTAGTGATTTTGGACTGTGGGAAGTGAATTTGCAAAATAACGGTGCAGGTGGGATTGGCATCTGGGGAAGGCAAATACGTAGAAAAAGTGAGAGAGGCACAACTGGGGACGAAATTGCCAAATGTGAAGTGTGTGGATGCCAAAGGACTACGCCTCAAGCCTGACAACCTTCACCTCACCACCATGTCTCAGGTTCACTTAGGCATCAACTTGGCTCGTGCCTATCTAGCCTCTTCCTCTCGGGCTCCAACCTACCCTCACCACTAGCTAGCCCTCATCTACCCATATGACTACAGAATATATGCATTTGCCTCTGTTATGAATGAGTCCATAATATACAACATATTAACATTCACTGTGTCTTTAATTTTATATTGTCAGATATTTTATTAAAATATCTCCTTTAAGTGACCCGCACGTTAGATGTATTAGTTTTGTTTAGGATAATTACGATCATAGTATTATTGCTAATTTTGATGGAAAATTATAATAATAATTAAGGTCATACCCTTTAAACAATACATACATGTCTCATTAGTGAAAAAACATATTCATGTATTTATTTATAAATAGGAGTTTCCCTTACTTACGAAGATTAAATCCAAAAAACAAATCATCACTGAGTCTCTTTATCAGTAAGAAGATTCCTCTATTTCTTTTATTTATGTCACATGTGGTTCAAGGGATGCTTATCGGTTCATGGATGGATTCCTCCTACAAATCAAATAGCAATGATAAGAAGTATTTTTATGATATAAATCTTTCACTGTTTAATCTGTCACCGGTAGAAATTCTATGTGCATGTTTTACTTTTTAAGTATAGGATTTTCCCAAGCATATATATGAAAATTTTTTTCTCCAACTTAGCCTCTACTTGCGCCTATATTGAATTCCTGATTTCTATTTACAGCTAATTAAATGACTTCAATTGGCATCATCATGATCCAGAACACGAGTAAGAAATAATTCCACGCCTATGTATGTATTGACTTCAATGTACGGATAATCGCAAACGAACGAGTTCACAAGTCGTTGCGCGAGCTAGCTTGCTAGCAGGCTTGACCGAGAACAGCGTCAGCATATATGAAACGTGTTAAATTTGACGGTGGACATTTTAAATCGATCAGTCCTGACTTATTAAGAAGCACAAAATAAATTCGGTTACATAAACGTGTTACGTTTTAAGATAAGTGTAATTACATTATTTTATGAGCGTCAGCAAACCTGACGATGGACGTATTAAAGGATCAGATTGATAGCTGGATTAAGAAGGACGACCAAACCGCCTCCCTCAGGTATCAACTGATTGACTTTACCAAAAACGGGTGTTTCGTGATCATTATTAGTATTATTTAAGAGGTACTACACGTCAATTTGATAAACTCCATCTTTATATCCCAAGTCAAATGGTCCGCGACCAGTGAAAGAATACGACGGCACTCTTGTTATATTTTCAAACAGCCTTACATAATCTTTCTTCTTTATTCGGAAGATTAATGATCATCATGTCAGTTTGGCACGTGTTTATTTTAATTTAATACGTAGAATCACTCTGGGAACAATTCCTTTAATTTGCCGAAAGCAATGCATAAGATAAACAATGTAATTAAGCTTTATGCATGCAACTACATATCTCACGGGTTATATCTACACTGATGGGAAAATTTTATGGATCCGGCGCCGAATGCTGCAGCCCCTCTTTTTCTATAGTAACTTTGGAGAAAAATACAAAGGGAGATGCTCTAAATAAAGGAGGTAGACCAGATTAATTAAGTTAGCATTTAAAACAAACTAGGTGTGGTTGTATATAATTTTTTTGACAAAAAGTTAAAAGTTGCTCGTTATAAATAAATTTCAGACTCCACTTTGATCGATGATAGATTGAATTTAACTGGTATTTTTTAAGCAAATATACTTGATGGTCACCACTTCATTTTAAAATTATTTCTGAACTTCTATAGCACTCTATTATTTTATTTATTTGTTCCCCTTGATATATATAAAATTTGAAATGTCTATATATAAGACCGATATATCTAAAAGGTGGATACATTAATGGTATGGTGCATAATAAATAGCTGACTAGATTCTGCAGGTTCGGTTAACCATTTTGTTGCTAATGATCACGAATGATGAATATTAATCTTTTATTCAATTTATTCCTTATTGTTTTTCTCTTTTTAGTTTTGACAGTGTTGATGATTATCGTACGTTTACATTTAAGTCATGTGATTGTCATGGAATAGCAAAATGACTAATTATTATAAGACGAACAGGGACCACTGATAAGTGTCGTCCTTTTCAATAAAGAACTTTTTTCCTGTGGACAGTAATTTTCGAAATACATTTCCATGGACATGGGAGGCCGATATATATGGGATCGAGAGAATTACATGATTAAGAACTCAGCTCGGAGAATCCAAAAAACATCCAGGGCCGTGTGCGGGCTTGTTTTCTTATTATATACAGTAGTACTTGTTTCTTTAAGCCAACATGTTTCACTGTTTTAGAAGCCACTACGTCCCACCACCCGCTATTTTACAGTTTATTGGCATTTTCGTTTCATACAATTAGTTTATTAGTACTGATGAGAACAATGCCATTTATCACATTAAGCTATTATGAGCACCCACCTGCGCATGTCTTGTCGAATATAAATTTTCTTCTTCCACTTCAGGTACGTAATACTTTCACAAAACATATGCTTTGATAATTATATACCCTCAAGTGAAGGGGCAAGCAAATTGATTGATGCACATATAATTAACATTTATGTTGACACAGAACAAAATCTAATGAAGCAACCAAGATCAAATAGAATCATCAAAGGAGAAAAAGTAATCGCATAGTACAATATATTGACAATTCTATTTATCCCAGATTCCGACTTCCATGAAGCCATCCTGAGTAGCACAGCCTCTAAACATGCCATTACAATTAAAGCCAAAAGCAACTTCCCCAGTCTTAGACACAGCAATAAGACCAGCCATCCCTTCATCCAACCTTTCCTTTATAACAAAGTCAACCGCCTCTTGAAGCTTCATTCCCTTGTACTCCATGACCGCCGCCACCTCACGCGCCAGCGTGGCGCGTATGATAGCCTCCCCCTCGCCAGTGCATGAAACAGCGCACACGTCACACGCGTACGTGCCAGCTCCGATCAAAGGCGAGTCTCCGATCCTTCCGGTCATTTTGTTCATCAACCCTCCGGTGGAAGTCCCCGCCGCACACCGCCCTTCACTGTCCACCACCACGCATCCCACCGTCTCCGGCGCGTATACGCTGATGGGCAGTCCATTCATTTGCAGTGGACTCTCTATTCCTGCTCCACACGTGTCCTTCCCTAGTGGAACCCTATAATCAAACTGTCCCAAAACATTTATAAATATAAATGTGTCAAAACTCAATTTTGTTTGAGCATTTGCTTTGTTTGATTATATATCGTTGAACTATGGATTAATGGGACATATATATACTACATTCGTTCCTAAATATAAGAAAGTTGATTTTTTTTAGAATCCTAAGAAAGCAAAATGAACAATTTAATCATAACATATGTTGTATATTATTAGATCATATGTAAGTTTAAAAATCAAATAAACTAGTTTAGTGAAAAATTTTGGGAAAATCAATTTTTAATTATCTTATTTAGTTTTCTTAGGATTCTCCAAAAAAGTCAAATTGCTCTTATGTTTAGTAAAGGAGGGAGTATGTTGGAACTTGTCATTCCATCATAAAAAGTTTAAATCAATATGTTGCCCTTAATTAATATCTTAATCTTTTGGACGTGGGACTTATATTTCTCCAACAATTATGTTATTTTTGCAAGCAGGAATAGATACGTACAATAATGGTATTGGCTTCCTTTGCCAGCTTTAGCATTCCAACGTTTTCCTGGGTGATGAAGTATTCATTGTCCACAGTTTCCACACCCTATTTCACTTTACATGTACGGTTGTAAATTAGTGGTGGACGTAAATATAGGAATATATATATATGTATGGAAAAGCCAAATTAAAGGTGAGGAATTGAAACCTGGTTCCTGGCGAATTGTTCGGCGCCTGAGAAAGCAAGGTAAGAATGAGGGGACTTTTCCATGACGAGTCTGGCCAATGAAATTGGATTCTTAACGGTGGTCACACCCGACACGGCCCCGCATCTTCTTTTTGGACCGTCCATTATGCTAGCTTCCATCTCCACCGTCCCTTTCTCCGTCAGCGCTGATCCACGCCCCGAGTTGAACATAGGATCTGTTTCCAACTCTCTCACCTAGACACATATATATCATCACATACATTCACATATATGTTAATTAACTAATTGAATGCATGTATGTAAAATCAACCAATAATAAAGCCTTAGCTTCCATCTACACGTTTGTTGAAGGTAATAAAATAATGTACACGTCATGTATGCATGGGAGATAATATATAGTGGGTTGTGCGTGTGTATAGCTATATATATTTGTACTTACGACGAGTTCGACGACGTCGATGGCAGGGAGGTTGGATTTGAGGGCGGAGATGCCGAGTTGGAGGCAACGGGAGAGGAGTTGCTTGGCGTGTTGTTGACGGTGGGAGGGGAGATTAGGGTCGACGCCTGCGCCACCGTGAACGGCTATAGCCCAAGCACCCATGATTCTTTCCTCCCTCTGCCTGCGAATATCTGCTCTTTCAATTCTCTCTAGGCTGGCCTGTTTAATATGGCTGTGTTTTTATGGTGTTATGATTATTATTATTCCAGATTCTCTTGCTGGGGTTATTTATAGCCTCTTTCGGACTCCAACCCCCTCTCCATTCCAATTTTATTACTTTTTTCCTGTTACGGTATTTCCATTTCAATTATTATGTTTCAAATCACAAATTGACCTCCGTTGAAAACACTAGTCTTAATATAATGTTGTCTAATTTTACCATAAAAATAAATTGGAACTACTTTACTGGAGAGGAGGTGAAGGAGAATTTTTTTTTTGGGTAAGTCTCATTTGCCACGTCATTTATGGATTAGCTAATTGTAAATAAATATCCTGGATGTAACATGGAATTTTTCAATCTGATTCGATCTATGAAAATGTTTTTCAACATATAAAATTAAAATGGTTTTTTATTCCCAACTTAGTTTTTTTATAGTATATAGTGAGATTAAAAATTCCACCTCAAATATAATGCGGTTGTTTTCAATTGGTTTATCTAAAAATTTATAACCATTAAAATCTCAACCTGATGTTATGTATTTGTCCTTTTAAATTAATGAGTATAAAATAAAAGATAAAAATAATAGCTTAATTATCATTGTTCCAAAAATTATCGTTCAACAGAAAAATCATTCTTTTCAAAGAAATCAAGTATGTCTTTTTTAGATGAGATCTATACGTGGCGAAACCGGTTTATAACTTATACCTTAAAATCTGGTCGAATAAAACCCAAATCAGTGCCAACTTCTAAGGGGAAAAGATTATGTTAACCCTGATGATTTTTTCCCTATTGGTGGTCGATTCGAATTTGGCGAGCTGGCTCCAATCTCATATTTAATTGGGGCAGGCTTTAACTAACAGAGATCACCTATTCAAACAAATGGATAATCAATCAATTGATTAATTATAAAGTTTACGACTAAGCTTTGATATATGATCCTTTTGTTAGCAGGTAAGGTCAGGCCAAGATTTAATTTAGTTACACGAGCCCAGAAACTTCTTTAGGCATACTACTGCCTTATTTTCATTCTAATTAAATCCATTCAAATTAAATTGATTATACTACATATATATATATATATATAATCAATTGATTATATATATATTTAATAAAATAATTATGTTTGTACAAGGGAGAAGGTTATGATAGTTAATAAATTTAACTGAAAATTAACTCATGCCTCCTTTACTATTTTAACTGTTGCCTTATGAAAATGAAGTTGTAGATAAGTTCATAAAATATTAATTTAAAATATATATTCTGTTTGTGTTTTATATATGTATCCATCTTAATTACTTAATATATAATTTATCAATATACTTTTATCATATATAATATAAATACATAAAAAGGTAATCCTGATCGGCGGCATATATACAGACTAAACTTTGAGTGTGTAGGAAAAAGAAGGATTGAAGTATTATTTTGGAAATAATGAGAATGTAAACAATCCTTACACGATCTAACATCTTTTAGTAATCTTCTCAATTTTCAATCAAGGTTTTCAATCTTGATATTGACACTTATGCCAATATATATATATATATATATATATATATATATATATATATATATATATAGACACACACACACACATAAACACTGCACGTCTGCTTTTGTTTGTGATTGTTAACTGTATATATATGTCATATATAGCTTGCTAGCTATCATCATAATATAATCAGAAAGAATTCGCCAAATAATATTCTCCTTCCAAAGTATAAGGTCACTACAAAAACCTCGTTGTTTTTCAGCAATTGTTTTTTTTTTTTTCAACTTTCCAACGGCTGTCAACACTCAACAGTTGGACAAACACTAGAGTGTTGGAGCTCCAACAATTAAGCCAACCATTGGTAAATAGAGCGTGTCAAATTGTCAAGCAACCTTTAAAACCAACCATTTTCAATTGTCAATATTTTCTTTTTGAAAAAACTATATGACATAGCAACTTTTACTAATTTTTACTGTATGATTTTTTTAAAAAAAGGCACAATAGCAACGGTTTTAAAACGGTTGCTATGTCCTTTTAAAAAAAAGTATAAAACACAAATTAGGAATGAGACACACTACAAGGTTGAGAACCTTGTCAATGTTTACTAACCCTTACAATGTACTTCAATTTTTAAAATTTGAAAAGTAAATACTTATCGATGGTTATCTAACTATTATCGAATTGGCGGGAATGAAGCTCGCGCCAAATTAGCAACGGTTATCCATCACTTAAAACCGCTTCTAATACTTTTTGAGGCCAACTCCATGCATGCTCTCTACAACGGTTTCCCCATAAACGTGGTATGTGGTCATGTGCACTCTTTCTAACGATTGGTCACAAAATGTTGGAAAGCATGTGTTACTAAACAGCCACCTAATTTAATTAGATTAATTATTGGGTTAATTAAGTTATTAAAAATCATGTGATATTATTAAAATATTTTAATTATACCATTGATTCTCACCTCTCTTTCTTATTTATTTATTAATGAGGAGTACTAATCAATAGAGATGATTCAGGAAAAAATGTGAGAAAATTAAATAAGCAAAAAATATTTTATATTTAATAACAAGCTCATATTCTCAAATATAAAGGTTATATGTTTATCACGGGTGGGGTGACAAATCTCAATGTTAAAGCGGAACAAGTAGTTTTCCGTGCTTTAAGAGAAGCTGTACCTCTATGTTAAGTAGTGTATCAATAAATGAAGGGTAAAGGGGCAAAAATAGCCACCGTAATTGCCAAAATGGACAACTTTGGCACCCGTAATTTCGAGGGTGCAAAACCGTACACTATAAACCAAAATGGGGCAAATCTAGCCACACCGTTAAGTTCTTGTTAACAGACGTGTATTTTGGTGTGGGGCCCACATTCATTAAACGACTTGGCAGGACAGTCAGCACCTGAAGTGATTACACGTGGGAACCCCTGCCACATCACTCATCATCACCAAATTCCCAACCCCAGCCGCCTCCTCCCCTGCCCCCCCCACCCCCAGCCCCACCCCTCCGCCCTCCTCGGCCCACCCCCTCCCCCCCTCCCCCCTCGGCCCCCCACCCCCACCCCCTCCCTCCTCCTCCCCTGCCCCCCCACCCCCAACCCCACCCCTCCTCCCTCCTCGGCCCATCCCCTCCCCCCTCGGCCCCCACCCCCTCCCTCCTCCATCCTCGGCCCCCACCCCCACCCCCTCCTCCCTCACCCCTCCTCGGCCCCCCCACTCTCAGCCTCCCTCCTCGGCCCCCACCCTCCCCCCTCCACCCTCGGCCCCCCACCCCCACCTCCACCCCCCTCCCTCCTCGGCCCCCACCCCCACCCACTCCCCCCTCCCTCCTCGGCCCCCACCCCCACCCCCTCAGCCTGCCTCCTCGGCCGAGGAGGGAGGGGGGAGGGGGTGGGGGTGGGGGCCGAGGCGGGAGGGGGGGTGGGGGGCCGAGGGTGGATGGGGGAGGGTGGGGGCCGAGGAGGGAGGCTGAGGGTGGGGGGGGCCGAGGAGGGGTGAGGGAGGAGGGGTGGGGGTGGGGGCCGAGGAGGGAGGGGGTGGGGGTGGGGGGCCGAGGGGGGAGAGGGGAGGGTGGGGGCCGAGGAGGGAGGCTGAGGGTGGGGGGGCAGGGGAGGAGGCTGGGGGTGGGGGGGCCACGTCATAGACAAATCAGCATTGGGGTGCCACGTCATGTCTCACAGTGCCACGTCATTTGCCATATCAGCATTCCAATTCACTTAACGGTCAAACTTAACTCCAATTTTTAAGATGACTAAATTTGCCCCATTTTGGTTTATGGTGTACGGTTTTGCACCCTCGAAATTACGGGTGCCAAAGTTGTCCATTTTGGCAATTACGGTGGCTATTTTTGCCCCTTTGCCCATAAATGAAATAGAGTAATCATAAAAATTAAGGAAAGTTTTTTTGGAATACGCTGATGTAATGTACTGATAATTTTTCACACCACATATAGATTATCAGGAAATTGTGAGCCGAACATAAGATATATGATAAACGTGGATTTGACGGGTCGATTCCCATGTATGTCCTTGTCCGTTCAGATATTTGATCTTTACGAGTATAATGCAGAAAATTATATGGTTGTTAAACTCTCACATTTGATTTTCTTTTTTATCCATGATCAAGGTATCCCTCACTCGACAAGTGAGATACTAATCCCCGCTGATTTGTAAACAGCTAAAAGAGTGGAACAGCTTATCTGAGAGATTTAATGTTTCTCCATACCCATTCATATTTGATTTTCTAGTTTTAATGTATTTACAATTATATCTAATCAAAACATGTTATGAGTCGCTTAAATTTATACCGGCCGTAAACTTGTGAAATACTCACAAGTTTACATATACCATTTTCACGTTTTTAAATCAATAGAAAATCGTATTAGTTTGCTTTAAAACTAATGTTAATTATTTCAATTGTACCATATTTAGTGAATGAGCATCATTGATAAAGTATAAATGTTTATGTATTTAATATCAACTATTAATATTTAATATATATTAAATTCAATTATTGTTATTTTCTTAATATTTTTAGTCCATATAAGATTTCAACTGTCAAAATTCGTTAAGAAACATGTAAAAGTTTGTTAGATGTTTAAGTTAATTCATTTTTTCCAATTCTACCCTCATTTGTGATAAGAAATATGTAAACATTAATAGATATGAAAGCTTTGGGTAAAGTAGAAAAAACACATTACATAGTGAGAGAAATATGAGGGAGAACTCTTATATTTTAGGTTAAAATCATTCAAATTTTGGGATTGTGGCTATTAATTTGTGATTCTTCCTTTTGTCTTTAGCTCTCTAGCTATGACAGATAAATCTGTTGCATTGGTATGATAAAGGAGTTGGTCAGAAGAATCAGATTAAACCGCCACGGTACTCTTCATGGCTTCTTCGTTAAGTAGACCCAAGGGGTGGATCTGGATTTTCTAAGCTCCATTTTCTAAGCTTCTCTAAGTCTCCTTTTATTCCCACCCTTTTTTTTCATCCAATGCCTAATAAATTGACACATGTAATATGGAGTATTGAAATTCCTGAGTCCTCCCTCACTCAATCCTCACTTTTCATAACACTCTCTCTCCTCCATCAACATTTCTCACAACCCCCCATCCACCTCACTTTCCTCCAACCCCCATCCCCCTCCAATGCTACCTTCCTCCACCCCTCCAGCATCATTAATCCAGCCATGAATATTCTTTCTGACTTACATGGATCTTCCCATTTCTATTCTCACAACACTTTAATCTTGCAAAAACCAGTTTTTATAGAAGATTTGAGATTTTTCCGAGGAGATTGAAGAATGGAAATAGAAAAAGTTTTGGAAAGAAGTAATAAGAAGTTATTGGTTGATACAGCAGATTGGTGTATGTTCATGGGAAAGGGAGGATTTATCGGTGGGGCATGAAGAATAGAACAGAGCAATGGATCTTGAGAGCAATGTTAGTAAATAGGTCGGTGGAGAAGAATTAATAACAGTAAAGCTACCGCAAACACAGATCTGAACAGGAGAGAGAAATGAATGGGGAAGTTGTTAGGAATTGGTAGAGAGATATGGTGAGGTGGGGTGTAGGAGAGTGTAAACATGTATCTCCTTTTTTAGGCACATGTGAGCCATTAGATGAAAAGAAGGGTGAGGATTAGAGGAGGCTTAGAAAATGAAAGCTTAGAAAATCCAGATCCCCAAGGGTATACAAATGCATGCATGATGGCGGCGGGAGGAATTAATTGCAAATGTTCAAATATGTAAAAAACTTAACTTGCATGAATAATCTGATGATAAGGAAGCTGGTGAGCTGAGTTTGGTGACTAATGGACACGAAAGCTCACCATTGATCATAGTCAGCTAATTAATTAAGCGACTTGCTTTAGACTAATTAATTAACATCGACCATGTGTATTTAAATTGAAGCGCCTTCCTAATTTAGGGACCAATTACGTACCTCGATTATTGAAATAATGAGAAGATAAGGATTACGATTGGCTCCAACATATTGGTGAATGGATAGGATATATGGAGTTTTGATTTGGTGTTCATCACTCATATTGTTTATCACATTCTCATCGCTACAAATACACAAAAAAACATTAGCACATTATAGACACCAAAACCTCTCATCATCTAATAGGGTCCACCGTATATGTATATGTGTGTGTGTGTGTGTATATATATATATATATATATATATATATTATATGACAAAATCAGATGAAACACGTACAAGTATGTATACTCGATATATAAAGTCAAATACGAGTACTATTTTTTTTTGCCAAAGATATAGTCAATGAATAAATAATATTGAGTTATGATATGGATGTAGCTAGGATATACTATAATACTGATTGTTTTTGGTTAATGACTAATTTAAAAGAAGTGACCAATGAGTTAGGGACCTCTCCGTTTAGTATTTATATAATTAAAACTTCTCTCACGCAAGTAGCTTCAGGTTAATTAACGCGTGACTACCCTGTTTTGTTTTTCCCCTTTACCGCTCTGCCCTGTTTCAGCTGGAGTATTAACTTTTGATAATATAAACTACTAGCACTTTAGATGATCGAAGTCCCTTAAATTTGATATGTCAGGCTCGAACCAAAAATATATGCATGACAAAATGTTTTATTGAGAGAAACATTTTTAATTTTTTCAGTGATCTTTAAGCCTTAAGATGTATATGTTCTAGCCAACTGCTAGAGAATACTATCAACAATCTAACAAAAAACATTAGTCCCTTGGATTCTATTTATATAACCTATTTTGAGGAATCGGCGTTGATTCAAAACACATGGCCTATTTGAAGATTTTATCATCAACTTTTTCCCAAATTATTTTAATTAACTCCCTTCCAATAATAATTAAAAAAAAAGTTTTGGGGGGGGGGATTTAGGAAGATAAGAGATATTCTTGCGTGAATCCGGTGCACCACGTCATTTGTGGTCTAACCAATCACAAGTAGACACATATGATCTGACATGTAATTTATAATTTGATGTGGCACCCTAAAAAAACTCAAATAACCTTTAAAAATATTTTTATTTACACTAGAAAATAAAAAAAACATTGAAAACATGATATTTGAATTTTTTCAGTGTTAGTTCCTATTTTCAGGGTGCCACATCAAATTAAAATTTACACGTCATATCGGATGTGTCTATTTGTGATTGGTTAGACCACAAATGACGTGGTGCACCGAGTTCACGCAAGAATGTCTCGGAAGATAATTAGTATGTATTAGGAAAAAATACAGCATACAAATTTATATAAATAACATCCTTAATTTTAATCAAATTTTTTAAATAATCATAAATTTAGGGCAAGAGGATTAACATTTACTCTACTCCTATTTCCAACAACACAAACATGCATACATTTAAGTTTTTCTCTTCCACTCTCAACGTGGATTGGTGTACCGAACCCTGCTCTATTCTAGCCCCAACACTAATTAATAGTAAACTCATCATGATCAGTCTACAATTTTGAAATTTATTTTTTTATGAAAGACAAAATGATATTAATAATAGATAGAAATTTTGAAATTTATTCAAAACGTTAGTATACTCTGTTTCTTTCATTTCACCTTTTTCATTACTGAATATTTTGAAATTGATTTTTTATTGCACCCTCAAAAAAGTTTATGTTAATTTGATGTACAAAGTACAACATAAAAATATATCCAAGAACATGTTACATAACATCAACGAACTTCCATCCCAAATTCAAAAGAGCAACTAATTTAAAAATCAAAATCACTTTTGCGTACCAAAGATAACACACACAAATACATACTCTTAAGGGCATGTATGATATATAATGGAATTACCAGATGGTATATGAAAAACAAAATGGAATCTATGGTGAGGCCAATTCCATCAGAATTCATAGATTTGCCTGCCATGATATAACTACAACCCATAAAATTTTGAAAATTTAAATGGAACTCTAATTTCACCCCTTATTCTCAATTCACCTCTTTCAGACCCTACCATCACTGATAGTCGATAGATCCCCAGCCACTTTCAAAGACCGCGCTTGCAAAAAGCATTCACTGACCAGGGATGGTTGGACACAGATAACAGCTTGAGTTCACTGGGTTCACGAACACGTTGTAGCTTAGATTCTCTAGAAGTGCAGATTGGCACATTCAAAGCATCATCAGAAGATGGAGAGACTAGCTTGCCGAGGTAAGCCAAATAGAGATATAAATACCGTCACTCTTCATTTCCATGTCTATATTCATATCCATTCCTATTTTCATTTCAATCAACATTAATACTAGTATAGCAAATAAGCTTTTAATCTTTTTGGCATATGGGGGCAAACATGCAGTATGTGCCTCTGTATGTAAGCCGAATTATACAGTAAACAAAAAAGATTGAATGATAATTAATTTGTGGAGAGAATGAAATTTGGAAAGGGACATGAAAACAAGGGAGCATGCCAACCACTACTATGCGGTAAAGGACATTTGTTTTGTGCCTTCCAATGGATTCTCATCATCACGTGTTCTATTTCTTTCTGTGGCCATCCTCTCTCTTTCTTTGGACAATTCTTTCTTTGGACAATTGCACCCACTACTCTTAAGGCCCACTTTCCCTATAATCAGTAGAATGCTAAACGTGAAGATATATAAGATAATTTTGACCGTTTAAATCTAAATGGAGTATTAAATCATGGATGCAAAGCAATGCCACGAAAACACGATATGATGGTCGCGGCAGAAGCAATATTCGATTTGTTTTAAAGGGCTCAACTGGTTCAAATCATCCATTAGACCGGAAGTTGAAGCAGTTAACCATGAATTCGAGTAGGTTTTAAGAAATTGGACGACTCAATAAACTCAAATAATGTTAAGAGGAATATTGACACGTGTGTATGCTTTTAAAACTGACTTTTGTCCAAAAATACCCATTAACCCCCAAATTTGACAATCTTTTTTATGACTTCTATATATTATAACTTGGATTTGAGAAAAAACGTTGTGATTGAGTTCTAAAATATATGTTTAAGCCATATTAAGATTTCATATAGTTATACTTTTTTATGAACTGATATAGTTACACGTACTATTATATATACATATAACATATATTTTTAATTAAGTAATACCTCATAACCCATCATCACCGATATAAACTAAACATGCTGGCCAAATATACGTACGCGCGCGCGCACATATAGATTGGTTGAAGGCAGGAAAATTAAAAGGTTTTAATGTAAAAGTTCTACATTAAAGATTATCACATTTATTTAAATCTATAGCTAGTCACACCAATTACCAGTCTGTTCGACCGTCACTAGAAAGCATGCTCGATCACAAATTTTGCGTAGCTAGATTCTAACGACAACGTCAATATCCCAGTGATGATTTATCTCTCTCACATACACATTTATATAGAAATTCCAATACACCAGTTGGAGTTTTGGGACATACAACCACGCAAAAATAGGAAGAACAGTATATGTGGGTATTATTGGTGAAACAAGATCGGAATTTTTATTTTATCAATTTACTTCCAAATTGGAGAAATGAATATTCGAGGAACAGTATATGTGAATATTCGAGGAACGCATACGTGATCAATAATTCAATATCATAATTCATATGCCAAGAAAACATGAACACGTTGTTATGTTGCGGTTTAACCCAAGCTTCATACTATTCCAAATTAAAAACGGTGGTACTGCTGATGAATGATCCCTCTTCATGAATTTCCCTGATCCACTTTTTCAATTTTTTTTCACCTCCCTTTGATTCCCTTCCTTTTATTTTACTGTATTGTGTATTCCCTCGTGTGAAGATTCGGAACCCCTTAAATTAAAAGCATTTGGTTAAGCAGTAGAGGCTCATCCAATTTGACTAAAGTCAGGGTTCATTCAATCCCTATTATTAAACTACAGACTATATGTTAAAACTCTTTGTTGATTATCTTACCCTTTGAATTACTCACAATTAGCGATATGGATTAGTTTATGACCGTTGATTTTAAAAGAGAGCATGTATATATATTGAGATATCGAAAAAGAGATAATAAAAAATAAAGAATGTATGAACTCCTTATACTTGATCACTTAACATAAAGATTATGCGGTTGACGTTGAAGGGTTAGGTTGATAGGTTTTTTATTTTACTTGTCCTTACCTCTCCTTTTTGAGAATATATAGAATACAGTTTCATTACTTAAAAAAGTAATCTTTTTTTACTTTTAAGAAAGCTATCTTTAATTAAGTTACGATCATTTCCTTGACTAATTATTCTTATTTAATTTTCTAACGTCGATTTTCCATCCATATGCTTATACATGTGTGTATATATTAGACATTTTTTGTCATATATGATATATATACGAGTGTGGCTTGCTACACATAGCGAGATAAGTATTTTATGCCAAAATATGTTTTGTATGCACGCTTCTTTTCATTATCTAGAGCAATTTATGCTTCCTCTCTTTTCATGCTAGTTACGTCAAAAACCATCACATCTTTCCCAAATCATCAGCATAAGATATAAATTAAAATTTATAGAGTCATATTATTCAAAAGTCGACACTGACACTGTGATTCATATTCTTAAAATCTCATAATCATCACGTGGTGGTAAGCCCAGAATCTAACTTTTTGAGTAATATATAGTCCCATAAATCGGAAGATGTATATCAGGCTAATTAATTAGTTCGAATTTCAACTTTAAAGTATTATCTTGTTAGAGGGTTTGGCACTACCTCTAGCCTCCCATGTTTCAAGTATATATATGTATTAGCCTCCCTAGTTTCTTAAAAAATTCTTTTGCAGCATAGATTCACTACTACTGCAGGTTGTATGTATGTATTCTGAAAAACTTTCTATACAAGTTCAAAAAAGAGTTAGTTTGTTATTGAAGTCGCACTGACGCCAAACTATCATATTTTCAAAATGGGCATTAACTAATTTTAATTAGTATTACAATTATATTTCATGTTTGTTATTGAAAGGGTAGAGTTGAGTTTTAAAGTCGGAGAAAGAAAAGCAAAATGGAAAGATATTGAGTGGCCCTAAAACACCGTTCCCCGCGCCCTTTTTCTTCCGTCCTCCGCCTTTAATGGAGCTCGCCTCTGTTGAAGGCACCACTAAACCCCCCCCTTCGCCCCATCCCGGGGCGGACAGGTCGTTCAAGAAGGTGAAGCTGCCGGACCCGCCCGCCCCCAGCGCCTTCACGGAGATCGCCGATGGTGCCTCCCCTCCCCTCGCCCTCGCTAACGGTGAGCCTTCCCAACCTGATTTCGTCCCAGAGACCCAAGGCATGGCAGATCCAACAGCCCCCTTACCTTCCTTCAAAGATAAATTGCTTCAAGGTACCAGCAATCTCGAAGTTGGAGAAGATGAGTACGAGCTGTGTGTGACAAGTGCAGATATTCAGCTTGGGATGAATGGTAATATTCCAACCATTGATTTTGCCTCGCACATCTTAGATGCTCTCAATAAGCGTATGGGTCTCGCCGTGGTCGTCAAACTCCTTGGGCGATCTATCAGCTATAACCAGCTGCGCCCCAGGCTCCAAACCCTCTGGAATCCCATAGGTGCTTTCCAACTCATCGATTTAGATGAAAATTGCTTTCTCGTCAAATTCAAGATTGAATCGGACTACCAGCATGCCCTGATAAGTGGCCCTTGGATGATCTTCGGCCACTGCCTCTCAGTACAGCCGTGGACACCCTCATTCAGCCCCCACCGCCACTCTGTTGATCAGGTTGTAGCTTGGGTCCGATTGCCACAACTACCTACCAGATACTACCAAAAGAACGTGATACGCCAAATTGGAAGCGTCTTTGGTGAAATAATCAAAATCGATTACAACACTGAATCCGGAGACCGCGGGCGGTTTGCGCGCCTGGCCGTTGTCCTTGACCTTACTCAACCCCTCACCTCAAAGATTCAAGTTGATGGTGAGATACTATATATTGAGTATGAGGGTTTACCTACTATCTGCTTCACTTGTGGTAAATATGGCCACCAAAAAGAAGCTTGCCCGGAGAAGATGCCTTCCTCCGGTCAAGACACGCACACTGATGAGCCGGAGCGTGCACACCACGCCCACGACGCGCGTACAGCCACTGACTATGGGGAGTGGATGGTAGTGCAGCCCAGAAGGCGTGTCTTTGACAGACCCAGCAGACGTGAGGCAGTGGTCAAGCACCATCAGGGTGGGTCCCGCTATGCTGTCCTCAATGAGGTGGACACTGCTGCAACTGGAGGGGCCCCACAGCCTGGGCCAACAAGACCCTCACCGCCTGAAGAGCGCGTGTGGCGCAAGAAAACCACTGAACCCAAGACCCCCAACAAGGCTGAGCAGGCCGCAAAACACAAAAACAAGGAGCCCATCAGAGTAAACCAAGAGAGTATTTTTCAGACCCCATCCTACCAAGCCCACCCCAAGGCAACGCAGTTAGACCCAGCCCACCACTCGACAGTGGCAATAGAGGACCCCAGGCAACCGCAATGCAACCTTTTGGGCCAGATTCCTCTTATAGCCCAATGCTCCACCACCGGACCCTCCTCTAGTGGCCCAAGCACACTGCCTCCAAAACCCCCCGATCCGCTCCCTCCAAGTCACGGGGTCAGGGTCTCTCGTGGCCTCACCATTCACAACCTACCTTCTGGGCCGCCAGGTGCTTTGCAAGGTTCTACCGTTCGTGCCATGAAGAACCTAGCAAGAGAACGACATGCTCTAATGTCCGAAGAGGAGATCAACACACTGGTTGAGGGAGTTGATTTTGCCTCCAGTCCTTCCTCTTAATTTTTATGTCTATAATTACTTGGAATTGTCAGGGAGCCTCTGATAAAAGGTTTCCCCCTGTTTTCAAGTCTCTAGTTACTAATCATAATCCTGATATTTTTGTGTTAGTTGAACCCAGGGTCTCTGGTGCCACTGCTGATAAAGTAATAAAGAAGCTCCGCTTTCCTAACTCCCACCGGGTGGAGGCGAGTGGTTACTCAGGGGGTATATGGGTTCTCTGGTCCGACAAAGTTCATGCCGAGATTCTTCTCAACCACTTTCAGTTTGTCCACATGCGGATCCACCACCATGCTCGGAACGTTAGCTTCTTTTTCACTGCGGTGTATGGTAGTCCTCAAGCGCGATACCGTAAATTCCTTTGGGACGATTTGTCTTTTGTCTCTCCTCCTCCTGGTTCCGCATGGTTGCTAGCTGGGGATTTCAATGCTATCACCTCAGCTGCTGACCGATGTGGAGGTGCTCATCGGCGAACTTATGGCTGCCCTGCTTTTATCTCTTTCATCAACAACAACGGTCTCCTTGATTTAGGCTTCTCTGGGTCCAAGTACACATGGCGCCGGGGCACCCTCTTTGTCCGCCTCGACCGTGCCTTAGCCACTACTTCTTGGTTGACTCTCTTTCCCCACAGCAGTGTCCACCATCTTGCTCAGGTGCTCTCGGATCATCGGCCCCTCCAACTCTCCCTGGGTTCTCATGAGAGAGCCCCCCCCAGTGAGCGGCCTTTCAAATTTCTTGCTGCATGGCTCACTCACCCCTCCTTCCCTGATCTTGTCCGCCGCGGTTGGAGGGTGGGAGATACTGTCCTCAACAATATCAACCGTTTCACTCTAGCCGCCAAAACTTGGAACTTTGAGGTTTTTGGTGGTATTGGTAAGAGAAAGCGACGCACCTTGGCACGCCTTCAAGGTGTTCAACGAAGTTTGGAAGTTAGTCCCTCCTCGGACTTCTTAAACACTCTTGAACAATCCTTACGGGAAGACTATGAGGAGACTTGTATGCAAGAAGAGCTTCTGTGGATCCAAAAATCTTGTGCTGATTGGATGTGTTTGGGGGACAAGAATACATCCTACTACCACACCAAGGCTGCAATGCGACGGCGCCGCAATCACATCTCTTCATTGAAAAATGATCTGGGCATTCTTGTAACCGATGAGGGTGAGCTATCAGACATGGCTTCCAACTACTTCTGTAGTCTTTACTCCTCTGATGGGCCTGCTGCCACTCACCTTGCTATTAGCGGAGCCTTTCCGGACCTTGTGGAGGATGAGCTACTTCCCCTCACTAGTGACATAATCGAGGCCGAAGTAAAGCAAGCCTTATTTGAAATGAAACCCCTTAAATCGCCCGGCTTGGATGGCCTTCACGCTCTCTTCTTCCAAAGCCAATGGGGTATTGTTGGCCCTGATGTTGTTTCCTTCATCCAACAACTTTGGCACGGAGCTCCCCTCAATCCTGAAATCAATCAAACTTTAATAGCGCTTATCCCTAAAGTGCAAAACCCGACGCAGCTGAAGGACTTGCGACCGATCAGTCTGTGCACTGTGCTCTATAAACTCGTCACCAAAGTTGTGGCCAACAGACTCCGGACTATCCTCCCAAAACTTATTAGCCAACACCAGACCAGTTTTGTGCATGGTCGAAGCATTTTGGAAAACATTATCATCACTCAAGAAGTCGTCCATTCCATGAGAACCAAGCAAGGCGCAGGCGGGTGGATGACCATCAAAATTGACCTTGAAAAGGCCTTTGATAGGCTCAAATGGGAGTTCATTGAAGATACTCTATTTAATGCCAATCTTCCCCCTCGGCTGGTACGACTCATTATGTCTTGCTTGACTACCTCTTCCATGCAAGTGCTATGGAATGGTAAGGCCTCCCAGAGCTTTCAACCACAGCGGGGTGTTCGCCAGGGCGACCCTCTATCACCATACCTTTTTGTCCTATGTATGGAGCGCTTATCCCAGATGATCACAGCCGCTGTTCGACAGGGCTCTTGGAAAGCCATCCGCATGGGTCGTAGAGGAGTTCCCCTTTCGCATCTCTTTTTTGCTGATGACCTTATCATCTTCTGCAAGGCTGAACTTGACCAAATTGAAGTGGTGCAGAAGATCTTGAGTGATTTTTGTGCAGCCTCAGGCCATAAAGTGAGCAACTCCAAAACAAAAATCTTTTTCTCACGGAATGTCTCCCTCGGCTTGCGCAGTGTGATTAGCGGGCAATTCCAATATGAGCAAGCCGACGGTTTGGGCAGATACTTGGGTGTCCCCTTTCTAACAGGGCGAATGTCTTCCTCAATTTACCGCTACATTTTAGACAGGATTCAGGCTAAACTGGCAGGTTGGAAGCAGCAGTCTCTATCGCTTGCGGGCCGAATTACTTTGGCCAAGTCCGTATTGCAATCCATTCCATTTTACACTATGCAGAGCATCCTCTTGCCTTTAGTATGCTGCAGAAACATTGAAAAAGAAATCCGCAAATTTGTTTGGGGCCATACTCGTGAAGCGAAGAAAGTCAATCTGGTCAAATGGTCCGAACTTTGTCAACCCCTTGCTCATGGTGGTGTTGGGCTGCTTAAGCTGGACTCACAGAACAAGTCTTTCATGACTAAGCTTGCCTTTCAGATTCACTCTCAGCCTGATTCCCTGTGGGTCCGTATCCTCAAAGGGAAATATGGGGCACATGACACGCTCACCTTTCCTAGGAACTCATCGGCCTTTTGGCGCCAACTGGGACAGCTCTGGCATGAGGCTAGCCTCCACATTAAATGGCACCCTGGCGATGGCACTCACCTTTGCTTTTGGAAGGATTTCTGGGTTGGCGAACTTGGTCCACTCAAGCATCTCGCTTATGCTCCGCTTGATGATCAAACTCTGGAGCAACCGATCAGTCATTATGTGGATCATGATGGCGCTTGGAAGCTGGCCTTATTTCAACATCTCCTCCCTCCTTCCTTAGTTGAGGAGATCAAGGCCATTAAGATCCTCGACTCGGCTGGGCCACCATCATGCTATTGGCACCTGAACAGTAATGACAGCTTCTCAACTCGCTCAGCATACAAAAGCCTTGAAGCCATCAACTGGGACAAACCTGAAAAGAAGTGGGTGAAACTTTGGAAATTACCCATGGCACAGAGAGTCAAAACCTTTGCTTGGCTATTCTTCAAAAATCGGTTATTGACTAATGCAGAGAGGCACCGGCGCCACATGGCCACATCTGACCAATGCAGCCTTTGTGATGGCAGTAGGGAAGACCTTGAACATGCTCTGAAACATTGCTCCCTCGCTGCCGGTGTGTGGAAAGAGATACTCCCCCCTGATATCTATCATCAATTTTCAACCACTAGCCTCCAGCCTTGGCTCCATTCTCTCCTGCTGCACCCAACCTGCCATATTTCTTGGCAAATTGGCTGCTTTATCATCTGCTGGAAGCTGTGGCAAGCACGTAACCTTAGGCTTTTTACTGCACAGACACTTACTGTACATGGTGTGATCTCACACATTAGATCCATCATTAACACTACACTACATAGTTTTGCAGCCCTCCATTTAATCCTGTAATGTTTTGAGCACGCTGTTGGCAGCTCCTAGCTTAGTTTTGTTTAGTTTGCTTTATCCTATACACACTGATTGTAATGGTCGCGTGACCCATCACGCATTATCTTCAATATATACATCCATTTCAGTCAAAAAAAAAGTCGGAGAAAGAAACAGCGTTGATGCAATCCTACCAACTTCAAACTTTTTGTTTTAGGTTTTAGGTTCAAAATATGCCAATGGTGATTCATGCCAATGGTGATTCTTCTCCGTTCTTTTCTAGTTTTCTTATTACATGTAACCACATGGGCATGCAGCACATCCAAACAGTCAAACAGGTCCAGCTTTGTGATTACCTGATGAGAAAGCCCGTTCACACAAAGCCCAAGCCCATGGGAAACTACACACCAAAACATGTTATTGTTGTGCCTCGATATGCTTTGACTATAAGAATACCATAAATCCTTCTTTATAACATCACTAAGTAAAAAAGTTAAGAAAATGGGAACAATTCATGAAACTTTAAAAGGCAAAGCAGAATAAAATATGACATTGAGCGGTTGAACATCATTTTCTGATTTAGAAACTACAAGTAAACAATTCCCCAATTTTCTGTTATACATCAGAGCGAATTTCACTTCAATCATTTTCTATTTTCACTTCAACAATAAGCTTGTTATGCCTGGTGAATGATCATCTACAACCACAAAAATCAGCAGAACAGGGCACGTAAAATTGAAAAATGGGGAAGAAGTGGGAGAAAGAATGGAAGGGAAAAAACGGAAAGACAAAAAATAGTCTCATTAACACATATGGACACACCAAAATTAGTACCAGTTAAGTTGCAAATACATACACTATTAACCACTCCCACGCTTAAAATGTTCCCGAATAAATCTCTCGGCATGAGCTGGGTACTTATCTTTGATGTATTCCCGAAGGCACTTTTGGTAGGAGAAGTCTATCCAGCCTCCATCAGTTCTTACAACAAAAAGGCACCTTGAGTTTTGAAATTGAGGGTGTCTATCAACCTACAATAATACAAGTCATATGTACCACTTCATTTGCTGGCTACTTTGGAAAAGAAACAGATCAAACTCTTCTACAAACTTTGTGCGAGGGTTCCAAACAATGTAAAACTCCATGAACAGGAAATGATATTTGGATAACAAGAAACAAGTGCAAGAGAACACCGAGAATAGCCCGAGTTATGTATATATCAATGACGGCTATGTCTTAAATCTTAATGCGTTTCAATGCATTTAATTTAATGGAACTGATACTAAGAAGGTTTTGATAGATGAACTTTTTTTTAGATTGCATTTGATTGACAAACTGGTGCAACATTTGCAGTAAATTAGTTTCAAGGTGTCACCATTTCTTCCACCTTTTCCCACATTACTTTCAACATTATTTAAAAGTTCATCTAGAAAAGGGTCAGTGTCTAACCATTGAAGCATTTGAAATAAAGTATAAAAATATTTCCCCATATGAATGACAGAGTACAAGTTGATGCTAAGAGACGGTAACGAGCATACAGCTTATTTCGTAGCTTGAATTCAAACAATGTATAGCATAATCAAAAGCTGAGATTTAGCAGATTATATGTTTAATACTCAATCTACGACTATAAAATAAATAGAAGTGAATGGATAAAAAATCAACAAGTGCACCAGAATGCAGGGTAAAATACACCAAATGGGAAAGCTATGAATCCCGCCAAATTTGACACAGGAACTACATAAAGCTAAAAATACCCAAAGAGGAAGATGGCACGGCTAATCCAGAGGATATTCCGATAAAGGAAGTACCGATGTTATAGACTTATAGCTACCATATTGTGAACTAATACAAGCAACTAGACTGCATATAACCAATTTTTTTAACTAAACGCACTATCAGCTCAAGAGCTAACAACATCCAACCTCAGATGTCATTCCACTAGCTACACCATCTTTGATGCCAAATAGATATTCTACAATCCAGTATAATGCAATTGGAGACATGGCGTTAATCAATTAGATGTAAAATAAATAAGTTATACTCTCTCATTTCCTATATATAAGATTTTAATCTATTTTTCTCCAACTTTTTTCTAAAATATCTCAATATTGTAACGAGAACAAGTTCTTGGGACGGGCCAAAATCCTCTGTACCCTTGAGAGAACCACACCCCAAAAATATAGTCGTTGGGTTGGGAAGCCAAAAACTTAGGTCTCCCTTGTGAGGAAAATTCCCTGATATGAGGCTTGTGACATTGATGTTCTTCAATTATAAATAAGCCGGGAGAGTTGAAATAAAGGTAGATAGATATGGTTTTTTGGTAATATTATTAACTAACATCATTAATTTTATTAGCTCTTATATTGGAGTGAATAATTTTTTATATTTACTTTAAAAAAAACTAATGTATTTTAATTATAAAGTAAAGGGTTAAACCAATTTTTGGTCCCTGAACTTTCAAACACATGGTATTGGTCCTTAAACTTTCATCCCATTTTGGTTTTAGTCCCTGAACTTTCAAACACTTGGTATTGGTCCTTGAACTTCCATCCCATTTTGGTTCTAGTCCCTGAATTTTCAAACACATGGTATTGGTCCTTGAACTTTGCTTAGTTTAGAAGGATTAGTCCCTCAAGCCTTTAACTATTTTAAATCCTCCTATGTGGCATCATTGACTGTGTTAAATTGGATGACTTGGCAGACTTATTAGGATGTTGAAGTGGCAAATATATTTTATAATATTAATTATTTAAACAATATATCAAATCTGGATTTTTTTTTTCTCAGAGATCAAATCTGGATTCACTACTATTTGCCAGATTTGATATATTGTTCAAAAAAAAAATTCAGATTTGATATATTGTTTAAATAATTAATATTATAAAATATATTTGCCACATCAGCATCCTAATAAGTCTGTCAAGTCATTCAATTTAACACAGTCAATGCCACATATGAGGATTTAAAATAGTTAAAGGCTTGAGGGACCAATCCTTCCAAACTAAGCAACGTTCAAGGACCAATACCATGTGTTTGAAAGTTCAGGGAATAAAACCAAAATGGGATGAAAGTCAAGGACCAATACCATGTGTTTGAAAGTTCAAGGACTAAAACCAAAATGGGATGAAAGTTCAGGGACCAAAAGTTGGTTTAACCCTAAACATGTAATATATGTTAACATATAATTGTTTATTTTACTACCTCAATTTGAAATAAAAAAGTAAATTTGATCTATGACCGGGCGAGCATCAATAAATGAGTGAAATTAGAAAAAGAAATTATAGCTAGGGGCGTACACAAACAGGAGGAAATGAAAAGAAAAAGCTTACCATAATGGATTGAATACCAGACCCAACTTTATCTTGGAAACGAGGATGGTAGGGAAGAAGGCTATTAACAACTGCTTTCTCATCCTCGAGAGACAGCCTCTCCCCATCCATGTACCTAGCTAATAAGCAAATCAACTTACAAGTGAGGAAGAGATAATAGAGAAAACAGAATTATTGAGACACAAGGGCGTGACAGTTTGTGTAGGTACCTAGGTGAGTGAAGTATATGCTTGGCCAGCAGAAGCATAGGCTCGATATCCCTCAGAATTTCGGACTCTTTGTTCCTCCATTTCCCATAATCCCACGTCGACTCCCTCGAACTTGTAGGTCCCACGCTTCCCACACTCACACCACTTACTTTCTCTTCTGCTTCTCCCCAATATGCTTTAACTCCAAGTACTGGATAAGGTGTCGTACGGATTCTTAAGGCCATCCCTTTGTACTTCAGCCCCTGAATTCCACTCAGAACAACACCAGCTGCCATTTCACTTCACTGTGTTGTCTTCCGGTGTTTCGCTTTTTATATTTTTACTACTTTATTCGCTCATATTTCATGGGCTTTCTGGTCCTGTAAAATTGGATCCAACTAGTTGAGCTCGGCCCATTTACTTGGGCTCTGGGGTTTTTGCTTTTGTTTACATACGTGTTATAATTTGGAGACCTTCTTCCTATCTTAATGCTGTAATGCATGCCTATCTTACTAAATGACTACATAAAATATTAAACATCTACAAAGGTGTGTGGTGAATATTATGTCATCCGATATGATTGATGCAAACATATAGTGTTGCTTAACATTTAAAAAATTCATCGTAGTCAACGGGAGTATTTGGCATGGCTGTGGGAGGGAGGGCTTATGGGTAAAATTTAAGCTAAAAATAAGTGATTAGAACATTTTAATTTGAGTCATGCTTTGTTATGCTCATAGTCATAGCTATGAGCATGAAAAATTGAAAAATAAAAAACTTTTTTCCTCCAAGCCACATTTTTGAGCTTAAAACATGTTTAGGGAAAAAAGGCAAATCATAACTATCATCCAAAATACTATTCCAACTTCTTTTTTAAAAGTTATTTCACCATCATTGCATATTCAGACCTCCCCCAATATCTTTCGTGCAAAAATGTCTTTTAACCCATTTAAGTTAACCCATTTAAGTTGGAAAAAGTTAGAAAGTGATAATATAATGGGAGCTATATCATTAGGTGTATCCGTATATGGCTCCAAACTTATAATGGAAGCCAACCACCCATGATTATTCTAAAGTCTAAACACGTCTACTATCATCACTTGTTTGCAACTGTTATGAAAGCCACATGCCCCATTAGGTGTATCCGTATATGGCTCCAAACTTGCCTAAAATCTTAAGTTGTTTGCCTCTCGTATCAGATTCAATCTTTCTTAAAGGATACCCGTTATCATGAATCATGAATGGAGAGAACAGGCACGGGTTGATTTTTGTTTTTTGTTTTTTTTAAAAAAAAAAACAGGATGGAGGCACGAGCTGTTGAGGATCTGTTCTGTGAGGAAAAGATTTGCCAAATTATGTGATTTTCCATTTGTACGTGACGTCAAACCAAGTGGGTTGTCATTCGTCAACGAAGCGAAATGGTTGATTTGAAGCTTCAACGTTCAACGTTTATCCAATATGCATTGCGTGGTTGTGTTACGCTTCAGCCTTATAATTGAGTATTAATGTAACATAGTGACGTGCGTGCACGGAGGAACAATACCAACCATATTGTTTGTCCACTTCCTTATCTTTGACGAGCCAAACTTTATATTGCATTTACATGTTGATCGAACACCAAAAATATCCTACATTATTTTTTTCCAGTATACATCCATTATCTTATACTCCCTCCAATCTAAATATAAGATTAATTTCAAATTTTAATCTGTTCATAAGTATAAGATCCAGTTTTTTCTGAAATGAACCTTAATATGCTTTACAATAATAAACAAATAAGAGAGTGAGAGTGAGGATGAAGATATTATGTTTAGCTTGAATAAGTAATGTTATGTGATGACTGACTTAATAACATTCTTAATTTACTTAAATTTGACAAAATATTCTTATATTTAGAAACATAGAGAATATTAAGGAATTTAACCAACATAAACTAATCTAGATTTGTGAAGGTGGAACTATTTTGAGTGGCGGCCAAAGACTATATCTCTTTTTCTTGTTCCTTCCCTTCCCTCCTTTTCCCTCACACCATTTGATCTAATATCAAATTTGATGGTCAAAATTAAATACTTCATAAATCTAAATATAATTATAATAAAACATAAAAAATCACTATAAATTTAACATGTCAAATAAATCTGAGGCAAACTTTTCACAACCCTAATGAAAAATATTAAATTTATAATAACTGTAAACTCTTTTTTTTTAATGAAATTTTAGAAATGAGATTTGGGCTTAACTCAATCCAAGGGCAGGACACCTAACTCATGATCCACTAAGGTCTGTCCTGTGGCTCTAGGGCATGATCAACAGACTCTGTTTGACTTTCCACACAGGTAGGTTACTCCCAGTTTCAATAAGTTATGGAGATGTCTCCCCAAGCGCCGCGATGGAGACACAACAAAGTGTCACTTTCAGAATCGAACTTGCGACTAGGTGGACAACCCGACACTTATTGTTTAATCCTTTCGCCACTGAAACCACATATGATGGGTTAATAACAGTCAACTCTGACCACACGAGTTTAAGGGCTACCGCATGAATTTGAGAGCTCGGCCAAGAGCCTAAGCACTAAGAAGCCTACATATTTAAGGTTGAAAAAAAGTAGCAAAATAAAAGTAGCCAATTTAAGGAACGGGCACAATAGTCCCATGAGTTATCCCGCGCAGGATGAAATAAAACCTTTCTGAAAACATTTGAAGACCAAAGAAAGAAACTCGTCCAGACACACAACACAACACAACCTAGAAATCGGAATGAAATCAGATCTGTCTTCACTTCCATGCTAATACCTCCTTCCTTCAATCTCCACCGTCCGATCAAAAACACCACCGTTGATGGGCCAGTCAGCTTCCACTTCATCAGCCACTTCCCACCGCCAAAACTCCCACTCAAACCCAAAATCAACGGCTCAGATTCCTTCCACACCACCCTTCGACAATTCCGATGATTCCATGGCCGTCGATTCCCTCCACGACTTCATCTCCAACCTCCCCGACGAGTGCCTAGCCTCAATCTTCCACTCCCTGGGCCCCACCGACCGCAACCGCTGCGCCCTCGTCTGCCGGCGGTGGCTCAAAATCGACGGCCAAAGCCGTCACCGTCTTTCTCTAAACGCACCGTCCGATCTCCTAACGGTGATTCCCTCTCTCTTCTCACGTTTCGATTCCGTCACTAAGCTCGCCTTAAAATGTGACCGTAGATCTGTAAGCATAGGGGACGAAGCTCTTGTGTTAATCTCTAAACGGTGCCCTAATTTAACGAGACTGAAATTACGAGCTTGCCGTGAGTTAACGGACGCCGGTATGACGGCGTTTGCTAGGAACTGTAAGGGTTTGAAGAAGCTTTCGTGTGGATCTTGTACTTTTGGATCGAAAGGAATGAACGCTGTGTTGGATAATTGTTTAGGGCTAGAGGAATTATCAGTGAAACGCTTACGTGGACTTACTGATGCTTCTGTTAATGAGAAAATTGGAGTTGGTGGTGTAGGGTTATCACTGAAGATGATTTGTTTGAAGGAGCTTTATAATGGACAGTGTTTTGGGTCTCTTATTTTAGGTGCTAAGAATTTGAGGACTTTGAAGCTTTTCAGGTGTTCTGGTGATTGGGATAAGCTTTTTCAGTTATTGGCTGATGGGGTGCCTAGCATGGTTGAGGTGCACCTTGAGAGGCTGCAGATTAGTGATATTGGTCTTGTAGCGATATCGAATTGTTCGAATTTGGAAATCTTGCACCTTGTTAAGACGCCTGAGTGTACGAACTTGGGCCTTGCGGCTGTTGCTGATCGGTGTAAGCTGTTGCGGAAGCTTCATATTGATGGGTGGAAGGCGAATCGGATTGGGGATGAGGGTTTGATGGAGGTTGCGCGGTGTTGCCCGAATCTTCAGGAGTTGGTTCTCATTGGTGTTAATCCGAGTATTGCGAGCTTGGAGATGTTGGCGTCGAATTGCCATAATCTGGAGAGGCTGGCGCTGTGTGGGAGTGATACGGTTGGTGATGGTGAGATATCGTGCATTGCCGCGAAATGTGTGGCTCTGAAGAAACTGTGTATTAAGAGCTGCCCTGTTTCTGATCAAGGCATGGAAGCGCTAGCTGGTGGGTGCCCGAATTTGGTTAAAGTGAAGGTTAAGAAGTGTAAGGGTGTGACACTTGAAGGTGCAGATTGGTTGAGATTAAGTAGGGCGACACTTGCTGTTAATTTAGATACTGATGAAGCTGAACATCAGGATGCTAATGCTAGTGATGGTGCAGCTCGGGATAATGGTGTAGAACTTCCATCTATTTCCAGTCAAGCAGCAGCATCGGCTACTATTGCTTCAAGCAGTTCTGGTCGATCCACTTCATTCAAGTCAAGGTTAGGACTTTTGTCTGGGAGGAGTTTAGTGGCTTGCACTTTTAGAAGATGGGCGAGTGGCAATAGTAGTTCACGGCATGTTTAAACGCAGAAATTTGAAATATATGCCAAAGCAAAAGAATTCCAGCCTTTGTTCAATTTAATCATTGTGTTGCATCACTTGATTTGCTCTTTTGTTATGTTCGAATTTGAAACTATGCTGTGTGCTGTGGATTGTTTTATGAGTTGAATCTTCACAGCTAGAATTGGCAGTCACATTTTTTAGCACTAGATTTCTTTGGTGGCTGGTGCTACCCAAGAATAGTGCAACTCATCAATTAGATGGGAAGTTGCACTGCACTCTCTTTGTCGTTGAGATTGAGGCTGATCGATGTCTCAAAAAGTGTTACTGTACTGTAATTTGTTAAATGTAATTGTATTTAATGTGAGAAGAAATACCTTTTCTCAACAGCTTTTCTATGGGCAAGGAGAATTGTTAGTAAAAAATTATCACTTGCCAGTCAGATGCTTTAGCAATTATGTGGCCAACTGCTTTAGGTTTGGTTTCTTTTGATCGAGATTATCTGGTCATTTTTCAATGCAATTGATATCCTTTACGACAATAATTGACTGATTTTGCATGATTATGGCGTGACTTTACTTTCCAAGCTTAAGGTGGCATTTATTAGTTGGAAAGATAAGATGCCATAGCAGGGCTGCTATTATTGTTCGAGATAACCTACCTTTTTCGTATTGATTTGCTGGCTTTAAACCTGTCTTCCCCCTTAGTTGATCCATTTAATTCTATAGTGGCCTGTTTGGTGATAAATGGAGTCACTGTATTTGAGATTGAAAACAGATCTTACCATCACGATTCATGTATATAAAGTCTAGGTACTTTCAGATGTGCTCAAAAATTTAATAATGCATCATCATTTTCAAATTTTATTATATACTACCTCCGGTCCTAAATATAAGACCTAATTGACTTTTTTTTTGAGAGATTAAGGTTACGAAATATGCTATTAAATGATGATATATTTGATATATTTTTAGATTATACATTAGTTTATAGGTAAAATAAACTAGTTTAAGGGAAAAAATTAGGTAAATCAATTTATAATTAACTTATTTTGCTTTTTTATAGGATTTTTTTAAAAAGTCAATTAGGTCTTATATTTAGGACAGGAGGGAGTACTTTATAGCTATACTTGTGAACATATTATTGGTTACGTTCGATATCAAGTTAACCTCGTGTCAGTGTGATGAGAAAACCTGTAGGGATCATGTGCTGTCTTCTCTATGATGAGCTCGTCCTTAACATGCCAATAATTTCCCTGCTTGATTCTCAGTTCTCATCACCAACCCGAGCCTGGTTCGGAAGGTGGCCCATGTCTCCAAACGACGCAATTGTAATTGTCATGTAAGCCTTAAGCAGGCCAATCATGTTTATGAAAGTCAACCTGTTTAATCTCCCAATTGATGTAGTATATTATAGGTGTTTGATCGGGTATGTCTTCAACATACTGGAAAGTTGAAATATTCAGATTTGATGGTCACCTAATATAAATGCCAATACCAGGAAAAATAACCGATTAACATTGGCTAATAACAACCATTTCTTTCTGTCAAATCTAACATCGAATGGTGACGCTCTATTGGCCAGCCTGTCCATACCTTGGACAAATATGACAACAGCAAGGCCTTCCATACCTCTGACAAATACAAGGAAAAAATCATGCATCAATCTTTTAAGGGCCTGGTTGGACAGAAAGTGTTTGATGGAAATGGAAATGAAATTGAGTGTAAAGGGGTAAAGATAGAAAGTAGAGGTAAATTAGGTAATGATGAGATGTAAAAGTTTGTGGGACCCAAGAAAAGTGAGATGGAGAGAAAAAACTTGTGGGTCCCGGATATATGAAAATTACCTTTTTCATTTCCTTATTTCAATTCCTTTTGCACTTTCTTGCCATCCAAACTGGCCCTTATATTTTTTCATTTATGGAGATCAGCACAAGACCAAGGATTTTACATATATGTACTTTTATTTAATTAGGGTATGCACTTGTCATGTTAAAACAAATTGCGTGCATATTACGAATAGAAAAGCTATTATCACGAACCTCTGTGCTTCTATCAAAACCATAGCTAATATGACGAAAACATTGTGAAGGGATGGTTGGTACAAATGAGAATGGGTATGGTAGGGGTTGACGCAGTGATGCTTAATATGAAAGCAAATCAAAATATCTCTTACTGTTGTAATATGACCCGAACGGACAGCCATCAAGATTTTATGTGCAAGTCATTTTATCATGAAAAATATGTTAGATGACTAGCACTCATGATTCATTATGACACGGACGGAAACGCCAACAAACTAATTCATTCTTTTAAATTACTGCCTAATAAACGCTATTGTACAATCAATACAATAAAATCGAAACAGTTTCTTTGAAATAAAAAAATAAATAGTCATAGCCTGCCAATCAGCATAAAATGTTACAGAATCTGGCATTTTCCTTCTACTTTGTCTTCTTGTCTTCAACGGCTCGTGGTTTCTGGTATATTACTATCTGACTTAAGATAGACAAGTTTGTTGCAACTCCAAGTGCAGAACCCAGTATGACTATAGAAGAATTAAGGAATGGGTCATGAAATCGTCAGATAATAAAAAATAAATTTCCAATAAGCAACACTTGTGTAAATCATACAAATAAGAAGGAAGTACTATAGTTTGAATTACGAACTAAGAGTTGAATAAAAGGCAGATTGGGAGGGTGAACACTTCTAAGAATTCAGTAAACCGAAGAATGAGGCTTGAGTAGACCCAAATCCAATAAGTTTTTTTCATTGGAACACGACAAAAACTTAGTAGAATCCACTATAAGGCTAATTTCCATACAATGATGTTTAAACTTAACTAGCAAAATATGGTATAAAATATGTAAATGGTTGACCAGAAAGGAGGCTACAAAAAAGCCGTGCAGCAAATTAAGAAGAAAGCTTTTGCCATGGCTAGCAGGAAAAGTCAGACAGTGCAGTAAAATAATGAACAACATTAAAATGAACATGTACAAAAATCATATATGATGAAACCTATCCCACTTCCTATCATCAACACTAAAAAGCTAATCTTATGTGCATTTATAAAGATAACAAGGAAAGAACATGAAAACTATGAAACTAAGTAGGCAAGGATACCGCTAGATGGCGCATTTTCCTGCATGCTGGTAAAGACTCTAACTGCAGCAAACACGGCTAGTAGCATTAATTTGCAAACACCAAGGAAGCAAATCAAATTTCATAATAATCTAAAAGTCTTACCCATTGAACCTCCAAAGTTCATGAATGATGTTAAGAAACTGAGTTCCCCAGTACTTTTGCTCTGCAAATAATTATATTTTTAAGAAAACTGCATATCATATAATAGTTAGCATAAACACTTCATTAGAGTTCAAAGAATCTTCGCTGATAAAAAATCATATCATTTGAGAAGTACGTAATTGATCCAAAAAGAACCAAAAGACTTTAAAATGATAAAATAAATTGAATATAGTGGCTTCCAGAAAATAAATAACTTTTACTTAGTTAAACTCGCGGTAAAGTTTCTTATCATACAGATAACTTCAGAATGATAGCATTCATCCGTTAATCTTCACAAAACAAAACAAGAACAATCATTGAAAGGGCAGAGAACCCTGTGTTGCCAAAACATATAATTACTACAGCTGATTTAATTAGTTTTATGGAAACTCAAGAATTTTTTTCCAATTCATGGCTCCACTTACAGAAAAGTTTTTCCATATTTGTGGGATCCTGGCAAAGAGAAAAATTGCATGCTGAGATGCCTGCAACAGAAAAAATCATATCCATATTAGGGAGTATGGGCATAAAAAATTTAAAATCGAAGCAGAGAACCATCCAATACATGACCAGCCAAGAATTCCAGTGGATTCAAAGTGATAAAAATTCCAGTGCATCAGTGTTTACTACTCACATACAGAGCTTCAAAGAGAACAGGATCGATTTGACCAGCAAGGATAGTGGGTGCCACAGCACAGTATCTGAATAATATGTATCAAGGATAAAGTTAAGCTAATTCATTTATCTTGCAGAATGAGAAGATAAAAACTTGGAGCCTCTACAGGCAAGAAGGATACAGTAATGCCCGGATCCATGTTGTTGTACCCACGGGTTGAGAATAGTAGTAGATTATGGCAACCAAAACTAAAGCTGTATCAAACAAAAATAGGAAGGAACATGTCAGATTCCATTGACAATGCCACAGTACAAAAAAACAATTCAAGACAAAGAAACGCTTTCCCAATAACCACACCATGCATATACTAATTCATAAAAAGAATTCTAGTCTAGCAATCCATGTTAACTTAAGAGCGTCACACCTGTCTCTAACATTTCATCATAACCACATGACAAAGTTAAGCATGTAAAATATTACTCCCTCCGGCAAGACCTAAATATAAGACCTATTTGGGAAGATGAATTCAATCGAAAATATAAGACTTATTTCTAATTTTTATCTTTTTTTCCTAAATTATCCTTATCAATGCTCCCTGATAAAAGACACGTAGAGACGGAGGGTGGGGGGAAAAGTATATAACTAGGGTATATTGGTAATATCATGTTATTTTAACTAACTTAACTAACTTCCTAATCTAATCAAATTAGGTAAATAGGTCTTACAGGACTAGAGGGAGTATATAATAATGTGCAGGATCAACAAAAGCATAACAAAATGATGGTTTACCTTGGATCAAAAGAAAGAATAACTCCCCATAAGCTGAAAATGGAAGGCCTTTGTGAAGACAGTAAGCCAGAGCAATGGTATAACCCACAACCTCAAGCTCAAAAGCTATCATGCTAAGGCCCCTAACACTCTTATGATTCAAAATCTTCATGATCTGCAATTAAGATCAACACAACAAAATTGAATGTGGTTTCAAATATTGCCTCAAAAAGCCCAAATTTTTTTTTAAAAAAAAATTCAACAAATGATGATAAAGATCAAAACTTTGAACAAAAGGGTAATCAAAATTAGGGTTGCGAGGAAAGGGATGGGGTTTGGTACCTGGGGAAGTTTGACGGTGGTGGAGGCGGCGACGATGGCGTAACCTAGGAGCTTGGAAATGAGAGGAAGAAGGCAATCCTTTTCTGGAAATTGGCCATGGCGGAGAGATCCGATTGCACAGCTTACGTCAATTCCAAGATAATCCATATTACTTACTCTCAAGCCTCCTCCTTTGCCCGCCAATTGCTTCAGAATTTTGATTCAGAGTCTCAAATATGAGGCCGAAGCCGGGAAATCGAAATCCGTACCCCAAGGTTGGGCCCAAAATAGGAGTAGTTGAAAATAAACGAGTAAATGTTGACTGTTATTAGAGTGATTATTAATTATGTGCATGAATATTTTAATTACTAGGGGTGGTATTATTAATTAACGATGAGTTTCTGATCAAAAAAAAAAAAGATGAGTTATTCTTATAACCAGAAGTTCAGCACAAAAAATTTATTCGGGGGGTATCCGGCACAATATGTAAACCTCCCGTTCAACATGTAACTTTTGTTTCAGTAATAAATGAAGAGTTAGCTAAACTTTATCCCTCTGTATTTTTTAATGATAATATCTTTAGTATAATTTTTTAGATTAAAGAAGTAAATTATACGGTTACATAATGTGTAATAGGATATCACATATGTAATTAGATTATAAGTCAATTCATAAGTAAACTAAACTAGTTTTAGAGGGGAAGATTGATATAAACAATTTTAAATGATTTTTTTAATCACTGCTTGGTTAAATCCAAACTCGAGGGGTGTGTTGCTGACTAAAGATGTAAAATAAGGGGAAAACTTACATCAAGTTCATTCCTCCAGGTTCTCAAGTTCTTTTAATATAGGAGTGACACATGTCCTTTTATAACAATCATCCATTCAATCTAACAGCCAGTAATTGGAGAAATGGAGAACTTGCATGAATGAACTTGACCTAAATAAGTTCCGTAAAATAAATCATTTAATTTTAAATGATTTATTTTACATCCTTAGTTTCTCTAAATTGGTGAATTTAATCGTATAATTAGAAGATAACGAAGAAAGGAAGGAAATATATTTAAATTGCTTTTAAAGCTCTTGACACAAATTGCTTACGGCCCTAATACCTTTTCACTTTTACTTTTTTTTTTTTAATACAACCGGATACAAGCTCAAGAGAGCCTAACTACAAGACTAAGAGTTAACATGGGGAAGGTGGTGTCCCCGGAGTCGGCCCCCTTGAAGGGATGGAGGAGGCCGGTCAAAATAGCGAAAATTCTCCTGCATGCCATGAGTTGATTTAGCCAACCAGTCTGCTTGTGTCTTTTACTTTTTCAAGTGATTAACTCTTGTGATGAATTCTCTCCACGTCCAATTATCAATATAGACTCAAACACTTGTCTTTTTTTTGATAAAAACACTTGGGTTTGAGTTTGCATGCAGATTTTGGTTTTCTTGTAAAAGCAACACACCGTGTAATTGTGTATAAACCTGACCGCTATAGACAAATGAAGATTTTGTCTTTTATAAATAAAAAGTGTAAATATAACAAAGCAGAAACCATAGAAGCCCAGTTCGGCTATGGAAGGTAAGGTCACTGCAGAAGCCCAAATTTCGCTCTCATATCATTGGGATGGGCCATTAAAGAGCATGATAAAACTGCCCCCTCGGCTTAAGACCAATCGGTGGATATTTTTATGTTTGTACTACTCTGGAAGGAAGAACTCTGGAGGATATTTGATATGTGAGAAAGGGAGGGAGAGTAAAATTTGTATGAGTTTAATTTTCAAAAAGAAGAAGTGTGGATATAAAATAGAGTTAAGGATCATAGCTGCTTTGCTTTGAGAGTATTTTTTGGCCCAATTTTTCGCGAAAGTTTGCAAAGTGTATCAATTATGTTCTTTTCTATTAAAAAGCTTACACTAACGGTTTAATAGTTGACATAAATCGTTAATATTTTAACTGTAAAGGGTGGTTATACATTTTGCAAGCTTCTGGGCAAATTTGTGCTAAGAAATATGCATATATGATTTTCCGTGTATATTTTTTGAGCAAATATGAACCTTAACCATATAATTTTTTTTTTGATAACAACCTTAACCATATAAATTATTAATAAAGATAATATGAAAATTAAAATTAATTTGTGGATAATCAAAGAAAAACTTTTACCAGCACTTTTATAGTTTTTTTAATTCAAATAATTTTTCCCCCGCTCCACTCCAAATCGCTTGAGCCATCACTGCCATCTTATCAAAGACTTTTTTGAACCGAGATCAAAACATTGGAAACATATTAGGAAAGGATTTGACGTTGGATTTATTTATTGTTTTTTTTGAAAAAAAGGAATGGACCTCAATCCTCTTGGCAGAGTCTTATCCACTCAAGCATTGAAAAATCAGTAACCCACAAATTCATGGTTGGCCTACCCAAATTATCATGCCCACAATACAAATATAAGGAGAAGAGTTTCCAGTATGCATTTGCATGATATTTGTATTGCTTATTTTAATTTACATTATTTTCCATTAGTTACGGTACATAGAACAGATCAGAAAGCACACATAACTAGTTCATCTCCTCTTCTACGTTGGTTATAAGGATGTATCTGTTGTGACAATGCTGGCTGGAAAACAAGAAACAGGATTCACCATATATATTCATTTACAATCTTATCCTTTCTAGTATGACAGGTCTCAATATTCTCATATATATCAGTCAGCTCTATTTTATATTCTTGTTGACGCTTTCAAGTTGTTACAGGCAAAACTATTCTTTTACCCTATGAGCTTTACAACAATACAAAGTGAAGGAAAATAATCGGGTATGAAAAGGAAGTATAATCATATATATCATAACCAAGTGATAAAGAAAAAAACTGTCAAAGTGCGCACTGGCGTAGCAATAGCCAAGGAAGAGTCGATCTGATAAGTAATGAAATAATGAAACTTATCATATATACAAAATATCTCCACCAATAAGAAGTTCATGTTGGAAAAGGTGTATGAGATTGAGATAAGAAAGGAATCAAGTGAGAAATTGAATAACTTACCAATACACTAGTAGTGGTGAGCTTCTGTGCCCCCAAGTAACGTAGCTATCAGTCCATTTAGTTGCCCAGCCCATAGGGTGCATCTTCATCTGCACCCCCCCTTAAATTTCAACACTTAAAACCTATGGACCACTCTTCTTTATCTTTTCTTCCTTTCTCACCTTTTCACTCCCTGCATTTATCTCTTTATACTAACTTGCTCCAAACTTATAGTTAGCATACAATGCCAGATATAATTGGTTGCCCTCCTCATTTATCATGTTGCTCTCTTATTGAATTTTTTTCCCAGATCCATTAAGTTTGTAATAAATTGTGAGACCTACAAAGTTGAAGTCTGTGTCTATTATTGACGCGGCCATCTTCCTCCACTACTGTTTGTTCTGCACGCTTTTATTGTTCTCTAGTCTCTACCCGTGGTGTGAATAAGACACGTATGGTACTGTACTTTAATGGCCACTGCTCATGAAAGTTCCACGTCATCCAGCTCTCAATATTTTTTGCCTTTTATAATGGTTATCTAATCAGGCCTAACATTGTCATTAGACAAGTATGGGTGTTTCCAACAACCCAACAATGATAGTTAATGGCTACAAATAACCTAACCAATGATCATTTGTAAGATATACTATTATTTTCGCTGATGTTTGGTTCAAAAGAAATTGGCTGGGATGATTGCAACACATTTGTTTGTGTTGTCTAATTATAGCACTTAACTAGTAATAAAGTTGAATTAAGAACAATACGGTGGGTGTATAATGTTGGATGGTGGGGTCCAAGCAGCGAAAAATAAGCCAACTGAAGCAGATATTAGTCATGAAGTCGATGGTCCATCAACAGGACCACCTCAACTAGAGACAAGTATATAATCCGCTCTCTTAATTGCATAATAAAATGTTCCCTATACGTATTCTCACTAGTTCTATTAGATGGATTAATGAAGATTATCATAACAAACATGTCAGCTAAAATCCAATTTACTTCTTGTCTTTTATCAGGCCTCAGCAGAATCAACTCCGACGATTAGGGACTAAATGGTATAAACAAAATGAGATAATGTATAATCATATCATATATAGCTACGATTTTTTATATGAACGTATATATGAATATGAAGGCCCCACGTAAAACTACTCATACTCATATCATACAGTCTTTAGCCAACTCTGAATGTTGGAGCATGATCACCTTACTTGGTGCCTTTTAAGTGGGTACCCTCACTTAGAAAACATTTTGGCCTATTAATCAAGCACTTCCTCTCCAATATCCATAGAAAAATGGAAACTGGACTTCCCTTGCTTAACTGCCTCATGCAGCATTCGCTTAGAAGCTTCTGTTCACCTTCAGATTCTTCTACTTCTTCTAAGTGGGTATATGCTGTCTTTTGGAGGATATTGCCACGAAACTATCCTCCCCCAAGGTAACAAACTAAGCTTATTCAGAAGAATTCTCAGTCTGTGCACAAGAAATGTTTTTGCTCATGAAAAAGTTGTGGTCTCGTTTGATCTGTTACAGGTGGGAATTTGGAGGGACTGACCTTGATCGTACCAAGGGAAACAAAAGAAACTGGTAAGAGTCAAGCAATCATGCCAAGCATAGGACTATAGTTTTACTTCTTTTTGACAGGCAAACTACATGCAAGCAGACAATAAAAAGTTATGAAGGTTTTTAAATTATTAGAGGGTGTTGCTTGTAGGATCCTAGTTTGGGAAGATGGATTCTGTGATTTTGATGAATGTGAAAGAGCAAGGAGTGGATACCTTAACGGGAAGTTTGGAGCTGACGTGTTCTTCAAAATGACACATGAGGTCTACAGCTATGGGGAAGGGTAAGTAAGAGTTGAATAATGCTTTTCCACACTGTCACATTTTTTCTTGTCATACATGTTTTCCTCTTTTTTGTAAAGTAGTATGTCAAATATTCACGTGAAAGTGAAGGGACTTCACTAGATCATTTGATTTCTCTAATATATCTGCAGATTACTTGGGAAAGTGGCTGCGGATAATGGTCACAAATGGGTGTACAAAGACAGCCCAAATGAGCCTGAACCTAGCTATATCGCTTCATGGAATGAATCAGTTGATCCTGTGAGGATATTTAACGTTAAACACAAATGATTGCAGATATATAGCTCATACTTTTTCTTGAATATAGAAAGTTTGATACTATTTTTACTCTTACAGCGACCAAGGGCATGGGAATATCAGTTCAATTCAGGTATTCAGGTTGGTAAAACCATTCACAGAAACACATGGAGAATATAGGATAGAAGTAAATAACAATTGTCAGTTCATTTATTCCTCCTATATTGCATGCTAGCTTAAGGAGCTTTTGGCTTCTCTGTAGACCATCGTGGTCATTGCAGTGAGAGAAGGCATAGTTCAACTTGGTTCTTTCAACAAGGTCTTTATCTTTCTATCTATATCCCTCCTATAACTCTTCCTTAAAAAATTTGGTCATTAATTCATGGGGTATCTTCAGGTTGCAGAAGATATAAGTCTAGTGATCAGCATTCAGAGGAAATTCAGCTTCCTTCAAAGTGTACCAGGTGTCTGTGCAATTCAAAGACCATATCTACCCATCCAACATCCTTATGTTATTAAACCCAACATCCAGCTGATGGAAAACAATGAAACGGTTCTCTCTATGTACAATATGAATCAAATGAGTGGAATGAAAAGGCTGATTGATGAAACACCAAACAACACTTCAAGGAAATCTATTAATTTGGGTTGGAATTCTCCACAAGATGGAACAGAAGGGTCACCTATTTGGCCACTGCCTACTTCTCTTCCCTTGCTGCCAAAGATCCCATCTGTACTTCCTTCAAGTAATTATGTTACACTTCTTCATGATGCTAGGGTCAACAACTCAAGCCATAGGGTGAAGATTGAAAAGTGTGCATTTCATAACACTAATCAAGATCAACATCACAAAGGTTCCTTCAATGATGATATAGAGTAAGCAAGAGCAAGTGGCAGAGGTTATGAGGTTTGAGTCCAAAATGACATAATCAAGAGGCTCTTGATCGAAGTAGAAGTTTTATTATGTGTCTTCTACTACCTAGTTTTTTGTGTTTAGGTGGTATATTTATGTGTTTCAGAATTTTTATCATGGTGATACCTCGTTTGCTTCCATCCTTGAACGTGATGTTAGTATCATTTGTTGCTTTTTGCAATATAGTCTGGGTACATATTTTTGCCTATCTATGGGGAGAAAATATTTGATGCCGCCTTCAAGCTAATGATTTGAAAACATTTTTTTTTTCTTTTTAAAAACAAGATGCCGATTGAGCTAATTATCATGGACTCTAGGAATATCATGGACTCTAGGAATTATGATGACGAGGAAGAGCTCAATGACAATGTTGTTTGGACACGAGCTGGCTAGCATGGTGGGGCTGGACACCATGATCTATCACTCTGAAATGCGGTGTGACCATCATGTCATGTGGGCTGGGTGAAAAAAACGAAATGAATCAAATATAATTGAAGTCTGATTATCAAATTGTTTGGGGCAACTTTTAGTTCTTCCCTCCCTGGTCCCCCAACACAACTACTATGATTCTACACAACTGGGGCAAAGAGATAAGAATAGGTACTATAGTGTGCCCACTTCCTTAACTTCAAACTTTACCAAGACATCATTTCAATGTAACAATGTGATTTTCGTTCATCCATTATTTAAATTTGTCTTGACCTCAACATTATAGACTACTTACGCGACATACTTTTATTGTTTGTCGTTAAGTATAAAGATATTTAAGAGTTTTACCAGCCAATATAATATAGAATTCACACGGGTGAGATAGAAATGTGCTTTACTTGGTTGAGTGAAAATAGGAATGGCTTTTGTTTTTCAGCATAGACATCCCCATCTACGTGTTTGATGAGATGGAAAATGAATGAAAGATGGCAGGGAGATGAAATATGAAAAAATCTCCATCTTGTCTTTCCTTTTCGTCTATGTACTGAGTGAACCATTTTGGGCATCTAAATTCTAACCTATCCATGTGCACGCACGCCACTAAACAAATCACATCATATATTGAATATTTGTCAATGTCTCTATTTATTTTCTTCCTTGGTGATGTGGGGCATAAATAATTGAGTCACTGGTTAATCCTTATTGACACTAAAAGCAGAGAGAAAATAGCATATTGAATGGAAACGAAATTCATCCACCATTGATGGTTGATTACATAATCAATTGAAGTTCTAATGCCACAACAGTAAATACTTTTGTTCGTAAGCAATGCAAATATGCAACCCATAAATAGAGAGCTATTTACACCAGGAAAATACATCCTGAAATTGGATAAAGTATTCGTCAATTGGTATATATGTCAGAGATGACCCTCTTATGGGCAGTACGATGAATCTTCAATGAAGATAACATGCAATGCGCTCCTCCATCTTGCTTTGACTAGGTCATCCACTCCTTCATCCATCCATGGTATTAAGCACTGGTTCTCTTGTTCTTCTTTGCAAATGCCCAATATGGTTTAGCAGGAACACGCTTCATCGCCTGCACTCCAAACGGGCTGTTCTTACTCTGCAACATAGAATACAAGATATCATCAACATGAATAAAAAGGAACCAATAGTAGCCAATGATTGATTATGACATGAAGAAATTAAGGTTGTGTTACCATAAGACAGGTGCCAGCGTCAAGGTTACAGATGGGATAATCGTGAGGGCAGCAACTATAGTGATCGTCACAACAGGTGGCACCCTCGAGAGGACAGCATCCCCAGGCAAAGCAATACTTTCCATACTCATAGACACAGCAGCATGTAGAGCCCTCCTGGCAGCTGTAGTAATCATCACAAACAGTGGGTGGCTTCACTGGTGAAGGAGGCGATGGTCCAGGGTTTGGGGGATTGAGGCCTGTCTTTGTAGGATAAGAAGGCTCGATCGCGATGCCACACTTGCCAGTGTTGGTTTTGCCCACATTACGCTCCATTTTAATGTAACCGGCCTCTCCCCAGCTTGATCCCCAGGAGTTCCTCACAAGCCAGTAGTCCACACCATTTTCAGTGCCATAACCAACAGCAGTAACACCATGATCTAATTGTGTGCCACATCTTCCTGTAAATACACCCTGACCAAATGGAGCAAAGACTAATAAGAAAGTGCAGGAGCTGACTGCACAATTATCCCAAAAAATCTCTCGGATACAGTTTTTAAAATAGTCTCAGCATAACTTTTGTGATGTCATATGTTGGGTGTAGTTAATGCCTCAAATGCTTTCATCAAAATTAGAGTGATCATAATGGACAATGCATGTATGTATGAATCACGTTCTTAAATATTCCTAAAAGCTTGAAGGAAAACATCTTTGAAAGACTTACAGATACATATAACTGAAATTCCCGGCCGCCAGCTTCAATTGCAACGCTCACTGGTTGACTAGCAACAGCTTTTTGCAATGCTTTCTCATCGTTGGCAGGGACATCCTCATAGCCATCAATTGTCACAACTTTTGCATTTTTCTGTAGAAATGTCAGCAACACAATAAGTATTGGAGGGGTAACAATTTTCTAACATGAATAATAACAGAATGCAGACTGACCCTATTTGGGTCACACTGGCCATCAATAGCACGGTAAGGATAATCCTCTTCGGTGTCAATGCCCCCATTGTTGATGATGAACTCAAAGGCATAGTCCATTAATCCCCCATTGCACCCTTCATTATATTTTTTATCACAATCCACAAGTTCTTGTTCAGATAGTGAAATTAGATCGCCCGTCACTAACTTGTTTACTCCTTCCACTGCAGCTACTGTTGAGAATGCCCAGCAACTCCCTTCATTCAAAAATAAGTGAACGAGTTAACATCAATGTCCCATGTGTATAAGCTCCATTGTGCATCACAGTTATAAGGGATTCATGATTGAAGCAGTCTTTTATTTATTTATCATGCCAAACACAAAAGATAATCCAACATATTTTGAAATAGCAATAAAAATGTGGTGTAACTATTCGTTGCTGTTCACAAATAGGAGAAAACTGAAATCATATTGTTGACCGACATTAGATACAGAGTAAATGGTCTTTTCTTCCATGAAAGTACCAAAGCCAATATGTATACAACAAAATGATTGGGACTGAATTGCTACATAATATAACTAATAATCATCTATATCTGATTTATGACAAAATCCTGAAATTTAGCTATAGTAATAGACTCTATTTTCTCCTTTTTTACTGACGAGTGGTCATAACATGTTTCAGACTAAATAGATCAACTTTATTCTAAAAAAATCAGCTAGAGAACAGAGTGATCATTCAACAGACTTAATTGACATATTTCACCATGTAAATATCAAATTAGGGAAATCATATTCACTTAAGAGTTAGAACTAGATCAAATAATTTGGGCCAGACAGTCATATCCTTGGATTGTGGGTGAGCCAAAACCCTTTCCTAAAATTTTGTTATAAAAAAAGAACTAGATCAAATAATTTTCAATTTTCCGTGTAACAAATTCTCGATTTTTTTATTATTTCGCTGGGATTTCTTTTATTTTTTTTGTTTAATTGTTCTTCAATCAAGAACTATTCCAGTTTGTGGTCAAACTATGCAGTCCCTAAATAAGATATTATCCAATCAGCAATCCTAATTCCGAACATCAAAAGCGTTGACTTTTCTTACTATCAACAATAAGGGAGTGATCCCCAGTTCAATCCAAAGGAAAAATACCAAATCAACTATATAAAAACAAAAATCCACCAAAAGAAAAAGGAAAAAAAAAACAAACTTTAAAACTTACCACAACTCCCTTGATCTTTGACATCAACAACAGCACCTTCCTTCCGCCAATCAACAAAGTCAGGCAATTCATCACCCACCTGATAAGCATAGCGTTGACTCCTAGTCTTCGCAAGCCTCCTCTTAGGATCCATCTTAGTGCCCAAATACACAGCCCTGTACTCCTCGTTGCTCATATCAGCAAATCGGTTCAACCCAACTTTATACGTCCTGTTCTCAGCGTTGTGCTCATCGATGAACCTAAGGTTATCCTTAAAAATCTCGAACCTTTTCTCCTTCTCACCCAGAGCGTTATATGACTTCCCATGTTGTACAAGCCAGTGTTCATATATTGCCTTGACTTGTTGGTGTGTTCTTTGGGTTGACCTGTCGGGGTGGGTTTGGTCGTAGGAGATGATGGACATGTCTAAGGCTGAGGAAAGGGAGAGAACCGTGAAGAGAAGGAGGATCATTGAGAAACCCATTTTTTTTTTTTGTTGGAGAGAGAGAAAGTGAAGAGGATTGAGACAAGAGAGTAAGCTGTGGAAAAGGGAAAGGAAGGTGACCCTTTTAAAGGCTATAGGTGGGTGACACCTTCAATATTTTAATAGGCGGGGCCAATAATGTGTTCTATAACTATATTATTAGTATATTAAAAAGAATAATAATAAGTTACCAAAATAATAGTAATAAAAATGGCAGCATTTTTTTTATCTTTTTAAGAATGTTGAGGTTCATGGTTATTTACATGAAAGATATTTTCAGAGTTTTGGTTAACTTTTTTTTTATTAAGGTATCCTAATCAATAGGTGAGAAACTAGTAATATTTTTTGTGTACAGGTTTACTACTAATGGCATCAAAAAAAATTTCACTCACGTCATTTCAAGGGTTTAATTGAGTCAATATTTAAATATATTTTGAAATTTAAATTTCAACATTTTCCCAAGCACATTGAAAGGAAGAGGTGCATTGTTTGTCAAAAATAGTGGAATAAGCTAATATAAAAACATTATTTAAACAAAGGGTGAGAGGAAATATATGTGATTAAATATACTTTTTTTGCCTTGCGTTTACAATTTTTTAGGCCTGAACCTTGTGTTTATAATTAACATAATTTATAAAAAAGGAACAATTAACACTTTGCTAATCAAGTAGTGTATAAAAAAAGAATTATCACTTTGTGATATCGATTGGATTTTATGAAAAGTTTGCTAAAATTTGTATCTTAAGTGTTAAGATTAGGTGTTAAAAATAAAAAGGCAATACTTTATCGAAAAAAAATATAATAAAGAGAGTAATTTGGTTAGTTATGAAAATCCTTTAAATTTATTGTTACTATTCAAGAGAGAATCATGAATTGCAACATGTGATAGCAACCCCGGTAGCTAAGAACTAGAGGTCAGTTTTATACAGCTAAAAAATCTCTTGTGCATCTGTGATAATAATATTCCGTGCAAGTTTTTTAAAATTGCTAACTTCTTGTGAAAATATTCAAAATTAAAAATAAGCAAAAAAGGAAGCTTCAGTTATGTGTAATGGCCGAAAAATGCAACAAAAAAAGGTACAAGAAAAAGAATTTGACGCTAATGTTCAATTACATAATGAATTGCTATGAAAAGAAGATTTGAAAGAAGTAAAGGGCCCTTTTGGTTTCTCAAAACAATTTTTGGTTCCATAAACTGTTTTTTTATATAAAAAAAAGTGTTTGATAAAGTGTTCTGAGGAGCTAAAAAACAACCAACTGAACAAGAAATTCTTGTCTCCATTGGTTGATCAGACACTATTTTTTAATATTTCGTTTTCACAACATGCTCAGAGAACAATTTACTTGAAGGTTTCATAACATTGCCTTTAAATTTAAATTGTTCTAATACAGCTACTGAGTGTGATGGAATGGAATCCTTGAAGGTTTTCAAGCTTGGATAAATTTAACCGAGGCTCTTAATCGAATTAATGATAAAATTCTCCACGTCAACCATCGTCACTGATCTTATTTATAAAGAAGTAAATTATTGAGCCTTGCCAGTCATACACCTAACACCGCACACCAAACAAGCATTAGGATTTTTACTAATCCACCCCTTGGGTCTTATTTTTTCCGTGCACGGATATAATAAGGGGAAAGGGTTTTCTCCTTTTCCTACCCTCTCCTTTTCTCTCCTTTTCTTTTTTAATAAAATAATCTGGTATTATTTTGGCCATTGAGATTCATCTAAGAGTTCATAATTTGTCACTTATACCATTAAAAATAAAACTAAAATGTATTATAATATAAAATTTTTTTAGCATAAATAAATTCAACTGTCTAGATCTATTTCATTTCAATATAAGGATCTATAAGAGATACAGACTAGTCCAGTTAACTGTGAAATGATTTTACAGTTAACCGATTCATTTAACTGTAAAATCATTTCACAGTTAACTGGACTAGTCTGTATCTCTTATAGATCCTTATATTGAAATGAAATAGGTCTAGATAGTTGAAATTTTTTATACCAAAAAGTGTTCAAAAATAAAAAAATTAAAAGTTCTTCATTTATTTTATATTATACTACATTTTTTTTTAATTTTTAATGGTACAAGTAACAAATTATGAGCTCTTAAATGAATCTCAATTGACAAAGTAATACCCCAGAGAGGGGATGCTGAGTGAATAGGAGGGCTCGGATTCTGAGAGAACCCGAACCTTATAATAAGGTGCATTAAAAAAAACTTGAAATGAAGTAGAAACAGCAAGTTGCGTGTCATCTGATTTTCCATCATAATTAAAAATTATTCACCACATGTGAATTTTTTATGCATTTAAATCATTAAATGTTGGCTAAAAAAAATCATTAAATGGGCGGTTGTGGGACCGGCCACTTGCCCTTTAGGCAGATACTCCTCTGCTCTTGGGGAGTTCAATACTTCAATCCTTTATCGTGGGGCTAGGGCCCACGCTATGCTTCTGTTGCTTAGCTTGGGCTTACACTTTAGTACGTGACACTGGGCTAACAAATTGAGGTTAGAAAATTCATAATTTGTTCTTCCTTTTTCGGAAAGAAAAACATTTTTTTAAAATTCTCTTGAATTATAAAGCATTTTAAAATCACCGGGATCAAAGATGCGTTCCCTTTGGGCACTGGCCAGAGATCTCGTCGTCGCCACATGCTTCCACTTGATTCATTATATCAAATCTCAAACAATAAAACAACTTGGAATGAATTCAATCTTGAAGAATATAATGAATCAATGAGAATTTTCATGTTCATTCCCCCCCCCCCCAACTAGATTATACTCTAGCAGATACTGTTTTTGGAATACAAGGCAGAGTGGTATTAAAAATTCATTAGTTGCACATATTACATACAAACATATGATTAAGTCGTTCACTTCAAATTCTTAGGATTCTCAGAAAAATCAACTAACTCTTATACTACCTTCGGTCTTAAATATAGGACCTAATTGACTTTTTTTTGGAGAGATTAAGGTTGCGAAATAGGTTATTAAATGATGACATATTTGATATATTTTTATATTATCCATTGGTTTATAGGTAAAATAAACTAGTTTAAAGAAAAAAATCAGCTAAATCAATTTATAATTAACTTATTTTGTTTTTTTAGGGATTTTCCAGAAAAAGTCAATTAGGTCTTATATATAGGACCAGGTGGAGTATTTAGGAATGAGTGTGGTATTAAATATGGATGTGCAAAGGGAAAAATAAATGTGCCTTAAAAACCAACCAATGCCTTATAAAAAGGATGAGGAAAATTGGCTAGTTAAGTCCTACAACAAGAACCCGAAGTAATTCATAGTGTATCCATTAACTTCATTGTTTATATCCCCTCCGTTTCTAAATATTAGATCATAAGCTATGAAATTATAGTATTTCCTTGCACAGAAATTACGGGATGTCACGTGAAGCTGTTCCTGGCTAGCAAGCGATAACACTCTTTTTTAGTCCCAAAAAAAGGAGATAACATTGCCTAAAAGACATCAGCCGAAAAGAAAAATGCTGGTTAATGGGTTTTAAAAGGAAAAAGGCTCGCGCGCAGCAGCCTGCCATAGTGCCATATATGTTGCAAGTGGAGTATTAGGCGCACTTACTGTGAACGAGTTAATTAAGGAGTCCTTGCCTTAATCACGGTCGCGTGCATGATGTGAGCGATGAGCTAATTGTGAATTGGGCTTGGCGTTTAAGCGTCCAGTGTGCTATTCGGTCAGGATATAATAAAGGATTATTAGGGAGGACCGTGGGATGGTCGGGTTTCTTAGAGATTAGGAATATGGACGAATCGAGCAATCCATTGACTGATTGATGTTGATATATTATTAGTACTCCTTGACTATTATATGGATAATCACATGGAGATATGATAACATAATTAATCACATTCACCTCCCAAAAAATTATTAAATTACATTGAAATTCCAGGGCATTTGGATGATATTAAATGACTTGTTATTGAGTTGACAAATATTAGTCTACTGAGTTGTCAATGATAGCTAAATTTTTGAAAAATTGTATTGACAACTCAAGGCACTAATACTAACAATTCAAGGACAAAGAATTTAATACAGATTATCATCCAAATTTCTTGAGATTTCAATATAATTTTATAATTTTTTAGAACAAATGTGATTAATTGCCTGGGAAATCAATACGATCATCCCATTATTATATTGATTACACGGTCCATGGAGAAAATGAGGTCGGATTAATTCATTGGCAAGCCACGTTTATGGATTAATTCATTGGCAAGCCACGTTAATTTCCTGAAAACACCAACTTAAGCATGTGTGAACACCCGCGATAATAGTTTTAATCAAATATTCCGTGCTTAATCCTGCTACCAAACACGAGAAGCTGATGAGTGCAAATCATGCATACTATCAAAACACAGCTATTTAATATGAATTGAGGAGTAATATCAATGCATACAAATTTGATTATGCCTAATGTGCACATTAATTATTGGGTAGCCAGCTAATTCTTTCTGCTCTCTAATTTTGTTTTTCACTTGATAACTGAAATCCCTTGCACGGTCTCTTCTCTGTTTCCCACACGTTTCTCCTTCTGTTGGATTCCGAGGAGGGTGGGAAGAAGATATTAGTCCCGGATTGGTGCTAAACTGCTTATACTTTCGCAACACTTTTCAATTTAATACTCGTAGTCATTTCCACTAGCTTAATCATATACCCATATTCAATAACGAAAAAATTTAAAAGGGTGACTGCGCCGTGCCCAAATATAAAATACATGCATGTGGTTTATTGGAGATAAGGTACTCGCCAATAGCCATTAATATTTATTGGCAAAAAAAAAATCAATACTGTGTCTTGAAAATTACTCCCAAAATACAAAAAAGGGGCATGGTTGACCGTGACACTACGTGAGGCAATATTTTTCTTGAATGGGTGAACAAACATTTCAAGCAGTAGATTCAACAAGACGAAGGGAGGAATTGTATTGGGACCGAAAAGAAAAGAAGGCCTAACATTTACGCAATGTCTCACTCACATAAACGTGTGTTTTTTTTAAAATAAAAAACTGAAACAAAAGAAACATATAGGGGGAAAATGAAATAGACACATTTTGAAATAATAAAAATACATTATACTCATATAATATTATTCATAAGTCAATTCCAATATGATTTAACCATAACATGAAGTCCCTTAACCTCATCAACTCTAACCCGAAATCTTAGCAACTTGCCAACTCTAACCTATTTCATATCTACTTCAACACATGAGAACAAAATCACTATATAATAAACAACGGGTAACATGCTAACATTGTGCTCATGTGAAAAAAAGACAACCAAATGACTTGTAAATAAATAGAATTAAGTAAAACATTTTCCCCTTCCTTAAAATAAACAGGGTTAGAGCAATTCAAAAATTCTATGTGCTTGGTATAGCATCGGAGGGTTCAGTTTCTTTTAACAATATTTCCCTTAATATCCCCCTTATTAAGCACTCACCTTGTCCATTTCCGATGTAAATATGAATAGTTATAAAAATAAAGAAGTTATTGTCTTTTACAAAAGTTTATCTCTTCTGAATTTTTTTGGGATACAACAATTCTAAAAAGTCACTAGAAGTATTTTTTTCAGATCATTTACATTGATTAGTTAGACTACCCTCCTTTCATAATTATAAAAATACTTTCAAATTTTAATTTATTACTAAATACTTCACAAGACCACTTTCTACTTATTCACAATTTTCTCTCAAAATAACCCTAATAATGTTTATCTATAATAAATAAACAGGAGAGAGAGAGTTGAGACAAATGTATATGGTTATAGGGTATTGTAATATCACGTGACAACAACTAACTTAACTAAAATCATTAATCCAATTAAATTAAAGAAAATAGTCTTATAAAGGTGGTGGGAGTATATAAGATTCAGTAATGAAATACCTAAGCCATAGAGTTACTTTGGCCATGTTCAGGGATCCTGATTGAATGGAAAGTAGATTCTTGCCTTATGGATCACTTATGATTTGTAAAGAATCTCTAATATTCAGTTTTTTGGTTGTTTGCAACAACCAACTAGTATGGGCACGCCAATTATCTTGCTTTTCCACCCCACTTGGACCCCTCGTCAGTTTCTGTCTATACTACAATTGTTCACCTCCATAAATGCCACACGCCCCTCCATCTCGCCCTTTCCAAATCATATGGTGCTGTTCACTTCCCAATCCTGAATTCTATGCCCTCCATTCCATTACTTTTAAATCTTTAATTTCCATCCCCCCATTTATTCGTAGTGCCACAACTCGCACACAAATACAAAATCACTTGTTTAATATTACCATTCTTGTCCTTCCTTATTTAGCATGGGCTGAGAGAATTTGTGTTCGTTAACATAGCTAGTATTTGCCAAAGTAATGCAATGAATCCATGACCGAGACAATTAAAAGAAAAGAAAGAATTGCGAACAAAGCTGACTATTGGAGCGAGGAATTGGGGGAAATGTTTTGTTTTTTGGTTAAATACTGCCCAGTCATTCCGCGTTGCAACATATTAATCCGGACTCGAAGAGTTGGAGTGTTGTCTATATACACTAGTACAAAAAATACTTTTTAAACCACATGAAAAAGGCTTTTTAAACCACATTTAAAAGTGGTTTAGAAAAAGGGGGTTTAGAAAGTATGACTTTTTTAAACCACATAAAAAAGTGGTTTAAAAAACATACTTTTTAGACTACTTTTGTAAAAATGTGGTTTAAAAAAAATATTTTTTAAGACCTCTTCTTATGTAAATATAGTCTAAAAACATATATTATTCAATATATATATATATATATATATATATATATATATGTCGATTGATAACCAATGGAAAGAAAACTAACAAATCATAATAACATAATACATTCGGAAAATTCAAAGCATTCTAGTTACAATTTGAAAACTATGTTTTCCAACAATGTAAATTTAAAAGTCTACATGAGTCTAACAATAAAGTGAACAAAGAGAAATTCATGAGCTCATCTCTTTGTACAAAGCTGATGTTATATGAAACAAGAGGAATATTTAAGCCAAGTGTGCAAACATGTACTGTATAGGCCACCTATGCGCAAGTGCTTCACTCCACGTGTACCAGCACACTTCAAATCCTTGAGGATATTCACAATACACTCAACATTGAGTCTTGTACATCCAGGTCCACTATCCAGTACTTAACATAACACAAAATTGTCTCTCGACCAATTTTGATTTAGCTGATATACTTTTAGCCTTTGGCGCCATAATCAATACACCAAGAGATCACGGAAACATTCCCTCAAGAAATTCATCAAAGTTATCATCATCATCAGTTTTATGATCACTTGCAGAAGTTGAAGCCCCTTTCCCTATTAATATGTAAGAAATCCTCAGCTAGTAACAAAGGATTAGGTGCAAAGACAAAAGATTTCCAAATATTCAGTTAAAAATCAAGTCAAAACTTAGGTAAGCTTAGTCTGCAATTTCGCAATTGCAAATCAAATCAGCATTGTTCATCACATGCGTACAAAAGTCACTAATGGCTATCCACAATTACTTCATAAAGCCAACTAAAAACTTCATATGTTTGTAATTAAATGTAAATGGATGAATTCATAGTGATCAACGCATCACAAACAACTCCATAGCTCAAATATAAGGTCACAACATATTTTCATGTAAACAAAAACTGAGAGCTAACCATCATTGAGAGCTAACCTTCTTTTCCTTCTCATAGAAGATCAAGAAAAAATTCGCTCCAGCACTTGCGAATGTACTCAATATCTTCTTCAGCAAAGGGATCAACTTGATCAAACATCTGATTTAATGAAGACAAATGTTAGTAAAATATGGAAATCCAAAACACTAAATTTATTCAACAAAATTTCATGAAATTATTATTTACCTTTTGGGTAAACTCAGTCCTGCCTTCAAAGATGATATTAATCATGTGTCTTAGCACATAAAACCCACATAAATTGGTATCCATAGGCTGCCTACGACACTATATAAAAACATATCCATTGTATAAGCATTCTGTTCAGTGAAGAATAATATTTACGGACCCAGTTAAGCTAGTACAAAAAAGACCTAGAGTTAATTAACAAAAAAAAAAAATTTATGTGAAGATAAACTTACTTTCGGTATGATCCATTTGGTGTTTTTCACCTCGTGTGAATGCTTTTCCAAAACAATAATTTGATATGTCCTCATAGCTCTACAAAAGATCAAATAATTAGTTTATGGTTACAAGATCAAACAGCTTTAATAATAGCATTCCACATAAACACATCCGGGTCACTATATATACTACCAGAGTAACTCACCCAAAATTCAAGGGAATAGAAAAATCAAATCTATGTACCACTTCACAGAAGCATTTCAAACTGATAATAAAAGGTCACTATTTTTATAGAAGTAAACTTACAAATCAATTGTCTTCTTTAATTCCTTGTTTGGTTGATTGTGAAGTGAGCATAGAAAGATGACGCGGTTACTTTTCAATACAAAACTACCAACTGCCAATGATACCTAAAAAAAGAATAAACATTAAACAAAATCAAAATTATTATAATAAAAAGGGAATTTTAGCTTACCCATAGTAATATGGCACCAAGAAACACTCAATTTTGTCTTCACATATCCTCTGTGCTAAGTACTCATGTATTAAAGAAGCATCATTTCCTTTATCGTACATGTGAATTGGACAAATGAATCCAAATTTATTGATGTTGTTTGAAGAAAGTAACTCCTTATGCAAGTACCTATTATAGATCAAGCAAGTAAGTAAGGATTATAATCTTTCATCTAATTTAATTATAAAAGAAAAGACTTACATCATAAACACTTGGATGTTTCCGCTGGTAACTTGTTGATTAGGAGCTACAAGGGCTATCAAATCATTCCTATCAATACATACTCTTATCCCTGGCTTTCCTACAACTCTTGAATCCATTCGAAAAATTTTTGATTCAAAAGACTTATCATATGACATTAAAATCACTTGTTGTAAGGCATTTAACTGATGTTGTGATTGAGGAAGTGAATGGCGTTCTGCATCTCGTTGATTTGCTGAACATGCCTTGGCTATAACCATATGAACAAGTCTCTTTGGCCACAACACAAAAGTTTTTATTGCCTCACCCACAGTACTTATTTCACTGTCAATGGGGAAAGGGAGAGGAGCATCACCAATGATCACCTCTTCAATCACAACTCTTACTTGATCATCAAACATTTCTTTGTGATGGACAGTTGTGACAAAGTTATATGCTCTACCACGTGCTACTAATCGCATACTAGGATCTTCTAAATATATATCACAAGGTTCACCATTTTCAATAGCATCAACATTAGATGTGCGCCCATTAATAGAACAACTTCCTTTAGTGCTAGAGATATCTATAGGCTCATGTAACTTGTGGGAACTTGGTACCTGTCCAGAACTCATCATACAAATCAATTCCTCCCTCATTTTTCTGAACTGAATCTCCGTTTCTGCCTTTGCCTCCGCCTTCACATGATCTATCAACAACATCACCTTATCCCAAGACACCATACCAGAGGAGTGACGTGAATGTGGTCCAAAGTAGTCTTTGAGGCCAACATTTCTTCCAACTGCCCTAACATGCCCAGGTTTGTCTTGTTTTCCTGTTGCAGCAACAAGAATATCATTTCTCCCCTCTGCCTTAAACAAACCCTCAACTTCTTGTTGTTGAAGTGCTTCCTGTGAATAAGATCAAGAGAATAAAGATTTATGTTACCAAATTTTAATATCAGATACACTAGGACTGAACTTTGGTGCTCAACAGTTTTTGCATTGATTTTTCAACATAATATACAACAAAATAAGCAATCAACTAACAAACTCAAACAGTTTAGAATGCGACAGTCATACTACTGACTAATAAAAACTAATTCATAGGCTTACTTACAATATTTTCCCCGATAACGCGAGCATGTTCACTTGAATAAGACCCGCTCCTCTTTTTGTGAGCATATATCCACATATTTTCGCGGCGTATTGGGGATGGTGCAGAAGTAATAGCAGAATCTGATTGAGTTTGTTCCAACTTCTTTCGCTTGGCCTCCATTAAGTCATTTTCAGCTTTTTCATAACCTCCACGAGACATTGTCTGTGGGCAATCATTCTTTCTACCATTTTCGATAGCTTTAGCCCTTTTTTCCTACAGATATGTATTTATGTGAATACAATTAATGAAAATTGCAATTTATTAAAAACAAATTCATATGAATATAAATCAACTAACCATAGCTTGTGGAGAAGTTCGAATCTTGCAGAATTCCCGCCAAGTATCTTCATCAATAAATGTATATTTACTACAGGGAGTAACATATTTATTTTTCTTATTATGAATATAATCGCGAGCTAATTGTGTTTTGAATGCCCTCCAACGTGTAGAACAATATGATAATGTCTTCTCCTTCAAAGTTTCACTAGGAGGAACATCATAAGTAAGCTGCAATTTTTTCATTAAAATCATTATTGATAACGAAAACAATTCATTAATTGTAAAAGCTGTGAAAATACAAGTATACCTCGATAGTGTCCCACATTTTATTCTTGATAGATTTTGGTACATATTTCCACTCTGTAAACGAAATTTTTGCAAATAATGAGGGGGAGAGCCCACCTGGTGGGTCATATTTTTCACAGAAACCTCAGAGATCGAATCAATGTTCGAATGAGTTAATCCGCTAACGGTTTTCAATGAACTACAGGAGTCCAGAGAACAAGCCCTGCTTTTCCCAAATGGCTCAATCTCTGGGAAAGTATCTCCAATTTCAAAAAGCACTTTTGATTCACCCTTGCCAGAAACAGACCCATTCTTGCTATAAGGAGGCTTACAAAAATCCTTGGGTAAGGATTTAGATGCCTCAAAAGAACCATCACAGGCTTGACAATTAGGGATTTTCACCCTCATTCTTGGACTGAGACTAAAATTCTTACTCTCAGATGGCCTGAGAATTTTGCCACAAGATTTAGGACAATCTTCCAAAGAATCTATTATGCTCAGGCCTACTTTGCCACATTCCCAGCTCCTTTGATTCCCCTCATGGGTACATGATCTAGGGGTTCTAACAACGTTTCCTAAGTTTGTGAGCACCCTAAAATCAAGTGGTGATGTTGGGCTCCTAACAGAATCAGAATCTAGCAAACCCTTAGGACCCAGACCTATGAACACCTGAGGAACATTGAAAACTGAACTGTTCTTTATATTTCTCCCCAGAGATTGAGACTGAGAAAAGTAGTCAGAATTGGCATCTGAGATAGTTCCACGGCCCATGAGGTGTTGATCCTTGTGGTGTGAATATAAGTGGTCTAAATATGGTGGTTTAAATTATCATTTTTGTAGTAGTGATAGGCAAAGTTGTTCCTTCTCTCCCAATGAAAACGCTTCCCGAGATATTCGAACACACATTCTCATCTTACAGAGGCTGTAGATCACTTACCAGCTCAACCAACAACCCGTTGGTAGGGGAAAAATGTTTCTTGTTTACACGTGATGTTTTATCTCCGCCCCTTTCTTTGCCTTTGTTCTATATCTTTGCCATACAAAATCACTATTCACTCACTTTAGAACTCCTTGATATCAAATTATAGGACCCACTCACAACTTCACAAGAAATGACACACTTGGTGTCGGTAATGAAAGTGAAATATCAAGCAAACATTGGGATCTGAATTCTGGAAAGAGCAATTCCATGATGATAGGATACCAACGTAGCATATTATCCATGGGATGCATTTATTAGGCATGATCATGTCTTTCTCATCCATTATATTCCATTCCATTTTGAGCTCTAGTTTTTGGAATATGGGCTTAAATTCAAGCCCAACAAGTGTTTGATTTTTGTTCACCGGTAAATTAAACAAGCGGGTTTTATCACCTCTGCCCCAATAAAAAAGAATGAAGCCTAGCTGGAGATACTAATCCTTACAACGTGCTAAATCAAATTCATATTCTTTATTGAAGGAAATGCTAAACATTTAGTGCGTGTTAATACATATAATAGGACTAACTTAAATTATTGGATGCATATGGGCCGAGCCCGAGCTGGTGTCAAAAGTCCTCTAGATGCAAAATGAGGTAAAAACAAAAAGCCCAGGGTAGGGAGACAGAAGCATCTTTACTCTTGAGCAACGAGATGACCAATGACCAATTATCATTGGGGCGCTCATCAAGAAGATTGGGGAAGACACTATCCCTTCCTTAGAAGTTAGAACTCTGGCTATTGGCTCTTGCTAACGAATGCAACTTCAATAACGTTTATGGCTTTATTAAACTCTCGCATACTTTGTCTCATAGTCATGTACTTCTTCTTTGAATCCGGAGCTACTTAGGTAGGAACATATCTGGGAAGAAAAAAGGAACAGTATGGGTGTGTGTGTGTGTGAGAGATAGAGACTTGTACAGTACGGGTTGTTAAGATATAATTTTCATTGTTGCCATGATATTTACAGAGCAGTGCGTGCTGGAAAAGTTACAGCCTCGCGGGGAATGTGAACTCACATGCCACCGCCCATACTGTACATGTCAAAGCCACTCTCCCTTAATGAGAAATCACTGTATAATCATGCAACACCACGGATCTGGATTTTCTAAACCTCCATTTTCTAAGCCTCTGAAAGCTTCCTCTAATCCTCACCCTTTTTTTCATCTAATGGCTCTCACGCCTCAAAAAAGGAGATACATGTTTACACTCTCCTACACCCCACCTCACCATATCTCTCTCCCCTAAAAACTTCCCATTCATTTCTCTCTCTCATGTTCAGATCTGTGCTTGCCGTAGCTTTACTGTTATTGCTCTCAAGATCCATTGCTCTGTTCTATTCTTCTTCCCCCACCGATAAATCCTCCCTTTCCCATGCACATACACCAATCTGCTGGATCAATCAATAACTTCCTATTACTTCTTTCCAAATCTTTTTCTATTTCCATTCTTCAATCCCCTGGAAAAAATTTCAAATCTTCTATAAAAACTGGTTTTGGCAAGATTAAAGTGTTGTGGGAATAGAAATGGGAAGATCCATGTAAGTCAGAAAGAATATTCATGATTAATGATGTTGGAGCGGTGGAGGAAGGTACATTGGAGGGGTATGAGGGTTTGGATGAAGGTGAGGTGGGAGAGAGGGTTGTGGGAGATGTTGATGGAGGAGAGAGAGTGGTTGGAAAAGTGAGGATTGAGTGGGGAGGACTCAAGGAATTTTAATACTATGTATTACATGTGTCAATTTATTAGGCATTGGATGAAAAGAAGGGTGGGGATAAGAGGAGGCTTAGAGAAACTTAGAAAATGGAGGCTTAGAAAATTCAGATCCGCAACACACTGTGTGTTTTTGAATGGTTTAAATGTTGGAGTTAAATACATGCAACCCAATTTCACGGACTCGCTACAATTGGAAATTTGTTATAGCTCAAATTACATGAACTGAAATATTTTCCAATTTCTTTATCCAATTAAATCCTCCTCGTGTGTCTGGGGACCCAATGAAATTGCCTTATATAGCTCGGATTTCTTTTTGATCAGCTCTTATGTTTCTTTTTTATCATGGCTTGATTATCAGGGATTTTTTCAAAGTGCATATGAGTAAATTACAAACAGTGAAACCGTTGATGATTGGTTAGCAGTTTTCTATTGAAGATTTAGGAGTACAATAGTAAGTATTGATTAATGATTAATTTAATAAGAATGGTTGACAAGTAGGTGCAAAAATGATATTTGGAGGCATGTACTACGATAGTTAGTGAAATGTAATTCACTGTATGGTGGGTACCGGAGCTTCACGTGATTTCTGAGCTATGGCAGTAGCTGCTCCTATATCCTTTTGTCACGTACCGCTTGCTCCTCACCAGTGACTCCAAACCCCTCTTCTTCGCTCTCTGTAATATTGCCTTTCACGACTCACAAGAATATTAAAAGAAACAGCAAAATAAAACAACAAATCCTATTCTAGTCCTTTAGCTCCATAGACTCCTACATCATGACAAATAAGGCCTTAAAAGCATCCCCACTTGCTTCATCCTAATCCCTCAGTTCCCTTCCTCTCAAATATCCTTACCTTCTTGTTCCTTTATCACCCTTACCTTCTTCAGCAATGCTTACACAACATCACTCCCTCCTTCTACTTCAAGCTCAAAACTTTCTCTTATTCCTCTCTTCATTCTTTCTATTCTCACTTCCTTCCTCTGCTTCTCCTTCAAAACCCACATTATTCCACCCAATCTCACCACCTCCTGATGCTGCCGCATTACTCTCATTCAAATCCAAAGCCGACCCCAAAAACCACCTCATTTTCTCTCCCAACAAACCCAACCACACTTTCTGCAAATGGCAAGGTGTCCAATGCAATGCAAACCAAAAAGTCCAACGCCTCATTCTCCAAAGCTTAGATCTTGGCGGCACATTCCCCCCCAACACACTTTCCCTCCTCAACGAGCTCCGTGTACTGAGTTTACAAAACAACTCCCTAGTGGGCCCCATCCCAGACCTCTCACCCCTCCACAATCTCAAAACCCTCTTCCTAGACAACAACTACTTCACAGGCTCCTTCCCACCTTCCATCATAACCCTCCACAGGCTTCGCACATTGGACTTATCTCATAATAATCTCACAGGCCCAATCCCAAACAACCTCACAAAACTAGACCACTTTTACTACCTCAATCTAACGTCTAACCACTTCAACGGTAACATCCCTCCCTTCAATCAATCCTCCCTCCGTACACTTGACTTAACTAATAACAACTTCTCAGGCCCAATTCCTGTCACGTTAACACTAATCACTTTCGGCCCAATCTCCTTTTCTCAAAACCCTAACCTCTGCGGCGAAATCATCCACATTGAATGCCACCCAAACGCGCCGTTCTTCTCTCCGTCATCGTCTCCGCCGCCGCCTCCGCCGCATGCGGCGGCGGCGATAACTCAGAGCGCCGAAATCCAAATCCGTCCGCCGGATAAGAAAAGGCATAACCGGAACGCGATTATCCTAGGGTTTTCGATCGGCGTCTGCGTGCTGATCGGTTTAATTGTTTGTTTCGCGGTGGCGATTAGGAGGCAGGGAGGGGAGAAGAATAAAAAGGAGTCGTCGAGGAGTTTGATGGATTCCGACGGGGCGGCGACGGCGGCTGCGGCGGCGGCGGCGGCGGAGGAGATGGAGGAGAAGGTGAAGAAGGTGCACGAGGAGATGAAGGTGGTGGGGAAGAGTGGGAGCTTGATGTTCTGCTGCGGGGAGGCGCAGAGGTATACGATGGAGCAGCTGATGAGGGCGTCGGCGGAGTTATTGGGGAGGGGGTCGGTGGGGACCACGTATAAGGCGGTATTGGATAACCGTTTGATTGTCACTGTGAAGAGGCTTGATGCTGCCAAGATGGCTGTGGGGCCCAGTAAGGAGATGTTTGATAGTCATATGGAATCTGTTGGTGGGCTTAGGCACCCTAATTTGGTCCCTCTTAGGGCTTATTTTCAGGCCAGGGAAGAGAGGCTTCTGATTTATGATTATGAACCTAATGGCAGCCTTTTCTCCCTCATACACGGTATGCTTCTCCAATTTACTCCTAATTATCAAGAAATTTTAATTGTTACATTTAATTTAATTAGATAGATTATATGCTCTCCTTTCCTAAGTGTAAGATGACTACCCTTAATTTAATTTAATTATTTTAAGAATGTTAGTTAAGTTGATTATTAGTACGTGATATTAACAATTCACCCTAAATATGTGTTTATTCCCACCCTCCCCTTTTTTCTATTTTAGATAAGTATTATAGGGTTAATTTAGAGTTGAAAAAAATTAGTAAGTGTCTTTCATATATTATACTCTCTCCCTTCCTAAATATAAAAACTAGTTGACTTTTTTTGGAAAATCCTAAGAAAGCGAAATGAACGATTTGATCATAACATATTTTATATATTAATAGATTAGTAGATCATAGGTTAGTTTATAAGTCAACTAACGTAGTTTAGAAAAAAGATTTAATTACCTTATTTAGCTTTCTTATTATTTTCTAAAAAAGTCAACTAGCTTTTATATTTAGGAAGAGATAGACTATTTAGGAATAAATTGAAATTTAAAAGTGATTTTATATTTAGGAATAGAGGGAGTATGTTATAAGCTAAATAAATTAGTTTAGAGGCATATTCAATTTAGAGAGACTTATTTTGGATCTTAGTTTTTTTTTTTAAAATAAAGTCATTACAGATTTATAATTAGTACTGATTATATTTTTCCATATCTATCTGTGTATTCTTCTCTGGCCGGCTAGCTGAATCATACACTGTTAAGTGTTAAGTGACATAGTGGTTTTCTTGATCTGTGGCCTTGTGGGGGTATACTAAAGTGCATTTGATGTTGCCAAAAAGACACAGATTATTCAAATGGGTAATGACGTGGGGTTCGTGAGAGATCTTTTGAAATTCTCTTCACATGTGATACATTTCTTGGATTTGATAGCACCTGGGCTTTGAAATTAAAACCCGAGAATCTTGCTTACATAATTATTGCTTGTTTGAACATATTCTAAGGTAGGTATTTAAAATTAAAGAAAACTGATACTAGCACTTTTATCAATCTAAATAGCCTAATCTTTGATGAGATGACTAGTCATGACGGGTCTTTGTCATTAGTGTTCTGTCCGATTGCTATGTTTCTCTCTCACTGTCTCACGGGCCAGACATTATTCCCTGTGAGCTGTATTGGGGCTCCTGGTTATTTATGCGGGCTTGTTGATTGTAGTGCAATGGGGATGATATAAACAAATGGCCTTAGGACCTTTCTAAATCCCGGGATCGTACGGACATTGACTGTAGCCATTCAAATGGACAGGGACAACCTCTGTGCAATCAGTTTGAGCTTTTAATTCGCCAGCACCTTCTGTTGCAGGTGGTGGATCCCAGTTTGCCTCATTATATCATCGTCATCATTATTGTAGGAGCATTATCTTTCTGGGTCCCTTTGTGTTGGATTTTTAGATTTTTGTTGCACGTGTAGGAGTTTAGGATGTGTATTGTGTACTAATAAAACTTAATGACTAGTTTGACTGGATGTTATGTTGAAAATAGCAAATGTTGATGAATAATAGTATGTGGTGGATGTAGGTTCAAGATCAAGCAGGGCAAGGCCATTGCACTGGACATCATGTTTGAAGATAGCTGAAGATGTAGCACAAGGGCTTTCCTACATCCACCAAGCCTGGAGACTGGTTCATGGCAATCTAAAATCCTCAAACGTTTTGCTTGGCCCTGATTTTGAAGCCTGCATCACTGATTACTGTCTATGCATGTTAGCTAACCCTTCTTGCTTCCAAGAAGACCCGGACTCTGCTGCATATCGGGCGCCCGAGATCCGCAACCCTAATCACCAGCCTAGCCCCAAATCTGATGTGTATGCATATGGTGTGTTGTTGCTGGAACTTCTGACGGGGAAGTCTCCTTCAGAACACCCTTTCTTAGTGCCCACTGATAGGGTGAATTGGGTGAAATCGGTGAGGGAAGATAATGGAGGCGGAGATAATAGAATGGACATGCTTGTTGAGGTTGCTACTACTTGTAGCTTGACATCTCCTGAGCAGAGGCCTACTATGTGGCAGGTCTTGAAGATGTTGCAGGAAATTAAAGAGATTGTATTATTGGAGGATGGTGCACTAGACCCACGGATTCCCACTTCTTAAACATTTTGTTGCATCATCTTTTCATTCGTTTTTGTTTAGTTACATTACATGACATGTGTATATTGATTGGATAGAGAAGAGATCACTATTAGCGAATGCTTTAATTCAATGTGGAAGAAAGATATCAATGAGTCATACGATGTTCTACCCGATTGAGCCTTTCTCTTGATTTCTGAGGGTCACCACTCACCAGAAATGAAGAAAGATATCAATGAGTCATACGATGCCTAGTTAATTATATGGAAGTTTGGAATCTGCTAGAATGACCTGATATGTGACACGCCACGCCACCGTATCTAGGAACATCCTCAAATTAAAATATAGAGTCTCTCCTGAAACTTAATAATACTCCCTCAGTTCCTAAATCTCCGTTCCTAAATATAAGATCATTTTGGCTAATTTGGAGAGATTAAGGAAGACTTTCCCATGAATTAGGATTACATGATCTTCCCAAAATACCCCTCACTTAAATTTAAAAGACAAATAGGGATTTGAGAGAGAAGTGAAGGAGCTAAGAAATATAGGGGTAATTTGGACCAAAATTGAGACAAAATAGAAAGTAATCTTATATTTAGGAACTTATCCACTTCCCCAAAGTGATCTTATATTTAGGAACGGAGGGAGTAATATTAATAATAGCGGAGGCATTTAGAAGACGAGGTGGCATGCCCTATAATTCCGGCCAAAACAACGTCATTCGCGATTTAATTTACCCAAATTGGCTCGCAAGCTCATCTCTCAAGGCAAGTCTTCCCATAAGTAAATTGTGGCCGTTGAACTTGGCAATGAATACTTATAAGTAAATTTTGGTTTGATATCATAGGCATGATAAATGGTGTCATACAATTTGTTGAAAGATCGCTATTAGATTGTCAATCCTTTGCAATATTCTGGATGAATCTGACTAGGGATCTTGGATCATTTTCTTTAGATTGTCAATCCTTTGCAATATTCTGGATGAATCTGACTAGGGATCTTGGATCATTTTCTTATAATTTGCTTGTGAATATATAATATGCAATAATCCTTCTAATATGTTTGTAAAAATGACATTTGAGTATATGACATAGTGTCTGATATGTATGACCCAACGATATTTTTTACTCCTACATTTTTCAGTTACGACACACGATTATTAATAGTAATCTTTTTGGAGAATGTTAATAAATTTGAAACCCATTTTGTGATCGAGTATGAGTAGCGACAACTGTTTTGGTTTAGATATTGAGGCAACATTATCTATTGATAAATTCAAACTTTTTGCATTTTTTAAATTGATTCAATTGCAAAATAACTCTAATTGGGATGGAATAAAATTCTAGTTCACTAATAACGTGTTTTAGATTTCAGCCACCAACATGCATTATTCTTCCAAATGCTTGTGTGAGTGACGGGTGACTATATGGCGTTTTAGGGCCAAATGAAATGAAGTTAATCAAAATAAAATATATAATTTAAGAAATAAACTTGTAAAATACTTGATGGAAAAAATAATGAGAAAAAACAAGGGAAGATAGAAATTTAGGTTATATATTTTATAATACATATAAAATTAAGATTACTATTAAAATTAAACTAAGAAAAAAGGAGAAGAATTTAAAAAATTCGTTCGAATAAAATTAAACTAAGATTATTGTTTCTTTTTTCATCAATACTATTAAAACTATTTCAATAGTTGGGGAAAGAGATGAAATCGGTGAAACACTAAGTAATCCAAAAAAGTTCATAGTATTTCTAAAAAAACCAAAACTATTTTTTCCCTTTATAAAGGAAGAATAAAGAGAGAAGGAAGTTGTAGAAAATGAATTGTGTAAGTAAATTATAAAAAGTTGGTCAAACACTCAAACATAAGATAGGAAGAGATGTTGATTTTGTTATATATATATATATATATATATATATATATATATATATATATATATTATAAAAGATGTTAGAGATTTAGGGGAGATTAATAGTGAAATTAGAGAGATGAGAGATAAAAGACTAGATAGGACAACAAGGAGGGGAAACACTAGACGAAAAGAGTGGAGAAATAATTCTTAAATTCAAATATTTTATTCATAAAGTCTCAATACAAATAGTATTTCTCATTCTACATATAAATCTTTATGAATAAAATAAATAAATAATAATAACAATTTACTAAAATTCCTTTTTTTTATAACAAATTTACTAGAATTCCCTTTTTTATAACAAATTTACTAGAATTCCTAAACAAACGATAACAAACAATATAAATAAATAAACCTAGCTAAATCTCAAGACACAGTCAAATATCAAGATCTAATGGATATATGTTTATTTAATATTTCTAATAAATAAACCTAAATATACTAAATCCCTAAATATCCTAATATAATATCCCATCAGGAAGCTAAAAAAGAGGGGAGAAACCTAATAATAATAAAAGAAAAAAAATTAATAAAAGAGTATTATTTTTTTGATAATAAAAGAGTATTCTTACTCTCACTTTTATAAATATAAACAGATAAGTCTCTCCTGAAACTTATAATAAACGAATAATAGAAGCATTAATAAAAGGCAAAAGCAGAGGATTTGGAAGGCAGACGAATTGAAGAGGAGGCTAGAAAAATCGAGAGATGGACACCGATATGATTGAGGCGGCGGCGGAGCCCTGTAATTCCGGCCAAGACGACGTCATTCGCGATTTACTCACATTGGCTCGCCAGCTCATCTCTCAGGGCAAGCCTTCCCAAGCTCTCCACGCGGTATTCTTCACACCTTCCTTCCTATCTTCTCTGTTACACTAACCTTTTTTCTTTCTCCTTTTCCTTTTCATCTCTAACCCTAAATTTATCATCTTTTCATATAACTCCCCCGCTTTTTTAGCCCTTTAACTTGGCCATGTCATGGAAATGAGTTTTAGTTTTGTTTCATAATTGAAAATTGATAATTGATTGATATCATATTCATAGGCAACATAAACTTAGGGCACAACCTTGCTATTACAATTTGTTGAAAGCTTGCTATTAGAATGCTTACCCTTTGATATATTTTGGATGACTGTGACTAGGGATCCACCATCATATTCTTAGACAAGTAGGTTACTTTGCTGCCTTGTTACTAAAAAAAAAGTTTTGATTTTGAGTAATTTAAAGGCTCTAATTGGGATGGAAGAAAATTGTAGTTTATTTGTAGCACATTTTAGATTCTACCCACCAATATGCATGATCATTATAAATGCTTGTGAGAATGACACTTGAGTATATGACATGGCGTCTGACATACATGGCACAATGATCTTTTGTGCTCCTAAATTTTTTCAGTAGTAATTCTAGGTACTATTGTTTGTGACATAGGTTTAGCAGTTCTAGAACCATCAATGATTGGGTACTGCAACTCCTTTGGAAATATTGCCTGAATGGTATTTCTCACAGTGCCAAATAAGTTATTGGGTGTTCTTTTAATGGTTTCAGTAACGGCGTGATTATTAACAGTACACTTTTCTGGACAATTTAATAAATTCTAAAACCCATTTTGTCGTCGAGTAGTGACAACTGTCTTTTTGATTAGCAGTGGCCCTTTGGTTGGGTATTGGAGCAACGTTACGGATCGATAAATCCCTAGCTTAAGGTTTTTTTTAAAAAAAATTGATTAACATCAGACGCTATCACCTTGGAGTAGATACAAAATTCTATAGTTCCAACATGTAAATAGATATTTTTCTTGACCTGTGAGGCATGTTTGATATGAATATCATTTTGAGTAAGAACAAAATTAAACCTTTATAGGAGTTAACTTCTGCATCATTGAAGATGGAGATGACTCTGTTATGAAAATTGCCTTATGCTTCACAAAGGACAATATGTATTTTAATGCTTAAAAACTTGGAAGTCTGTTGGCTAATAATTGCCTAATGTTGGAACAGCTGGTTGTTGCCATGAAGACCAAAGGCGGAGATCAAGCTGTCTTTCAATTCTTAAATCGAGCTAGGGAGCTGTATAGAAGTAAACTGCAAGGGAATGCTGCTGTTGATCAACTGGCTTCCTTGTTTGCTGAGTGTGCCATTGCTGAAGTTTTGCCTGTAAATATTGAAATGCCTGCAAATGGTTTTTCTGGACCATCCATCATTCCAGATGTTCATGAGACATCTATACTGGCAGAAACTGGGAGGATGCAAATAGTGTTGGATGCTAGTTCAGATGGGAGTAGCTTTATCTGTTTGAAGTGTGGTGGCCTTGTTAGCCTCCATCGCAAAGATGAGCATTATGCTTACTGGTGTTGTTAACCCTTTAGCATAGGGTGCCTTGGGGATTGCATTTGCTAGAGGAATTAACGGTGTCTTCATCCCCGTACAGGGAAGGTGTCAGTTTATTTATGATTGCATTTGCTAGGGGAACTAGGGGAATTAGCAGACCATCCTGCAAGTGTACTTTGGACTATCCATTTCTGAGACTTGAATCCTGTAAACATAAGAGAGTCGAGTAGAGTAGTGGCATCCTATTGATAGGATTCACGCCATGGCAGTCGCAGGTTTTGTGTGACTCGAAGGCATAATGTATACTTAGAAATAAGTTTACATTGCACTTAATTACTATTATGTAGTATTATACTGTAAATGATAATAATATTATTATCTTTTATATCACATTTATCCTCAGTTGCTGTAGTATAGTTGGAACTTGGAAGAAGATTCTCTTCTCATCCATTTTTCCCCCTTTTCTCATCTTATCCTGTCATTACCGGTAGATTGACAAATTATTGTGTTGAGATTGGATGATTTTAATGTTACCGTGTTTATTATTTTCTTAGATCCTAATGCAATAAACTAATCCAATTGAATCTTCCTAGTTTAAATTTGTTTGTTTGTTAAACAAACGGCTGTGATAGGATGAGAAGGGTGAAAGGGAAAAAGAAATTGGTGATGGGAGAATTCAAACATAATGTGATAATGGCAACACCTCTGTGGACTTTGTTCTGACAATCGTAAATAAGCAAAATCGTTACCGCCGTGAATACAATTGGATTAGGAGCCAATACTGGCTTGGATCGTCTTTACTATGGGCCCATGTGTAGAAAAATAGAAATGGCAGAATAGTCGACAATTTTATTAATGATGATCTCCCATATTTATATATAGTAATATGAGGAGAGAAAAATACAAATAGAAGAATAAGTCAAACTAGCAACAATCTAGCTAGATAAACTAAACAAATAAATAATATAAAAATCAATAACAAACCCTAGAAAAACTAGATCAACCTAAATTGACTAATTCAAATTATTCAGTGTTGAATTATTTCCAACACCATGCACGCTCATTTCATTGAGAATTATTAGAAAAAAGCAGTGAGATCAGCAGGTTAATTCATTCCATCATAGACAACGAAAACAAAAAACAAAAAGAGGCATACAAATGTCTACACTAATGTTGTAAGCCTGCGTGGCTTAGGCATCAAAAGAAGGTTAACCAGTGTGAAGGTTAACCAGTGTCAGACAAGAACTTATACCGTGCCTTCATGATCATCTTCTCCCACGTGGTGCTTGAAAGAAACAAGAGCGTATGAATCCCAGTCTAACATGAGAGAACGAGAGGATGGAAGGTCCTAGGTCCATAACCCAACTTGAAGGGTCAGCACCCTTTGAAATTATGGTCACAAGTTTAACATAAGTGATAAGTGTAAATCCTTCTATTTTTTTTTAAAAAAAAAAAGCGTAGTAAAAAAAGTTGATGATGGAGAAACTGAGCTAGTAAGGAGTGTCTCAAGGAATCGTTAGGATCAGAATATTCAATGAACGCTAATACAACATTACATATATAACTTTTACAAACTTCCATGAAATCACATTTAATGAGTACACGTTTGCTTGCTAGAGATAAAACATAAGTGAGAAGTAATAAATTTAATACTCTCTATAACTTTAACCCGACAGTGTTTGTCCTTTTAATTAAAAAATATAGTTAATTGTCGAGAAAGTGGCATTGATATTTTATTGTAGCATCACATGATCTCTAAATGGATATTAACAATGCTCAAATCTAATTAATAACCATGTGGAATAATATAAACATTTGTATTGATGATTTCAACTATATCGGACACCAAAAAATTGTTTTAATTAATTGGTTGTCTATGTGGAATGATGCCAAAGAAGATTGAATTTAAATCACCTATAGTTGGTCAAGTTAGAAAAATCAGGCCTTTTATGATAGGTACACTAGGAAGCAAAGGAGCTTTTTATTGTCATATACTCACTTTTAGAATGCATATGTTTAAATTTATTTAAATAGTAATATGACAAGCGTATAAGCGCAAATATCTCTCTATCATTTGTGAGATGGATCCCAATATAGCCATAGTGGTTTAAGAGATTGGAGATGTCTTAATTTTAGTATTTTTTTCACAAAGGGAATATGAAAGTATCCCCTCTCATATTTCACATGAAACGTGAATGACAATTCATGCATTGAGGCCAACATTACCAAGTACTATCATTGTAAAATTATTCACATAACACTATCGCTATATCATTGCAAAGATTCATTCCCATCTCTATGGGGGAAAATGATTATGCCAGCAAGAATGAAAACCGAGCACGAAACACCAGAATCACCCTTAAATTGCCAAGTCACAATCAATGATCACCAAAACTCCATTAAAGCCTATTAGCCCAAAAAGAGAAAAGAAGGAAAAGTCTTTTTTAAATGAAAAAAAACCGGAAATAATGCTTATTAAGTAATCATTACTACATCAATGCATCACAATCACATGAAACTCATGTCACATTTTTCTATTAATAAGTCATGATTCATTAATGAGTTATACATTGTAATATTTTGAATATCAGGTAATACATGAAAAAGGCTAAACTATTCATTTGGTCCCTTATGTTTGCATCAAGTTTCAATTTAGTCCTTTATGTTTGGAAAGTACACTTTTAGTCCTTTTTTGTTAACACCGTTAGTTTAACTTAACGGAAAATGTTAAATTAACAATTTTAAATGATTATTAAATACTGAAAAATTGTTCAGATTAAAATATTTGAGTGTAAATATTCTTATATTTTCAAAATTTATCATTTTTGATCCAATTTCATTATAAAATAATCATTTAAAATTGTTAAGTTAGCATTTTCCGTTAAGTTAAACTAACGGTGTTAACAAAAAAGGACTAAAAGTGTACTTTCCAAACATAAAGGACTAAATTGAAACTTGATGCAAACATAAGGGACCAAATGAATACTTTAGCCCATGAAAAATATAATTTAGTTATCCCTAAGAGAAAAAATAAATAAATACAGTGGTGTCAATTTTAGTTCTCAAAAGTAACCAAACATAGAACGAAAAACGTTCACACCAAACTACTGAATAAAGTCATAAACCCATATAAGCACCAGAGACCAACAAAGCTGCTACGTGACATGACATGACAGCGAGTCAGCGACAACCATTGAGCGATTGGTGACGTGGCATATTAACATAGTAGTTTCATATTTAAGGGACGAAAATTACATAGGATGCAAAATCAGGATCATTTGACCCTTCCCATCTCGTTTGTTATCTCAAGGAGGTAGGAGAAGACTCACAATTGTCCTCCTCGTATCTCAACTTTATTTACCATATTACCCTCTTACATTCCCCAGGTATTTAAGTGCTGCCATTTGTTTGGATCTATTGCCAATTGTTTCAATATGGGATCTTTAAAGCATGCATCTTTTTATGAGATTATCATGAACATTACTGGAATTGCGAAAAATGGTAATTAATTGAATTGGGGTAGTTTTTATTTTCAGTAAGGAAAGGGGCTTTCACATACATGATATTGATGAATGTGGAAGTTCCTTCCATTTGTGGAATCTTGTTATATGTTTTCATTGCTCTCATTTTGTTATGAGCTATAGAAGATGTAAACTTGTGGAGGAAACATATTTGCTGTTATGTTATATACGTTTTTTTTTTATTTTGGAGCTGTCGTTCTGGTCCATTCAGGACATGCTTGGATGTGATTTTGAATTGAAGCATTCTCTTTTTGTAATTTGGTTCTGATTCTGGCCGCTGATGAAAATCTAATTTATTGTTCTTCATGATTTGAATCCATATTTGAAATTGGACATATGAACTTTTATCTGATTGGACCCCATTTCCTTTAGAGGGGCAAAAGATCATGCTGATTAGAAATGCTTTGGGCATCATATGATTTATTTTTGTAGTTGTGCTTTTCATCTATAAAGAATTTGTGTCACGTCACTTGCAAATTATGCTGTGATTTTAGACCTGCTTTTTTAAGATGTAGTGGCCATGCTTTATGCTCAATTCCTCACCTGTCTGTTCTCAGCCATATTTTTAATGTGTTTATGACCAACTAATAGGTTTGTAATGGTCTTGGTTTTTGCTGCATATATCTACAGCAACCATAAAGTACAGTGCCGGAGGCTCGCTTGCTCGAATACTGTCAAATCTTACAATGATGTTGAAGTCTTCTCTTACTATTTAAGATAATTAAATACGATGGCCTCATCAGTCCTAAATTTTTTAAACAACACATTAAATTGGGTGACATTGGCCTTAGATGCTCCCTCTGCACGAGCTGTAGTTTTTGGTTTTCATATTGGCGGTAATCTTTCGCATCCTTGACTGAATATGTTCAACCTATAGTTGATTTACTATATGATTTACCTTCATTACTATCGTCTCTTTGTAGGACATTTATTTGTGGAAGGTCTTCTTCTGGTAGTGATCCTTTTCCTACTTTCCCAGAAAAGTTACAAGCCTCCTAAACGGCCCTTAACAGAAAAGGTTGGATCAACTGTTTTGTTTCAATTCATTAATTGTTGTATTTGTGCATTTATTTATGATATTTGTCAATGTTTTGTCTGTGTTTATTACTTCTGTTGTTTAATTTCAGGTAAAAGTTTCAGTTGTGTAAAGGTGCACATACAAATGAATTGGATGTAAAACTTTGACATATCGTAGATTATAAATTATGATTTTCAATGAAAAGAAACTTAATCTGGTCACTTTGATAACCATATAGGGATTCTCCCCATTATGTTCATGTCAAAAGGGATCAGTATGTTGTGTTTGAATAGTTTGTGTATCAATGCATTCAAACTTTCAAAATAATTTTAAGTTTACATAGAAGTTTAGCTAATGTGTTTTTTAGTGATTCTAGTGATCTAATGTTGGGGTATCTTTTATCATCATTTGTGAAATTCACAAAACTTCTGAGGTTGATGACCCTTTGGGTTTCCTCTACATTGAAATAGAAGCTGCTTTGCGGATCCAGTCCCTCATGATTTGTCTGAGTGATCTTAATACACGAGTCATTTGTTCATCTTTATGTGCTCTCTATTGCATAATTGTTGTAAATCACTCGCTGCTTCTGAATAGGACGGCACCCTTGGTCCACTGGGAATTCCTAATTATTTTGTTTTTTTTCTGGATAAACTTAATCTATTGAGTGACTATTAATGATTTGCATCCCTCAAATTGTGTATATTAAGATGGTGTACATGCCTAATATTTGCAGGAAATAGATGAGCTTTGTGACGAATGGGTTCCAGAACCCCTTATCCCTCATTTAAGTAAAGATATGCAGTATGAACCACCGGTGCTAGAGAGGTAATTGATTTTTCTCAAGAGAAATCTGGTTTATGTTAATGATAGTTATATGTTCGGATGTGTTATATTTCGTTTTTATTTCTTGTTTGTTTTATTGATTGGGTGTGTAAGATGATTTAAAAGCTTGAACAAATAAATGCTGTGATTTGCATTTATTTTGTTATGTGAGTTTACCTATAAGACTATCAAGGAGAAAACAGGCAGTTATCTACCTTTATCTTCCTGCTGTTGAGATGAGTTATGTTTCATGCAGTGCTGCAGGGCCACATGTTATAATTAATGGTACAGAAGTTGTGAATTTTTCTTCAGCGAACTATCTTGGGTTGATAGGTGATAAGAAGCTACTTGTAAGAGAATATTCCTTGTATCACTGATCAACTTTGCTGTTTTAAGTACTGCTATAACATCGTGCATTAATTGTCATCTTTTTGTTTCAGGAATCGTGCACTTCTGCTCTTGAAAAATATGGTGTTGGATCTTGTGGTCCTCGTGGGTTTTATGGAACAATTGGTAAGGTTCATTGTTAAAGTAGATTCAAGAGGAAAAAACGATTTTTTTTTAAATAAAATGCTTTGTGTAAGTGATTGATTTCTTCCACTCCTTTTCTTTTCCCCAGATGTGCACCTTGACTGTGAAGCTAGAATAGCAAATTTTTTGGGAACACCTGATTCTATCCTCTACTCTTATGGACTTTCCACCATGTTCAGTGCAATTCCTGCTTTCTCTAAAAAAGGAGATATAATTGTTGTGTAAGCATAAACTCTGTCTTTGACTATCAAATATATGTTTATGTCCTGTTTTTCTGAACTTCGAGACAAACAAGACAATTATAGAGAGCTGTGATAGGCAAACATTGCTGATATGCTAGCTGAGAAGTTTTATCTCAAAATTTTGGGCTAAAGTGGTTTATTTCTCAATTCTTCTGTTTCTTTTCGCTAATTTAATAATTACGAAGTAAGAGCTGAATTTGCTAGTTTATCCACGTGACAGTCAAAAGCCTTAGTTAAAATGTCAAATATTGTGATAAACTTTAATTTTCGGAGGCAGTCTGGTTGACACAGTGAACTCTGATGATTAGAGGCAGCTTTTGGCTCACATTTGAAGATTGTTAGCTACTTCTCATGGTATTGGGGGTTTAACTTCTTCATATATGGTGGTTGGTCTTTTACAGTGATGAAGGAGTCCACTGGGGGATACAGAATGGGCTTTATCTTTCTAGAAGCACAGTGGTGTATTTCAAGCACAATGACATGAATTCTTTAAGAGAAACACTGGAGAAAATTAGTACAAAAAGTAAGCGAGCCAAGAAAGTGAGGCGCTATATTGTTGTTGAAGCTGTTTACCAGGTAGACCTTGTCTATCATACATTTTACTTGAGCTATACACTTCTAACTTGAGTTTCTGTTCGTACATCCTATGCAATCAGCCATCATATAGAGAGGGATTACCTTCTACTCTTTTGATAAGGTTTCTGCTTGAGGTTCTGGCTTCTTGTTGCATGTTATAGATCATCCTAAACAAATGACTGATACACTCACACATGAAGGATTGAATTAACAAGCTAGAGTTTAAAAACATTTCAATTTGCTGGTTGGGATGTTATATTTGTCAATCGAGTTATAAATATTAAAGGATTATTCAGAACAAATGAACTAACAGTTGGTATGGGATGAGTGGTTAGAGATATGCTTTGATTAGTAGCCTTTTCTGTTGATGTTTCAAGCCAACTGATATTGTTGTTCTTTTTTTTTTTTTGCATTTTTTGGCTCCTTCGAATGGTCCTTATGGCCTTTGGGGGCATGGATACTAAGTTTGTATGTGGAATAAGAACTGTTGCAATTAGATCTTTACCTACACAATTTCATGGTCTCAATATTTGTTACAGTTGCCTTGTATTTCTCGTTCATATTTTACTGTAATGACTCTTGTCACAGCAGTTTCTGTACTAGCATCAGTCAGTGAATGTAACAACCTTCTCTTTCTATACAATTTTCAGAATTCTGGCCAAATTGCACCCTTAGATGAGATCATTAAATTAAAGGAGAAATATCGCTTTCGTGTTTTGTTGGATGAGACTAACTCAATTGGTGTGCTTGGAGGTTCTGGAAGAGGTCTCACTGAATATTATAAAGTTCCGGTATGTGATGAAAATCTCTCTTGTTATCCCTCCCCAGGTGCAGGTGTACATGCACAGAATACATGTTTCCATATATTCTGGATAGTGATATCAGCTATGATTTATGGTTATGCATTGCAGGCTGAGAAGTTAGATATTATAACTGCTGCTATGGGAAATGCATTGGCCACAGAAGGAGGATTCTGCACTGGAAATGCAAGAGTTATAGATCACCAAGTATGAAAGTGTCTCTTTTGATGATAGCACTATTAGTAATAGGTTTGAGTAATTTATTACAACAAAGTAGAATGGAAATGAGATTTATTTCCCGAGCTGTTATTTATTGATTCTTCCTTCCATTTTATACTCCTCAATATAACAAAGTGTAAAACATGTATGATGACGTAATGTGTCACCTTTCAAATAAATAAAGTAATGTCATCTGAGTGTCTGCAGCATATATGTTCCATGCCAGAGTATATTTCTCTTCCTTAAAGCACTGATATTGTAATATTTTTTTGCCTTGACAGAGACTGAGCAGTTCTGGATATGTATTTTCTGCTTCCCTTCCCCCATATCTTGCCAGTGCTGCAATTACAGCTATTGACATTTTGGAGGAAAATCCCGATCTTGTTGCTAAATTGAAAAACAATATTGCTTTATTGTGGAAAGGTGATCTCTGCTCTCTCTGCCATTTTATCAATTAGTTTCATCATATGATTGTGCCCACCTTCTAGATTTTACATATTTTCTGACTGTTTAAAGTAGTCTCCTGGGACCATTGATCTTATGTTTTTTGTATTTGAGACTCATTGGACTGCCACTGCAGGATTATCAAAGATAACAGGATTAACAATAGCAAGTGATCCAGAGTCGCCGATTGTTTATTTGAAATTAGAGAAGTCAACCGGCTCCATGAAAGACGACCTGTCATTGCTTGAAGATATTGCCGACCGGGTAAGCAATGCTGTTTGAACATGCAATGTCTTGGTACCAGTTTTGCTTGTGCCTAATGGATGTGTGCTTACAGGTTTTGAAAGAAGATTCTGTATTTGTGGTGACTTCCAAGAGATCAACGTTGGATAAATGTCCATTGCCTGTTGGAATAAGATTATTTGTGTCTGCAGCGCATTCAGAATCTGATCTTCACAAGGCATCTGAATCATTGAAAAGGGTTGCAGTATTGGTGCTGGGTGGTGGTAACTGAAGGTGGCACATTTTGTGTCCTCGCGCTGTATGTACTAAAACAATCTCTAGACATTAAATACCGTCCATGGCTTGTTGAGCAGTTTTGAGATGCAGGACAAATAGAGAAAAAGGGGGTGTCTGTAGATGTCGATAATTTTGCAATTTTTGAATTAGATATTACATGGTTTCATTAAAATTCGTGTTGCCTGATGACCTCGGATGTAGTAAAAGGGGTGTATAGCTTCCAATCATATGAGCATTTGGTGATAGGCTAAAGAAAGGATAACATCCAGGAAATAACTCTTCTTCTAATGTTATTATATTTTGCTAAAAAGTGACAATGATAATATTAAGAATTGTTCAATGGAACCTTAAAAGATTTGTCCTTGGAGATCATGGGCTCAATAATATGGTACTGAAAATCGAAATTCAATAGTATGGAATGATGCTCATCGTGAATTCATTTGGCATAATATTTGTAACTTTTTTATATTTCATTTGATTAGATAGGAACAGGAATAAAAGGAATAGATGAAGGGTGAAACTTGAGGATAGATGATGCCCATAGAAAAAGAACAGCCAAACAGATTTATCACTAGAGTATAATCCCGTGCGTCCGGGATAAGATTGAAAGTAATCAGGAGCAAAGAAACTATTGTGATTAGTAGAAGTTTTTGGTAGACTCTCATATAAAATTAGCAAGCAGAGTAGAAAAAATTTAAGGCACATAAGGCCTTAATATTACGTAGATTTATTTTTCTAGTAATTAAACGTGGCCTAATATTATGTCAACTATCAACTGTCATGACTCGTGTCTAAAATCTGTACGTTTATGAGTTAAAATCACTATAATTGTTTTTGAATTTCTTTTGCAAGATGTTATTTTATTTGATGACAAGCAATCAATAGCTATATTAAACATATGTTTATTTGTTGACCATAATCAACATTCGATAAAAACTTTCGTTCTTTTTGTTTTTTCAATTTTGTCGCCGCACCGATATCGTAATATATATTCGAAAAGATAGGATAGAAAGTTTTCCACTTGGTCGGCCCTTCATTTGACGTTGGAAAGAGTTTTGGAATAGTGAAGTTCTAATATGCTTTTATTCTTGCACCACACATGTGGAACAATTTAAATTAATGAAACCGAATTTCTCGTCTCCAAAGTTTCGTATGTTTTGTCATCACTATATACGTGTCGTTAGTTTATACATCAGAATGCAACCATACATTTGTTTCCAGTACACAAATCTGCCCAAAAAAATGATTATGAAGAAACTAGACAGAATAAATCATCTGAAGCCGCTCATGGTTGACCTAAAAAGTAAAAGTAAAACCTCACTAAGATTATGACAAAAAACTTGAGCCACTAAAGGTAGCTATAATGCGCCAAGTTTGTGTAGAACATTGCTAAGACATTTTCACAATGAAAAAGGTAGCTATAATGGTGAGGTTGGGACATTTTGTGAACGATCCAATACAATTTCAAACAGATCAGCCTCAGACTCATCTTCAAAATCTACGACTCCAATATTATTGTGACTTCCTTTAGGGGTAACCACATGATGCCACTGAGAATCAATTCTTCCCATAGAGAATAGCTCTTTGCTATCATCATATTCCAAAGAAGCATTAGGAGTATTTACAAGAGGAGCTATAAAGCACGGATTAGACGTTCTATGTGCATTTGCAGGTCCATATTTGAATGCACTCTGCCCAAAATTCACCAATACCGTTACATCTATGTTTGCAGCTAATGTTGGATAGAGTGGGATACCAAATTCCTCTGAATAGCACTGAATCACATGCACTAACTCAGATCCCACTGTGAAGAAAACCTTCTTCAGCCTTGGATCATATCCGCAACCTATCACTTTGTTACTTCCCACCCATTCTGCCTTATCTGATTTCATAACCAGTTTCATTCCTGCAAGTAACACACCCAATCTTTAATTTGCTTTAGGTTCTAATACACCACTAAAACAAAATATGGTACTCCCTTCTGTCTCAAATATAAGATCTCTTTGACTTTTTTTGTGTGAGTTAAGTAAAGTAGAATAAATTAATTATGAGGAAAAAAAGATGATTATAAACATCTTAAAGTGACTAATTTTACATCCTTAATTTCTCAAAAAAAAAAAAGAAGCCAAAGTGGTCTTATAATTAAGACAATTAGAAGGACATGACAATTACCTTCGAGAAAGACAGAACCATTTGAGTTAAAGCCAATGCTTCCTGCGAAGTTTCCTGGAGCTTTTAAAGGAACAAAGTCTCCTGATGTTAACCCCACTGAGAATATTGCAGATTTCTGCTTTCCCTCCTCTTGACCTTTGACTCTATTTTCTTCAATGTGATCATTACCTTTAGACTTTGAATTCTCTTGTATGAGTTTAATTCTCTCTCCTTCTTTGTTCTTACCATTCCATTCATAACCATCAACACCAGAATTGCACAGAACCGTAATTTCAAAATAAGCTTCTTGTGGGAAAGAAGAGTTTCCCAAAGGAGGACCAGGAAGAGGCAAAGCTGACCTTATCACACAGAAAACATTCTCAGAAAGACTATCATTTGAATGAATCCTTTTGAGATCACCAGGCTTCAATCTTATCTTCTGCATGAAGTCAATTGATCCCTGACACATTTCCCAGCTTATCTCAGCCTCTATTTCTTCACTTTCATGATCATCACCTGAACCAGAACCACACACTGCCAATCCAAAAAGACCATTTCTTTTCAAAGGAGACGATGACTCAAAAGCCTTGTGGCCTAAAAAAACATATCTTGACCATCCATTTTCTACAGCATCAGCAGCTAGTGAGGGATGATCAGACCATTTAAACAAAGGATTTCTAGAGACCCCATCACCAAATTCAAGATAATTCACCTGATGAAGTTTAGTAATACCTGATTGCAAACTAATTGGTTCGACAAAAGTCTTACTTTGCTTGTTATAACACCACCATCTCCAAATACAAACCAATAAAAGAGTTGTAACACATCCCAATGAACCTGCCACCACAGCAACATGGACCCATTCACTCATATCTTCTTTCCAGGATTCTATACATATATCATCCTTACTATATAGAGGAAGAAAGAATTAAAGAAGGAAGAGATGATAATAAATTGGGTTTGACTAAAAGTATGGTTGAATTCATCAGGCATGCACCATGGTGCAAGGTTGCGTTTCTAAGAGAGTTGGATTTTGTTGTCAGTATTATTTGAGTTTTTAACTAATATAGTATGTGGAAACCGACAATGCTACTCTATTAATAAGCAATGACACGTATGGTTGTTTTGTTCTGATTTCCAAATGGAGAGAATTAGGACCACCAAAGTTGTGCTTTCCATTATCTTGGTCTTAAATTCAATGGCTCGACTGTGGTTAGTGGAGAAGATTCCTAAATAAAAAATTGGAACCCATCACCTTGTTCTTTATCCTATTGCTTTTGGAACACAATTTTCAAACACGACTTCAAAGCAAAGTTCACATGCAGAATAAGCTGTTTGATGACATTTGGATTTATTCGTTGTTTATACTCTTGAATACCCTTTTCGACGTACGACATTTTGATGGTCCTCTTGTTGCTTTTTTTTTGTTTATGCCACTGTTTGTTAAAATGTGTAAATTACAAAACTATTACTTTGTTAACTTTGAGTGATAAGAGGTGTAAGCGTGTAACTTACCTTAAGAAATACTCATGTAATCGCCTCTGAATCAGTTGAAAATTGGAATAATTCATATCTCAACATTTCTAATCAATAATGGAGGCTTTAGAGAAAAAAAAATGTTAAAAGTTCTAGGTGTCTATCTTGTCTTACTTCTTACCAAATTAATTAGCCTTTGACTACATTCTTGTAGAGAGGCCCAATTATGCATTGCGAGCATGTATATATAGGGTCGGTCTTAACTGGGTTCCAGCTTGCTTAAAAAGGTTTCGTGTGTGACTTGATGAATAATCTGGCTCAAACTCTAGTTGGTGAATCCAATTTCTTTCTTTTGTATTAATCACTTTAAATTCTGTACATGTATGTTAATCAAATTCTAACATGGAAATGGATCAGCAAGGAAAACAAACTCGTGTTTTAGCCTTATTTTCTTACAAAATTTCGATTGCATATTCCTTAGACTTTTAATTGATATGATCAATCTTAATATTTCTAATATTTCCAATTCATTGTAAAGAATCTCCTTCCGGTAGTCATGTCTCCGAGGATAGACCGGCTACTTTATAAATTGAGGGGTTGATTTTCTTTTTAATCACTACTCCCCCGGCGGTTATTTTGCTAATTTAGCTAGATTAAAGATGTTAGTTAAATTAGTTATTAACACATGATATTATCAATTCATCCTAACCATATTCTCCTATCTCTAATCTTTCTCTCTTGCTTGTTTATTATAGATAAGCATTTTTAGTGTCAATTTGTGAAAAACTGTGAAAATTTAAAAATTATCTTATATTTACGAATAAATTGAAATTTGAAAGTGATACTACCCCCGGTCCTAAATATAGGACCTAATTGATTTTTCTTGGAGAGATTAAGGTTGCGAAATAAGTTATTAAATGATGACATATTTGATATATTTTTAGATTATCCATTAGTTTATAGGTAAAATAAACTATTTTAAGGGAAAAAATTAGGTAAATCAATTTATAATTAACTTATTTTATTTTTTAAGGATTTTCCAGAAAAAGTCAATTACGTCTTAGATTTAGGACCGGATGTAGTATTATATTTAGGAAATGAGAGTATGACATAGAACAATTCTATGAAAATATAATTAACTCTTTACAAGCAACTAAATTTTATTTTGGCAACTAAAGGATATTGAGAGAAGAAGAAAGTAGAGAAGAGAAATGATCTTATTAGAGAAGCAATCGTTAATTACAATGAAGTCACCGGCGATCTGGTACATACTTCTCCGGCAGCTTCACTTATTGATCAATGAAGTCTTGAAGACCATGTCCTCTGATTGCTGAGAGAATCTGATGTTTCCAAATCAGATAGTTCGTATCATCTAGATTGACTGATACGAGATGTGAGAAAGTAATAATCTCCTTCTTTGATTGATTGCTGAAGATGAACTCGCATTCGCCATAGTTCCAGAACCGCTTGTTTGCTCTGATACCATAAAGGATATTGAGAGAAGAAGAAAGTAGAGAAGAGAAATGATCTTATTAGAGAAACAATCATTAATTACATGTTGATTACATTCCCTTTATATAGGGATTACAATGCTCTTAACTAAAGTTGTTACACTAACCATGATTAGTTTATAACTAACTATGGTCATTTTATTACACTATCATCAACCACAAGCAATTCACCGGTGAATATCTATTTTTTTTAAGATATAGTTTTATGCAACGCGCATCAACGGTTTGGAATCTTTTTAATTGCTTCCTTTTTTTATCAATCATCCTGTAATCGGTTACCTATTGGCAATTGACTAATCTGGACTCGAAGAGTATGAATGTTGTCCACATGGACAAGATTGTCTCCTCTACCAACGAGAACGCTTCCCGGGATTTGAATATGTCTTATCATCTTACAGGGTCCACTTACTAACTCAATCAACTACCCATTTATTTTTATTTGCTTCCTTCTTGAAAAGGAAGAATAGCTAGGAAAGGGAATATATTTGTTTTCTAGGTATTGGAACCTAAAAACAGAAAGGAATATAAAGGATTAAATTCAGGCAATCCATCTGTAATTAAGGCTTCCACCCTGCTGTTATGTTCATTCTACATGTAAATGCAAATTAAAATTTTAATCTAACTTGTCCCAATAAAAAATAACTAATTGCAAATTTTTCCACTTGCCAAATAAAAAACACTGAAAATCTGCTATATATTTTTTTTCATTCGTAAATTACTTTTTTATGTTCAAAATTTGTGTGTTTATTTGCAATTGATCACATAATAAATGAGGCTGTTGATAAAGAATGCAGTATTAATTATTTTTAAAGATTTTAAAAAATACAAATAGGAATATCCGAATATGTTTATCTCATTGTCATCGCAGTTGTGAAATCTCTGTCCAGATGAACAAACACACAAACACACTTGTTACCCAACAGAAAAATAGAACCCCAGAAACAAAAAATCCAATCTCCAATCTCAACTGACCACCCTATCACAATCCATCCAACCATAAAGATAAACCTATATATACATATTCCACACCACCTCACCACTCTCATTCAAAACATCATCCACTCCAAACACCAAACATCAAAACTGAACAAAAAAAAACTCCACCTTCCAAAAAAAACAGAGCATGAACACTCTCTCACTCTTTTACTCAACAGACCCAACTCCTTCACTTTTCCTTCCCAATCTCACCTCACACAAACTCTCCTCTCTCTCCTTCAATCTCACAACCTCACCATCCCTCTCTCTCTCATCAAAATCCCCTCCATGCTCATCTATCATCAAAGCATGCTCAGCATCAACCTCAGAAATCGACATGGTCAAGAACAAACAAGGCATCTACACCCCAAAAGAGAAAAAAGTCGTAGTCTTGTGGGACCTAGACAACAAGCCGCCACGTGGCCCTCCGTTCGAAGCAGCCACGGCACTCAAAAAACTAGCACAGCGATTTGGTGACGTCATTGACATGTCAGCATACGCAAATCGCCACGCCTTTATTCACTTACCTCAATGGGTCATTCATGAACGACGTGAAAGGAAGCAAATGGACTTCATGGAACGTAAAGGTGTGATTTTTCCTTCTGAGCCGTACGTTTGTGGGGTCTGTGGTAGAAAGTGTAAGACCAATCTTGACCTCAAGAAGCATTTTAAGCAACTTCATGAGAGAGAACGTCAGAAGAAGCTTAATAGAATGAAATCTTTGAAGGGTAAAAAACGTCAACGTTATAAGGAGAGGTTTATATCTGGGAATGATAAGTATAATGAGGCTGCAAGGTCTTTGATTACACCTAAGGTGGGATATGGGCTTGCTTCTGAATTAAGACGTGCTGGTGTTTATGTGAAGACTGTGGAGGATAAGCCACAAGCTGCTGATTGGGCATTGAAGAGGCAAATGCAACATTCAATGAGTAGAGGGGTTGATTGGTTGTTTTTGGTGTCTGATGATTCTGATTTTTCTGAGATGTTAAGGAGGGCTAGGGAGGCTAATTTGGGGACTGTTGTTGTGGGGGATTGGGATAGGGCATTGGGTAGGCATGCTGATTTGTGGGTTCCTTGGGTTGGAGTTGAGAATGGAGAGATTGGAGAGAAAGATTTGGTGCCTAAGAATAGGAGGGAGTCTTTTGTTGAAGGTGATGGTTTGTTCTCAATATCTCATTGTGATGGAGATAGTGTTGTTTCAAGTGAGTTGGAAGGGATAGTAGATGAGCTTGTTGCAATGAGAACTGAGTTTAATGATTTGAGGAATTCAACATTTGAGGGTGTGGATGAGGAACAAGGGTGGGATTCGGATGAACTGGATGAAAACTATATGTTATTGATTGATGAGGATGAGGATGAGGATGATGAAATATAAAGTGGGTTTTATTGAATTAGTAATTAAAATTGGTTCAGGCAAATATTTTGCTGTGGTTGCACACACTATTGAGAGCTGACTGATTCTCTTTTATGGGTCTTGAATGCATTCAAAGACAATTGTTGAGGCTGATGAAGGATTAATAAAGGAACTAGTTTTTCATAGATAGTTCCATCCTATATGAGCACATCACATTTTGCATGTATGTGTACTGTCTGGCTTCACAAAGTTAGATTGCTTGTATTGATTGCTGATATCGTCTTTCAACGTTGCCTGCAATTTTCTTCCCCGTCCTCTTAGGGGTAAGCTGCACTAGGTTCAGTCGTTCAGGCTTGTGATGGTAGTTCCTCATTTTGAATCATTTCATTTTTCCCATGTAAAATTTGTTGGTAGACTGAAATTATTCCTGAATAGCATATAAAAGCCATAATAGAATCACCGGAATCATTTTTTATCATAAATCACTGGAATCTGGAATCTTGCACTATGATGTTTTAACTTTTTCAAGACTAATGCTTCAATACCATTTTGCACTACCTCAACAAACACAATTTTTGTCACATCTAAGCTCCCAATAAAGTGTATGCTTCTGCCATTTAGTATTTTAGTTTTTGATCAGGATTGCCATAGGAATGCTAGATTTTCAGTCTTTTAAAAAATTATCTGATGATTAATGAAATCAGGTATATTTTCGACCTTCTCTCTTGGTTCCCAATAATACATTCTTAGTTTTCATGGAATACAATGGTGATATCCCTTTGCTTTGTGGCAATAAGTAATCCTATCAAAATTCTATCTATCATTACCTGCTGTAAATCAATGTTGGGACACGATTGCTGGTTAAACATAGAGCCATTCCTTCTTTCTGAATTTTCATACTTATTTATGGTATTTTGAATACATGAAGTGGTATTCATTCTAGTACTATATATAATATCAAGTTATTTTATGGTACCCTTTTTTTGGTATGGCATGTTATAGTTAAGGGACAGTTGAGTGATACTTAATTTGTTATTAGTAGGGAATATCCAACTTATCATGTCCTGGTTGAGTAATTAGTTCAGGTTGTTCCATTTTACTAGTGGAAATGGGTTGAAGATTACACTTGCTCAAGTATAAATCTTTCCAGTTCTTGCCCTGATTGCATCAGTATATGATCTCTGATCTGAAATTTTATAAGGTTAAGTTCATTTTGCCCTGGAAGTAACAATGAAAGTGTATTGGTTATCGGGAAGTTGTCTAATGAGTAGTTTTGCCCTATAAGTGTTAAAAAAGAGCGAATTTGCCTTAACTGTTGAGAAATTAACGTTAACGGTTCAGAAATTGAGGGTAACTGTTAACATTTTTAGCGGGAAATTGCTATGTTTTGGTTACTTCCAGGGTAAAAATGCTCATTGAAAATTTTTCAGATAGTTAATGCACTTTTGTAGTTACTTCCGGTGCTAAAATAGAACTCAGCCCTTTGTTGGAAGAGAAATGATACTGGCTTATAGATTGGCATCTTCAATAAAGTTTATCTCTAGCATGCCTTTGGCATCTTTATTTGATTAAGATTCAAATGGCTCTGATATGATAGTTTAAAGACACTACTAGGGAATGAGTGATTGGTTAGGGGCTTATTATTAGAGGCTTATTACTGTCATATATATGTACCAGGGGCCCGCTGTCATATATAACTAACAAACAACGGGCTGCCCGCTGTTTATCTTGAAATTAATTCATTCAATAATTGGCAGAGAAAGTATCTTACTGAAGTAAGCCTGGATAAATATTTAGTTGTTTATGTGAATTCACTGCCAGTTGAGAGGCCTGAAAATCTCATGTCTAAGATTTCTTTATCAAGGTAATTGAAGAGAAGAAAAAATTGACATAGTCATATGGCTTATTGGCTTTTATATTGACTATAGAGTACCTGACTGAAACCTCAGGGCATGGAGACCAGAGTAAGATGAACTGAATATATGCCTTTGGGGCTATATCCGCCCGCCTGATTTATACTGTGAGCTTTTTGAAACTGTTTTATAATATAATGAGATATCAAGAGTTCGTTAGTAACTGGTTATGGGACATAAGCCCTTGTTAATATTTATACCCCTCATGCCTCAGTTATGAAATGTATCACAACTACTTTCTCATTTTCTAACTTTCATTACACATTGATGGAATGGTATTAGGTGCTTGATATTTCAGTGAGGAAAGGGGCTTCAAGTTTTTTGAGACTAACTTATATGTGCGGAATTCTGATCTCTAATGTGTGGAATGCTGGTTTCTTTAAATTTTCTTTTTTATGATCTAGTTCTAATTCTGGCTTAGACGTAAATTGTGCCTCATGACATGGTCCACATTCTGGGCCGGGCCAGACCATGGGATAAGCTGAGCTTCTTATAAATCCAACCCGTATCTTTCTTTGCCCATCATGTTATTGGGCTAGAGTAAGATTAGGCACTAATAGCATGATGTTAAAAATGTGAATAGTTATATGATCAACTTGCAACCTCTTAAAAATGTCATCCATTACAAAACATTTGGTGTTAGTTGCATGTCTTTTAAAACATTATAATATTATATCACTCTCTTCGCTGGCACAAAAAAAAAACAAGATATCACTCTCAACATAAATAAGAAAACTAGTTTAATATTTTTGATTTTAAATTTACTTTTTTATTTTATCTATTATGTTTATATTTTTTCCAAATTGATTTATTTGACTCATAGGTGATAAATAATCTTTCATTACATATAAATATTTGAGAGAGATCATGTAACATCCATGATATAAAATCAAGTTTATTTTGTTTGTGTAGATTAAAGAGGCCAAATAGATAAAATATATTATATATAATTAGATTAAATGTTAGTTTGTAAGTATATTAGCTTAGTTTTGAAAAAAAACAAATAAAAAGATATAAAAAAAATGTTTATTTAGCATATTTAGTCTACCTAGTATATATATGCCAATTTGGTCTTATATTTGCGATTGAAAGCGTAACTAAATAGTTTATTAATTTCTATAATCTCTTCAACTCAGTCAATCAAGCAATGGCATAAAAAAGTGAATATACAAACAAATGCACAAAGACGGACTGGGGTGAACATCACGTGGAACTAGTATCCAAACCGACCTAGTAGTAATGCTGCCAGACGGAGTATAGCCAGCTCTTCTTAACTGCTATGTCAATTTAGGTTTGTTTGCATTTGTCAAAAATGACCGTAGTAACGTGCATGACGAGGGAGGAAAACAAAGGAGACAATAAGTACAAACATGAAATGAGAGTCATGAATGTGACTATGCATAGTTTTGTAATACTATTGGGAGGTGTGAATAGAGAAGGAGATAGTGCTTGATACATATCCTATGGTGGAAGATTTGTTTAGGATGGTTGAATGTGGCTGAAGAAAGTATAGTTAGAGGATTGTGATGTTTGAGATGAGAAATGTTGCGTTCATGTGATTGGTGAAGAAAAAGTAAGTGGTTTCTTAATGTCTCAAAATTGGTTTGAGAAGGTGGGGAGCAAGTTGGAAGGTAATGAGCAAAGCCAATTCATGCATCTCTACTATTCCTCACAACTAGTGGCTAGGCGAAGTAAGCAGAATGAAGCTCATTCATCAAATGAGTTGTCATCTTATTATTGGACTGCCGACTTAACATATGTTTGGCAGTTAGTGGGACCCTGCATCCTAATAGTAATATCCCCTCGTTCTTCTTCTGCTTCTTATGACACAATGTTTTCCTCTGTCTCTCTTTATCGTGCTCTCTGTTTCTATATCTTCCTTATAAATAATTACCCTTCCCACTACAAAATACTACTCCCTCCGGTCCTAAATATAAGATTTAATTGACTTTTTTCGGAGATGTTAAGGTTACAAAATATGTTATTAAATTATGACATATTTGATATATTTTTAGATTAGTCATTAGTTTTTAGGTTAAATAAACTAGTTTAAGAAAAAAAATTAGGTAAATCAATTTATAATTGACTTATATTTTACTTTTTTAGGATTTTTCAAAAAAATCAACTATGTCTTATATTTAGGACCGGAGGTAGTAGTAGTTACAATTTCTATCGCCAAAGTGACACTAGAGACTAAAAGAAGCTACATTGTGATTGGCAGAAAATATTGAATAATTAACTGGAAGAAATAAAAGTCAAGAGAAAATGAAGGAGAAAGAAAATGAAAAGAAAGGGTGTATGGAAGAACTTATTATGAATAGAAACATATTGGTATTGCGTGGACGGAAAGTGATGCTTTCACTAGCTATTCCATTTTCCAGACCCATCCCACCGTCCATCTCCGCACCGACCTTGCTTCATTACATCCACTTGTCCCCTCCTCAATAATTCTTTAATTATGTTATCCCTCGCCGCTTCATTCTCAACTATATTTCCTTGTTTTATTATTCACACACTCAATATTATTAATTAGCTCAATCCATCCTTGTTGAGAACCTCAGCAGCATCAAATTGTAGCATTTAAAAATTCTTCACCAGGCAAATTGGGCTTATAAGATAAGTCGTACAAGCAATGTCATGTGTCTGTTATACAGGACATTATATTATTTATTTTTGTAAAGCTATTGATCATTATCATCATTCTTCTGTTGGCATCGGCATCTTTTAAAAACTAAACAACTTTTAAAAAGTGATACTCCCGTTGTTAAATATTCAATTCATTTATCTTTTTGAAACATTAATTAATTAAAGAAAATGAATATATCATGACATATTTTATACTTCTATATTACATGTTATATTATAAGTTAAATAAATTAGTTTAAAGAAAAAAATTAATTAATGAAACTCAATTTATGAGTATTTTATTAAAATTATTCCAAAAAATGACTGCATCCTTTAATTTTCTAGTCTAGGAGAAAATATCCATTTATGTGTGTATTATGGGATAAGCATGACATACAGTTGTTTAGATGTTAATTATATGGAAGAAGACAATTTAAAGACAAGGACGCAAGAGACAACTTTTCTACGGCTTAGATTTTTTCCTAGTATTACGACTTACCTATTCTTTGATTGAAGTATATCGATCATACTTGAAATTAAACATTACAAACGTACCAAAGCTAAAACCAAAGATTGAGCTAAGGCTTTGAGCGGTGAGTGTACCAACACAGTGGATTGGCACCGATGACACAAGGAATGTGCAATGTCGCAAGCCTCTGTAATGACATATGAATAGAGCCAAACGTAAGGATAACAAGGTTACTCAATCATTACTCGAAAACTGGTCAATTATATTGTACAGCAGAATTATCTTTTTTTTTTTTTTGGTATACAAATTTTAGGAAGGGGTTTGGGCTCAACCCAATCCAAGGGCAGGGCACCTAACTCATGATCCACTGGGGCCTGTCCCTATGGGCTCTGGAGCATGACAAGCAAGCTCTTTCTTTCTGTCCACACAGGTAGGTTACTCCCAGCTTCACTTAGCTACGGAGGTGCCTCCCCAAGCGCCGCGATGGAGACACAACAAAGTGTCACTCCCCAGGATCGAACTCGCGACGTGGTGGACAACCCGACGCTCATTGTTCAATCCTTCGCCACTGAACCCACGTACGATGGGTTACAGCAGAATTATCTTTGTGAGAGCATCTCTTGTCTCTTTATTCTGTTCACTTATATCGCCACGTTGTCTCTGTATTTCTATTTATTCTATTTGTGTACTAGCCTGCATCTTAGCATCCGGGAAAACTTCGATAAGAGCCCCTGGGGACCATTTGTTCGGTTACAAGTCAAACCACATTAAGTCTCGCCACACGTCTAGCTCAGCTTGAAGACGCATTTTGTGAGAACAGACACAACACAACCATAAGCGGTATGCCGATACATCAGAACATCCAGGAAGCTATTTTTATAACTCTAGGATAAACATTTATTTCTTTCTTTAAAAAAACAAAAAAAATTTAAAATGATACTCCTTTCATTCCTAATTATAAAGACCCCTCCAATTTTTTTTAGAGAAATTAAGATACAAAATTAATCATTTTAAATTACCTATAGTGAATTTTTTTCTTTAAAAGTAATTTAATTTATTGCACTTAAAAAATAAACTATCATCTAATTACATGTAAAATGTCTTATAATTTTTTTTTGGTAAATTACCGTCCGGTTTAATCCGGACTCGAGGGGTAGGAGTGTTGCCCACATAGGCAAGGTTGTCCCCTCTCCCAATGAGAGTGCTTCCCGGGATTCGAACATGCGTTCTCCTCCTTGCGGAGGTTGTAGCCCACTTACCAGCTCAACCAACTACTCATTGGTAAATTGTCTTATAATTTAGTTGTATGTTTTGCTTCCTTAAATTGAAAAAAAAGATCAAATGCCTCTTATTTTAATTTATATTTGACTTAAGGGTCATATTTACCCCTCAAGTATATATAAGGAATTATATGTCTCTACAATATTTTTGACTCATATTTGTGCTTAAAGTTTGCATGAGGATCATATTTACCCTTTACAGTTAAACTTTGAATAGTTAAAGTGCACATACTTCAAGGGTAAATATGGTTTTTCTTATATATTTCTGGGGCAGATATATGACCGTTTATGTATATTTCAGGGTCAAATATGATCTTAGTGCACACTTTCAGGGCGAATTTAAGCGGAAAATACTTGAGGGGCATATATAATCTTTCGTGCATACTTACTTCACGGTAAAAATGACATTTAACCCATTTATATTTAGTATCCGAGCGACTACAATAATCCTAATCATAGCTCACGCAGGTTATAAGAATAGGTTGAAGTGTATCCCGTCCACGTCGGCGGTCATAACGGGAGCACAACATGCTACGTGGAGTGTGCAACATAGATAGAAAGAGATGGAGCTGATGGTCTGTGTCGGCCATCTTTGGATTTTTTAATACCCCCTCTACGTGGCCCCCTCTCCATTCGACACGACATCAGCCAAGTCAGAAACTCTCATTACCTCCATAATTATCCCTTCCCTCTACCGTATAAAACGAGTATAAAAGCAAACCCCTCTCACCCTCAAAAAACAAACATAACATCCCCAAGTCCTCACTCCAATATATATTCCCCCATCTTCTCATCTTCACTATACACACATACACATATTATTTATATGGACAAGTAGGTATAATAGAAATATAGGATTATATTATTTGAGACAGCTAGAGAGATCAAGGATGAGAAGCAAGGCAGAGAAGAGAAAGCAAGATGAAACAACAAGGCAGAAGCCATACAGAGGAATTAGGATGAGGAAGTGGGGAAAGTGGGTGGCTGAGATTAGAGAACCAAACAAGAGGTCAAGACTATGGTTAGGTTCATATATTACTCCTGTGGCCGCCGCTAGAGCTTATGACACCGCCGTTTTCTATCTCAGGGGGCCCACCGCTCGCCTCAACTTCCCCGAGTTGTTATTCCACGACAGCGGCGAAGACGGCGATGGCGACCAACACATGTCACCGGATTTAATTAGGAAAAGGGCCACTGAAGTCGGTGCTAGAGTTGATGCTATTCAAGCCTCTCTTCTTCATCATCATCATCATCACCACCAAAATTCTCACATCCAAAACCACTCTGATAAGCCTGACTTGAATGAGTTTCCTCGACCTGAAGATCTTGTTGATGATTTTAATTAGATGTTATGATACAAACTTGACCCGATTCAAGTATTGGGTTACGTTGCTTAAAGTTTCTATATTTTTTACTTCTTGTTTCGTTCTCCTCTCTGGTAATTATATATATCATGTGGTATGGTATGCATGTGTTGAATCTACGTTACGTTCTCGGAGTTTGATCGGCTTCTTTTTATTCCACTTAATTTGTAAAGATGGGATAAATTTACAGCATGATCGAAAATATCAAATATGTTCTGTATGTGTGTCTGAGAGAGGAGGCCGTGTAGTTTTATTTTTTTGTGATCAGCTTGAACAAACAAGGAAGCTGGTAATTGTGGGTCGGTGAGTTTTGCTATTAGCTGAACAACATGATAGTGGTCAAAAGTGGACCATGTTGATTGATTAATTACGAAACCAGCTTTTTTATTCCACTTTGCATAAAAGATATTTTATTCCACCGAATAATTAAGAGCCAAACATTATTAATCGTACGTGTTTATTTGTGGCGACATATTAATTACATATTGGACAATGGAATTTAGTGGGAAAGAGACGATAATTAAATTATTGAAGTGATGAGTCGTGGGGGGAGTGGCGTAATCATTAATCAAAGCACATTTTGCAGATGCTAATGCGGTATATAGTAAAACAAGAAGATAAGGAGATAAGGCAGATGAGCACGCCAAATAAAAGTAGATGTCACCATCGATGAAATTTGTCGAAATCACACAAACAACTAGAAACTCAATCACAACGACAGCGAGTTGTGAACTTTTATTTCAACTGAATATATGTGATCAATCTTGCACACAGGAACAGTTTAGCTATGTCTTACAGTTTCAGCAGATAATGTTATAAATGTAAAAGAGTCCTTTATAGTGGTATCATACATGCTGAGGTTTCGTTCATTTACACGCGGGATGCTAAGTAGAGTCATATATTCTCTATATTCTCTGTCGTCTAATAAAATAGTTTACTTTTGTCTATGAATTGGGATCATATATAGCGGTGTGCCGACCAAGAAGAGGTAAAATGAAGTGGCAGAAGTAGCGAATTAATTAATTAATGTTGGTATTCGTGGTGATGATGAGATATCATGTGCGTGGATGATCTGTCCAAAGATATTACATGTCTTAATATGAGGCTGCATGCGTTCCATTTTGGCGGTGTGCCATAATTTATAAGTCTTTGTGTATCAGCATGAGCGGCAGCCTAAATCCCTAATCATTGTCCAAGGATGTCGTATCCTGTTGACCATCAAAGAGAGAAATTTCCTACGATATAATTCCCTTGGAATAATATGATTTCTGATGTAGCTTTGTTATTTGAGGCCTAACTTCTAACTAATGTTTAACATGTTAGTCCCTTTTTCTTGTCTGTGTTCGGCTTTCCTTTGACTTCAACAATATATTCTATATTATTATAACAATATAACCCTATTTGTTCTCTGGACAAGGCGAACTGTAATTAATCAGTAAAAGAAAGCAAAGATCAAAGCTATTTAATTTGGTACATAAGATCCAAATGAAATAGATGAATAATAGAAAGAGTCGTTCTTTAATTTGTTTGTGTTGGAAAATTTGTCTGTGTCTGCTCTTGATTGTCCTTATTATTTCAAAGCGATCTAATGGATGAGAGGGGTCCAGAGAAAGTTAGAGAAGTTGATAATTCAATCTACTTTTAAATTAGTCCTGTTTGAAATTAGATATTTGTTCCTTTTGTGTGAAAGAAAATAACATGTCATAATTGTTGATTGAATTAATTTAGGGACAATCAATAAGTTAACATCTCACCCACGGGCTAAGACAAGCTAAGCTAAGGTAGGGTCTTCTATTTCAAAGGTCAAATATATTACTTTTGGTCCTAATATTCTTACACTTGATGTGAGTAAAAACAAGTGCCGATAGATATATGCGATCCACATATTATACGTGAGTAGAGTAGAGAATTTGAACAATATGTGTGTGTGTGTGTGTGTATGTATGGATACCGCAGTATATATCTTTTAGTGCGGTACTGCGGGTACAAAAAGAATGAATTAAGGGACTAGTTGATTATGTGGGGGCCGGTGGTACTATAAGGGCACTTTTTTTTGGCTGAACTATAAGGGCGCGTTTGGATTTGTGTTAATTAAAAAAAACGCATTTTTTGTTACTAAAGGTATCCCCACCCGCGTGTCAAGTGAGACTAATCTCTCGCTGTTCTGAAGTCTCATATAGGGGGTAGACAGCTGACTTGTGAATTTGTTTCATTCGCAAGAGCTGGGGACAACCACTTGCTTAAGGAACGAGAGTACTTACCACTCATGACAACCCGCCAGGTTTAAAAAAAAAACTTTTTGTGCAAGTTACATGTGTTAAATAAATCATGTGCTGAAAACCATACATGATCGATTTCTAATTATATTATTAGGGTGAAGGATAACAAAAGACTTAAATATCGCAATGTTAATTGATCTGTAGAAATAATTTATGAACCATGAAATTAAACCTCTTGAACCATAAAAGATAAGAGAGAGAGAAAAGATGAATCTTCTTCTAATTGGTAGATAGGCAGACTGCCTTGATGACTTGTAGAGCTGCCATCGTATACTTGTTTTTGTGTTTTGTGAATCATGTTGGAAAAAACAACTTTTATTGTTAATCCAAACAGTTAGTATATTATAAGTAGGACATTCACACTTCAGCTTGCCAACCGCGTTAGTTGGTTTTGCTGTTGTGTTTGGTCCGAAAATGTGTTAAAAAAACAGTTAGTATATAGGGCTGGGCTTAATCATAGTAATTATTGAGGCGAACATACAACCCTCTTTACTCTAGAGTAAATATATACTATCTAGCGGAGTAGTGGTAGCAATATTAATATATAATAGGAGTATTAGATAATTGAGGGGTGTATGTATAATGATGCTAGTGCTAAAAGCAACCTAAAATCAAACCAATTAGGGTGCACATGGATGCACCTACTAGATGGCTCCGTGAGTAGGCTTCAATAATTCGGGGCAGGCATCTAATACTTTCACTAATGCATCTAATACTTTCACTAATAACAGCAATGGTAGCCATATATCTCCCAACACAGGACCAATACTCTTCACAAATCGCACCGATTCCATCTTTACAATGACCCATTGTTCCTTTCCTAGCTACCGCCTATATTTTCTGCGTCTTACTTTTTAAGCTCCAATAAACATCCAAAAAACTTCTAAAGCGTACCTTGAAAAAACGACTTAAAGTAGGCCGTCTGCATCTGGTGAATATGAGAAAAATTGCATAGGGGTACGGTGGCGATCGGGATGATATGTATAATGAGATATATCCCATTCAGTGCTTAATGAGAAAGTTGATCTCTTGAATCATGGATCTATATAGTTAAATCAAATCCAAACTATTATATTTGCTTTGATTTAATTTTTCTATTTTAAATAAATTTCCATGTTAATCTATCTGGATTAAAATAGAATAAAATAATCTCATAACTATCATTTATTTGGGTTCGATCTTAGTGCCTTTTTTCGAAAGACAGGTATAATGATGTTCGTCCACTCTGAATCGTCCATATCTAATATAAACTATTCATATTTAATAAATTAAAAAATAGAAGTTTCAAATCAAAATTACATTTTTGACAAAATGATAGCTAAGACAAATTAATTTACAAAAGATAAAATGAAAAGTATTTTGTACATTATTTTATGATCAAAAGCCAGCACCGGGTAATTGTTATATTTCGAAAGGTGGAGGGAGTACTTTATATTTCTATTTAGATCTTGGCATATGTCTACTGAGCTTAAAAAAGTCAAGATACTTGTGACAAAAGAAAGACATGATTTTTTTTATCAGCAAAAGAAAGGCATGGTGAGTCCTCCCAAGATGCGATAAAATATAATTCTTCTATTTTTGCCATCTCTTCTGATAAAAAAAAATGTTGTCAAATCTCAATGCAATATTGTGAATTACTGTAGTGTCGCGATACACGTCATGTGTGAACGCTTCTCAACGCTATTAAACTGTTTTCCCAAGAACAGGATCAACGAAATGGCTATTATGCCGGGGTTCATGTGTAGCTCCAAACCAAAAGGTCTCAAGAAAGTTTTTATTGTTATATTTGCGGTCAATCTTTAGTTGCTATGCATATACACAAATTTCATGCACACGCTCACACATACGATTTTCTCAAAATAAAACACTGATTAGCTAATTACATCTGTTGGCCAAAAAAATTAGCTAATTACATTGCCCGCGACCTTTGCACATTAGGAATATTCACTACGCATATAACAACGTACGACTTGCTTTAAATTCTGCACAGATTATACTGCTTACAAGGCTACAACCCATTCGACTTCATTTATTCTCAATATTTTCTGGCAAAAAAAAATTCTCAATATTAACTTGTATATAGCCCATACACATGTCACAACACAAAAATGGGTCAGCCGAATTTAGTAACCAACTAAAACGGGCTACTTTTGGTCCAAACCACTTAGCTTGTAAGCTGGCCCATATATGGGTTGACCCTTTCAGCCATTTACTGACCCAGCTCAGCTCAGCCCATTCTCTGTTCAGTCAATCTTATATCCAACTTGGTCTCGATGCTAAAAGAAGTGACATGAATTCTTGATGATTGGGCGTTAATTTGGTGCGCGACATAAATAATATGGGGTTTAATAAGTTTTTATAGTAATTAGAAATTTCATATTATGAGAGGTGGGGCTCGAGTTTTAAGAAGGTGCGACCTGGTTTAATGATTGAGTGGAAGAAAAGATGATGATTAAAGGCTAAACACTTTGGACGGGTGAAGAGCAGGTCAAAATTTTTTACTTGTGGAGAGTTTTTTGGGAGGTAAAAGAGAGAGAGAAGAAAAAGTAGAAAAGGCAAAGGAAGGAATTAAAGAGAAAAAGTTTGCACAAATTCACTCATTCATTGCACTGTCATCCAAAACCCAGAATCCCTTTTCCTCCGTATATGCCCCACTTTGCGTTGCATGAGATGACCACAATTCCCCCTTTAATTCCCCTCCCTTCTTTTTCTTGGCCGTAAAAGCTGCAAGGAATGAACTCTCTTGTACCTCATGGTTCAACCCATGAGTAATGCCTGCCTGCACTCCCGTAGCCGTAGGTGGTCAGATTAATTAAAATCCCTATTAGTTTAGTTGTAGAATTGATCATTTGTGTCATGAATATATGAATATATAAGACTCATTTACCTAATTCATTAGATTAAAATATTAGCTATATCAAAAAATTAGATTAAATATATTAGTTATGTTAATTTATATTACATAAATACCAAAATATCCTTATATTTATAACCATAGAACCAACTGTGTGAGTATACTTTTTCAGACCCAAAATTTAATATCGCTCAATTCAATTACAGTAGCATGCTGATTGGCTTTATCACCCTTACCTATAATTTTACATCGATTTCGCAGCCAAAAGATTTCCGTGCTAAGTGACAACCACTATCTACGAGTAGGGCAATAGAATTAGAAATTAGAAATCACAATTCTTCACTTACGTACCCACCAGGCCACCACCGCATTTAATAAAGAAGCTGAATACGACATGGCACTCCTCTCTCAAGCTAGTGATCGATTTGATGTTTCTGTCTCTCAGGGTCGCAACCTATTATTTTTTTGAAGACTTCTCCCCCGACATCTAATTTATGTTTTGGTTAAGCTTCATCAATGAATGATAGTTAACGACAGCTAGTACGTTACATTGAGTCATTGCTTGTTTAGACGTAGCTAGCTAGCTAGCTACTTAATTTTATTATTAATCTTGACTCTTGAGTGTATTTTATCAGCTGGTTTGAACCTTCAAGTAATCGTGCCAATAACAAATTTCATGGGACCATCATCTTCATGCTGTTTTTTATGCTCTTCTAATCTCTCTTGATTAGATATCATTATGTAAGAAACATTATGTTACGAGCTTTTACTATTCCTCTCTAAACGCATACGTTCGAAAACTCACTGATTTTCAGGTGACAAGCTAAGTGTACGTGCCGCCCATGAACTAATTAATTGTCTAAGAAATAGTCCTAAAAGGACAAGAACATGAAATTATACTATAATCATAACAGCTATTAGATATATATAATTGTCCCAGTTATATAAAAATGATTATTTGATTTTTTTCCGCATTACAAAAATTATGTGTGAATATCAGAGAAATACTGATTATATGTGCCTGCCTGTGCCCTGTTAATGTGGGAGGAAACAAAAATTTAACTTGTAATGGAGGATTGAAAGATATGGTCCATGAACACGTGCCAATGATGGCGCTGTCTTCCCCTCATGATGAACTCCCACCGATTCTTCCACTCAGTGTGGTTCAGTACTCTAATGCTCCCTCCTTTTATGTTTGACCGATATATATGTGTGTGTGTGTGTGTGTTTACCCCCCATTTCTTTTTCTAAGAAAATTAATAAAACTCCTTAATCATTCATCATTGCAATTATAGCACTTTCTCACCATCCAAGACCCCAAAAAAAAATTCTGGGCCTCATTTTTAAACCGACAGGCGACAACAAGTCTTCCTTCCTGCTAGCTACGTTACAGTTACATGGGGTAATACGGCCTAATTCATATATTTGTCAATGATTTGGGGTTGGATGAAATGTTAATATCCAGGTCCACTCATCAAGTAGTAAAATAATGTTAAATTTGTTGCATCAAGATATGCACAACTTATTAACTCAAATTTTGGTGAAACCAACACTTTCCTAAAATTTTCGTGTCCAAAAAATAAATGTGTGCAACTAAAGATTGAACTTTATTGCCCGGGGCGTAGCTTGATGGTTTGAAGAGGATCCCCAAAGTGTGGATTCCGCCATTTAGCCCAAAGGTGCCAAGTTCGAACCCCCGGGAAGTCAGTCACCCCGTTTACGGGAATCCCGGCTGGCGACTCCGGATTAGTCTACACCCGAAGGGTGTGGGACACCGGGGGAAGCAATTCAAAAAAAGATTGAACTTTATATTTTACTCCCTCCAGTCCTAAATATAAGACCTAATTGAATTTTTTGAAAAATCCTAAAAAAAGCAAAATAAGTTAATTATAAATTGATTTACCTGCTTTTTTTCCTTAAACTAGTTTATTTTACTTATAAACTAATGGATAATCTAAAAAAATATAAAATATGTCATCATTTAATAGACTATTTTACAACCTTAACCTCTCCAAAAAAAATCATCTAAGTTCTATATTTAAGACCGGAGGTAGTATATTATATTTTTTCATAACTCATGGGATCATGCTATGGGAGTATAAATTTACTCGGTGTCAGTTGATATGAGTGATAGATTTTGGAGAAATAAGGTAAAAATAGAAGAGAATAATGTTGGGAGAGAGATTTATTATATTAAATATAAGATTTGTTATGACATAAGAGTATTTTTGTGAGAAATGTAAAATTGTTGTGTTCTTTATTTTACTTCATTTGATATAAGTTGTGTTTTTATACTGATGTGTGTGAATTATTAGTTTACATCCTATGACGGTGGAAAATAGAAAATCTTGGTTGCGTGGGAAATACAAGGGATGCCTATAAATAATAAGTTTATTTAACATGAACGAATTAATTCAAGCCATAGATTACAAACACCAATTGACTTCTAGTCTCCTTCGAAATTTTCCACCCTCTTGAAATAGTAATATGTAAGTTGATCAACGATAAAAAAGACTTTAGACATTTTATGGATATAAAAAACCAATTGGTGATTAATTAGATCATCAAAACAAGAATGCTTAGCTTCTTGTTTAAAATACACTATATATGTCGTACGCGTCATCCTTGTGCATAAATTTCCTAGATTTATATATGATCACCCTCACATTCCCTCGTAAGTAAATTTGTGGCTTCTAAACAATCGGAATTAATGATGACATCTCTGTATTTTAATTCCTATTTCGACACATGGTGGATAGAATCCATTCAAGATATACCCAAAACCTCTTCAAAACTGGGAATCTAGCTATATACTCTCTCCGGTCCTATTTATAAGTCGTCAACCGCCACTAAATTTTGGTCCTTAATATAAGTCACCAACTAACATTAACTAACTCATTTATTATAACTTTCCTAATATACCCTTAGCATTGGAAAATGAACATTGGAAGATGAGAAGAGAGAGAAGATGAAAAAGTTACATGTATACTTATAAAGATGAAAGAGACAGTGGGCCATAGTAATAAAGGTTCAGGGGCAAAAATGGAAAAGACAAAAAAATAAGACTCATTTAATGACTCAACTTCCATTAACCTCCATTCCTTGGTATGTGCAATTTGTGCGGTTGGCGACTTATAAATAGGACCGGAGGGAGTACTATGTATGTGAATAGCAAAACCATACATAGTGTATGGATTTATTAATTAAGGAAGAATGAAAATGGAATAATGTCGATGGACGTGGAAGCCGGTAAGAATGGCAAGTGTGATGGATTGGTTGGACTTATTAGGAGGGAGGGATAGTAGGGCTGTCGTGATTGAAGGGAGGGCATGTAAAACAGTAAAAGTGGCGCAATCAGATACGGGATCTCATAATATGAAGCCAGAAGCCAAATTGACGAGGGAGGGGTCCTACCCTCGGCCTCATTACCCAATTTTGTCAACTTTGGTATCATTATTATCCCACGATTTGTTTCGACGTCGACATATATATAATTAAAAAAAGTGACATGCCTCCTATCACATTTCACATTAAAAAAGTACCCCGCCTTTTTTTACTTTTATTTCGCCTTTCCTCAATTTTTAAAATACGTTTCTCATTTTTGAAATTTATGATGCATCTCGTTTGAATATCATTTGATCCTATCCATAACAAGAACAATTATATATGATCCATCATACATGCACCTTTTTTTCCCATACTATTCTCATTAATTGTACAGTTTTTTTATTTTTTTCATCTCTCACATTTAATACTCTCATTGAGAAGATAAGCAATTTAAGAAGAGTGACGAATAACAATAACAATCATCCAACTTACTCCCTCCGGTCCTAAATATAGAACCTAGTTGACTTTTTTGAAAAATCCTAAAAAAGAGTAACATAAGTTAATTATAAATTGATTTACCTAATTTTTTTTTACACTAGTTTATTTAACCTATAAGCTAATGGATAATCTAAAAAGATATCAAATATATCATGATTTAATAACTTATTTTGCAACATTAATCTCTCTAAAAAAAAAGTCAATTAAGTCTTATATTTAGGAATGGAGGTAGTATTAACTAAGTTTCTTGTAATAGGGGTGGAGGGAGAGGAGAGAAGAGTATGTACAGACCTATACTCCATACAGTACACTATGGGAAGTTACATCAAGCAATGAAAAATAAAAATGTCAATACAACTTCATTTTAATCATTTAATTTTTAACCAATAAAAAGGGTCAAATCAAACGCATATACATTTATGAAAGTTTATCATTGTGTTGAAAAGTGGTTCAAATAATGAAGTTTCAAAGATATATATATACACACACACACACATATATACATTACAACAAAATAGCCCTTAAATGTCATTCCCGATAAATCCGATCCAAACTACGGTTAATTTTAAGTAGTGGCCCCATTCACAATAAAAATACGGCTGAAACGGAACATATGTATCATTAATTAAACTATAATCACCGAGGAAATAACACGAACATTTAAGAAAAAAATTAAGACTATCCAAAGCCAATCAAATGTTTTTAGATTGAGCTACAAAGACATTTTGTGCTTCTTATGAACTAAACGATGACGACCTTTCATAAAACAAAAATATACATGCGCATTAAGTAAATCATCACATTTGAGGGGCCCACTACTCAAATTTAATCGTAATTGGAAGGATTTAATAGGACCGCATTTGAGAGTTATTTGTAATAATGTACTCTATATTGGTATCTTTAATTTCAACCATTTCGTAATATATATATATATATATATATATATATATATACACATATATATATATACATATATATATATATATATATATATATATATAAGTATATTATTTCTGAACCAATTTTTTTAATATATTGTCAGGTAAAGTTTTCGTACATGTACCAATGGGTAGTTGGTTGGGATGGTAAATGAGTTACAACCCTGTAAATTAAAGGATGAGAAAGTGTGTTCAAATCTCGGGAAGCGCTCTCATTGGGAGAGGGGACAACATTGTCTATGTGGACAACACTCCTACCCCTTGAATCCAAATTAAATTGGGCGGTGATTAACAAAAAATAAAGTTTTCATGCATGTGTGTGTTAGTGTGTATGTAGACACACACACATGTATGAGTAGATTTGAACATTCTCCCTTTTAGTTTGAGTATTTTAACTTTAAAATCAGTAGTTTTAGACCTTCAACTTCCGACCAATTTTGGTCTTAGTCTCCGTACTTTAATAAACTGAAAAAAGAAGAACCATAATTAATTATAAATAATGGTTTAAAGTTAAGGTACTAAAACCACCAGTTGACCAACCCTAAAATTGATCGGAGATTCAAGGATAATAAAGATTACCGATTTTAAAGTTTAAAGATAAAAACCACAATTAAATGAAAATTCAAGACTAAAAGTTGTGTTAAACCAAAATAAAAAAAATGAGTTAGCTAGTGAGAGCAGGCGAGATTGTATAGGAATTATGGAGAAGATCAGAAAGTTCATTCGGGAGGTGATGGCATGAAGGCCAGGCCAGCAGCTAGCACTAGCAAACACGTACGTCTACCCTCTTTTCATATTATTATCGCATATGATCATCAACTTATCCATGAAACTAGATCCCATTAATTTCGCATCATGCTTTTGGATTATCGTTTTGTTTTCTTAACAATATCACATCTCTTCCAGCTAATAAATTGGACTTTTTTCATCATCCAGCTGATCATGCACAGGAACACAAGCACACACCAGGCTACACGGTCTCATCACACATGCGTCTTCTACTTATTATTTACAGTGGGTAAAAGAATCGGTTGTTGGCTTGCAGTTGGGTGACTTTAATCATTGAACATTATGTTTTTGACCCAGATAGACACGTACGTGTGCTGTGTAACTTAATTATGCAAAGTCTTATATATATGGAATCGCACGTGCACATGAAACTTTATATAGGGCGTGCAATAATGATATTTACCTCGGTCCTCTAATGATAACCCTGTCATAGCAAGTTCAGTGCCATGATGATATGATATACTCCATGTCCATTAGCAGCATATAGATACTCTTAATTATATATGCACACATGCATCCTATTATTATAGAATGAAACAAACATTGAATAAAGAAAGCAAGATTTTAAAAAGTGGAAAGTAGGGTGGAGACAAGCATTGCATGGTGAGGTATAGCTTAGGAGATTACGTGACGGGCGAGGAAAATGAGTGGTATAAAGTATGTTGGGAATTGGAGGCATAGCAGGTACAGTTCCCAAAGGATGGTTGAAATTTTATGCGCGTATGGTTTTCAGAGATATGGGGCAGTCTCTATTCCAAGTTTCCAACATTCTCTCCCACGCCATTACATATTCACACCTCTCATTCACACCCCCCAGTATATATGTATCTAGCATAGAAATAACACACTCTCAGGTGATCCGTTTTCAAATTTTAACTTGGACTTACATATGTCCCCATAATAATAGTATTCTCTCTTATTTAAAAAGCTATGAGAGAGAGAGGGAAAGAGAAAGAGGCCACCGAAAAGCATGTAAACCTTATCATGAAAGCAAGGAAAACGAAGCAGCCGATTTGACGTGCTTACATAACAGAACACACACTACTACTTATTGCCACACACTAGCTGGCAAGAAGCAATTGTGTGTGTCATCGAATAATTTCTCTTTTTGATGCAAGCGAGGCAATATAATTCCTAAGTCAACCTTGCCTCTCGTAATAACATTATATATACATGATTAGCAAAGAGAGTGAGGAGGGGTATGATATTGAAGGAATCGTCTAGGATGGGAAGCATGAAGGTGCAACATAACTTGGCACGTGGACTTATGTGGGAGCAAGAACCATCTCTCACTCTTGGCCTCAAACGCTTACGCCCTCTTGCCCCCAAGCTCCCGAACAACAATTCCACTAACCATTCTCATTCTCTTTCATCTTTGGATCTCAAATTCTTCATTAGACCAGAAAGTGGGCCTAGAAATCTGCCTTCTTCCCCTCCTAGCCTTCTTCATCTTCACCAAGATTCACCATCATCATCACCTCCTCGTGTGGAAACACAGCAGCCTGGAGGAACGAGGTGGAATCCAACGCAGGAACAGATTGGGATATTGGAGATGTTGTACAGAGGTGGCATGCGAACTCCTAATGCTGAGCAAATTCAGAACATCACTGCTCAGCTTAGCAAGTACGGCAAGATCGAGGGCAAGAATGTCTTTTACTGGTTCCAAAATCACAAAGCCCGCGAAAGACAAAAGCTCAAACGCAATCCTATCACTAATTCTACTTCCTCTACCACCACTTCCATTCCCTTAATTTTAGAGACAAAGGTATGTTATTCTATATATACTACTAGTGTTTAACATGTATATGTCCATCCTATTTAGGGGCTTGTTCTATAAATGAAATTAAGGAAAGTGTTTTGGAAAAAGCATGCAATGTTAAGTAATTTAACTAAATAATTATGCGTATTTCTTTTTCTATAACACCTTAGACTGATGTGGTGGGTTTTTAAATTTATTTATGTTTTTATTTTGCATGTAGGGGCAAGAAGTAGAAGGAGAGGAAGATAGCCCGTCGAGGAAGAAGTGTAAGAGGTTGGCATCATTTGAGTGTTTTCAATTACAAGAAAGCAAATTGTTACGTAGAGACGAGGAATATAAAACTCTGGAGCTCTTTCCATTGCATCCGGAAGGCAGATGAAGTGGCTAGGGGTTTCCCGGTCATTATGTTCCTACTTACTCAATTCCTTGTCCTTCTTCACTGATTTCAACAACGTAACTAGCTGGCGACTGCTTTGATTGTATTGCTTTCGTTTGTTGTCTCCTTTTCTTTTATGTATGTTGGCTGATTATGAGGAAAGACAAAGTGGTATGTCTGTACTACTACTCTACGTGTCTGAATATCAATGTACTCACTGTTCCTGACTTTGAAATGGAAGCGCCATTTATGTCTCTTTTCCTTTTCGTTGTTTACAGCTTACAGCTCCGGACCTTGTAGGTGACTGTGTGTGACATTCGAATCCACTACTTTTGACTATTCTCTCACTTGTTACAATTTTCAACAAATATATACAATGAAACGCAGCTAATATAACAATTTGTGAATGAAAAATTTTAGGTTAAAAAGCAAAAGCTATAGTAGGGACACTGAAGTCCACGCACCAATTAATTTCTTTCCTCTTAAGCCTACTCTATACTTTCACATCTTGATCAGTTTCGGTTTGAAAAGGGCTTGAATGTTCTCCAGCTCGAAACTCAAAATAAAATATAATCACAAGTCATGAACGCCCATTTCACTCGCCTCCCACAATGCAAGTAAAAGTCTTTGAAAAAGCAGGGTGCATTAGCTATATAAACCAAAGAGCACGTACGTACATACATTTGCCTATTTTCCATCATAGAGGCCAGGTGAGAATATTTCAAATTATCATTGTACCCACGTAGGGCCACTGAGTGATCCCTACCACGAGAAATGTGAGGGAAAAGAAACTGCTTGTTTCAAAAATATAAAGGTGAAGCAACCAAATTTTTTATGCTTTTGTATAGTCCAATTCTATACATAATAATGAGGTGAAAGAGAAAATTGCAAAAATTTCTTCGGCCATGTTGAAATTTTGTAAATAGCTTTTCAATCGCCTTAAAATCAGACGTCCATGTTTAAGTTTCTCTTCTCAATACAAAAGGTGTTATACTATTTGATTAATTTTATTTTTCTTGGATATTTTTTTATGCAAAATGGAAAGTATGAGGAATAAGTTTTTTCAAACAGGTAACCAAGCTGCTGCTGAATTTTTCTTGCGAAAACCGAATGTTCACCCCTGTACATGGACGAGGTGTTGTTCTATCATTGTTATTTTGGTAACTTAGTTAAAACTTACTCCCTCCGGTCTTAAATATAAAACTTATTTCCATAGTTTGATTAAATTAAAGATGCTAATTGATTTAGTTACAATAACATGATGTTTTCTATATAATCTAACAATTTACCTTTAATTTATCCTTACCCTCCCTCTCTTATGTGTCAATTATTGGAGAGCATTATTAAGGGTAATTTGGGGGGAACTAGTAAGAATTAGAAATAAATTTTATATTTAGAACCAAATACATCGTCTTAAATAGCCCTTATATTTAGGATTAGAGGGAGCTAAAAAATTAAATTTGAGTAGATTAATCATTGACATGTTGTATAGATTATGGGCATGGTGGTTGGTATAACTTATTGGCAGAGCAGAAAATATTTCGTCCATGCAAAATCTTAATTGGCCCGCTAGCCTGACTGAAGGCCCAGTATATGGTGGGAAACCGAAAAGTATAAACTTTTCCTCTTATAGTGGGCCGAAACGGGCAATGGTATGACTTTCCTTAATTTAGTGAACTTTAGCACCAATAATTTTTTTTAAAAAAAATATAGCTATCCTCCTATATAATCCTTAAATCTCAGAAATTTCAAGCATTTGATAGAATATTTTTATGAGGGTTTAATTTGTAATATATCAAGTTAAAGTTCAAGAGAAGTGACCTACATTCAAAAACCTCCTCATTACTTGATTACTTCCTATTTGTTTCAACTTTTTGCTAAATTCACGAGTTGATTATATTATTTAATTCTATCGTTTTAACGGTTATATCTAACTAAAGCAGATCACAAGTCAAGCCCTTTTCAAAGTTTTTTTTATGAACATTATAGATTGTCATATGATCCTCAGGATAACCTAAGATGTGGATGTAATGAAGGGTAACTCTAAACATGTAAGATTATTAGATACGAGGAAGGGTTTTCTATGGCCAACTAAAATCACATAATGGTTTTCACCAAAATAAATGAGAACCAATAATATGAAGTATAATATGATCACATGATTTAATGACCGTCAAATAAAAATGTTGTTGATTCCAATCATTTGTTTTGACAAAGTAAAAAACCATGCTGAAATTGTTTAAAGAGAAAATGCATCTCTAATAATATCTTAAGGCCAAAAAAATGTTTTTATTATGAGCCACTATTTTTTTTTTCAAACCACAAAAACATTAAACATAATAATAAAGCTTTCCACCAAGAATTTTCACCAAACACGAGGGCCTATTTGGTTAACAAAGGAAATTGGGGAAAGTTAGAAAGTTTTTGAGCATTTCCATCTATCCGAACCCACAAATTTTCTTTATCCATTTTACACTTTTCTTTTGGGCGCGACAAACTTTACTTTCATCATTTTTTCTACATTTCATCTCCACCATTTTACTTTCCATTTCTACACTTTTTTTCCTGCAATCAAATAGACTTTTACATTTTTTTAAAAGAAAGTTCCATTTTCGTGGATTTTTTGTTAAAAAGTGCTAGGAATATTCAAGCATCAAAATTAAAAGACTTCACTACTACCATTTTAGAGTACCTGCGTGGACCCTTCTTTCATATGAGAGAGTATCCTTAAACTGAACCGGATTGGAAGATTGTGTTTGCTTAGCTCCGAAGTGTGCCAAGTGCCAACCAATCATAACCTGCCAGCACCACAAGAGCAACACAAAAACCATTCCACTGAACTACAAAAAGTCCACCAAATTCTCGTACCCCCTCTCCAATCACAACCTCCCAAAAATACAATAATATTCGATCCTACTATACGAACCATGGTCTGTCGCCCATAATAGAATACACTCGCCTTCTCATTCAAAGAAGCTTCCTTTGCACGCTTCTTTCTTCTCTCCCCACAAAACAAAACCCTTCCTTCCTTCCTTCTACTTCTTCTTCTTCTTCTTCTTCTTCTTCTTCTTCTCCCACTCTCACTCTCATCCAAAACCCTAAAAATCCTTCCTTTATGGCTACCATGCCTTCTTCACAATCACTCCCACCTGGCTGTACTTTCTTTCCTTCAAAAGAGCAGCTTCTCTGTTACTACCTACCCAGCAAAAACGCCGGCGTCAATTTCAACGGCTGTGATTTAATCAGAGAGCTTGACTTATTTGACTACGACCCTTTTCATTTGCCTGAAGTTGCGTGCTTTTCGTATGGGTACAGAGGGAGGAGGAGGCATTGGTATTTCTATACTAAGAGGGTTTTGAAGGATGGGAGAAGGAAGACTAGGATGGTGAAGAGTGGGTATTGGATGAGAAAAGGAGGGGCTACTAATGTTTTTGATGGGAGTGTTGTTTTGGGGACAAGGACTACTTTTGTTTTTTATTTGGGCAATTCTTTTAATGATGCTGGCAAGACTAATTTGATGTTGCATGAGTATGCTTTGGTTGATTCTCTTAAGGTACACTATTCAATTTGGATTTTTTTTTCTTTTTTGGCATTTTTTTTTTTAGTTTTTTTGTGTTGTATGTTAAGACTTGTGTGTTTGCTTAGGTGGGTTTCGATTGAATGCTGCGTTTTTGGATGTTGTCTAGTTGAGTTTGTTTGTTGGTTACTTTGTTGTGAATGAAAGTTATCAACTTTGATTATTACATCCACGTGTAGTGTGTTAAGGGTAGTTTGAAAAATGATTGGATTCCTGTCTGAATTTGCACTGCGGATTCGTGTTTGTATTTTGTCATGTGGTGATGTTTAACTTATTTATTGCGGCTATTAGTGATTGAGTTCGAGGGTCATTTTTGTTGAGAGTTAAAAAATTGGGATTTTCTTGTGATTTTCTCCCTGAATAAATTGTCTTCTTCAAAAGCTTCAATATTTTGGTATTTCTTTGAATAGAAGAGAAATTTGTTCTCAAGTTATACTTCCTTGTCTATAAATGTTATTGGAAGACACCTAGTTTAATTTTTGAGTAACAATTGTTTTGTTTAATGGCATTTTCGAGACTGTTATGAACACATAATTTAAGCATGTCTGGCTTGTTGGACTGCTAAGTTGATGATTTGGGAGTGATCACACTGGCTTCTTTTTGTTTGGCACTCCTTTCTTTCTTGAAGCAATGTAGTTACTTATTTTCTAATAATTACCTTGTGGAAGAGAGCAAAGCACTTCAATATAATGGTTCTGTGTATATTTGGTAAATACTCATGCTTCCTTTATTGCTTTAGTTATCTGTATAGTCTGTTCATATTTTTATTTCTCATGCAGGCTGCATTTGTTGTTTGTCGAGTATTTTTTAAAGCTCTTCATAAGAATAGTGTGTCAGAGAATGGTCTGAGTTCATGTGCAGAGGAAAGTTTCTCAGCTGTACGTCACATTGGTGTTCAGCATAATGGATGTGTTTCACCTCATATAGCTGAAGCTCAAATTTGTGGTGACCACTCCATTGATAGAAAGATCTCAGTATCTCCCTTAAAACCTGTTAGTGATCTACAAGAGAATCAAATTGCAACTGCGTCAGCTTCTGTTGCTACTTTACAGTGTTGTGAAGGTCCTCAAGACAGTGAAACGGTAATATATTTTCATCTTTGCTTCTCTGTTATCTTTATGCTATTTCTAACATGCGACTTTGGAAAACTATTCTCTTTATTGCTTATGTACTTGTACTATATTCAGTGCTTGGAGCACAAAACTGATCTACTATTGTGAAGGAGTTTCTATGCAGCTGTCATTTTGCATGAACTAGTATAGTTCCTTTGCAGCCATTTCTTTTTTGTTGTTATTATTCCCCACTTGCTGATAACAAAAATGTCTGCATATGGTCTGCAATGTTTGGTCAGAGTTAGGGGCTATTGATGCTGGAAGTCAGTTAATGATTTTCTATATCACTTCAATGAAGTTGCATTTTTATAAAAACAATTAACAGAATTATATAAGGTGGTGTCTTTCTCTGCACTACATGTCTATTTGGTTGAAACGTATCCCTGAAACAGCATGTTTTGGATTTCTAGTGCCTAGCATGTCACTGAAAATTCAAGTATGCCCAATTATGCTTTTGAAAATTGGAAATGTATGAATGTATATTCACTATAATTTTATTATATTCCCTATATTGTAGGTTTATAAGTACTATTTTAGATGTGGAAATCATGACCACTGATTAGCAGATAGGTTACTGATTGAATAGTTAGTATTTTGATGTGGCAGCTCGGTTATAGCAGGTCCCTTTTTTGGGCTTGAAATTGTCATCATGTCAGTCCACGTCTTCTTTGGCAATTGATCTTTAATGTAAAAAACTAAAGTAGTCTCATTAATTTATTTATCCTCATGTTTTCTTTTTGCCTATGCTTGTTATCAGGGAAAGCTTTCCGGACTTCCTGCTGGTGGTGCAATATTTGTTGAGGAATTGGCATCTCAGCAACATTTACTTGCGATTCTAGAGGATGATTTCATAGAGTTAGATGATCTAGCTTGAATTGGTTGATAGTGAAAGATAAGTGAATAGTAGTCCTGATCGCATGATACATACGATCTGAAACAATTGTATTTAGAATGGGTAAATAACCCTGGAAGTACACAAGGGTATAGAATATTAAGTAACCCTTTTTTCCCTGTAAATGAAGAAACATACTTCCAAATGAGGGTGCGGCAGATGAAGTGGAAGGGTCTCTTCATTTTTTAAGATAGCCTGGTCCTAGACCAATAGATTATTGTAAATATGCTTTTGAACCCTTCCTGAGGAGTTATTCAGCAGATCTTTAGTTTGGACATGCAAATTATTGTTTTCCAGATATCTTATGGAAGGCAATTGCTATGGAAGAGTGCAGTTAGAGTTATATTTAGTTTTGGTAATGAGACATGCAAAATTTCACTCAAGTAGGGGAGTAATGGAATACAATCTACTGATTACCTCACAGGAAGACTAATTTCTCATATGTCTAGGGAATGGCCATGTGCTTAGAGATTGATATACTTGTCTTTGGTTAATGAGATTTACAACATTCTACATTGGTACAAGAACAAGTGCAATGTACAAATTGTCTCATTGGAAGATTTGCTGCCTTTTAATTTATTATGTTTTCTGTTTCACACCTTTTCTTTTGCAGAGGCAAAATCAGGCTCCTATTGATTATGGATCTCCACTGTTTAAATATAATATTTTATTACCTGACTGAAAATTTGTTCACTACAGACTGTCTTGGTTCTTTTATTCTCTCGGTAATACTTGATGTAGATTAGGCGGTTAGAACCTAAAAAATGCCAGAAAAAATATCCTCTATAGAGCTGGGTGCACCTTAGATAGATGGAAAGGCAGAGTTTATCATTGTTGTTGATAACTAATGGGTTCAGATTTTATAAATCAGGAGAGACCCTTATTAATATGGATATATTGAAAATCAACATCTTCGATTTTCTTGTTACTACTAGGTGCACTTTCAGTAACATTTTTAGCGGAGCCTAGTGCCAGAACGTATTGATTGCTCTATGTATTATTGAGTGCTTGTTGAGTTATCTTAGCTTTGTTATTTGTTATCAGAGTCATGTTTTGTACAGTAGTTGCTGTAATGTTTTTGCCTGCTTGCTGCAAGCTTGCAATATGCGATTGACATGTACTGTTATCTTATTCCTAAGGCATAGTTCAGAACAGTTGCGTTTACTTTTATGCTTAAACATGTAGGAGAATATCATTACTTTGCAGAAAGTTAAAATATGGGGTTGTTCTTTTACTTGGCTATGAAAGTTCAAATATTGACGCATCTGTTCTTTCCCTTCCTTTTCTATAAGGAGGGCTACTGTCTATGCACTCCCCCCCACCCCCCCAATTGTATAATTGATTTTGTTAAAGATGGTTTATCTATGGTTGGTGTTTGTGGTGGTGGCTAATAAAAATTGACCAATTCTATTGTTCCGTTGAATTGTGAGTTTGTTGTTGAGATGTCAGCTTCTGAATAAATGAAGTTTAATTTGATGGTAGGAATACCATCTTTGTTTTATTACACTTTGAGAGAGATGATGATGTTATCATAGTTTAAGCTAGCCTGAAACCAACTTTTGTGCCACCTTGGTCATCTGGTCAGTGGAGTAACAAGGCTTTAAAAGATAAAGAACTGTTCTTCTCAGGAGGCTGGATATGGTTGTGCTTTACACGCCATAATATGTCTCCTACACTTCTTTCCTCTATGTTGGAACATGGTTTGGTTATAAAACCAGAATTCTCATTCAAATGAAAGCCTTAACCGTTGGGGTGTGGGTGGGGGTCCTCTTCAGCTAATTTTGGTGGATGGCATTTGCCCTTTCTTTCTACCTTTTTCAATGCTAAGTCCCAACGTGTGGTCACGTGTTATCCCATGATTTATGTATTACATGATGCAGGACTAGTTTTGCTAGCTCAATCTCATTACTACTAGTGCTAGTGGGTGCTCATATTTCACAAGTGGGGGGATACACTAGGGGTGCATTGTTTCTCTGTATGTATCAGTTTGGGCCGGAACAATGTGGGCCAATTATGCTTCAATTTAATGCATAATTGTGGTGGGTATAGAGCAAAACCTTGCTTGTTGTCCCATCCACTTCTGCCTCCTATCTGTTTCTGTCGACTCCAAAGTCATGTGCCTACTCTTTCCTACACATGCCACTAACTTATTGCTGCTTTGTTATGCTCTGCTCATGCTTCCACCTCTTACGTTTAGATATATAATTTGTTTCCTTTAATGCCTTACCATACTTTTCACCAACTATTAATGCCTTGCCCCCCATTACTCTACTCTCCACCTTCTCTTCCTGACGTACCTGCAAAATACATATCGGTTTCGTATAGCACCAGCGAAAGTATCACAACTTGTATTACTGCCATTACAAGTAGAACCAGGAGGTGTGTGTAGAACTACTTCTATGTCTAAATATAAGACCTATTTATAATTTTTATCAATTTTTCCTCAAATTATTAATGCTCCCAGTATTAGACAAATAAGAGAGGAAGGATGGAGGTAGAGGTAAATGTAAATGCATAGGGTGTATAGATAATGTCATGTTATTTTAACTAACTAAACTAACATATTTAATCTAATCAAATTAGAAAGCACTATTATTTAGAAGAAGGAATAATATGCTTTTCTAAATTTGAATTTCAATTCTAGTTATGAGGAGTTGGTGGAATATTTTTTGAGAACCCAAACGAAGACCAGTTATTTTGATTCGTTGAACCAATGAGCGGTCTAATGTCTAGTTTCGATGTGACAAATAACCAGAGGGATGGATAATCGGTACGTAGAACCCACGTCGAAATGATATGATCATAACCAAGGAACATAACGTGGAGTTTAGATACATGTTGCCCTTTCTTTTCTTTGACCATATACCGCAATTTTGAGATCATATTTTTATTCTTAACCTATCTAGAATATAAACAAATTTCATTTGATAATTGGTTCTATCTTTCCTAATTTCATATATAATACTCCCTCCGTTCCTAAATATAAGACCTAGATAACTTTTTTTTGGAAAGATTAAGTTTGCGAAATAGGCTATTAAATGATGACATATTTGATATATTTTTAGATTATCCATTAGCTTATAGGTAAAATAAACTAGTTTAAAAGAAAAAATTAGGTAAATCAATTTATAATTAACTTATTTTTTGCTTTTTTTAGGATTTTTCAAAAAAGTCATCTAGGTCCTATATTTAGGAACGGAGGGAGTATGTACATATTTATATTTATATAAATACTGCAGCTGAAATATGGTTGGGATTTATTTGAAGATTAGTACTCTATATCATCTTGACAAGTCGACACGTTTTTCGGCCACAACTTAGCTTTATGTTAGAGGAAAGAAACATAATGTGAAGACTAAATCATGTACCATTTCTTAAAATTTCAATTAAGCTTCTCCACAAAGGCGTGGCATTGTCAAAAGTCAAAGGCGTACAAAGGATGGAATTGGCGTGAGGGCGCTGATTTACCAGGGACATTGAAATTATTGATGCCCAAGTGCGGTGGCCTCATTGATTCTTAACTCCCAAGGAGGCAATTTCTTAATTATCCATCTGACCCTTCCAAATGGATGGGACACTTGGCAACTTGGTTCAGTTAATTGTAACCCCTATCTCTAACATCCCACACCATCTATAGGCGAAATATAATATACTAGCAGGCAAAGTAATAATCTTTTTAGGCATTTTAAATTAATTAGGGGAGAAAGGTAGCACAAAGAAGGCCCCCCAATACGTGTGGAAAGAATCAATTAGGCACTGTTCATGAGGTGGTGGTGATAAAGATAATTTGGAAGCTTTTGTTGAAGAACACACTCTCTTTCTCTCTGTAATGTGTCATGGCAATTAAAAGGTGAGAGCAGAAATGACAGTTGCCACCTGCCAAGGCCAAGGCTATTGTATTGGATTCGCTATTCACACTTCTTTCAACCAAACACCTAATTTCAATGTATTAATAAAGTAGGTGGCCTCCTTTCCTTTCCTTTGGTTTTTCCCTTCACCCCAAAGTTACAAGAGCAATACAATCACCGTTTGGTTATATGCTGCACCTACAAACGCACTCACAGACAACGTAGCCATCCCAATGAAGTATACCTATCTCTCATTTATTCTCCATTTCCAACCCATAATTGATTGCTCTTATTTTTCAACAAAGACCTGGTCTTTAAGTATATGGTCAAAATTCATACCAAAGCCCAAGCACGTTTAAATTGAAAAAAGATATCAAATTCTTTGTTTATTTATCCATCTACATCTAACCTTACTATTTTCAAATAATTGTCGCATTTGCATTCTCAGGACTCGAACTTTAAGACCAATAGTTGAGCTCAAACAATCTGAATCAATTGATCTAAACTTATGATGTGAATGTGGGCTCACAATGGGGAGTCTCACTACTTTTAAATAATTATCGTGTTCGCATACTCAGGTCTTGAACTTGATACCATTCGTTAAGTCAAAACAATTACAATAAGTTGATCTAAGCGCTTGGTGTTAAGATAGCAAATTCTACTAACAAGGGAGGTAACCCTTATTAAGGGCACTAATAATAATAATGCCACGTGTGTAGTAATAGCATTTTGTTTTTCTGGTGGGGGAAAATTAATTAAATACTACGACCTAACCCTCTCATAGAACCATAGAGAGAGGGGAGGCATGTGATTGTGAATGAGATTTGAATGGTAAAAGGAAAAAAGAAAGAAGTCAGAGTTGGTTGGCGTGAACAATATGAAAACGCAGGATGTTGCACTCTCTCTTTCTCTCTGCGCTGTCTCGTTAATGCTTTTACTTTGAGAAGGAAGAAAGTAAAAATACGGAGAAACTGCCAAACAGAAACAACCTACTTCTGCCTTTTTCTCTCTTCCTCTGACCATCTCTCAATCAACTTAAATTCACTTTAGATTTTATAAGGAACTTTCCTCTAACCCTTTTTTATTTCTAAATAAATCAATTATATCTTACATATATCTCACATGCAAGTATTTGTACATAACATGTCAAATCTATATTTCCTCTAATCCCATTTTTATTTCTAAATAAATCAATAATATCCTATATATCTCACATGCAAGTATTTGTACATAACATGTCAAATCTATATTAATTGATAATGATAACATCGCGGTGATTTATTACCAAAAACTGATTTAAATGAGCTCATCATTATCATTATCATTATCAGTGCATGATATTATTTCTCCACCTTCTTTAAAATATATATTTTTGACCATTGCTTAAAAAGATTACTGCCCCTATTTTTGTTCCTCCTCTTTGCTTTGCTTTGCTTTCCTATCTTCCTTCCACCAAGAGCCTCTTTCTTCTACCCCTTCCGTTTCTTTGGGGCTCTTCTTTGCCTCTCTAGTTTCCTAAATAATATCAATTCAAAGTTGTTATCTTTAGCTGTGTAAGGCACCGCTTGCTTGCTTGCTTTTATTCTTGAGTCTTCTTTCTCTGTTTTTTTCAGTAGATCAAGATTTTTCGTTTTCATCTGGTAAGTTCTGGAGTTCCAAGTTTTTGTATATGTGTGTTGGTTGTTCGGTGGTTTTGTAGTATTCATACAATATAAAGTTTGATTTTTTCGGATGTTTTCTGTAGTTTTAAGGTTTATTTAGACCATCTAGCTTTTCAAATTTGAGGGGTCTGTGTGGATTGCGTTTGAGGATTTCATGCTATATCCATAATCTGTTGTATACATTTATTTTCAGCCTTACTCTTGGCTTTTGAAAGGGTTAAACTCAAGTTTTGTTGTTGTTGTTGTAGTTGTTGTTGTTGTTGGTGGTGGTGGTGGTGGAGGAAACTCAAAATCTGATTTTTACTTACTTGGAAAGGAGTTAGCTTTATTGTGTGTCTGTTATTTTTTTTTTGTATTTCTTAAATATTTTTTCACGGCTTTAATCAAATGGCAATACTGCATTCAAATTTTATACTGATGATTCCTTGCTGTCATGTGTGAAAGTGGAATGCATAGGTGTCCTGCATCATAGGGTACAAACTTCGTGGAGCTAATTATGTTGGTTTCATTTATAGCTATGTGTTTTGAAAGTTTAAAAGATGTCCACTTTATCAACTTGTAGCATGATTCTCTGGTAGCATGTAGCATGAGTTCTTGACATTGCTGTTGCTTTAATAAAATATATACTACTTGATCAGGATAATGGAAGTTTTGTTGTGTTAGTTCATGCGACTGATTTGCTAGTCCTTTTTGCATCCATTGCATCATCATGATATTCTCTTTTATTGCTATCTTGCAAAGAGAACCAATGTAAATCCTCATGATTCTCTTTTCGGTTACTGCTTGCCTTTAAACTTATGTTTGGGTCGGAAGGTATCTAAGAGGGAGCACTCTGCTATTTTCCTCTTAGTGTTATTTCCCCCCACCAAACATAGGGTAAGAGTTTATAAAAAGTATGGGACTGTGAAGTTTGGAGCTAAGTGGTTGAAATAAGCATGAACCATTTGCAAATTTAAGACCTTACAACATTCAGGAATGTTCTTAGATATTAATGCATGCCATAAAAAATTATTTTTGCAGGTTTTTAAAGCCATATAGTATATCATATGTTACTATTATGATGTCACTTTAAGAATTACTATATCATGAAACTGTTTGAGCATGCTTTTTTAATGCCTGCGGTTTGCTTTCTTTTGTTGCAGGAATCTTTTGAACTGAAGAGTGACACGACACTCTATTGAGGAATTCTTTTTACACATTTATTATCCTCAATTGAACAGGGAAACTTACAGATTCTCCCAATGCAAGGGAAAAGGGGTAGAATAGGTTCCTTGCCTGAAATCTTGGAATTTGATAGTGGATCAACTTCAACTGATGAACTTGTGGATCAACAGATTTGCCGGGATAGCATGAGAAATCCTGTGGAAAATCAAATGCATCAATTCATGCTTTCAACTGGTGATATGAACCCTTTGTATGCAAATTCAATTAACCGTGACTGGAAGAGCGCGAATTATTGGAGAATTGGTGAGCCAAGTTCTAGCAGTTCACACAGTCGAATCAACAATGGCAAGCAGAAAAGAGAACTTGGATGGTCATCTTCAACATGTGCTGATGCTGTTGCCGGTTCAACAGTAAAGCGACACTCTGGATCAACCAATTTACTTTCATTGGATAACGTCAATTCAAGTCCTTTGTTTATGAACAACTCCAATTCTCATTCTGTAACACAAAGCATCAACTTAAATGCCAGTTCAACAGATACTGGCTGTAGCATGGGGCAACTCGCCGAGCATCCTGGTTTGGGAAAATCAAATGTATCAGTAAATGAGCCTGTCCCACCTTCTGTTGGTTTTGCGCCTTTTTATAATCCTTCTGGAAGTAACACGGCAGACAACAATAGTGTTAGGCCGGGGTCTACTCTTGATGCTCGTCGTGTATCCTGTAAAAGAAAGGCTGTTGAAGGATATGTTGGACAATCTGCTGGTGGTGAAAGTTCTAGCTACAGTCAGTGTGCAGAAAGCAGTGCTTGGCATACACTTCCAACTCAGAGTAATTCTCAGAGCAGTATAAGCAGATCTTCTTTGTTTGCACATATAGGTCTTAGAACTGGCCATGATGTGGGCAATGAAGTGGGAGATAAATCTTCAGAGAGCACTGATAATTTGAATGCTGCAGGAAGCTCATATAGCTTCCTTAGGAATTCCCGTTTGAGGACAAGTTCTTCTAACCAACAGGATCCCGTTTCTTATATTGCATTTTCAAATGGCAATGCAACTAGGCATTCTACAATTCCTTCATCATCACCTACGACACAAAGTTTTCATCCAGTTGGTAGTTCTCTGGATCTGAGGTCAGCACCATATGCAGATAATATGGTTTCTCAAAGTTCTCATCCTGCTGGTAATTCTTTTGCTCAATGCCAGCCACTTGGAACTAGTGCTTCACTGCACAGGAATATACCGACATCTAGGTGGAGGGGAAGCTCTATGTTATGGCCAGATAGGGATAATCTCCCACTTGAAGAAGGAAGTTCAAGAAGCATGCATGGATATCCAATGTTTATTCCAGTGGCTGATTTAAGAAATTCAGTTCGAAGTACAACCAATAATAGAGCTTCAAGTGGTGCAAATTTAAATATATCAGGTAATGCCACTTCATCACTGCGGGCTGCGTCAAGTTCAGCTATCAATTCACCATCTGCTCCATCATGGGTTTCTCGTCCCAATCTTCAACATCATCCACAGAGGTCATCTGATTACACTCATAGATCATTGTTGACCACTGGTTCTGAGGCTGCTGGGGGTTTCAGCTATAGCAATTCTTTCATGCACTCTGCTTCTATTGCTTCATCTGAAGCAAGGGCTCCATCTTCTCGAGCTGGTAGGCATGGACGTAACCAGTCACACTTAAGATCTTCGTGGATGGAGAGGCGAGGTGATAGTAGCTTGAGACTTCCCTATTCATTGCAAGCTCTGGCTGTTGCCAGTGAAGGAAATAGTCGACTTGTATCTGAGGTAATTCTTTTACTTACCGTCTTCTTGCGTCAGATAGTTGTATCAGAACATCTTGTACACTCACACTCACAAACATAACCAAGAAATAATAGACAATTATGTATGCATTCTGCCTGCTTTAGGTAATCTCTTTTTTTGTCAACTACTATTGTTAGCTTTGACACCTTAATTTTCCATTTGTTAAACAGCTCCGTAATGTTTGGGGAACCATCATGCATAGGGGAGGGAACCTTCGGCTTGAGGTTAGTTTTCGTAAACAAATGTATTTTTGGACAAGACACGGCTATTCAGTAAAGTTCACTCATTTTTCTCTGGCTTATTTTAATCTTCCAAATGGCTGTAAAATTGTTTCATTTTTCCTTGATTCCAATTCAAGGACATGTTTCTTGTTGCATAGCATTTATTATTGAATGGTAAAGTTGTCCTTGAATGACCTAAAAAATCACGTTTATTTATTTTTAATTCTGATCAGTGTTGCACCCACTCAGCTTTCCAAAGTTATTTACTATACGGTAGATTTTGGGTCTGTTTTGAGTGGGGATTGCCTCTGCACCAAAATCCTGCTCCTTCCCTGAGTGCATGCATGAAGCTATATTCTTAAATGTTCTGATTTTGTTTTTGGCTAATTATTTGTGAGCTTTGTTTATCAACTAAGATGTGCTTTTTGTTGTATGACAGGATCTTATGATGTTTGACCATTCAATGTTATCGGAAATGTTTGATATTCATGACCGGCACAGGGACATGCGACTTGATGTTGATAACATGTCTTATGAGGTATAATAAAATTCCAAGTTTTGATGCATATGCTTACTCTTGTTACTGCCCTAACCCTGCCCCCCTTTTATCCCCCACCAAAAAAAAAAATTAACGAAATCATGTTTGAATGTTTTCATCTAGTGAATTTCTTGTCATGTAACGTAATTGAATATGTAGGAGCTGTTGGCTCTGGAAGAACGGATTGGATATGTGAGTACTGGATTGAGCGAGGAGACTATATCGAAACTACTGAAACAAAGGAAATATTCAGTTGATGAAGGGTCTCAATGTGAGGCAGAACCATGCTGTGTGTGTCAGGTGAATCTAAATGACTGACTTGTGCTTTGTCTCCTATATATGCTTGTATAATATGCTAAATCATATGGTTTCTGAAACTTCTGTGCAGGAAATGTTTGCCATTGGTGAGGACGTTGGAAAGCTTGATTGTGGCCATGATTACCATACTAACTGCATCAAACAGTGGCTAATGCAGAAGAATCTGTGTCCCATTTGTAAGACAACAGGCTTGGCAACGTGAGATTTTATTCTGGATCCTCAACATTTTTTTCTCCGAAGATGGAGATGAAAATGAAGGTGAAGCTGAAGTGAACTAGCAAATAACCTTGGAATTTTTGATTAATTGAAACAGAATTGGTGCTTCTATTACTTCGTTTACTATGGGTGGACTAGTGAATTTGTGCCCCATTTGGCACATTTTGTAGCACCTTTTCTGCCTTCTGAAGCCTACCATTCATTCACCACTCTATTTCTTGTTATAGTACACATCTGTTTTGTATTTATCCAAAGCCAATGGTCACCACATCCACATGTGACTGATCATTGTTGTTGAAGGAATTGTTATTGGCCTTTATCTCTAGTTAACATGGCTCTTTTTACAATATTTTATGAAAGATGTTATTGCTTTGTTTATGGGCCTCCGATAGCATAATATTTGGGGTTTCAAATCTTAGACGGAGAAGTAGCAGAAATTCTTTGCAGTCTCAGAAAAACACTGTACACTTATGTGTTATATTATACCATTTTCATTGAACTTAGTTGAGATCTACTATTATGCTTTTAACAAAATGGTTGAATATGTGATGTCTATTGAGTAACTTTTTATGCCCTGCCCAAGTCAAATCTTCAGGTTAGCTCGAGAGATGTTACAAGGTTGAGAAAGAATCAGTGGGGTGGCAGCATTTATACATTGGTAGATGACAATGGGGAGAGATGTGTTAAGGAGAATGGAACAACCCAACAAGTGTGTTTGGAATCACCGATAAAAAAGTGACCTATTAAGTTATTTTTAATTTGACTTACAAAATAAGTCAGATTGTGAAATTATATTATGATTGGATTAACTGTGAAAAGATAACTTTTATTCATTTGACTTTAAAATCATGTTTGGAGATATTTTTCTTTAAGATATGTTTGGAGGATTACGGTAAAGTTAGTTGAAGATGAAAATGATAAAAAGAACATGAATTTTATTGAATGATAAAATTAAAAATCTTTGAGTAAAAAAATAAAATTACTTTGAAAAATAGAATGGAAATTTATATAAATATATGGTGACAAAATTTCTATGAATTAGAATTAGAAATATAATGAATTTAAAGTTTTTTAACAAACTAAAAATACATATAACTAATGGGTAAAGGGGCAAAAATAGCCACCGTAATTGCCAAAATGGACAACTTTGGCACCCGTAATTTCGAGGGTGCAAAACCGTACACCATAAACCAAAATGGGGCAAATCTAGTCACGCCGTTAAGTTCTTGTTAACAGACGTGTATTTTGGTGTGGGGCCCACATTCATTAAACGACTTGGCAGGACAGTCAGCACCTGAAGTGATTACACGTGGGAACCCCTGCCACATCACCCACCATCACCAAATTCCCAACCCCAGCCGCCTCCTCCCCTGCCCCCCCACCCCTAGCCCCACCCCTCCGCCCTCCTCGGCCCACCCCCTCCCACGTGTGGGCCGAGGAGGGAGGCTGAGGGTGGGGGGGCCGAGGAGGGGTGAGGGAGGAGGGGTGGGGGTGGTGGCCGAGGAGGGAGGAGGGAGGGGGTGGGGGTGGGGGGCCGAGGGGGGGAGGGGGGAGGGTGGGGGCCGAGGAGGGAGGAGGGAGGGGGTGGGGGGCCGAGGGGGGAGGGGGGAGGGTGGGGGCCGAGGAGGGAGGCTGAGGGTGGGGGGGCCGAGGAAGGGTGGGGGTGGGGGCCGAGGAGGGAGGGGGTGGGGGGCCGAGGGGGGGAGGGGGGAGAGTGGGGGCCGAGGAGGGAGGCTAAGGGTGGTGGGGCAGGGGAGGAGGCTGGGGGTGGGGGGGCCACGTCATAGACAAATCAGCATTGGGGTGCCACGTCATGTCTCACAGTGCCACGTCATTTGCCATATTAGCATTCCAATTCACTTAACGGTCAAACTTAACTCCAATTTTTAAGATGACTAAATTTGCCCCATTTTGGTTTATGGTGTACGGTTTTGCACCCTCGAAATTACGGGTGCCAAAGTTGTCCATTTTGGCAATTACGGTGGCTATTTTTGCCCCTTTGCCCATAACTAATTGTGTCACATGCTTTGAGCAATTCCATCTCTATTGTGTCATGAGCATGACTCATTTATGATGAGCTTGAGAGATGAATAGAGAAAAGTCATGGCAATAATAGCAAATAATAAGAGCATGCCACAAACACAAATGTGTGAATCATAACTAATGAAGTAGGGAGCAATAATGTAATTCAATTACTAAACTACCTCAAAACATATAACTTATGTGAATGTAAAATATAAACCAAAGTAAAAAATGCATAGAAACACAACAAAGGAGAAAAAATTCTAAATTGCTAATCCCAAGTTATAAAGCTACTCTACTTATTTTCTTTTCTGAAATAAGATATTTTTTACTTTTGAAATAAATAACTTCTTAAATAAGGACTTATTTTGCCAAAAAAAATGTCCACCCAAAAATAAAGTGATTATCATGAGGGGACAATAGCACTTATGTCTTAAATGAAAGATTTAAGTTGTGATAAATCTATTGACAACCCATTTACTTGGTAATGAAGACTATTGTATTTGCTAATACTATAATAATCATTAACAAATTCGTAAGACTTCTTTAAAATTAAATTTTTTATTTTAGATTAATTTGCAATTCTCCTTTTTGTTGAGTTTGACCATTTGATCATTTTCAACGTGATGCAATTGAATTGGAATGTCATTATTCGAGATGAGAAGGGAATTATTAAATGGGACGTGTACAATATAGTACAGAGGGGCAGATATACGTAGCCTGCTCATTTAATTTGACGCCTGCACAACTAATACTGATACTAAATTTATCGGTTCTTTTCCTGACTTTAACTATTGGCCACTTTCAGGTCCAAAAAAATAATGTTGGCCACTTTTTTCGTTCGCCAAAAACTAAAACTATTGGCCATTTAATCAATGGCTACTATGTCTGATAAAAAAAATCAATGGCTACTATCGTCCAGGGTATATTTAAAAACTTATTATGCACGTTAGAGTGTAAAAAAAGCTTTTGATTTGATCTCCACCAAGTGAATCTGAATGTTTTCTGTTGTTAAACGTATGTTTTTAATATTTTATTTTATTTTCATATGATATTTAATATTCCTTCTATATCTAAATATAAAACATATTTACCTAATTTAATTATATTAAAGATACTCTATAAATTAGATAAAATAATATGACATTACTAATACACTTTAATCACCTATTTTCTTCACCCTTCCTCTTTTGCTTATTTATTACTAAGAAATATCAATAGAAATAATATGTGAATTTTTGGTAAAAATAATTAAAAAGAATCTATATTCAACAACAAGCATATCTCCCTTAATAGGACTTATAGAGTGTAAGGGAAAAACTTAACGTCAATTCCCTTATAATAAGTTACAAGATACAAACAGATATATCATATCTATGTGTGTGTGTGAAAAGCGATTGGTATTGGTATGCTGGCATGAAATATTCATCTAAACCTAACCATATAGAAATAAAAACCAAAGGGTCTGGCACAAGGATAGAATTGATGATTAGAGTTGAAAATAAATCCAACATGAACATGGGATAATACGTCACATTCCATTAGGACACTGATTGAATCAAAATTAAACTAAGCATAGATTCCATTAGGGCTGTGTGATTTAGGTTGCTCGATTAATTGCTTGTGGGATTGGAGTGTTTAAAAAACAACAAAGCTTAAAAATTCCTAATAGTTATTTTGAAGAATATGACAAGTTTGGTGTTCGAAGAAAGGAAGGAGAAAGTAGAGGTGAAGGTGGGAGTGGGCCCACATCCATCTTCATGTTTTGTTTGTTTTCTATAAGGGGAGGGTTGGGGGCCCACCTTTGTTTGGAAACACACAGTAGATTACGTGTGATGATGATGTGCGTTTTCACCCGTGATATCATCCCAAGCCCGACAACCCGGTTTGAGTTTGACACCCGTCCGCCTTTATTACGACACATCATGTGGGTCCCACTTCATCACACATTAGATATGGTCAATTCGTCACTCCTGAGCCCTTTAAATGAATCTTTAGATAATGGTTTGTTCCCTTTACATTTGTATTTATATTTATGCTTCGAAAACTAGTGTGCTTTTAGTGTATTTGTACTCATATAATCAAAATAATTTGTCAGCTTTTTTATTTAATCATCAGTACTCAAAGCTATTAGCAAACGGTAGTCTCATCCACGAGAATGTATGATTCCACTTACTGTTAATATAAGGTTATAGAAGATTAAACAGGCATAAAATTAATAATTATAACGTAAACTAGGGTTGGATGTCATTATATTATGCTTTGAAGTGTTTTATTTAGCTTCAATAATTTCATAGAAAAAGATCAAAATTTTGTATAAAAGGCAAATGTGGAGATTGTTTACTAATAAATACTTATATAAATTCGGTATTTATATATACTTTATTTTGATTATATATCTATACGCATATATACTGGTTTTAATTCTTTAGTTAATTCAACTATGAAACCTACAGGGGTCAACCTCCCAAATTATTTACCTCATCTAATTAAAATAGATCAATATGGTAGAGACTAGAGACTACTAGAGAGCCACCAACGAGGCATCTTGACCTTTTGCTCCTTGTTGCATTATAAAATTAATTTGCTTCCTAGAAAGGACGATATTTTTAGATTTACAAAATCAACACAGTCCGAGTGCCACTAATGATCCCAACAACAAGATTTCACAAAACATTTAGATAATCCCTAATACGGCTTACTATCTTTTTTTTCAATCACCGTTGTCTGGTGATCCGGAGCCTATTTGCAACCGGCTAATCCGGATTCGAGGGGTATAAGTATTACTCATATAGGCTTGTCCCCTCTTTCAATGAGAGCGCTTCCCAGAATTCAAACACGCGTTCTCATTCTTACAGAGGTGTAACTCACTTATCAACTCAACCAACTGATTATCTTTTTACACACAGTGGCTTATGGACCCTGCAACTGAAAAAACACGAGAGAAGGGGGCATAAGATAGACAAAAATAATAAAACATTTCAAAGTGAGAAATACATTTCTTTGTTCTTCTACTGTTGCAGTCCCATCATGCCAACCCCATTCCTTCTGTGCCTAAACCCCACTCTCCATATAGTATTCTTTCACTGCCACACACTACACTCTCCCTCTTTCCCACTTCTTATTCTTCCTCATCTACCAACATGTCTGCAACTGTGTTAGCCAACTAACTTCAAACTCTGTTGAGAGCAAGGAAAAGAGTTGACCATTGACCAATGACAAACTATGCTTTTCTGAACGATCAGCTTTCTATGCACACCTCAATTTTCGGGCTTAAACTATGGGTTGTACTAGGCATATGTGTAGGAGCAGCCATAGTTATTGTTCTGTTTCTCATATCTCTATGGTTCACAAAGCGCAACAACAATTCTTCCAACCATAATAACTCTTCACACAATCTCACTATTCCTCATGTCTCCAAGGAGATTCAAGAAATCAAGATTGACCCATCACATGCAAGGTCTGACTCTAACCCTGAAGCTGAGGCTAGTGAAGGAGATAGAGCTCAAGCCATGGTTGTTCAGCAAAAGGGTGATGAAAGCCAAAGAATTCACATTGAGATTGGTAAAGATCATAGGATTTCATATCCTGACAAAGGTGTTAATGGTGGTTGTGGCTCATCTCATGGAAGTGGTGAACAGTGTTCAATTTCTGTGCCTGAGGTTTCTCATTTAGGATGGGGTCATTGGTATACTCTTAGAGAGCTTGAGGTTTCTACTAATGGGTTTGCGGATGAGAATGTCATAGGTGAAGGTGGCTATGGTATTGTATATCGTGGGGTGTTAAGAGATGATACCAATGTTGCTATTAAGAATTTGCTCAATAACAGGTATGACATGAGCCTTACTTGATTATAAATTAATTTTCTTTGTCATATGGTTTAAGTTTGTTTGTTATGGACTTCATTGGTAGAGGACAAGCTGAGAAGGAATTTAAGGTAGAAGTTGAAACAATTGGACGTGTGAGGCACAAGAATTTGGTGAGATTACTTGGATATTGTGTTGAAGGAGCCTATAGGTATGTTTTCCATTGTTCATTATATACATCTTTGACTTCCCTTTGTAATTGCTATATGTCCTGAAAATATTGCAGGATGCTTGTGTACGAATATGTTAATAATGGGAACCTAGAACAGTGGCTTCACGGAGATGTTGGGCCTTCTAGCCCTCTGACATGGGAGATTCGCATGAATATAATACTTGGAACAGCAAAAGGGTATGCATTGCAGTGAAATTCTCTTTATTTTTATCCAACTTCATATTGTCTAGATTATTCTTGTTAACATGGTTGAAAACTGACAAGGGAGAATATGTAGGTTGACATACCTTCATGAGGGACTAGAACCTAAGGTTGTTCACCGTGATATCAAGTCAAGCAACATATTACTCGATAAGCAATGGAATCCAAAAGTCTCTGATTTTGGCCTTGCAAAGCTGTTGGGATCAGAGAGAAGTTATGTGACAACCCGTGTGATGGGAACATTCGGGTTAGTTTGAACTCTTCTCAAAAAGAAAATCTTTAACAGTGGTAACTGGTAACTTTAATTTGGACCTCACTAGATAGATGACATAACTATAAACTATGTTTCATAGGTATGTAGCTCCAGAATATGCAAGTACTGGCATGTTAAACGAAAGAAGTGATGTTTACAGTTTTGGTGTTCTTATCATGGAAATAATTTCTGGAAGAAACCCTGTAGATTATAGCCGGCCTCTTGGAGAGGTTTGTTTGGTGACATTAATTGAGTATCATATCAGGAGATCTTCTCAAGTATACTCAATGGTCTGTTTCTGGTACTAATTGAGGACTCCATTTTTGTAGGTAAACTTGGTTGAGTGGCTGAAATCCATGGTTGCTAGCAGGAATTCAGAGGGAGTTATCGATCCTAGGCTACCTGAGAAACCTTCTTCAAGGGCACTGAAGCGTGCCTTATTAGTAGCATTGAGATGTGTGGATCCAAATGCTCAAAAAAGGCCAAAGATGGGGCATATCATACATATGCTTGAAGCTGATGAGTTCCCCTATCGAGATGTGAGTTTGTGTTAACTTTTAATCAATTTCCATCCACATCTCTGCTACATTTTAGTTATATGAAGCATGTTTTACCAAAAACTTTTCTGCATCACATCTTTTTGTGTCTACAAACAAATTGTTATGACTTTTCTTTGATTTTGGAATTGTAACCATTTTAGGACCGAAGAATTGGAAGAGAAAATGTACGCTCCCAGAGATTAAGCACAAGAGAAGGGTTGAAGGACAAGCTCGTATGTGAATCAGGTGACAGTAGTGGATATGAAAGTAGTGTCCAAACTATCAAGTCCATCGGCAGAAATCAAGAAACCGAAGACCAATAGCCTAACAAGGTGAAATGACGCCATTTATAGAGATGGCATGAACATGAATTTACTTCCTGTATATATTAGTTTTTGTGTATGTTTGCCAGGGTTTATTTGTACGTTTTGCAGCAATGCTTTTTTTCCCCTTTTTTTCCTTCAGGTATTAACTTATATCACAAGACATTCCGGTTCCTTTATTGTGTTTAAATATTATAGAGGAAAAATAAATTCTTTCATTATCTCACTAGATGTGATATTTCCTTTAATTACCACGAGTTTGTCATCAAAGCCAATATTCATTTGAAAATGTATCCTTTTGTGTTTGCTATGAGAGTCTAAAGAATTGTCTGCGACTACTTGATGTTCAATGGATATTTCTTAATCCCCTGAATAAAGAATATAAGAGTTCATGGTTTCGTAGAAAAGATTTGGTAACCTAAGTGATAAATTTAAGCCATGTATTGTGGTTATTTTCCCGGAATCAATGTACTAGATAGTTGAATTGGAGGTTACTTATAATATGTTGACTGCAAAGTACTAAGCTGCGGTGCTGCTTCTTTGGCACATTACTAAACATTATGAATGATTATCAAATTTATGAGAGCTGAGAGAAGTACCGTGCCACGTAGACCGCTTCTTATGATATCATTTGCGGTGATCTCATTCCCCTCTCAAACGCTAAATAAAAGAAAATAGGCTGATATTTCTGCTGGTACATCAATATCTCATAAAAGCGATATGCTCGGGTATTAATATTACTAACATAAATTCCCTTGATTAAAGTTCCTACTATATTTGTACTTTGTATTGTTGGTTGGGTAGTAAAGTTTATAAAAGCTGTGGTCCCACGCCTATTCAAGACAATAGACATGTCAAGTTTTACAATTAATAAAAGGTCTCAAGCATGGTTGTCATTTTGGTCAATAAACATAATTTTGCCAGCAAATACTTTTGCAGTTTGGAATTGCAAGGGCCCCGGGCTAAACTGTGAGAATCGATTTTGTCTAATGGACACAGGAAAAAAGCAGTTTTTTATTCATCAAAATTCTACTTCAAAAAATGGGAGTGGTAGATGCAATGAAGTCTAATAGGTTGCTATCTGGACCAAAAAAAAAAAGCAAAAAGATGAATTATTGAAGAAGGGATTGATAATCCTCTCTTGTACCAAAAATAAAGGATTGATAATCAATAATTATAGGTTGGAATACCCTAAGACTGTTATTGGACATGGCAAGTAACTTAGTTGACTGTATGGTTGGACAGCAAGCAATTCCTTTTTTTGTTTTACTGAATACAATTTTAATTTCTGCCAGAGTCATTGCTGGCGGCTGGATAAATATTTAGAACATTTGATGATGACGTGATCCTTTTGATTTATTTCTTAGAAAATGATATAAACAAACCAATAATTCTTCAGGCCTAACGAAAATATTAAGCATATGTTCATTGAACCAATGGTGATGGTTGATATGAAAGATGAGGAGCCAAAAGGGGACCTATCTGATCAAATTAAATGATCATTGAGTCATAAGAAGAGCAAGTTGACTGTTGGAAACATGAAATGAATGATCAAGCACCAGGTTGAAATGCCCCTTTGCAATTTAAGCAGACGATTTTGTTAAAAATAAATATTCCATCCCAATTCTACAAGTATTCGACTTATTTGAAAATGATTTCTTCCATATACGCATCAAATTAAATTGACATGTCATGCTTTCTTTTGCTTTGTTAAATTTGGGCATCCCATTTTGTTTCTGCTCAATTATGTAGAAGAGATTAGAGCTATTTCTAATTGGCGCGTACATCAGCTCTATCTATTTTCAAATAGTAATCCTTATTATAACGTTTTTATAATGTCTTGATATCAACTCAGGACACCGGTCTACTTTATTATTTTTTGTGTGGAGTAAGTTCTATTCTATGTAACTAAAGATATGAATTGTTACCAATGGGTAGTTGGTTGAGCTGGTAAGTGGGCTACAACCCCCGTAAGGAGGAGAACGTGTGTTCGAATCCCGGGAAGCGCTCTCATTGGGAGAGGGGACAACCTTGCCTATGTGGGCAACACTCCTACCCCTCGAGACCGGATTAAACCGGACGGTAATTTACCAAAAAAAAAAGATATGAATCGTTACATTTGCAATGGTGATTTAGATTCAATATGTTCTATAAGAAAATAATTAACAGATAAAATAAATCTCAACAATTTTTAAGTATTTGAGAAAAAGGTTAAATTTGTACCGTTGACTATAAGTCTATAAATCAGGCAGTCAAAATTTGGTGATAAAATTTCAAAACAAACGAACTGCAAATAAGAGAATTCGATCTTTTGTCTTGTATGCTTTTTTGTTGGAACGCATGATGCAAGTAACAAGTGAATTTTATTATTACCCGATGCTAGAATTGGTAAATTCAGCTTTGTAAGGTAATTTCAAGGAGTATTATGCCAGAAAAAAAAAGGTCATTGCTAGGAGTAGAATGGAGGGATTTTCTTTTTTGGTCGAAGATTGGAGGGAGTGGGGTATCTCAAAACCTCAGTGTGTAAGTATTTGGGTTTGGGCCTTGGGAAAGTGACTTTGCGGTTGATAAAAAACTGGGCTTTTTGAATATTTCTTTTTGAGAGATGTTTGACTTTGAATAATAGCCTGTATCAAATGTTGGAGGCAAATAAATTGAGGTTTTTTAATAACAAATAAATTGAAGTTTTTATGGATAACACATTTCATTATATGTCCTCGCTTGTAATTCATCCCCACGCTTTATGCCTTTTATTGCGATTTTTACTGAACTTTTAGCAATGTATGGCAGCTGAGGGTGGTAATAATACGGTGGTGGATGTAACTTCTTCCATTAATCTTTATCCTTTTTTGTGCCAAGTCCATTAATCTATATCCACTCAGGTGATAGTCGGAGAAAATAGGAGCCTACCGTGAGTATATAAGAAATCAGTGTGCGCATATATAACTATATATAAGAAAAACATATTTATCAAAAAGAAAAAGAAAAAGAAAAAGAAAAAGAAAAACATATTGTGTCTAGTTGGAGGGATTTCGGTTTTTTAAAACAAAATTTTACGTTTGAGTGCATGAATTATGTAAATTGCATTTGGAAGTGTTCAATACTCGAATATGACCCAATCATATATGCATGTACGTAAAAGAAAAGTATATGTGGCTCCATGCATTCTTATCATCATATTACAATACATCAAACTGCATGTTTTACAATTATAATTGCGTGATTAGTGTAGAATTTTAATAAGAAAATAGATGCGTCAAGTCTTACAATAACATGTAGCCATTTATCTTATATTTAGAATATTTTCATTTAACTATAAGTTTTTATAAAATAATAAACGTGAAATTTGACGTATATGATTTTAACTTGATCTAAAGTAGGATCCTTTTATTTCTTTTAAGTAGGATCCTTTTATAGTTGATGAACCATAGGTCCCATTAGATTGAATTGTTAATCGGTGCTTTAATTTTAAAAAACATCGCAAAAGAGGACACCATTCTTATACAAAACGTATTGGATGCAGTCAAAAAAGAATTATAGGAAGGGATATATTTATTTATTAAGAGGATCACATGAAAGCTTGACTGGTTGAGATGCTAATGCAGCGTATGACATCAATTAATTGGGATTTAATTGGAAGGGGGTTACGTTGGTTTTATTCAGAAGAGGAAAGTTGTGTATATTTGTATGTAACGTTTTGAAGAAAGGGGCATAAAAGAGGATGAAAGCTACTCAGATTTACAAGAAGAATGCACAAACTTATGATAGAAGGCGCGCGAAAAATAGGAGAACCTCAAACAAAAGAAACAGAACGTAGTAACGCATTAGCGAGCACATGAGAGTCTAGAGTCCAGTTCTGTCATCTTTGCTAATTTTAATTGATATCACCAATATTTCCTCCACTTATTCCGCGGCCTTGCTCACTCCCTTCAAGCTTTCAATTTATCATTACTAGCCGAGTCTTGTTCGTGAACGAGTTTACATGTCACGCTAATCCACCTATGTTCATACCTATAAAGTCTCATAGAAGAGGTCAGTGTCTAATTTTAAATTGTTTTATTTTTATTTTTTCAATTTAATTCATATAAATTTATTTGTACGGAACTCAATATCATAAGCTGGTTACTTTTTCAATAACACCGAGTATTTTAAATTAATTAATTGTTAACATATATAAAACTATAAAATATTTTTATGATAGTTTTCACTTATTGAGAAAATACTTTATAACATTGATTTAAAAAAAAATATTAATTTAAGATACTAATTACTACTAACAATTTCAGTTTGACTCAAAATAAAATAAAATAAAATCAATTATTGAGTAAAAAAAAGAAATAAAACTATTGTTTTGAGTGACATGCATCACATGTGCACTTGCTCGCCAACTCCCCTCATTTCCCTTAATAGTCCACGCGCCAATACCAATTAAAAATATGATGTATTTTGAGTTACAATCTACAAACTTTCAAAGCTTTTATTTTGAGTTAGCAGTGAGTCATACACAGTATAATAATAGTAGTATATTGTCCAATAAGGAAACCCATGTGGCTCTTTCCATGTTGGCGTGGGTCCCCCATCAGAACAAACACGACAAACAAATCAGTCTTTGTGGCCTTACTCACTCACGCATGAACAGTCACACACACTAATCACATATGACGCCCTATATATACGAGAAGCCACATTGATCAACTCACCTTAAACACTTGAGAGAGTTCATAAATACATCCTAGCTAATTACTCACAAAATTAGCTAACCATGGCCGTGCATGGAGGTGTTCTTCACCTGTGCATGTTTTCCATCTTTATAATACTCTCATACCTGAGCGATGCCACACTAGCTGACAACGAATCGAGGAAAAACTACATAGTCCACATGGACATATCCGCCATGCCCAAAACCTTCTCATCCCACCACAAGTGGTACATGGCCACCCTCACCTCCATCACCTCCAACCCTGAAACCACTCCTTCATCCAATCTCATCTACTCCTACAGCCACGTCATGAATGGCTTCAGTGCCACGCTGTCACCTTCCGAGCTTCTCTCCCTTAAAAACCACCCCGCCTAACTCTCTTCCTTCCCAGATATTCCCATCAAACTACACACCACTCGCTCTCCTCATTTTCTCCACCTCGGCCCACTCGCGGGGGCCTGGCCCGAATCCAAATATGGCAGTGACGTCATCGTGGGCCTTGTCGACACCGGAATCTGGCCCGAATCTAAAAGCTATGATGACACGGGCATGCCCGATGTCCCTCCACGCTGGAAAGGCGAGTGTGTGAATGGCACTCAGTTTGACTCCTCCATGTGTAACAAGAAGCTCATAGGAGCTCGTTACTTCAACAAGGGGCTACTTGCCAAGGATCCCCAAACAAATATTACGATGAACTCCACACGTGATGATGACGGCCATGGAACCCACACCTCATCCACTGCTACAGGAAGCAGAGTTGACGGCGCATCTTACTACGGCTACGCCACAGGCTCAGCCACTGGCATCGCGCCACGTGCCAGAGTTGCCATGTATAAAGCGTTATGGCCAGATGGAGCGGTGGCTTCTGATGTAATAGCCGCCATCGATAGCGCTATAGAAGATGGTGTGGATGTTCTTTCATTGTCATTTGGTTATGATGAGGTGGCTTTGTATGAAGACCCTGTGGCTATAGCCACGTTTGCTGCCATGGAGAAGGGCATTTTCGTCACTTCCTCTGCCGGCAATGACGGACCTTACCTTTTATCTCTCCATAACGGAACGCCGTGGGTTATAACGGTGGCTGCTTCCACTCAGGACCGTGACTTTGTTGGAGTTGTAACTCTTGGTAACCAAGTTCCAATTATTGGATCGTCTCTCTACGTAGGGAACTTTTCTTATGAATCCGTGTTTCTTCCGGTGGTTTATAGGGGACGATGTGACAATTGGAGGGATATGAAGGGTGATATTATTGTGGTGTGTGAAGACAATGCTCATTCTGATCAGAATAGCACCTTTGAAGATCAGCTCATGAATGCGATGAAAGCACACGTTGTAGGGGGTGTCTTTATAACAAATAACTCACAAGCTTTATCCATCCTCCAGTATACTGATTTACCAGCAATCACTATTAGTCCAGAAAATGGAGAGATCTTGAAGGACTATATCAACAAAACTAAGTCCCCCGAGTTGAGCATGAAATTCAAGATCACAAAAGTGGGTGCCACACGTGCACCGAATGTGGATAGTTACAGCTCAAGAGGACCATCACAAACCTGCCTACACGTGCTCAAACCTGACGTCACAGCTCCTGGATCATTCATATTAGCTGCATGGCCTTCGAATATTCCAGCGGCTGAATTGGGGTCCAAAAAATTTTATAGCGATTATAATCTGATGTCGGGAACATCCATGTCATGCCCCCACGTGGCAGGAGCGGCGGCTCTCATAAAAGGTGCACATCCTGATTGGAGCCCTGCAGCCGTTAGATCTGCCATTATGACGTCATCGGACTATGCAGATAACGGCCTAGGATCGATTGGAGAAATTGGTGAGGCAAACAAAGTAGCCTCTCCTTTGGCCATGGGAGCTGGTCATATCAATCCCAATAAAGCACTTGACCCTGGTCTTGTTTACGACGTGGGACCTCAAGATTATGTGAATCTTCTTTGCGGGCTTAACTTCACTCAAAACAACATCAAGGCCATAACTAGAAGCTCTTCTTATAACTGTTCCGATGCCTCTTTGGACTTGAACTATCCTTCTTTTATAGCATACCTCGACTCCAACAATTCTTCTCCGCCGCCATCGACGGTTAGAGAGTTTCACAGGATTGTCACCAACGTTGGAGAGGGACCGGCTATTTACCAACCGTTAATAACACCTATTGAAGGGTTTAATGTCAGTGTCGTGCCCGATGCTTTGGTGTTTGAAGAGCAGAATGAGAAATTAATCTACACGCTGAGGATAGAATGCCCAACAGTAATGAAGTCGCAGTTGGCTTTTGGTCAGCTTGTTTGGTGGGATAGATCACACTCGGTTCGGAGTCCTATTGTCATTATAAACCATTACCCTCAAAATGCTAAACTCTGATCCTTTGTAAAAATTAAACTTATCTCATAATGCTTAACAATTACAGCGTGTGTTGTCCGTAATAATGATAATTGCGGGAGCGAGTTATAATATATAAATCATTATTCTTTTTTTCATAATATAAATCTAAATTCAATTAACCAGATATGATTTGCACTTAAATATTTTTCAAGCACATTCTCCCCGATAAAAGTGAAAAATGATACAAAATGCCAGAATGCAATAATATTAATTCAACTGATATATGTTTTTTGGCAAAGGTGAAATTAGTATTATACAATATAATATTGTAAATGGCACCAAATATATAATTAACAATTTATTAGTGTACGTACTTATGGTAATTACGGATTAATTTCGTAGCATGTATAGTAATACCCTTGGCTTTTGTTAGCTTTAGTTAAAAAAAGTGACGTTGCAAGGACACAAGTAAAAATCTCGCTTTAGTTGGCTTTCATTATAACATAAGCAATAATAATCGGTTTAGCGAGCTGGCCCTAAGGCCCATGGGCTTCGAAGGTCAGCTCTTTAAGCAATTGATATATATGTATATCTTAAAAAATAACATAAAAAATGTATTATCATATTAGAGGTAAAAAGAACGCGTTGTTTTTTTTTAAAAAAAATTGAAACAACAAAAAAGAGACCGAAGAATTGAATAATGCATAGTTTAAAATCATTTCACATAAGCTGTGAGTATTTGACGCGTATAAAGTAAAAAGTTTAGAGATAGATTTATATAATATAAACATAGACAGAGATAGTATTTACTTTTAATTGGGCAGAGACGGGGCTGAATGTTCAACTACAACAAAGATTTGTGTGTAAGATCAGAACGCATATCTTGAGTGCCCGTATTAGGGTCAGCTCTCTCTATTTTCAAATAGTAATCCTTATTATAATGTTCACATTATATCTTGTAATAAATAAGTCAGGACACCGTTTTTTTCGTGTGTGTATAGTAGTGCTCTCTGCTCATTTCTTCACTAAGGATGTGGACCGTTAGATTTGAAATAGTGTTTTTGATTTAATGTTTTATGAGGAAATAATTAACAGGTAAGCAAAGAGCCTCACCAGTAATATTTACAGAATTACAAACAACTATAGAATTTGTACTAATTACTATAAATTAGGTGGCCTAAGTTGGATGAAGAAGAGTTTTTTACCAAACAAAAAAAATTGGGTGAAGAGAATTGAAGAATACTGCAAAGAAGAGAATTCGATCGTGTCTTTTGTATGACTTTTTGTTGGTAAGCGTGATGCGAGTACCAAGTGACTTTTATGCCCCCAGGCCAGAATTGATGAATGTATAGCTTATTTCTAAGGTAGTTTCGAAGACTAAAATGGAGGGAATTGGATATCTCAAAGCTTCAGTGCGTTGTATCGGGCGTTGGGCCTTGGAAAAGTGACTATGCCACTGGGTCAAAAAGATGGGCTTTCCAAGTATTTTTTCTTGAAAGATCTTTGAGTTTGAATAGCCCGTTTCAAAAATTGGAGGCAAATAAATTGAGGTCCTTGTGAATATCACATTTCATTATTTTTCCTCTCTAATTGTGATTTTCACTGAACTTTTAGCAATATACGCCAGCTGAGGGTGGTATATGTAACTTCTTCCATAAATCTATATATGAAGTCAAGTGATAACCAAATGAAGGAGTACAGTCTACCATGAAATAAAAAATCAGTGTGCGCATATATATATATATATATATATATATATATATATATATATATATATATATATATATATATATATATATATAACCATGGAAAAAAGAAAGCATTGATTTTAGTTGGAGGGATTTGAATTGTTTGAACCATGCTCCGAGTAGATTGAACTGTCAATTGATCGTTTTAAAACAAAAAACCATGGAAAAGGACGGCACTATTTTTATACAAGGGGTATTGAAATGCATGCAAAAGAAGATTATAGGATTTGATTAAAAGTAAAGAAGAGTTTTAGGATGGGATATTTATTTATTTTGAGGAGACTACGTGAAAGTTTGGTTGATAAGGCAGCACACGACATCAGTTATTAATAGGGATTTAATTTGGAAGGGGTTGATTTTAATCCAAAGAGGAAAGTTGTAAATATTTGTACGCGGCATTTTGAAGCAAAGGGGCGTAAAAGAGAAGAATGCACAAACTTATGATATGTATACGAGAAATAGGAGAATCTTACAAAATGAAACTGAACGTGTACGTTCTACCTAGTAACGCATATATGAAGTAGTGGACACATGCAAAGAGGCTAGAGTCCAGTTTAATATTTTGTCATCACTACTAATATTAACTTAATATCACCCCAATTTTCTCCACTTTTTCGGAGCCCTTACTCACTCACTGCGAGCTGTCAATTTGTCATTACTTGCGGTGCCTTATTTCGTGTACTCCCCCTCATTTGCCTTAATTAACCACACTAATCCCAGTTAAATGCGTTTCATACATATTTTGAGTTAGAATCAACAAACTTCTAAAGCTTTATTTTCGAGGTCGTAATCAACACTAGTCACGTATGAGGGCTCTATATTGCTATATATACGAGATGCGACATTGCTCAACTCACCATATGCACCTGATAGAGTTCAGAAATACATTATATAGCTTAAATAATTACTCATCATAGTTAGCTAGCCATGGCTGTGCATGGTGGTGTTCTTCACTTGTGCATGTTTTCTATCTCTATAATGCTACTCTCATACATAGGTGATGCCACACTAGCTGATAACGAGTCAAGGAAAAATTACATAGTCCACATGGACTTATCCGCCATGCCCGAAACCTTCTCATCCCATCAAAACTGGTACATCACCATCCTCGCATCAATCACCTCCAACCCTGAAACCACTCCTTCCTCCAATCTCATCTACTCCTACAGCCACGTCATGGATGGCTTCAGTGCCACGCTGTCACCTTCCGAGCATCTCTCCCTTAAAAAACAACCTGGTTATCTCTCTTCCTATCCTGACTTCAATGTCACACTACACACCACTAACTCACCTCATTTTCTCCATCTCGGCCCACACGCGGGCGCCTGGCCCGCCTCCGACTATGGCAGTGACGTCATCGTGGGCCTTGTCGACACCGGAATCTGGCCCGAATCTCAAAGCTATGATGACACGGGCATGCCTGATGTCCCTTCACGCTGGAAAGGCGAGTGTGTGAATGGCACTCAGTTTGACTCCTCCATGTGTAACAAGAAGCTCATAGGAGCTCGTTACTTCAACAAGGGGCTACTTACTCAGAATCCCCATGCAAATATTACTATGAACTCCACACGTGATGATGACGGCCATGGGACCCACACCTCATCCACCGCTACTGGCAGCACAGTTGACGGCGCATCTTACTTCGGCTACGCCACCGGCTCAGCCACTGGCATCGCGCCACGTGCAAGAGTTGCCATGTATAAAGCATTTTGGCCAAAAGGATCGGTTGCTTCCGATGTAATAGCCGCCATCGATAGCGCTATAGAAGATGGCGTCGATGTTCTTTCATTGTCATTTGGTTATGATGAGGTGGCTTTGTATGAAGACCCTGTGGCTATAGCCACATTTGCTGCCATGGAGAAGGGCATTTTCGTCAGTTCCTCCGCAGGTAACAACGGACCTGAGCTTTTAACTCTCCATAACGGAATGCCGTGGGTTACAACGGTGGCTGCTTCCACTCAGGACCGTGACTTCGTTGGAGTTGTAACTCTTGGTAATCAAGTTCAGATCATTGGAACGTCTCTCTACGCACCTGACGCTGATTTTGGTTTTCTTCCGGTGTTTTACAAGGGAAGATGTGACGATTGGAGGAAAATGAGGGGTAATGCTACTTCCATTGTGGTGTGTGAAAAAAAGGATGATTATTTCACCTTGAAAGATCAGCTCTGGAATCTGATAGTAGCAAGTGTTCCAGCTGGGGGAGTCTTTATAACCGATGAGCCACGAGCTGCATCCATCCTCCACTCCACTGATAAACCAGCAATCACTATTAGTCCTGAAAATGGACAAATTTTAAAGGACTATATCAACAATACTGAGTCCCCTACGGTAAGCTTGAAATTCAAGCTCTCAACTGTGGGAACCACACGTGCACCGAATGTGGACACTTATAGTTCAAGAGGGCCCTCACAGACCTGCCCACACGTGTTAAAACCTGACGTCACTGCTCCTGGAACATTAATATTAGCTGCATGGCCTTCAAATATTCCGGCGGCTAAAAAGGAGTCCTCGATAGGATACCAATTGTTTAGTGATTACAGTTTGCTGACGGGGACATCCATGTCATGCGCCCACGTGGCAGGAGCGGCGGCTCTCATAAAAGGTGCACATCCTGATTGGAGCCCTGCAGCCGTTAGATCTGCCATTATGACGTCATCGGACTATGCAGATAACGGCCTAGGATCGATTGGAGAAATTGGTGATGGAAACAAAGTAGCCTCTCCTTTGGCCATAGGAGCTGGCCATATCAATCCCAATAAAGCACTTGACCCTGGTCTTGTTTACGACGTGGGACCCCAAGATTATGTGAATCTTCTTTGCGGGCTCAACTTCACGCAAGAGAATATTAAGGCCATCACTAGAAGCTCTTCTTATAACTGTTCCGATGCCTCTTTGGACTTGAACTATCCTTCTTTTATAGCATACTTCAACTCCAACGATTCTTCTGCGCCGCCAGTGACAGTTAGAGAGTTCCAGAGGACTGTCACCAACGTTGGAGAGGGACCGGCTATATACCAACCTTTGATAACACCTATTGAAGGGTTTAATGTCAGTGTCGTACCTGATACGTTGGTGTTTGAAGAGCAGAATCAGAAATTGAGCTACACGCTGAGGATAGTGGGCCCGACTGTTATGAAGTCGCAGGTGGCCTTTGGGCATCTTGTTTGGTGGGATAAGTCTCACTCGGTTCGGAGTCCTATTGTCATTACAAGTCTCCCCTCAGAACCATTACCTTCAATATACTGAACTATGATCCTTTGTAAAAACTTTCAATCAGCTAGCTTAGCTAGCGTGTGTTATCCATAATAATGATATAATATTATTAAGTTCCTCGAGCGTAAAAAGGGGTGACTACTGTGTAAGCCACTGTATCTCAGAAATTGAATTATATGCCAACAATTGAGGTTTTGGGTCCAAAATAGTGAATACTCCCTCCATTCCTAAATATAAGATCACTTTGGCTAATTTGGGGAGATTAAGGAAGACAATAAAATTACATGATCTTCCCAAAATCCCCTCAATTACTTAACTTTAAAAGGAGGAGGAATTTTCAATGAAAAGAGGGAGTATAATGGTAGTTTGGGCAAAACTTGAGATAAAATAGGAAGTGATCTTATATTTAGGAACTTATCCACTTCCCCAAAGTGATCTTATATTTAGGAACGGAGGCAGTAATACGCATGGAGGGGTGACTACTGTGATAGAGCTAGAAAAAATGGGCCTAGCCTGAAGTTTTTTAGGAAGAAGAAGCTAGCCCTTTTAGTTCATTAAAAAGTGCATGCTAGGAGGCAAAGAGAAAAATAGCCCAAACGGAGGTGGGTCACAATTATATTGACCCATATAGTACACAGGCAAATGCTTACTTCACCAAAACTGATAAGGAAAAGTAAATGGCAAAAAATGCCCGGTTTATGACGCTAGCCCAAAGTTTCAGGGTCAGGATTCTCTCAAAATCCCTCCCCTCATATTCCCTCCTTTTCCTCTCATAAACTCTCACTTTTGGCCTTCAAATTCATTTAGGAGTTCATAATTTGCTACTTGTACAATTAAAAATAAAAAACCTGTATTATAATATAAAATAAATGAAGAACTTTTATTTTTTTTTATTTTTGAAAACTTTTTAGCATAAAAAATTTCAACTATCTAGACCTATTTTATTTCAATAGAAGGATCTATAAGAGATACAGACTTATCCAGTTAACTGTAAAATTATTATCCAGTTAACTGTAAAATTATTTTACAGTTAACTGGATAAGTCTGTTTCTCATATAGATCCTTTTATTGAAATAAAATAGGTCTAGATAGTTGAAATTTTTTATGTTAAAAAATTTTCAAAAATTAAAAGTTCTTCATTTGTTTTATGCTGTTTTTATTTTTAAAGGTACAAGTGACAAATTATGAGCTCTTAGATGAATTCAATATAATATAAAAAGCTAAGTGATTGAGTAGGAAAAGGAGGGATTCTGAGGGGAGGGATTCTGAGAAACCCCTTCCCCAAAGTTTCACCTCATAATAATATCATCTCAATTCTCGAAGCGGGGTCAATCTGGTTTTGGATGCAATCCCAGTTACAGTAAAGTAGAAATTGACAAATGTGCACTGTCCAAGGAACAAATTCACTGTCATAGTAGGTCTGAGTGGGACCAACATACTCAATTCACCATTATGTTAATATCCTCTCTTACAACGGGACAACCGCCGTCGGCGTAATTAGCCTGAATTAAAGATGACGCCAATCAGAACATGCAAGCTTGATTAAGCAGCAACTTTCTAAACACAAACACTGTCTAAAACTAATGTGCACAGCACATGACATTCTACACGTGTTCAAGTCCCACTGCTTGCATTCTCTAGTCAATATAAATTCATTGGGTTTGGCGATTGGCATGGGCAAGCAGTACAATGAGATTTGGTTTTTGTTAATTGACAACTGTAACGTGACTGTCGGTGATGCGTTTTGGTTTCCATGTTTCTTCCTTCTGCATCTTAATTACTCCCTAGTCATCCTAACTTCTCTCCCTTTCCCTTTACCTATCCTCCAACGTCACCGTTTTCCCATGTTCTGCCTGGTTTAGGATTTCTATGATCTTACCTTACATTATACTCATATACTCCCACCTAATTATAAGATGACCTTGATTTTTTGTTTAAGAAGAAATTAAAGAAACAAAATTTAATCTTTAAAATGTCTAAAATTATTTTTTCTCAAACTAATTCAATTTACATATACATTAACTTATCATATAATTATATATGGTATATGTTTTAGTTTACAACAATAAAGTCTTATCCCAACTAAGTGGGGTCGGCTACATGGATCACACGACACTATTGCGTGTGTCCACGCCCAATAAATGTTTTAGTTTATTTAATGGTATAATTTACTTTAAGTTTTACAAAAAAGTCAAAATAATCTTATATTTTAGATGAAAAAGAGTATTTATTTTTTAATAGATATATTGTATCGAGTTTTCTAGTCACACACAAGGTCATCAATCACGTTTATTTCATACAAATTTATAATTATTTAAATGATACTCATCCATTCACAAGTATAAGAGCTAGTTAAATATTTTTTAGAGAACCTTAAGAATGCAAAATGAGTCATTTAATCATAAAATATTTTGTATATTATTATAACATATGTTAGCTTATAAGTCAAATAAATTAGTTTAAAAAAAATGTATGAAAATCAAATTTTAATTAATTACCTTATTTTGCTTTTTAAGATTCTCTTAAAAAATCAATTAGCTATTGTATTGAAAAAGGAGTAATATTTAAAAATACGGAATATGACTGTCTATTATTCAAAAGAATTTGATCAAACCCGAATAAATAATTTCACCTAAACATTTGCCTACTATTTCCACCCCACTCTCCTTCCTCCATAATGTACCCCATGTGTACATGTCGTGTCGTTTTGGTAAAGTATAATTTCCTCTCTTCCTCATCAAGAATAACAAATACCAATGACAATAACAATAACAATCCCTCCATTTTCTATTCTCCCACACAATCACTCACTCGAACTCTTTTCATCACTACTCCTACCTCCATCTATTATCAACAATCTGCAACACAATGCACACAAAAACAGACTCATCAGAAGCAACAAGCATATCAGCATCATCTCCTACAAGATCTCCTAGGCGACCAGTTTACTACGTTCAAAGTCCTTCCAGAGATTCCCACGATGGAGAAAAAACAACCAACTCATTTCATTCAACACCTGTCCTTAGTCCCATGGGATCTCCCCCTCATTCTCATTCATCTCTTGACCGTCACTCTCGCCAATCTTCTTCTACTAGATTCTCCGCATCTCGCAAGATCTTTCGTAAGTCCCTCAAGCCTTGGAAGGAACCTCATGCCATTGAAGAAGAAGGCCTTCTTGACCTTGAAGATCATAGTAATAAATCTCTTCCACGTCGTTGTTACTACTCTCTCGCCTTCATTCTAGCTTTTGTTCTTCTCTTCTCCTTCTTCGCTCTTGTCCTCTGGGGTGCCAGTAAGCCCATGAAGCCTGAAATCGCCATGAAGGTGTTAAATTACATCCCTTTACATCTACTACTAGATATAACCATAAAATCCCACATCGAAAGATTGTTACTTTGATGAATTGTGTATGCGTGTATATATATAATGTGATGTGACTTAATTCAACGTTATGTACCATTGATTATTTTTCTTGAATTTGCTTATGGGTTTTGCAGAGCATAAAATTCGATCATGTTAGAGTTCAGGCAGGTTCTGATTCCACAGGAGTTGCTACAGATATGATCACCATGAATTCCACCGTGAGATTCAAGTATCGCAACACAGGAACGTTTTTTGGTGTCCACGTGACATCAACTCCAGTAGATTTATCCTATTCTGAAATCAGGATTGCTTCTGGAATTGTAAGAATTAGATCCTGCACTAGTCATTGAAATGTTAATCATAATCTTCTTGTCTTTTCTGACACATTTCATTGTTGGGAATAATATTTTGTAGGTGCACAAGTTTTATCAGTCAAGAAAAAGTCAAAGGATGGTCAACGTGGCTGTGATGGGAAATAGAATTCCTCTGTATGGAAGTGGTGAAAGTCTGAGCAGTTCGACGGGTGTGCCTACTGTACCGGTACAGTTAAGTTTAAACTTTGTGATTAGATCAAGGGCCTATGTGCTTGGGAAATTGGTGAAGCCCAGATTCTATAAAAAAATTGCGTGTTACATTACTCTGGATCCCAAGAACATCAATAAGCCCATCTCCCTGAAGAAATCTTGCACGTATGATTAATGTGGAGCTTGAAAGCAGCTGGGGAATACTATGATCTCTCAGTTATTATGATCATTTGTCTGATTCTATGGTTGAGAAGGGAATCAGAGGAAATGAGGACCCAGCTAGCCTAATAGTAGACCAGGATGTGAACAACAGGTTTCAGGGCTTTTTTGTTTTTTGTTTTTTGTTTTATTTATTTTTTCAAACCCAAAATCGGAAAAGATGTAGATCTACTGTGAGAGATGAGAATGAGAAGGATTTCGTGGGATTTGAGTTTGTGTAATGTGAAAGAAAGAAATAATTTGTTTAATCTTAGCGTTATTTCTTTTCAGGATGCTTTATTGTGTCTTTAGTGTCAATGCTGATTGTGTAATAATGAAAAAATGATATGGTTATTATTTTCATATGTTGATAGAAAAGTTAGAAAAGTGTGCGGGCAAAGGGCAAGCGATTCCAGCTATTAAGTAGAACAGTTGAATTGGGGAGCAATAAACTCTGCTGGTTACGTTAGCAAGAGATGGTGTAAATATAAATATTCATACAGGGTGGAATAAGTTATTAGTTTTAGTGGGGATTGTGATTGGGAAGATGTAACATGATCCATGTTTGGCGCTCACTTCATTCTAAGATTCTTGCTCATAATAGTGCGATTTTTCTTCGAAATCCCAAGTTATAAGTAAACCACCTTGCGACTTTAACGTGCAACCCCGTTTCCCAGAAATCCTAAAGTATTAGGAGTAGTACAAGTTTTTTAGAGGCAAAAGGGTTAAGAGAAGATCGATCCATGCATGGATGTCTCGTGATTTGTGTCAAATGTCAATTAAAGCGACCATTTCTTTAGAACAGTGGGCATAATCTCTCACGTGAATGGGCCTTAAAAATCAAAATTAGATGTGACAAGATCTAGAATAATATGATACGGACCTAATTCCCCGTCCAAACTAAAACCTACACGAAATCAGTTTGGATTCAATAAACTAATAGCCTTTTTTAAAAAAAATAAATACTTCTTATTTTTTACAACCACTAATATTTTCTCTTCTATGTTCACATTGTTTATTTTTTTTAAATTTTGATGAAGATATGGATAATATGGCCCGCTTGCAGAATGTAATAATCTTTCAAATTTGGCGGCGCCAACGGCCACAGAGACTCCACTTTGGTCCAATCAACATTTAATCTCCTAAATAAAGAAGGACTGAAGGAGTGCAATTTAAATTTAAATAGTTTCGCAACTGGTTAATGGTTATGGTTAGTTATCTATCAGGCGGGAACTCTATTCGGCATTATTTGGCGACAGCGGGTGAGGCGGTTCATTTGATTGGGCTTTGGGGTTCCCTCCATCTCACATTTGGGCGGAAAATTAGGCCCATAAAATGAAAGGTATCTTCAACGTCCGTGTTGGAACTAAACAATGGTATGGAAAATATTCAAACGGGGCATGGCAAGGCCACATTCAATTAACCTGTTCAATTATATTACTAATTGAACCAAAATATGAAGCAGTGAATTTGGTTTAGATTTTCAACAAATACGCGCCAGCAAAAGAAAGATGGAACCGACAGAGAGGACAGCGACAAACTAAAAAAACACCAAACACATATATTGGCTATGGACAACGAGCACTTAAATTTACAGCTTGTCTCGCCTATTTAACTTACATTTCTTATACATATTCACCCCCTCAAGTTCGAATTTAGTTGAACACACGCTGAGAATGGAATTGATGATGAAATACCTTAGATTAAACTGAATAAGAGGAGTTGTAAAAAACCTCTCTCTAGCTTTCTAGAGAGAGAAAAACCTCTCAACCCACTTGAGAGAAAAACCCATTTCATTCACGCCTCTGTGTACGAAATGGCCTAAATCCCTTAGGGGTTTGTCTTCTTCCTCTTGTCCTCTTCACTTTTATTTGTTTGTTTAAGTTCTTTTACACACTTTTTCGATTCGCATCATACCAAAATGGAAGGGAATACAAGCAAGAGCAAGGTGGTGGATCTAGTTTGGGAAGGTAGTGAGGACAAAGTTGGTCAAGAATGGATGCTTGTGGGTAAGCTTCTCACGAAAAAGAATTTCAACCGTGGGGCCTTGGAGGAACTGGTTAGGCGTGCTTGGGGTACAAAGGGGAAGGTGGAGATTAATGGCTCAGGTAATAATCAATTCATCTTTGCTTTTCAATTGAAGAGTGATTTTGACAGGGTCCTGAGGGATAGTCCGTGGACGGTCTCGGGGCACATCCTAAACCTTCAAGTATGGAAATATAACAAGATGACGAAGGAGACTGATATGTCAAAGTGCAATTTCTGGGTTCAAGTTCATCAAATCCCTTGGGGAGCTCAATCGAATCAGAATATCATGCGTTTGGGTGCTCAAATTGGGGATGTGGTTTGCTTTGAAGATTCCAAGCTGAATGAAACTAGTTTCAGAGAATTTGTTCGAATTAGAGTGAATGTTGATTTAACAAAACCACTGGTGGCTGGTTTCTGGATTCCTAGGCCAGGTTTAGAGGAGATATGGGCTAATGTTTGCTATGAAAAACTACAGGTGTTTTGTGTTACATGTGGAATGATTGGGCATGATCAGAATACTTGTGAGAAAGACCCAGTTATGGCAGATTATGATATTTCTAAGCCGTTGTACAGTGGAGATTTATGTGCAAGGCCAATGAAGACTGCAGCAGCTATTGTGCACATGCATGGAGGCCCTGAAGGATCTGTTGAAATTGAGCTGGCGCGTGAAACATCCTCCTCGCGTCAGAGCGTGGACCATAGTCAGGTTGGAAGCATGATTGGAATGAAGTTTGTTGGTAACGGTCTGGGTGCTAGTGCTGACGTGGGACATGAGGGCAGTATTGGCATAAAACAAATGGAAGTTTCTGGTACTCAGTCTGAAGAGGCCCAATATGGTGAACAAGAGGTAACAAGCCCAATTAAAAATAAAGGCCTGTTGGATTATGCTAGTATGAAATTAGAAGAGCTCAGTCAGCATAATAATTTGAGCCCAAAAAAGGTGTTAAGCAGCCCGCTAAAAAAGGAAAGGTGCATAGAGTTTAAGAGGACTGAGACGGCTGTTTCCATTTCTCCTTTTAAGAAAATGGGCCTGTCTAGGTTTGAGGATCATGTTGCAGTTCAGAGAAGCCCACAAAAGGAAGGAAGAGTGGTAACAAGTCCCAACGTGAGGCGTGTCTTATTCTTTGAGGCTGGTAAGTGGAAGGAGAAATTGAGAGTTAATCCCTACTTTGTGGAGGCACCTTCGGATGAAGAAAGTGGAGACTCAAGAGCACTGGTGGTGGTAAATAAAAGCGGGTATGAAGGGATACTAGTGGAGGAGCTTGAGAGAGTCTCTTTTAAAAGGAAACTAGAGGAAGAGGGTGTAGAAGTGGAGGCTAAAAGGAGGAGGGAGGTTTTGAAGTTAAGTCCAATTAAGGGGAAGAAGAAGACAGGAAAGATGAAAGGTGTGAGGAATAAAAGCAAGGGACAGAATGAGTTGGTGGAAGTTCCAATAAGAGAAGTGTCAACAGGCTCCAGGTTTGATATTCTAGCTGAGATTCCAGAGAACTTTGTTTTTACTGCTGAGAAAGGGTCTGGTGGTCGTCCTACAACGACCACCAAGGCACTATGAGTCTAATTGGTTGGAACTGTCAGGGAGTAGGGCCGGCCCTGACAGTTAGAAATCTCAACTTCCTGTGTAGGAAGCATAGGCCTGCGCTGGTTTTCCTTTCCGAAACCAGAGCTTCTGTTGATAGACTAAATTCAATAAAGAGGAGATTGCATTTCCAGAATGTAGAAAGTGTTCCGCCAGTTGGATTGAGTGGGGGCTTAGCTGTTTTCTGGAAGGAGGAAGTTAAAATTGAAGTGGTATTTGCTGATAAAAATCTGATTCATCTTAAAGTACTAGGTGGTTTAGGACCAGTTGAGGGTTTTATCACTTTGGTTTATGGTCCTCCTAATGATAAGGATAAGGTTTTGTGGTGGAGAAGACTGGGTAGATTGAATCCTGGCCATAGAATCCCATGGATTTGCTTTGGTGACTTTAATGAGCTGCTGTTCAATTTTGAGAAAGAAGGGGGCAGAGTTCGTAGCCAAGAATCGTTTGAGGAGTTTCAGTGCTTTCTTTCAAAGGGCGGCTTGATGGATATGGGGTTCAAGGGAATGAAGTTCACTTGGTCAAATAAAAGAATGGATGGGGCAAACATAAAAGAGAGGCTAGATAGAGCTGTTTGCAATGGAGCATGGATGGAGTGTTGTCCTAATTCTCAGGTATGTAACTTAGAACCTTTAGGCTCGGATCACTCTCCTATACTAATTCTACCTATTTTTACTGGTTTGAGAGGTGTTAAGGAATTTAAATTTGAAATGTACTGGCCTGAGCATGAAAAATATGATGAAGTTGTTAGGGCAGGGTGGAATGGGAATAATGTAGGAGAGTCAGGGGTAGTGAATCAATTTTTAGAGAGCCTAAAAAGGATTAGAGATATTCTAAAAAATTGGAGCAAGAAAGAGTTCCCTAATAATCATAAAGAATTGGAGAGACTTTTAGGGGAATTTAGGGTGTGTTGTGAGGGAAGGTGGAGTGAGGAGAATGCCATTAAAGTAAAAGAGCTTACAAAAAGAATTGAGAATGTTTGGGAGAGGGAGGAACAATATTGGTACCAAAGATCGAGGGTTAAGTGGCTCAATTGGGGGGACACAAATTCAAAATTTTTTCATCACACCACACTACAACATAGAGCTAGGAATAGGGTTGTGAGACTTAAAAAGAATGATGTGGAATGGACGGATGATCAGCGTGAGATAAATGATTGCTTTGTTAATTTCTACAAAAATTTGTTTGCTGGGTCGGGCTTTAGGGATATGAGGGCTGTGCTAAGCTATGTTGTACCTTTGATTTCTGATGAGGATAATCTTTCTCTAATCTCCCCTATTTTGGATGAGGAAATCCGTTTGGCAGCCTTTGAACTCGGGAGTTTGAAGGCCCCTGGACCAGATGGTTTACCTGGTTTGTTTTACCAACACTCTTGGGAGGTAGTAGGTCCTTTGTTGAGTCAAATGGTTAAAGGTTTCTTCTCTGGTGAGGCTGATCTGTCTCAGCTAAACCAAACTAATCTAGTTATCATCCCTAAAGTTGATGCAGCTGAAACGGTTAATCACTTTAGACCAATAAGCTTATGTAACTTTTGTTATAAGGTAGTGTCTAAAGTAATTGCTAATAGGATGAAACCGCTGATGAGTAGAATAATTTCTGAGCAACAAAGAGCTTTTGTGCCTGGTAGATTAATTCAGGATAACATTTTTATAGTGCATGAAGCTTTTCATTTTTTGAAAAATGGAAATGGTAATATGTATGATACAGCGGTTAAGATTGACATGAACAAAGCATATGATAGGGTTGAGTGGGATTTTTTGGAAGCTGTGCTCCTTAAATTGAATTTTCATAAGGATTGGGTGTCAAAGATCATGAAATGTGTCTCCTCAGTCTCTTTTAATGTGAAGCTAGAAGGTAGAAATATTGAGTCTTTTTCTCCTCAAAGGGGTTTGAGACAAGGAGATCCCCTCTCTCCTTACTTGTTTATTGTGGTGGCTGATGTTTTGTCACGAATGGTGAGTACTCATGTGGAACGAGGGGACTTAGAGGGCTTTAAGATTACTAGGAATTGTCCTACTTTATCTCACTGTTTCTTTGCGGATGATTCTATTTTTTTCTTGAATGCTACGAGAAGAAATTGTTTAACTCTTAGAAGCATTTGGGATGAGTATTGTGAGGCATCTGGGCAGGTTATCAATTTGGACAAATCCTGTGTTTTTGTGTCTACTAAAGCCCCAGAGGATGTTAGAAACACCATTTGTGAAAACTTAGGCATTTCTAGGGCGGACTCTCCTGGTAAATATCTAGGTTTGCCAGTTTTGTGGGGTCGGTCTAAGGTGGAAGCTCTTGCTTTTGTGCGTGATAGAGTAAGGAAAAAAGTCATGGGGTGGGATAAACAATTTCTGTCTCAAGCTGGAAAAGAAACTTTGATTAAAGCGGTGGCTAATGCAATTCCCACCTACTCTATGGCTTGTTTCCTTTATCCTAAAAATGTGTGCAAAGATTTGGATAGGACAATCTCAAATTTCTGGTGGGGTTCTAATGGAGAGAATAGGAAAATTCATTGGAAAGCATGGGGGGTGATGTCTAAGAGTAAAATGGAGGGAGGGATGGGCTTTAAGGATTTTCATGCCTTTAATATAGCGCTGATTGGTAAGCAGTGTTGGAGGATATTAACTGAGCCAGAAGATTTATGGGTTAGGGTTTTAAAAGGCATTTACTTTCCTCACACCACCTTTATGTTGGCTAGGAAAGGAGGGAGAGCATCATGGGCTTGGAGCAGCCTTTTAGCAGGAAGGGAACTATTTGAGGAGAATTTATTTTGGCAAGTAGGTGATGGGACTAAGATAGATTTCTGGAATGATGCCTGGATTCCTAGGCTTCCGGGATGTAGAATTCCAAAGGAATTAGCTCCTGTAGGAAGGGATATATTAAAGGTTAGCAATGTTATTCAGAATGGTGAATGGGCCTTAGAGCAGGTTGATGTTCCAATCAACTTTAAGCTGATTATTTCTGATATTCATATTGCTGGAGCAGGGGCTGTAGATAAAGTTAATTGGTTGGGCAGTCCAAATGGACTTTACTCAGTAAAGCTGGGCTATAGGTGGCTAAAGAATAGCGCTCCTAAACCAGAACAATTAGGTCCTAGTTCATCTAAAGTTCAGTCTAATGATGTTTGGAAAGTTATTTGGAGTCTGAAAGTGCAGCCAAAAATTAGACATTTCCTTTGGAAAATTTGTCAAAATGCTCTACCTACAAGCGAAGTTTTGTACAAAAGAACATGTTCTCCTTCTCCTATGTGTTTTAGATGTGATAGTAAAGTTGAAACTATTGAGCACTTGTTCTTATTGTGTGATTGGGTTAAACATATTTGGTTTGCTAGTCCCTTTAATATTCTTATATCTGATTATGCTGTTCAAAGATTTGAGGACTGGTTTCTTTGTTTGTTGAACCAATTGCATGATGATGAGTTTAGTAAAGCTCTTGTGGGATACTTGCTGTGGTATATTTGGAAGGGGCGATGCTGTGAACTTTTTGAACATAAGGTTTCTAATGAGGAATGGGTTATTAATTCAGCTATTAATGCAACCTAGCGGCTTTGGGATGCAAAGAAATGGGGGATGTTTAATCCAAAGGAGGAGAGTTTGTTCAAAGCTGCCCAGAAATGGCTGCTCCCCCCAAAGGGGAGGTTTAAATTAAATATTGATGGGGCTTTTTCTGAAGCTAATAAATCTGGTGGTATTGGTTTTATTTTGCGTAATGATGCAGGTGAGGTTGTTCATATGCATGCTGATAGGTGCAAGGCAAACTCCTCATTCCATTGTGAAGCAAAAGCGCTGCGAGAGGCTCTCAACCATGTAGTTGACAAGGACTTTGGCCAGGTGATTGTGGAGACAGATTGTAAAGGCTTGGTGGAAGCAGTGCAGGGCAGATCCCCAACTCCTGATTGGCAGGCTCGTGTTCATGTGGAGGAAATTGCAAGAATGTTTTGGAGGCATCAGAACCTTTCTTTAATTTTTTCTCCTAGATCTTGTAACTTGGCAGCGGATTGGCTGGCCAAACATGCTTTAAAGGGGTTGTTTAGGGGTGGATGGACTTTTTCTCCCCCAACCTCTCTTATTAGGATTCTGGAAGATGATGTAAGGGCTCAGGACCGTGATGGGGTGGGCTAGCCCATTCATGACTGGTTTGTTTTGGGAGTTTAATATAGTTTTATTTTGACCAAAAAAAAAAAAAAAAAAAACTGAATAAGAGGAACAGAGAACTTGAGGAGCGCATGGAGCAGTTGAGCATGGAAGCGGGCACATGGCATCAACGAGCCAAATATCATGAGAACATGGTTTCTGTGCTCAAGTATAATCTTCAACAAGTGCAGCTTCAAAGCAGACATAGTAAAGTAGTTGATGCTACCAAAATTTTGATAAAAATATCCGCAAGTGTACATATCGTATTTTAGTAAAGTGGCAAATCAAGGTCGATCCCACAGAGACTCAGATAATTAAAAACTAGGCATTAGATCTCCTATTTTCATTCAAGTTGAGTAAATACAAGAAAATTGATTTTAATTACCTAATAGCTAAGAAAATAAAATAAAACAAATATTCACACGGAAGAAATTCACGAGTCAAAAGAACAACCTAGAACCACTAATCCCTTATCTGTTTCTTAGATTTTATTCCCCACTATATTAATTATGAATTAATTCAACTAGCTAATCTAGAGTACTAGTGTCTATAAATGTCTTCCGGTCCACTTACATCCTTACCTAGCTTAATTACACAATGTCTTGCACTAATTTACTAGGCCAATTTATAACAGTTCCGCTCTAATGTGACTATATAGGGCTTCTAGGTATATTCCTATCCTAGTCGCAAATCAGATTAAAATTCAATCTTACACTATTTAATCACATAGTCTATTTAAAATTCCCTCTTCCGAGTCCAATTCTAAATTCCCTAAACATGTCTAATGGTGATCAAGCACTAAACAAGTTAATCAATAATAGCAAGATTAAATAAACTAAATCAAATTAACCATGACTAAGTAGTGGGAAATAAAATATTAAGTTACAAACAAGTTCATAGTACTCTAGGTTGTAAAAGAAACTAGTCACACATGAGTTCCAAATTCATCAGAGAAGTTAAATCAAAATCCATATCCAAATCCATTCAAAGAATAAAAGGAGATACTGAACTAAGTGAATCCCTTGCTTGCTTCGATTTCTCTTCGTGCGTGTGCGTACAGGATTGAAAGAATTTCCTTTTTGTGTGTGCTGATGAATAATGATGCTCCAGAAACGTGCCACCTCAAGCTTCCATCCTCTTCCTTTATGCGTTGATGTGTATGTGTATATGTTAGGAAGAAACTGAAAAACCCAAGGACCCTTGCTCCTGCGCCGCTACCTCCTCTCTTTTCTGCGTGAATTCCTTTTCTGCGTGAATTCCTCTAGGCTATAGGAAATTGGAAGAATTAAGACCAACCTCCTTTTATAAGCTCCTCCTTTCCTTTTTATAATGAGTGATCTTCTTAGTCAATTAAGTCAATCTAGTCCAAGACTCATTCTTTCCTTTTTCTTTTGTTTCCAAATCTTCATTGTCCTATTATAAGAGAATGAAAAGAAATAGGAAATAATCACCATAGCTCAATCATATAATCTCATTAATAAGAAATTTTCCTTTAAAATATTTTCTTTTATTATTCCAAGTTTCCAATTTCAATTCGCAAATAATATATTTCCAATTCACATCAAAATATCTTTAATTACTTAATTAATGACGCCCCAAATACAATAAAATATTTCCTAAAAACCACTAAATATGGAGAGTCATCAGTAGTCTGTGGACACAGCAAGGTTGATGATACGGCTTCATGCTGCAATCGTGAATCCATTGATTTCCAGCTGCTTTCGAAGGTCAACAATGAGATGATGAAATGTAAGGCTTGTATAGTCAATGAAGTGTGCATGCTTCTATTACCGTGCTGCAGGCATCTCTGTCTCTGCAAAGATTGTGAAAGTAGGCTTAGTTTTTGTCCTCTTTGTCAGTCATCTAAATTTATTGGCATGGAGGTCTTCATGTGACTACATAATTTGTATCTGATATCCCTAATTTTATTTTTAGAAAACTAAGAAAAAGAAGCACGTATTGTGTTATAATCGATTGTTGTTTTAATTTACTATGCTTGTAATCCTAAACTTGTTTATCTAGTTGTGCCATGTGCGCATGGCTTCATGTGATGGCAGACCGCAGACATGTGAGCATCTGAACGGTTTGTATATAGTGTGGCCAATGCTAACTAGGATGTATTCAAGGTGTCTGACCAAGTTTGTTTCAGTGACCAGAACCCTTTCCTTTGACAACGTTTAGCAGGCAGAGCTAATCCGATTGATCTGTACTGTTTGGTCCCGAGTTAATTTTTTAAAATTTTATATTTTATAAAAAAAGAATATTCCAATGGGTGTGGAATGTGAAATGAAGAAAATTTCTTAATTATCAATTTTTTCCCCAAAAACTAGTTTTTCACTAAAAAAAATCCTTATATAGATATTAAATTTATAGCATGTGTAGATCCAAAATTAATGAGCTATCTTTGCTGAGTTTTTGTGCTTCTTAGTAGGGAAAGTAGTTACTATAAAAAAAGTAGTTCTGGCCATGACCATGAGGCATCGCTCAAATTTATCGAAAAACCAATTACTAATCTAATTACAAGTTCACAATCAATGATAAAACTATCTTAAATAAGAAGTTTAAAACTTTAAATGGATGTTGAAATTTGGGGCGAAGTGAGGAGTAAGAGATAGAAAGCGTGATGCTTGTCTTGTCACCAAACATGAAGATAGAAAGCGTGAAGCGAAAGTATACGAGAGAGGAAGCCTATTCATAGTTATAGGCTCTAGTGGGCCTAATGCCTAAGGTAGAAAATATAGCGCACCAGTCCTTTAATGCCCATGTAACAGAATCGTTTTTCTAAACAGTGGCTGAGCCCAACGAATATATTAACTTACTAAACTAAGCCTAAAATATTTGTTCATAAATATACAAAGTTTGGCCCATTTCAAATCTTTATATGTTCAATTTAAGCCTCTGTTTAACAACACCAGATATCGTCCCCTATTTAAAACATTTGGGTTTTTTTTTTCTTGAGAGAATTGCATGTCCAAACATGCATGCCATGGAGAGGATATACGTGGTAAACAGAAGGGGGTTTTGTTTAATCTAGGACTTAATCTTATGCAAATCATTTGAAAATTTTCCTTCCTCACTACGGATATTTTTGTATTGTTTTGAGAAGCATAATTCTCTCCATCAGTGGAGCTGTTCTACAAAAATAAGACATGATATATAGAAACCAACAATAGTCCACATACACACAACACACGTGAGCCCCATTTGGTGCAAGATATCAAATCATCTGTTCCCCTTTTCCATCACATATAGCACTACTGGTGAATACTTGGGAATCAAGATTTAAATTTACTATACTAGGATGCCTTCTTTTCTTAAAAAAACAAAGATCTCTATTGAGGAATGATATGAGAAGGGAGGGATATATAGTGATAGAGAGGTGAATATAAGACTGAATATGATTAGCTTTATTTTAATCATGCCTTAGAAAGCAGTGACAAAGAGGAAAGTGAATATGCTTCGCTCATCATTATAACTATCTTTGCAATCTACTATTATTATTATGATCATTATTATTATTACTACTATTAATTATTTCCACCACCTCGCCCACCGCTATATCCAGCCCATGCATGTCCCTTCACACTCATTCGCTCCCTTTCCTTTTTTTCTTCTTTATCTGTCTCTCGCCCTTCTCACGTAAAAGGAATCATCTCTAAATCTTAAATATTAAAAATTAGCTTTAAACTACATACCAAAAGGCTTATACAGTAAAAATTAGACGGGAGGTATATACAGTAAAGTAAGATCAGTGCTCAGTGGAGTGAGTTCAATCATGCAATAGCTCATCCTTATTCCCCATAAAGCTGTTTTTGCACTTCTTTTTTTCTCTTTCTCTTTTGTGGGGTACGTAACCAGCCTTCTCTTGGCCTGCCTCCTTCCACTTTGTATCACACTAAGCTTTCTTTTTCCCCCCACTGATATCATACGCCCACTCTCAGTGAATTTCATTTTTGGGATTTCAATATATCTCTCTGATCTGTTATATATTTGCAGTCAAAGTTATATTCCTTCTTTAAGCTGAACAATGTATCTACTTATGCCCACAGCTTCTGCTTTTCATGGAGATATTGCGCTCTGATGCCTACGCCTTTGATCCCCACGTAAATGGAACATTTGTTCTTTTGTCAGAGTATATTTCTAAAACCTAATCTACTCTTTACCCTATCATCATAACAGTAGTCCATATATGTGTGGCTTTACAGTACCTCGTCCATTATTTCGTATAAATTAATGTTACAGCCTATTGGAGTACACATGCTACCATTTTTGCCTTTGAAGTGACCCAACTATATATATATATATATATATATATATATATATATATATATATATATATATATATATTATTTTCCTCTTTTATCACTGTATCCATGAGGTAAAAACGTGTACGTGCAGATTTAAAGTCAAAGCAAGAGCTCTAAGATGTGAGGGTAAAAGAATATTTTTGCCTCACTTGTTTAGTTTTTCTCTCATAAATAATAAGGTTTTTTTTTGCCAAACATAAACAATAAGGTTACACGTATTTAAGTCTATACAATTCCTTGAGGTGGTGGCTACACTCTCAAAAGATATATGCACTTAACAGCTAACAACACTTCGTTGTCCTAGCATATCCTTTATATTTTTTTGTTAGAAAAACCATTTTCTTTTTTTTTATTAATTAGAAAAACCATTTTCTATATCTACTGTATGCATCTTCATCCCGTTATTTCTTGTACATTATAATTGGCCCATATTTTGACTAATTATTTGACAGTTAAATCTGCATACACTGATCTATCTAATAAAATAATAGTGGGAAGGAGAGACACCGCCAAGAAGATTAAAATGGAAGTACGATTTGTCTTGCATGCTTGTAAGCGTATGGGGAGTAACAAATATATCTCTATCAAAGTTTGGTGCGTATCAATGCTTTATGGGTGGGACGTGAAAACAGCTTCACCCTTCGTCTATGTGATAAAGGCAACAACAAAGAAGTCCGCTCCATCATAAGCTGTTGCTTCCACTTTTGGCAACAGTGAGGTGGTCCTTCCATGAATGAAGTACCTTACCTACTATATACCTGCGCATAATCCACCTTAATTCATACTCTTTAATTAGCTTCCACTTCTTATGTCCTTGTCCTTTATTTTCATGATGATTGATTAGTATAAACTCTCTCAAAAGATCAACTTGAATGTTTTTTAGTTCAATTATTAGTTTTGCAACTCGATTTGATAACTCAAGTATTGCTATTTGTGTTTGCCGAAAACAACTATATGTAAGTTTTTTTGGCCATGTGTTGTCTATTTCTACATAAATAATAAGGTTTTGGCTATAACACCTCAAATCCGGTTGATGACTAACTTAAGTCCATCCCCACACAAGATTAGAGCACCAATGTGTATTCGAATCACATTTGACAATAAATTCACCATTATAGATGATAGTTTTTTTTTAAGGCAGATAGTTATCGCAGTATTACTTTTTTTTTATCTCCAATGACTCTACACACACACCTCACACGCGTATCACGTATGGATGGATGGTTATTACACAGTGTCAAATCTACGATATGAAGGATTCCCCTTTCTTGATCCATGTTCTTTCTTTATTTCTATTTCTACTCAAATCTAAATGGTTTGGGTCATAATCCACCAAAATTGGCAACAAACATATATAACTAATTCATCATCAGATTGAAAAACGTCGAGACAAAAACAAAAGTCAGACCTATATAGTTGGTCGTACTACAAGAATAATATTGTTATGTATATATGTTTTACTCAATCAGTGTTGGCTATCGATGTATAAAAGGAGGGGAAATATTGACTATCGATGTGCTATTGATGTATGCTTTCTTCTTCTTCTTGTGCACTATCGATAGACTCCCTTGCGTGTTATTGATGTGCTCCTTTTCTATGTGCTATGGATGTTCACCTTGTGTACATTGATGTACAAATCTCTCTCTCTCTTTTTTTTCAACAATCAATATACATACACACTTATATGCTCTCTAAGAAAATTGTTCACACTACACAAATAAAACAATAAATATGATAATGATCTGAGTCGCTTCCCTTGTGGGACTTCTGCGACCACCGGCAAAGTTAGGACGCAGCTCTCCCCAGGATTAAACAGACCTTTCCTACTCTTCGCAAGGCAACAGAACAGCAGAAGAAAAATAGTAACAAGCAGAAAATATAAGAGTTGCTAGTACACCTGGACTTTCTCCATACTCGACTTTTTATAGGCGGTGAGCCACAGGTGAACGTTGATAGCACATTATTTTACGGTTACAAAAATAATTACAATTAAAACAACGATTTTGAACGCTGAATAATTATTTTGACATTAAGTAAAATAATTATTCAAGATAAGCACACAGACAAACTGGTAACTGCCCACAAAGATAATAAAAAGAATAAGTAAAAATGTATCGACTCCATATTTAGCACACGCACAGGGGGCGGGAGATCGCCAGATTTGCCTCACGATGCCCCAACTTGTGCGCGTGAGACTCACTTCTCCTTTGACCCTTTAACTTGAGTTAGAACACAAATGAATTAGTTCTCACTCTCAAGCGGAACTTCTCTTTTTGACACACCCACATATCAATGTCGACAACTCCAACAATCAGTCATATACTAAAAGAGTTAATATCATATCAGGAAACTAATGAATTCCACTGTAGTCGAATGATCTAGATCACTATCAGATCACTAGCAAAACCGGCTTTTCCCCAGACATGATCGACTCAACAGAAAGCATTCTTGCTTGGTGGATAATTATGTGGAAATTATGCACCTATCATTATGTGATTGTGGCAATATGTATTCACACACACTCACACACATTAATTATTAGTCATCATACACTGTACAGTTGGGATCTACTACCAAACATGGCAATTAATGTTTTCCCGTTCTATCCCAGAACAATTATAATATAACTCAATTCCAATGGATCCATGATATTCTATGTTCTACATTTTCCGAGAATGGATGATAAGGCAATGAGAGTTGAAAGCTAGGGTTTGCCATTTTCCATAACATTGAGCGATATGATGCATTATTGGGAAGGATCAGAAAAGGAGAAACATAATGCCACTTTAAGAAAATGCACAACCAATTAAAGTGATATGAACGTGAGGGTGAGACAGAGTCGGGTCTTTCAACTATATGCACGAAATGATGAGGTAGGGACCCAGAAAGACACTTCATCATCTCATGAAATCCCTTGGATTGAGGAGCTAGCTACCACCACACTGAACATTCAACTGTAGAATTTGGATTATGGAATGTGGATGTGGATGTGGAACCATGTTAATCGTTCTCTCTCTCCCTCTCTTTATTTTTTTGTTGGTTAGTAATCACCTTTATTTATTTTTCCTTTGAAGTATCAGCCACAATTATGAAAAGAAGAGAAGGAGAAGACGATGGAGAGAAAAAGAATGTGATATGCATGTGATCCAACAGCCTTTATGTTCCCCGTTACTTCCCATCCCTCACCTCTTTATATTACATTTTTCTTCTTCTCTATTATTATTCTTCTTCTAATTCTACTTCTAAACCAAATTCAACCACTGTCGTTTTTTTGGACATTCGGTGACCCCTCGCTTTTTTGGCTTAATCATGTTGAGGTCAAGAGGATACACATTTAAATCTTAATTGTAATGGAAAAACATAGTTTGGGTCCCATTAATCGACATGCGAGGTCGGCCATGCATGCCATGCATGCGCATGTGCTATTGATTGATTATCTAAAAGCATGTTTAATTAGTGGAGGTGTTTGGCCCAGCATCAAATCAATTAGATTATATAACACTTCTCTTTGCTTTTCTTTTAATTAATTATATATGAAAAGATAGATGGTATGCGTCGGGTGTGTGAGAGAGAGAGTTATATGTGTGTGCGCAGTAGAAATTTGAATATACTATAGATATTCATTCTATTCCTATATATTCTCTGTGGTACGATGCAAATTGCAAAGTATCTCTTGTCACGTAAATGGAAGGATCTCTTTTTATTTTTCACGTAGAAGTCCTATAGATGACTTTAAGAAAGTGATAGCGAAAGAAAAAATAAAGGGGAAAGGAAAAGAGAGAGGGGAAAGAAGAGAAAAAAAGGGAACGAAAGATAGGGAGGAAAAGACTCTCTTGTTGTTCTCTTCTTTTAATGTAACTCTAAAGTATATGTTAAAATGAACTTTCTTTCCTTGATTTGAAAAAAAAAAGTGCCATGCAAGTAATTGTTTTTAATGTTAACGAAAGTCATATTCTTTGAGAGGAAGCTGCTTTTCAACCTCTTTTTTCAAGACAAATTCAACTTTTGCATGGAAAACCATATCTTCCATGTATACATTATTAATATTGTATCCATTGCTTTGATGAGTATAGATCATTTTTCATATAACGGCCAATTCATCTATTTCTTTACCCTCTTATGGCCTTACATATGTCTGTGCGTGTGTGTATGCCTTATTTATATAATATGCCTTGAGCTCCAAATTAAAAAATGACACTGATATCAGCTATGGCAAGTGTTTGTTGAAATTCAGGGACGATTGTAAAGACGACAGATCAGAGGAGAATAATAATTAAGATCGATCGGATAAATTGACTTGGCAAGGCTAGATGATGAACCCACCTAGATTTGATTACAACCAATGAGACATTATATATATGCTCCAAAGATTAAATTACATCAAAAGTAAAAAATAAAACTAAAATGCTTTTTTTTTATTTCATAAAACTAAAATGTTATATGCACCTAACCGATTTTAATTACCTATTCAGTTAAAATATATCTAATTTATATCTGATAGTGATAAAAATCAAATAATATCTTTGAATATTTCAACCATCTTAATGTAACAAGGCCTGTGTACGTATAGCTTTTAAATGTTTTTTTTTTATTTCGAATTAAATACTTGTAAATTTTGACGAGAAAACAATTGACATGGAAAATAAAACTAGATGTATATGATGAGATCTTTACCTATTCATCTATTAAATTTCTTCTTCTTCATATTATTATTTGGACAAAGGTGCAAAAATGATATTAAACTTCACTTAAAATTGCGTTTCTAATACTAAAGTTTCACGATGTGCAAAAAGAGTACCCAACTTGATGCAAGTGCAAATATAGTATTTTCACTTGAGGAAAATAAAATTTATATATGAAAAGACTCTTATGCCCCTATTCCTCCCTCATCAAATTTTTATATAATGAGGGGTATAAGAGTCTTTTCATATCTAAATTTTATTTCCCTAAAGTGAAAATACTATATTTGCACCCGGACCTCAAGTTGGGTACTTTTTTTACTCCTCACGTAACTTAAGTAGTATTAGAAATGCAATTTTCGGTAAAATTTAGTATCATTTTTGCACCTTCACCCTTATTATTTTACAGAAAATCTATAGAAATTTTATGATTGATCTCTAGAACGAAAATAATAATTTTTGGAGATCCCAATTAATGAAGTAAAATTCTAAGCAACCGTAAGTGCATCTTCTAGTGTAAGCTGTGAAGGCGCGCACACACATATATATATATCCAAAAACCTATAACTTCATGATAGCAAAAATAATAAGATAAAGGGTGAAGATGTTGATCTAGTACTTATTAACAGTTACCTGAGGGGTGTTTTTCTTACATAACAGTTTTGTGGTGAAGAAAGGATACACATCTAGTAAACATTGTATGTTTGTGGTGCTGCCGTTAAATGTATATGACTTCCAATTTTGGACTTGATGGAAATAAAATATAAATGTGTAAAGATCAAAATGTCTTTCTAAAGTTTAAAAATATATTAAAAAAAACCTCTCAGGTAATTGTTGAGTACCAAATTGAACCCTAACATATTTTAAGATTTTATAAGGGTATTTTGGTTTTTTCTCGTTTAGATTTTATTCCCAACCAAATTTAACGAATGTTATCTACATTTAACAGAAGAACCACAAATACACCATGTTGATTAAATGGTATCATCTCTGCACCCTTGAAATAGTTGTCTATAAAAAAAACACTCAGGTAATTGTTGAGTACCAAATCAAGAAGTTGAGCTTAAGATAAAACAACCCGTATAACTTAATTACTGTCCTGTCACTATAAACCCTCCCTCAACATTAAAATTAGAATAAATAGTACTCCCTCCGGTTCTAAATATAAGACCTAATTGACTTTTTCTAGAAAATCCTTAAAAAAACAAAATAAGTTAATTATAAATTGATTTACCTATTTTTTCCCTTAAACTAGTTTATTTTACTCGTGAAGATCCAAAAATGATACATAACTATTGGTCAAGGAACAAAAATAGTACATAAGTATTCTAAGGTACAAAAATGATACCTAACTTTTACCATGTGATCAAAAATGATATTTTCATTGTAATATTACAATAATTTTAGACATGAAAAGTCCAAAATGCCCTTATAAATTAATCACCGCCCGATAAAAGTTTATTTAATTATAAGGGCATTTTGGACATTTCATGTCTAATATTATTGTCATATCAGTGAAAATATCATTTTTGATCACATGGTAAAAGTTATGTATCATTTTTGTACCTCAGAATAGTTTTTACTATTTTTGTTCCTTGTCCAATAGTTATATATCATTTTTGAGCCTTCGCCCTTATTTTACCTATAAACTAGTGGATAATCTAAAAATATATCAAATATGTCATCATTTAATAACCTATTTTGCAACCTTAATCTCTAAAAAAAAAAGTCAATTAGGTCCTATATTTAGGACCGGAGGTAGTATATCAGCATGTCGTCTTAAATAAATTTTGTACAACTAACAGTTGAAACAAATGTCGAATACTTTTTTCGTCAAAAAAACGTATAAAACCAGATCATTAGTACATTTTGAATTCAAAAGAATTTTGATTGTGGCGTTGTATTAAATTTCCCGTAACTACTATGTCTTGATTATTATCTGATCTTTTGAGCAGCTAGCTAGCATGACACTGGAGATATTTTATATTCATTCATATTATACTATATAATATATAACACGTACATGCACGAACATGACTTTGAAATAATTAATAAAAGATTTGTTACTTATGTATGAAATCACTGTATAAGCTTGTTTGGTTGGAAGAAATCTAAGAAAGTGAGTTGTAAATAATTGAAAAGTTAAGGGGATATATTGTCATTTACATATATCCCGGGCCCACAAATTTTCTCTCTCCATCTCACACTTATCGTGGGGCCCACAAACTTTACTCTCTAATCATTACCCCTACTTTCCATCTCTTACCCTTTCCATTTCTAATTCTCAACTTTCTTTCTTGCAACCAAACACACTCTAAGACACCAGCAAGAACTAGCTAGTCTCATTTCCTACCCCGCCCCACGGGCAAGCTACAATCAAACTCGTGGCAGAAATTTACAGAACATGAAATGTCCCAGAATTAAAATGAAAACGCAACCGTTGATATAATATATCCTACAGTTTTATGAGTGTTTGCCAAAGATTCTCAGAAGTCAGTGTGATGATAAAAATAATAATAATGTGATGGAAGCAGAGAGAGAAGTGTATAGTCTGGAAGGAACGAGATGAATGCGAATCAGATGAACAGATGAGAGAGAGGACAAGAGAAAAGGCTGTTTTTACTTAGACAGAGGAGTGGGTGTTTGGTATAAAATTAAGTGCAAGAGAATAAAGACAAACACGGACTTGTTGTCTTCAACCTTATGTATCAGAGTGCCGTTTCCCTTGCAGCTAGCATTATTGATATATATAACCCCCTCGTGACCCTTTCTTGTTGATAATAAGGAATGAATATGTATGTGTCAAGCTATATATATTCTTGTATGTGTTTATGATCTTCGTTTGACACAACTTTCTCATGTCTTTACTCTCCAGAACCACGTTCATTATCTGCAAACTAACAAGGTTCTCAGCGACACTCACTGTCTTTTTACATGCACTCTCTAAATGAAATTCAAACATTTATTATATATAAATAATCCATGCATGTTGATGTGTGAGAATAATGGATGGGTATGAAGTAATATGTATTATTAATACGGATGGAAGGCGAAGATGGGCCAGTGAAAGAGACAAAAGAGAGTGCGGAAAGAGACAGAAAAAAGAAACTCGGTAGCTTAATTTGTCGTGTAAAATACAGATTTTGATTCCTTTAATTTGCTTTCAGAAGGTTTGAAAATAAAGAAATAAAAAAAGGAAGAAGTTCGTGATCTGTGAGTGATGAGATTAATTAACAATAAATAAATTAATAATATTCTTATAACACAAAGATGATGGGGAGAGTAATGATAATGTTGAGAGGGATAGGGGTATTTAAAAAAGGGTTTTTATGGGGGGAAGTATTTTTAACCGTATTCGGTCTGAGTTAGAAGTTGTCGCTCCTTGAAATTCCCGGAGAAGTTTTGTCCAATAATTATAATAAGAGGTAATAAAAATTATAATAACAAGATATGATTTTTATTTGAAAGGTACCGGCGGTGGTCATGTGATGGGAAGTGGGGTTCCTTCACTTTCACTGCGTTTTATAAATTAGAATAGAATCTTCTTGCCTCTCTCTATCTCTCCATATAGAGAGAGAGAAGAAGTAGAGGCATTGTCTTTTTATGTGGAGGGTGAATTTGTGTAACGATCCATATAGGAGGACTATAGGAGTAGTATAATATATGGTGGTGGGCTCGCTAGGATCTGTCTCAGTTGCTGACAACTCGAGAGCCAAAATCAGCCTTTGTTTTCTAGATTTCCTTCCTCTTGTGGGGCCCCTCCCCTCTCGTTCAAACCAATCCAACTTCATTTGATTCTCTTCATTTCCCATTCAAACACTGTAAAATCATATCCCATGAATGATTCACCCATTACCACCTTCCCCCCGTGGGGCCCACCCTCCCCTTATGCACATATATGCGTGTGAACCCCACCTAATCTCAGATTTATCATTCCAGCATAATTAGGTCACATTATTAATGTTATATAACATAAATAATTGTGGAACGTTGCATGGAGATATTTACTTGGTCGAGCGTGTGACGTTCATAAATAATAATGTTGCCGTTGCAGCATATTGTGTGGGTATATATCAAGAAAAAAGGAGACAACCGAGGGAGAAATAAGGGAGGGGTAATAAGCATGTAACATGAAGAAGGATCCCCAAAAGAAATGGGAAGAGAATTCCCAAAAATAAGCATGTAACATAAAGAAGGAAATAAAGGACTAAGGGAGGGGTAAAAAATATATGATGATAAGGGGAAAACAACAAAAGAAGGATCACGAGAGTGGAAAAATGTCACAGCATCAAAAAATAATAAAAAGGACTAATGTCTGTCTCCATGTCAGCCGCTGCCAATGGCTCAGGACTCTCAGGAGCTGCTTGTGCATGCACTGCCAATTTTCATCTATTAAGAAAATGTCACCAGACACGACCATATATCACACACACAAACACAATCACTTAACAAATCAACGTACATTACTGTTAATCACAGCTTGTACATTTATACATTACATATATTTTGTGACTAGATGTAGTTTATAATTCTCTGTATATTATGTGTGTGGATGATCGTGAAGTGATTTTTACGAAGAGAATAATTGTTGGCTTGTTGATCGCTGACCTGTCTTCAATATAATGTTAATTTCAAATTTCTTTGATCATCTCTATCTCTTTTTTCTTCTAAAAGAGGACTTTTGTTCTTGCTTTTTGAAATGATCACATGCAAGTGTTATTTTATGTACCTGATTCTGTCCTTCGCTTAATGAGATTTGTAATAAAGCCAAAAGTGAGAGATGGAGTATATAGTAGGTATTGTTTTTTGTATGTATGTGCATCTTAAATAAATACAGGCTGCGACAATTGGATGGTCATGGACTGATTCTCGCTTATATTTGAGGGTTAAACATAGCACATTTTTTAAGCAATTAATGGGTCAGCATTAATTGTGTCCATATATGTTAGGCTTAAATTAAAGACGTACGGTTCATGTAATGCTGGAAAAATTGAGGGATGCGTACGATCGTCGACTAAATCAGAATACTCTCGATGACAATAAAAAGCAATCAGTGGAAGTTTAAGTACTATACAACCTGCGGGCGCACCATAATGACTAGATAATAATGTGTGTGAATGACCAAACTTGCATTGTCTTATGGAAATAATTGAGATGCATGGCTTCTCAAGCGTCCTCAATCCTCAAAATAGTTTTAAGGTCAATTATTTTTATTTCATTTTATCATTAAATTCTAAATAAAATTAGCAACATTTTAATATTTTATTGATGAAAACTGATTAAGTTTTCAGTTTTGTATATTTTTTTTAAAGATTCAATATTTAGGATTGAAAAGAGTATAGAATTTTGAAGCATTACATCTTTAAAACGTCATATAAAATTGAAAATCGGTGAAACATTTTTTGTTTGTAAGATATCGAAATGCTCCCTATAAAAAACAAGATATCAAAATGCTACTAATTTTATGAAGAATTTAATGTTGAAATCAAACAAAAAATTCAGGCCCCAAACCTAAGGGTAGAGGAGAGAAAGGGTAGAGGTGAGGAACCATTTTTGGAATAACCTAATAAGTATTTGGAGTAGGAGGATCCTCTCCTCTTCCCTCCTCTACCCAAAACTTTTTTATATTTTTTGGATCAATTTTTGTTAATTTTATCATTAGATACTGCATTAAATTATTGATATTTTGAAATTTTATGGGCAAAAAATGTTTTAGTTTTCAATTTTTTGAATATTCAAGCTTAAAAATTGTTTCATTAAAGCATTGAATCTCTAAAAAAATCATATAAAATTGAAAATTGAACAATTTTTTGCCCATAAAATATCAAAATATAAGTTACTTGATGAAGAATCTAATGACAACATTAACCAAAAAATTGACCCAAAATTATAAAAAAAATTCGGGTAGTGTATGCAGGGAAGAGGAGAGATCCTCCTCCTAAGTATTTAGAATATTATCTATCGCTTTAGTGTAATTTCTTGTAACCGGTGTGGCTTCTCTCGTAAGCTAATTAGCTGGGGGTTTCAAAAACTTTTGAGAAGGCCATTATTATATATTGAATCAGTGTTTAAATTAAAAATTATAGTGATACCATCGAGTGTGAGGAAAGTGAAGAAAATTGTAAAGCGAGGAATCATTATATTGCGGGGTGTGGAACCGGGGAAGTTTAACTTTGATAATCCAATCATGAGAATCATGGACACTAGTATCAAACTCAGTATCTACCCCAAATAATTAAATTGCCCACTCCTATGCTTTGGCCCTCCCTATCCTTCCTTGTCCCTACTAGTTTTATTTTCACATCTTAGCTTACATGTAATTGGCTGGTTGTTTGAACGTTAATGCATGATATATATGGTATTAGAAATAAGACACATATTCTGGGTGATTATTCTCCATGTGGAAGAATAGGGAGGTTGAAAAGGGGTTATAACAAGAAAGGAAGGAACTTTTTTGGGGAGAATAATTCAAGCACCTGGACACGTAGGCAAATGGGTGGGAAGAGCCAAAGTTGGAGGCTCAATGTAAAAAGTAAAGGGAAAGCTAAACAGTGGTGGCTAGAGAGATAGGTATTGTATGTATGCTTGTGACTTGTGAGTAAAAGGTACGAGCGGCCTCAGAGAGAGAATATGTGTGTAATGACACCAAACAGCACACAAAGTCACAAATGATATGGAAGTTAGAGAAATAAAAAGAAGGGGATGGGAGCAAATAGGATTATACGTGCATAGAAGAAGGGGAAGAAGCAGAAGGAAGAAATGTCGTCACAGAGATAGAGGGAGCGATTAATTAGTCTGGATCACGTAGTTCGATGCTTCGCTTTACATTCAAAATGTTTGCATAAATTTAGATGGGGATTCCCACATCTTCACTACTATCCTTGCTTCATCTATTCCTTTCTACTAATGCTTTTGCTCTTTTTCAGCCTCATTCCATTTCTTATCTTCTCTCACGCCACTCCATTCAACATCTATCATCTCATGTAATAATTAACAACACTCTTGTTCCCCAAAATTTTATATAACCCTCTATACATGTTCACATGCAGCAAGGTCACAATACACGTAACATGTCTCAAAGTATTGTATGCGCATAAATGCTTGGGGGTATTGATATTTTTGACTTTGACTTTTATATTAAGATAATTTTGATTAGATTGAATATTATATGAAAAAATTTAATTAAAATGGTTGTTATCATTAAAGGAATACAGAATGGAAGACCGATATATATATATTATTCTTGATGATGGGAGAAGAAGGTGAGAGAGAATAGAAGCTAAGAGGTGAGAAGGAAATGGTAATAAAAGAAGTTTCTGAAAATGAAAGAAGGAACCAAAAAGTTAGGAGAGGAAGAGAAGTGGCAAAATGGGGGAAGGAATTGAAGGGAATGCAATAGCAATAGCAATAGCAATTGGCAGAATGGCACCTTGGTAAGGTAGAGTGGTGGGTGGAGGGATCCATGTCAGAGTCACGGGTTTGTCTTGAAAGGCCCTTATTTCACAGTCCTAGACATACATACAGACAGACACTTATTCTCTCTCACCACGAAAAGTACCCCCTCCCAACATATGCCCCCCCTCTTTAATTACCTTCATTCTCATTCCCATTTCCCATTACCATCATTAACCAATAAGTTATAGTGTAAATTAAATGTCATACCCCCTTAAAATCCTAACCCCACCTTCCAATTCCATATACTCTAAAAAGCAGGTTAAAGGAGATATTTACCCCAAAGTATGCTCACATGATTATATATTTGCCCTTAAAGTAATTTTTAGCTCATATCCACCCTTGAAGTATATAGGACAATAGGAGGGTCATATTCACTCTTCATAGTTAAAATACTAACGGTCAAATATGATCTATTCGTCATACATTAGGAGCAAATATGACCTTTCATGCATACTTCTGGGGCATATATGACCCTTGATATATATATTTAAAGGGCAGATATGATTCTCCATACACAATACCTGAAATTTGGATTAAAAAATACTTCAAAGGCAGATTTGAACTTCTGTGCATACTTCCGGACAAATATCACTTTTAACTCTATACAAAAAACCCGGCAAATAAATAAATCCACAAATCAAAACCCTTTGTCAAATCTCAATACACAACACGACTCAATATATACGAGGACAGACATACATACCCGGCCCATGCATCTCTCTCTTCCTTCCATCTCCATAAGTACCCCCACACACACTCTCGCTTTCTCTCAAACATCACTCACCTACTCACATACTCTCTTCACTAGAGAGAGAAATGGCTCTTCTGCTGGAGAATTGCGACGGCATATTACTCTCCCTTGACTCCCACAAATCAGTGCCTGCCCCCTTCCTCACCAAAACCTACCAGCTCGTAGACGACCCCTCCACAGATCACATAGTCTCTTGGGGTGAAGATGACACCACCTTCGTTGTTTGGCGCCCTCCTGAGTTCGCACGTGACCTCCTCCCCAACTACTTCAAACACAACAACTTCTCCAGCTTCGTCCGCCAGCTCAACACCTATGTATGAACATATATACAAAACTCTATCTATCTCATATTTACATATGAAATTATACATCTTTATGTGTCCCTGAAACTTTACTAAATGTTTGATCTCGTCTTTTGATTGTTTTTCACCTCAACACCTATGTATGTACATACATACATATACATACCATACTACCAACCTCTATCTATCTCCATATTTACATATGAAAGTATATATCTTTATGTGTCCTTGAGACTTTACTGAATGTTTGATCTTGTGTTTTGATTTTTTATTTTCAGGGTTTTAGGAAGATAGTGCCGGATAGGTGGGAGTTTGCTAATGAGTTCTTCAAGAAAGGAGAGAAGCACTTGCTATGTGAGATTCACCGTAGGAAGACTGCTCAGCCACATCACCATCAGAACCACCACCTCCACCACCACCAAGGCGGCGCCGGCGTTGGGATGCCGGCGTTTTTTCCCTTCCCTACTTGCTCTAGGCTTAGCATCTCTCCTCCTAGTGACTCAGATGACCTTCACAATAGTTGGTGTGACTCACCGCCTTTAACTTCTCAAGCAAATGTCCCTCCTTTCATTAACGGCGTTAACTATGTTACCAACAACATCAACAACAACAACAACAACTCTTCCTCTTTCACTTCTCTTTCTGAGGACAATGAAAGACTCAGAAGAAGTAACAACATGCTTATGTCTGAGCTTGCACACATGAAGAAGCTTTATAATGATATCATTTACTTTGTTCAGAATCATGTTAAGCCTGTGCCTCCTAGTAATTCCTACCCTTCCTCTTTGATTTCTCCACAGCCCATGGTTGCTACAAATAATAATACTAATCCTTCTTCCATGGTGCAAAGGCCGTTGAATCAGCTTTTGGGGTATTATTCTATGAACAACAAGCAAAATCATCATCAGGTTATTGTGAACTCTCCTACCAACACATCAAAGAGCTCGATAACTATAGTTGAAGAGCCTAGTAGCAATACTTGCAAGACCAAGCTTTTTGGTGTTTCGCTTCAGTCTAAGAAAAGGGTGCACCCTGAGTATGGTTTTCATCCTACTAATTCATCTGATGCAAGCAAGGCTCGTTTCGCTATGGAAAATGATGACTTGGGCTTAAATCTCATGCCTCCTTCCACTTGTTAGTTACTTAGCTTCTTTTTTTAGAGATTCAGTTTGATGAGTTCCTTTTTTTTAAAAAAAAAAATCTCTTTATTTTTCATCCTTAATTTTGAGTCTCAGACACAAAGGCAGATGGACGATATTGATGGATATATACTTGTGTGTGTGCGTGCCTGTGACTGTTTGTGATTCTGTGTACATATAACTTAGTGCCTCTTCATAGTATTTCTTTGCTCCACATATACACACACCTAACATCATTGATGGAGGGTGGTTGTGGACTTGTGGGTGAAGGTCAAATGAATCCAAACTTTAAATGTTTAAACTGCTCTCTTTATGGTTAACTTGTCTTGTTTTTGTTTCCCATTGGTGTAATTTATTGCTTTCGATTTTGGGATCTTTTCTTTCATCAGTTTCATACATCTCGTCCTTTTTCTGAGTTTGCTCTCTGCATGCTTCAGTTACATAAATGCCAGTGGCAGAGGGAGAGAGAAAGAGAGAAAAATTAGGTTCCTTTGAGTTCCATTTGGTCAAAAGCTGGAGACTGAGAATAAGAAGCTAGGCTACACTAGCTTGCTCAGTGGGGAATTATCTCTAGGGCTTTCTTTACCCAGTGCTCATAAATGGTTTCAATGTACCAGCAAGCAACACAGAATACTTTGCATCTCAATTCAAAAAAAAAAACCATGAAAAGACGAGTGATAATACTAGTATAAAGTAGCTGACAGCTAATCAAATCTATTTGCTGAAGAAAAAATTCCACACGGAATGATTGTGCTCGTTATTGTTTTTAGTTTTTACCCCATCATATCATATTCATATATAATTGAACAATTATCATTTCGAGAGTTAGTAACTTATTAGTTAGGAGTATGTTTCTATGATTTATGGCAAAAGAAGGTTATCATCATACCCATGCCATGGACCATATATAATTCTGACCTATGTTTTAATGAATTGTCAGTGGGGTAAAAAAGTAAAAGCCGCTTCCCCCAATAAAAACAAAGGGAACTACAAAGATGGGAGAGAAAGAGAGAGAGAGTGTGGGGAGATAGGAACAAAATAATAAATACTAGAAATCAATAGAAGGAAGATACAAGGATATGAATAATCCGATGAAAGCGAAATGTGGGAGGAAACTGGCAAAAAATGCTATTTGAGATGTTCCTATCAAGGCTTCTATCCTTCTTCTTCTTCGGACCAGAAACCTTTGCCTTTTCCTACTTTAAGTAGTCATCTTATCAACGTTTTCGCTATTCTCTTTGGATTCCACACACACTCAGACACTCTCTTTCTTTTCCCTCCATATATATATTCCCTTCTTTGGTCCTCTCTCTTGGCTTCTTCCTTAGACTATACAAGCCTAATACTGAGCATTGTTATTATCACTCACAGTCACAGGTCACAATATGTGTGGGGCTTCCCACAAGTATGAACATTTCGCGCCCTTTAATTTGCCCAATATTCAAGAACCCCTCGTGTCTTTTCTCCTTGTCGGATCGTGCTACATATCACTACAAGGCTAATTAAAGTTTGTCATAAAAGTTTGACCTTGCTTTTCTTCAACATTCACCTGGCTTTTTAAATAATCTTAGTATATTCGGTCATTCTCGTGTTCTCAATAATATTCATCAATAATGAGGAGTATTAAAGTAAGTTAAATTAAGTATATACCACAAACACGGAACTCTACGAGAGACAGAGAGATAAAGCAAGTTAAGGAATGTCTGTTTCGGGCATCTAGAGTCTAGAGCAGTGACGATCAATAAAGGTTCAAATTACTTCAAGACGGACATATAAATTAAATAATGCAAAAGCTGGAGCTTTTTTTTTGTGTGTGTGGCGCAGTGAGATAATTAAGTTGGTCTAGTGTGTAACTGTAGGTCACTTAACAATAGAATGGCAAAAAGAGAACTTTAAAACAAGGAAGGCCTGCTGTTTTCAGATACACTTTTTCCCCCACCGTTGTGAGTGGAATGTATATAGGTATACAGCTTCTTAATAAAAGTGGTCAAAAAGACTATCTCTGGTTTGAAATATATTGCAGAGTACGTACGTAGGTTCTTGTGATCTTCAAAATTCACTCAAAACAAAATCTGTGCGAAAGATTAACCAGGGAATAGCATGATTTCAAATACCAAAAAATAATACTAAAATGTAAAAAAAAAATTACGTGTACGTATAATAATTGCTTCAGTAATTAAAAGTAAACATGAGTAATCGCACATTTGCACGTGTGTGTGAGAGGACAAAGAAAGAGTAAATTAAAAGTGAATTGCGTTATGGGCTTTCGCAGGTAAAAACCGAAAAATTGAAAGCAAAAGATTGTGGATGGTAAAAGACGCTTTAGGAAGTGCGTTTCTTTTTCATTTCTTTTTTGCTTTGTGGCAACGCCCGTCATTGACTGGGTCATATATATTTATATTCGGAAAATAATCTTTGTATTTTCTCAACACGCATTCGTATAACTGTTTGAAAAAAAATTTCTATTATTCTATCTTTTTATCATACACTTCAATTCAATCATTTATTACTAGTACTGCTTATTCTTCTTCTCTTCTTTTTATGTGCCGTATACTTTTCTCGACCGAACATTGTGGAAAGCAGGAAAATAAGCAGCCTAGCTACACATCTTCTTGGGCCCTAAACAGTTGCTTTTCTTGTGTGAAGTACGTTGAGAATAATTGTAATGGGCCTGTGCTGGGTCTCCATTATCCAATATATGACAGCCTATTTTGATTAGTACATAACAAGCTAAATAAAAAAAAAGCCTAAACAATGGCTGATTCACGATTTTGCTGCTTTATGTAGTTTGCTATGTGATCCTTGCATTGTACTGTAGCTTCAGTTTTTTTTTTGTCCTTGAAATAGTAAAACGCATAAATTTCATTATAACACAAGAAAATATAACCCAAGACCCCAATGTCGTATATTAAAGTATGCGACATTTATATAGAGTATAAATGTTGCTGAGCTGGACATTTATATAGAGTATATTAAAGTATGCATGAACATCATACATGTCATTAAAATATTGTTTTGTGATTATGTGCCTCTGAACTATGCGTGTATAATCATATTCGGCCTTTACCATTAAAATATTAATGGTCTTATCATATTTTAGGGTATATGACCATTCATGCATACTTATGATACAAATACGACCATTTATGCATACTGTTGGGTCGGATAGGATATTTGTGCATACTTTCAAGACAAATTTAGGCAAAGAAATACTTCAAGGGCATATATATAATCCTCTAGGTATACTTCAAATTAAAAGTAGATATGACCTTTAACGCTATATTGTAAATCAACTTTAAATCATTTAACTGTATGTTGAGTAATTCTTTTGGGAATAAGAATGTCTTTTTTTTTGTTTCCAAGGATATCATCATCCGTGTGTCAGACGAGACTAATTACATCTTGTTTGGAAATCTCACATAGAGATGGTAGATAGGTGACTTATGAATTTGCTTAATTAACAAGGGTTAGAGATTGAACCCCTAACTACTTCCTTAGGGAACGAAAGTACTTATCACTTAAGTCATCCAAAGTGTCTTTAATTTTATGTTCTTCACTTTCTTTCTTAATCAACCAATGTTATACATTTTGTTTATACACTAGCATTCTGTTTTCAGGTGTCTTCATCCTCCTCCTCCGCCCCTAGATTGGAGTATACTGTGCAGTGAAATGACGGAACTTAGAAGCCTGGCAAATGTTACGTAAGATTATTGGACAATATGATGATTTTCGCAACTGGCCAGAAGCAAAGTTAATGGCCCAACTAGTAACAGATTTGAAATCATGCACATACAAACATGAAATCAGATGCATCCACTCTGGTTCGCACACCTGGGGACCATTACAGATTGTTATACATCATTCGCCGTTTTCTTTTCCTCTAGATTAATAGAAAAGACTCAATTATAAGCTCAGAGCCTGCCCCTGCATGCGTTTAAATTTTGCCAACAAGGAAGCTGGATGGCTTCGATGATTAAAGAGGTGGCGAGTAATCATTCCGTAAAATATAGTTCATTGACGGACGTCTTTAGTCAATTAACCAACATAGCACCATATAATCATCTATTGTAAATATTTATGTAATAAAATTAATTCAGAGTAAATGTCTTCTCTACTACAATATAGAGAGGAGGCTGCCAAGAATAATGGGACAGCATTTGAGTTCAAACTTAAAAAAATGTTTATTTTTTTTCTGCTTGTTTCGAATCACTCCATCTGGTTGCATTGGTCCCAAGAAAAAAAGATCCATCTAGAATGTCCTTAACGTTATACGTTGTTTTAAACGTACACATCACAGCAATAATTAATAATCCTATGCTAATAATATGAACAATTTTTTGAGGTTTTTGTCCATATATATATATATATCAGAATTAAAATATAATTTAATTTTCCATGATAAGAAAGTTGCAAATTTAATAGAAGATCATAGCCAATTCTCAAAATAAACGAATTCATCTGATCAATTAGGCCGTCCCATGATCACTTAAGAAGCTGTATTGACAATTCATGGAAATTCATTCTGATATTTGAGACTTCTAGTGATTTTCCCAATTTTCTATCAGCAGATCAGTGCGTGGGAGCAGATGACTTTACCAAGTTGAAGCGTGTACCCACGGGAGAGTTAGCTTGATTGGCTGGTGGTTTGCCCCAAGCTTGACCTATTAAATAATCTTTTATTTTTGAAATTTTTATTCCTTGATATTTATCATAACTTTTTTAGATATTTGTTTAAAAATTTTTTCTTACTAACGGTATGTAACAGATCTATGCTTCTGACATGGGATATATGGAAAAACAAGTAGATGGTAAAAATATAAAGGAGATTAGACGATAGAGGTTACTAAGAAATCAGATCCTCACCATATAATATTAAATAATTGCCAATATAAAAGCCTCGTTATTTTTTTTTAAAAAAAGTACTTACATTTAAGAATTTTTTTAATTAAACATCAAAACATATTTGTCTAAAGATATACAATGGGGGATTTTACTAAATGCCAGGAGTAACACTGCTGAAAAAACCTTTATAGTAAGTTGACCATTGTTATCGGTAGGAAAAAAACTTTTTGAATGATATGAAAACCCTACCGGGTGAATGAAATGAAATAAAACATTGAACACGATTCTGAAGATTGTGTAGAGAAGAAAAAGAGACTGATTTATATATTAGCCATCAGGATGGAAAAGAATAGACATTATCATGTTGGGATTGAAGATTGAAAAATTTGATGGAGGTGGCATGCACGGAGCTAGCTAGGGATAAGTTTCTTAAATAAAAAATATTCGAAACTACTATAGATGGGCGAAGTCTTGAATTTAAAAATTTGAAATAAATCACTGAACATGTAGCATAGTAATTGCAAATTTAATCCAACCCAGTGTTGATTTGACTTAAAAAACATTACAGCATAGAACTATATATGAGAAGTTCACATGCATGGAGTTTAGGGTCGTACAGGGCATTATATATTACGAGAGAGAGATTGATTTTAAGGCGTGACCATCATTATGTCAAAACTATCGTTATCGACCTTTATGGAGTTGTATTATTTGGAAGAAGCAGCAAAATGATCGGCCATGATACAATACATTGAATCTTCCATGTACCTTTGGATGGATGCCGCGTGTCAGTGCGAGTGGCATATCCAACGACGAAGGATCACCCACCGCCAACAGGGAAGGTAACCCACCCACCCACCGCCACTGAGTCAATTAAGAAGGAAATTCTATCATGTCTGACACCTGCCACGTGCGTGGGTCTCCTCCTCCCTTCAACAACAACACCAAACACAAATTAACCTTAATGTCTTCAAGCCAACGTTCATCAGCCATTTGACGCTCTTCCCTCGAGGACATTTTATAAACGGAAACGATAGAGAAAAATATTAATTTTTTTCTTAGTATCAATGAATCAAAACAAACTAATTAATCATAACATCTTTTACATATTATTAAATCATATATATATATATATATATATATATATATATATATATTTATAAGTCAAATAAATTAGTCAAGAGAAAAAAATTAAAAAACCAATTAATAAGATCTATTTAATTTTCTTAGTATTCTAAAGGAATGTTAACTACATGCATCTTATATTTAGGATCAAGAGTAAAGAAACCCTCCAACATCCTTGTACAGTGCATACATAAAAACCGTGCTAGCTGATTAAATCCGGTTAGGACTATAGAGGAGAGAATATAAAGATTTGTTTTTATATCACGATAGATGTTTTAAGCCAACGTATTACAGTTTCCTTTTATTTATCAAGAAGCAGGAATTTTTATTAAACTAGAAAATGAGAATACAAAATAGGTCTGCAAAAAACAAAATTCAAATGATAATACATTGAAACCCTAAAATGGTAAACATAGATATGAGAGAGCCGCCGCCGCCGCAAAAACCCTATCATCCTCTTCATCTTTCCTTCATAAAAATTTGAGGGTAGAAAAGAACCGTCACCGGTAGAAACGCCATTGAGTAGTGGTTGTTCAAAAAATCATCCCAAAGGATCCACACCTCTTATCGGCAATAAACCAATCAATTTGGTTTTCAAAGAAACTCCATGAGTAGATCTAGTTCATCTTTCTGTTTCAACACGGTACTTGAATATATATACTTGATGATATCTGATTTCTAACTCTAATTATGTCAACGCACAATTATATATATATTGGGATTAAATTAATACTATCTCTAGCTTTTATATATATATATATATATATATATATATATATATATATATATATATATATACGTCACCGTCAAGTTCAACGGCGCATGCATTTGGCTTCCCTGCCTCAGCCTCTGACCCTATAATAATGGTGTTTGATGTCGCAATAATTGTCACGCAACCCCCTGTGTTATCATTGGGATACCAAAGATCCTTTCCCCAATAGGAAACATCCAGTATGAAATATACTTCATATCCATCCATTTTTGTTAAAATATGTTTCTTAAGGAAATATGTTAAATTATAAAATAAAAAAAAGAAAATATGTTAAATTTATTAAATATATTTAGAATATAAATCTTTTTCGACAATTAACTTTAGTTATGATAATTTTATTAAGAGAGATAAATATATGAGCATTTTGAAAGAAAAACAGGGGTAAAATATATCTGAAAACACACATTAAATAATGATAATTTTATTAAATGTAATGTGAGTTTGTATACCTTGGGTTAAATCAATTTTATTAAATAATGTGTTTTTACCCCTGATCAATTCTCAATTTTATTAAATCAATTCTCAATTTTATTTAAATAATGTTTGAAAGAAAAACAGGGGTAAAATATATCTGAAAAAACACATTATTTAACTTTAGTTATGATAATTTTATTAAATGTAATGTGAGTTTGTATACCTTGGGTTAAATCAATTTAAATTTTGTGCTATAAAAAGGATTGGGACAGGGACTAATGAGCTCAACAACTTAATTTATCAAACAATTCAATAAGATCCATAAATACAACAAATAGATCATAGTTAATTAGCAATCATTTAATGTACACACCACTGTACGTGAAATCACTTGTTGTACACTTTCAACTATATATAATGTCACACCCTGAGAAAAGAACTGGCTACACAGCTAGGTAAAATAGCCAGTCTGTTCCAACATCACTATCATATTGATTTTTCCCCCAGCATCCAAATATATGGTTTCTCCTACTCTCATCTGTACGGTGACCTCCTAATCCTGCACTCTGCACCCTCAAACATCTCCATATATATCCCCCACTGATTATTCCCCCTTGCTTGTCTGTTTCATATATTCTAATTCCTCACACACCTCTCTAGTAGCTTTCACCACACACACACAGATGGATTATTATGGCACTAGTGATAGGCCAAAGTGGTCATTCTCATGGGCACCTCATGATGAGATAAACTTGACCACTCCCCAATCCTCAGGACCTTACACCGACGGTTATTATGAATCAACGGGCGTACCTATGCCACCGCCACAGCCTGAGTTCCAAGGAACAACGTTTTTAACACCTACAATCCACAAGCCTAATTGGTGGTCATCAATGGCAAGTAACCCTACGGGACAACAAGATGAGGAAGGAGGGAAGAATAGGACGATGAGGGAGATGATATTTAGAATGGCGGCTATGCAGCCAATAGAGATAGACCCTGAATCAGTGAAGCCACCAAAGAGAAGAAACGTTAAGATATCAAAGGACCCTCAAAGCGTGGCGGCTCGTCATCGTAGAGAAAGAATCAGCGAGAGGATTAGGATATTGCAGAGATTGGTGCCAGGTGGCACCAAAATGGACACTGCCTCTATGTTAGATTGCAGCCTCAAACAGTAACACACCACCACTCATCACTGATCTTTTCATGTCATCTGGAGAATATCCAAGCCAACCCCCTCATAATCCACATCAATATTTCTCCTGAGATGCGCAACTTCAAAATGTTATAACTTGTGTTTTCCACTTTTTCTCCTCATGCATTAATATATGCATGCACTGTTTTTGTTTATCTATACACTGTAAGCTTGTACTAGCTTCACTCTTTAATTTGGAATATTCAGTTTTGTTATTACTAATTATAGTAGTTCAGATTCTTTGCTAGCTAGCATAGCTTACTTGGTTGATTAACTTCTTCATTTAAATTGATCTGGAAAAGTCAATTCGCATTATCATGTGGCGGGGACATGCGTCTTCGTACACTTTAACTTGACATATATATAGGACAATCTAAATTAAAGTGACAGAGAGGATATGCCTCTCTCTCTCTCTGTATATATATACCATTTCCTTATGTCAACTTTCGGTGTGTATGTGTGTATAGTTTGTGTCGATGGAGAGAACGTGGGGATCAGATGTGGAATGTAAGTTGCACCAAGAGTATTTGGTTCATGCTGCCTCCGGTGGGAGGTAAAAGAGGCAATAATAGAAAGTTATTGTGGGCTATAGGCTGTCTCGTATGCTGTCTCGTAGAAAAAACGGATGTGAGAGATAGTTAGAGAGTCCAATATTTTCTAACTTCTTAGCTATCTAAAATTAGGGAAAGGGAGGAGAAAATGACAAAAAAATAAAGAAGTGGAGGGGTTACTGATCGGAGTTTTGTAGGGTAATTAGTGCATGGTGTTTATGTGTGAGTATAATAAAGGATGAGGAGTGCGACAGAAAATGCACGAGAAGTACACGTGATAACTGACAGATTGGTTAGCTGGGTTTAACGATTAGTGAAGGCTGATGAGACTTGAGACGTCGTTTCTTGTCAACTCTTTCCCACGTGATCTCCGTCTAAATGGTCAACCCATGTGTGCCACGTCATCTCACGTGTATGACCACGTCGGACATTCATTCAATTACATTACAATAGTAGCACACTATTTATGAGTACTCCATGTACCAGTGTTTATTGCCTACAACTTGCCTTCCCGAAATGCCATATTATTCATTTCAGATTTGAACTGAGAGATGGGAAAGTAATAAATAGAGGGGAGATATAAAAGAGTAGGCAATTTGGTCAGATAAAGCTATCAGAAGACCCATGTGATCGTCTTTGCCAAGGCGAACTGAATCATACAATTTCAATGCTCTTGATTTACTTCTCTTTACCTTTTATGAATTTTAGAGCTTCATCACACATAACATGTATGTGTGTGTGTGTGTGTACGTAAAAGAATCAGGTATTAAAACAGGTAGGTGTGACTTATGTAAATGATAAACAATTAAATTTACATATGTTTCTTCTTTTTTATTTTTCAAGAACTGAAGAGGTTAATTAATTCGAAGGGATCGGATAACTTTATTTATATCTATAATATTTTAATGTAAAGAGGTTAGAAACTCTGCCAATTCTGAGTGGATAGGGAAATGGAGCGTGGGATTGAATTATTGATGTCGCTGGTCATTGCAACATGCAAAGTATTTATTGTTCAGTAGAACAGTAAAAGCTGGCTATTTGCGTTCCTCACAGCTGGTGACTGGTAAAGTTGTAAATGGAACAAATAATTATGAGTGGCAGAACATGAGCAGTTAGTGATATCCAACAAAACATTCAATGAGTTTAATACACAGATTTGGGTTAGTTTGATTGGACTGGAGCAGCCATAGTTTGCATTGGAGGGAGTACAATTATATTGTTTTGGGTCCTGCTAGCCTTGCATAATGCCAATGCATGAAAAAACCGAAATAGGATTTGACAACAGTGAGTCAGGCAGGTAAGCATCCATAAACCCAAATAGCCACATGAACCCAAATTGTCTAGTCAAAGACCACACATCAGATCCAACTCAGCTTCGAACATAAACCCATCCAATCAACTTAAACAGAAAAGGTCTAAGGCAAAGAAAAGGCATAAATATTAATCGATGCAGTAACGGTATAGATGTGTGGCTCAACAATAATAGACGGATTACATCTCAAATAGATTAATTGGAAAAGAATAGCAAAACAGTGCATAGGATTAGGACTGCGCCAATACATGCATTAAGAAGTCTTAGATCTCGTGCATTCAAAGGTGTCTTAGACACTTTATGCAGGTCAAATGGCAATCAAACTAATTTAGCGTCAAAATACTAGTTACACTCTTGCACACTATTCATTCTTATCTTCCATATGACGCGTCTGAACCCCTCTGAAAACCAGTCACAGCAAATCAAACTTTTAGCAGAATGCGTCAAAAACGAATAGGATTGTCAAGTCGCCGAGAATATGATATATTATGGCTTATTTATCAGTTAATATTCAAAGGAAGGCAATAACTTGCTTCTGCTTAAAAAATAAAAATAGTCTAACTGCAATCTATATCCATTAGACAAAAACTTATCAAGCTGATGGCATGTTTTTACCTAACAGCAATCTGTATCCATTTGACAAAAGCTTACCATTCAGAGGCATGCAATGGTGCGATTTCTGAAACAGGATAAGGTTTAGGCTCTACATTCGACATTTTACAAGGAAATTTACCAGCATGGGGAACCAAGAACTTAACAATACTTAATCATGCATCAAAAAATATGGCATATGAAACAGCCCCCCAAAGAACCCATGTGCCTGCTTCTACGAAATGATGTATCCCTGTGGGGTGGACTTCTAGCCACTTCATTGACCTCGTTGGCTAAAACTGAGCTTCTCATTTCCTGAGCTTTCTTTTGAGCTGATCTCAGCTTGCTCATGATCTTGTCCATGGAAGATGCTCTCTTCTTTTCTAACTTCATCTAATAAAATAATCAACAAGCTAATAAGTATAATGATCCATTGTTTTATGCAAACAAAAATTCATACTGATACAATTTGCTCTGTTGCTCACAACATTCATGTCAGTAAAAAATATGCTGCAATCTGCTAACTTAGGATTAACAACATTATGTTGAAGAAAAAGAGGGAAATTTAATTAGCAACAACAACTGATAGTAAGGGATTATATTACAAGGAAATCACCTCTAGCTTTCGAATTGCTGCCTCAGCTTTGGCCTTTTGTAAGTTTTCCCATGCAGTAATTTTCGCCTCCTCCCTTTTTGCCCTGGCCCAAAAAAAAGCCGGCATTTTAGTAACATTAGAGATAGAGATAGCGCTAACAAATGGTAAGTAGCATAATGTGAGATTTTTTGCTGTCTGATTAAATACTTTATTTACTTCAGCTTTCCAGGTTTGGTTATATAGGATGCTGTTGTAAAATTATGATGGTCAACTGCTACACTCTTGGGAAGGGGTTGAAGACAGATCATTGAATACTTGCGCCCATTAAGAATGATATTAATCATATTAATACTAATAATATATAGGAGTGGCTAATTTAGTAACTGAATCGCAATAAACTTTTAGACTAATAAGACCTCATTTCATTCTCTGGGTTGTGCTCAAGGGGGTAAATCAAATACTTGATATAATTCCTAGAATATTCGAATGGGTTAATAAAAGTTGTGCTGGATCATTTTCTACATTATTTAATGATAGAAGTTGACTAAAACTAATAAGAAAAGCAAACAAGACATACTTTGAGTGAGTCTTCGTTGTTCCAGTCAGGTTGGAAGATGAAGAATAATCTCTTATTCCTTTCTTTTTCCGGTTGTCAATATTTTCAGAGCCATTTGCTGAGAAGAGGGCTCTATGCTTCTTGGACCACCTGGTCATGGTGACTCGTTCATCAACCTGCACATCTTTGATATCCATTTTAGAGGAAGATATGCCCGGAAATTCAGTGATGGGCAGGACAGATGGTGAGGAGGCGGAGAATAATGTCCTCACATTAGGAGAGGAGCATTGGCTACCCTCTGGGCTCATCTGGGTTGCCATGTCCCTCCTTAAGATATCACCAGATATATTGGTGGCAGCATCTCTGAAGCCACCAAACTTTTCCTCTGTTAGAACCAAAGGCAAGAGAAAGATAAGATGCATAGAAGCACATCAGTTGAGGGGTCATATAAGAAAATCATTCTCTATAGTGATGATGAGTGATGAGTTGTTAGATTCTGCATATAAAAAAAAAATTTGGACGTGCTCTAGGGTGGTTGCACGAGAGGAAAGGCATATACAAAGTTGGATAACTAGATTCCACACAAAATTCTTTTAGCCAATCCAATTCAGCTCTTACGACACATGATCCTCAGAGTTTATTTCTGAGATTAATTTTTTTTTACGATTTTTCAAACTTTAAACTCAATCACCTAACATTAAGATATAATGGAAAAGATAGGAACATTGGATATTGCACCTTGGGAAGGCATTGGCGATTGGCTCTGCATCTCAGAGTATCCATGCACACTAACTGAGCGGGCCATGCAAGAATCTGCTTGTGTCGGAAAAATTCCACCAGGGCCACTGGATTGAACCGTCAGGCCATCAATTGAGATGATACCACCAGCTGAAAATGGAGAACTAGGCATAAAATTCCCCATATTTTCCCCTTCAAACATTGTCCCTGCTGGTGAATACAATGAATGAAAAGCAGCACCAGGAGGCCCAAGTGGGCCGCTCTTTGACTTTGGCCTCCTTTGGGGAGCAGGATGAGCATCTCTCCCAGTGCCATCTCTTGAAACAGGACTAAGAATCCATCTCTCAGCATCCTCCCATTTTGATGGCAATGTTCTTCCATTATTGAGAGGCAACAGGCCACCACCAGTGACATGCTTCCTACCAGCATTTGTGTGCAAAGGAACTCTCTCTGAACTCCAACCCTTTTGCATTGCAACACCTGCTTTTCTATAATCAGGGGTGTCAGGACTAGGGAAAGCATCAGATCTCAAGGAGTAAACTGAGTTCTTTCTCATGTTTCCCAATCGAGGAGACGTTCCAGTCGCATTGTTGAGATCTAAAGAGGCAGGCCTTCGCCGATCAATCTTATCCAATAATGCTTCAGACCTTCTCCTATGTTGACATTCTTAATAGAAAAAACATGCACTTAAGTAAATAAGTGAAATCAAAAAAATAAAACCAGAGCTGAAAGGGTTCACTTCAAATTTTGTAATGCCTTAAAGGCAGCACCTTTTAGAGCAAGAGAGAAAGAGTTCCTAGCAGAATCCAATTGTAAGATTTGATTTCCATCCTCAAAATCACCAGCATCGCTGTCATCCTTTTGCACTGAGTAAAAATTATGGGAGACAGTCAGATATAAAGTCAGTGGACAAGTCAAATTCAAAAACCGTGTCCATGCCTAGTCACTTTGAAAAATTTCAAACTTTAGCCACAAAACAAAACAAACGAAACTCACCTTTCACTTTTTCTCCCTTTCTAAACAGACGACCATGCTTCTTCTTATGCAATGTTACAGGCTTGTCTGGATCTAGATCTGGACCACTCCATCCCTCATGAAAAATCTCATACTCATGCCCTGCCAAACTCTGCAATAATCCACCAAATCAACACCACAAACACCTCAAATCTCACACTAACAACCTAACATTCAACCTATCAGGCTATCACACACATTCCACCACAATCCGTACAGTGAAAAACAAAGTCATAAACCTTCTCATCCTTATATTTCCTTCCAAAATACAGAAAAACTCAATGTCAACCAGTAATTACACGTAAGCAAACGGATTTCACAACTAAAACACGTAATAACAATGTAGTTCGGGAAATGTGATAAAACGACGTCGTAATGTGCACAATGTAGTGAAGAAAATGGAAATGCGAAGAGTGTGAGAGTTACCAGGGAGATTTCGGAGGCTAAGGAGTCGTGGTCATGATTATCGGAGGCGAAAGAACGGCGACCAACGCTTGCGGAAGCAGAGGAAAAGAGAGAGAAGTTAGAGTCGAGAGTGAAGGTGACGGAGTCAGGGCTTGTATCACGAGGCCTGAGAAAAGCAGGTCGATTATGTGAAGTTCGATCGTGAAACTGAAACCCTAGCTCCGGCATTGTCTTTTGATTTCAGAGAGTGATGAGAGTGATAAAGGCGTTTGCAATGGCGGGAATGAAAGAGACGACTTTGACGTCTCCGTCAATAAATAGGAAATTTTAAAAAAATATATTTGTCAGAAAAGGACAAACAAAGAAGTCTTTTATTTTATAAAAAAATGTCTTTTGATATTTAAAATCAAAAGATTGGACTTAAATGGGAATTTTTATGGCATTCAAGAAGACGTTGGTTAATTTTAGACACATTACTAATTTTTACTGTTTTATACTCCCTGCAGTCCTTATAATAAGGTCTCAAATGATAATTGAGTATTAAAATTTATGTTAAATTTGTCATTTTTTCCAATTTCATCCTTCAATAAATGACATGTTTCACATTTTCAATTTTTAATTTCTATAAGTGACATGAGTAAAGTGGTAAAAGAACATTTAATGCTTTGGTACCTTATATTAAGGACAAAATACTGTATATAGTTGATGTCTTATAATAAGTCAACTATATCTTATAGTAGTATTTAGGACTAGAAGAAGTACTCCCTCCGGTCCTAAATAGGACCTAATTAACTTTTTTTTGAGAGGTTAAGGAAGCAAAATAGTTTAGTTAACTATGATATATTTGATATTTTTTTAGATTAACTATTAGTTTATAGGTTAAATAAACTAGTTTAAGTTAAAAATCATGTGAATCAATTTACAAGTGCTCACTTATTTTACTTTTTTTTAGGATTTTCTGAAAAAGTCAATTAATCTTATATATATTTTTTGTTATAAACTAGGTCTTATATCTAGAAATGAAGGTAATATGTTTTTTTAAGGTGTGTTTTAGTAGCTGTCTCTTGTGTCATGGACAGGTGGAGTATTTTCTTAAAAAAAATTGTTAGAAAGGGACAAACAAAAGATCGGCTATTAATTTTTAAAATCTGAAGATTGGACTTTGAAGACTTTGTGTGTACGCTTTAAGGGGAATATTTATGGCATTCAAGCGGCGGTGTTTGGTTAATCAAGTGTTTTGGCTTTAATGCTTATTGGGATTGGTGTTGGTTCCCTTATTTGAGTTTTTCTTTTTTGTTGTTACAATGGATCATGCTATTATTTGTGGGGTTATGGATTTATCTGGTGGTTTGGGGAATTTACGAGATAGGCCACATGTTCTCTTCAATAATTCAAACTTGTCAGGGATCACGGAGTCCTTTTGGTTTACTAGGGTGTACTAAAGTTTGACAATTTGGTCAGCATAGGACAAGTGCTACCATGATTATGTCAGTCATGTTGTTTACCGTTAAACATTTCAATCAATTTCCAGGTAAAAATGCTGGTAAAAAAAGATTCCAGGAAAAGGTAATTGGCCAACATGTAAGAAAATACTAATGGAGTTATCAAAAATTATTTATGAAAAAAATCTCGTATAAACATAAAGTCATTAGTGATTAAGACAAATTACAAATGAACAACTTAGAGAAATCTTCAGCTCGTTCAAATATTACATGGCTTTCATAGCAACTTTAATTCTTAAGCAATTTTATATTCATTTAGAGCTGACTTTTCTTAAAATAACAAGATAATATTAAAATTGAGTGTATGATTTTAGGGGAATTCTACTAAATTGTTGATTTATGATGAGTCAAATTGCAGACAACGTGATAAATCAGATTTATATAAAAGTTTCTCTTGATACATTTCTCTTTTTTCTGCCACGAAATCGAGGCAAATAGCCAAGTAGTTAGCCAAGTGTAATTTTGAACTATCAAAATAAAACATTACTTGTTGTTAAGGAACTGAAACATATTTTGGGATTAAAATGTTATTGGGCCCTTAACTCTCATGGATCCTTTAGGACAGCCTATGCCTACTACGCAGGTCTCTCCTTCACATGGAATGACCTGGACCAACAACGCTGGAGATGGGCTTAGAAGTAGCCCGGGCTGTAGTCCTGAGGAAAATCCGCGCACTCCTTTGGTTAGTCCTTAAAAAAGGCAAAGCTCCAAAGCAATGAGGAGTGTGAAAAAAGAGAAACATGCTGCACGTAGTTGTTGCCATTCTGCTTAGAGGATTTTTGAACAAATTTTATGGCAATGAGTAACCACACCATATTGTTGAACCGATTCAAAAAGTCTTGTAACTCATTGTTATGATATCCTCAATATAAATTTAGAATATTGTGAGTTTGCTCTTTTTTGTATCTCCAAAACTCAAATTATTAGTGTATGAAGTATGAACCCTAATCCAAGAACCATGGCACACATTGGAGGTTGTTTGTTGGTACGCAGTTAGGGAAGTCATGAAATAATAGGAAGAAGAGTATATTCATGTTTGAAGCTGCAACATCAAAAGGCATTGTCATCTCTGCTTGCTCTCCTGTAAACCATATGATTGCAGCGCCAAAATTTAATTACTAATTTAATTACTACAAGTCATGCGATCATGTGAATGCCTTGTTTGTTTTCTTGTTTGGATTAAATGGGTAAACATCACCTGCTTCAAGTTACAAGCCCGCAACCTCCCACCCAGAGGGAGATGTCATGTCATATTATTGGGTTACAAAGTCTTTGGTTGTCAATGCTCAAATAACAAGGGAAAAAGACAAATAAAGCATTGACATCTCCCCAATTTGTATAGTATACGCATGTTCGAATCTCGCTCATTGGAATAGGGGACAACTTTGTCTATGTGAGCAACACTCCTACCCTACGAGTTCGGATTAGTCGGTTGCCAATAAGAGCGCGGATTAACGGGCGGTGTTTAACAAAAAAAAACAAGTGATTTTAATGTCAAAATAAAAAATAATGTCTTTAGATCGAATAAAAAATTTGTAACCTAATTCAATTTGTCCTTTTTACAATTTAGTAACCTCAATTGTCCTTATACAAATTATGAAGACTTTATTTGTCTTTTTCCCTTGTTATGTAGCGCTACTAAATGAAAACATATTTTTAAGGTGTATTTGATTCGACTTGTGGAAATGTGACTTATTTTTAAGGTGACTTATTTTTAAGTCAGATGGAAAATAAGCTCTAGGTTTGCTTATTTTTATGTTTGGATGAACTTTGAAAAAAGTGGCTTATTTTCCCATTTGACTTATAAACATGTTTAGACGACTTTTTTGTTTAAAATGAGCTTATTTTTAAGCCATGTAGAAAAATAAGCGGGCTTATTTTCAGAAATAAGCTACCTTGTGTAGTTTATAATAATAAGTTGGCTTATTTCAAATAAGTTGAGTGAAAAATAAGCCCAACCAAACTTAAAAAACGCCACACCCACGATAAGCAGCTTATTTTGACACCCAAAATACCTGATCATTAACTATTTCAGCTCATCTTATGAAGGGAAAAACGGAATTGTAGAGTGTGGCGCTTTAGCTCCGACGCTGCCGCTGTTCTTGAATTGGGAAGCGCAGGGCGCAGGAAAGCAATTAAATTAACGGCGGGGAACTAAAATGGAAGACCAAGAGATGGAGGAATCTGCTTACAAAACACTGCAAAATTGCAAGGCTTCGGCCGAGAACCTTGTCGCCGAAATGCTCTCCCTCAAGCAACAAGGCTTACCAAGATCGCATCTAAGAGAACTCATCACTCAAATGTTCCTCAATTTCATCACTCTCACTCAGGTCCCCATCTATAATAGGGAATACTCCTCTTGTTTTATTTTAACTTCACCACTAACTTTGTGCTTAAAATGATTTCATATACTCAAATGTTTTATAGTGACACGACTTTCACTGCATCCACTATTCATCAATCTCATTATCCATCTATATTATTCAACTCCGATAATTTCGTACACTAAGATTTAAGTCTGAAATTATGTGCTTTCATATTTAGTACTTCCTCGGTTCCTAAATACTCTAAATATAAGACCTTAATTGACTTTTTCTGAAAAATCCTTAAAAAATCAAAATAAGTTAATTATAAATTGATTTACCTAATTTTTTTCCTTAAACTAGTTTATTTTACCTATTAACTAATGGATAATCTAAAAATATATCAAATATGTCATCATTTAATAACCTATTTCGCAACCTTAATCTCTCCAAACGAAAGTCAATTAGGTCCTATATTTAGAACCAGAGGTAGTATAAGATTCGCGAGTTTCTAATTTTTCTCAATTTTTTTCAAATAAAGTCTAATAATTCTTGTCTATAATAAACAAGCAAGAGAGGGAGTATGGTTAGTATAAATTAGTAATATTATGTGCTAATAACTAGCTTATGTAGCATCCTCAATCTAATCAAATTAGGAAAATGATCTTATATTTAGGAATGGAGGTAGTATAAGACTATAAGGCATATGTCTCTATTATGTGTTTCCAGGCGAACCGGTCTATATTGCTAGAGGAAGAGCAAGTTAGAAGGGAAACAGAGAATGAAAAGGAGTCGATAGACTTGTCAAGCATACAGCTTCAGAACCTGATGTATGAGAAAAGCCAGTGTGTTAAAGCAATCAAGAGTTGCAAAGATTTTAAGTCAAAATATTCTGACATTGAGCTGGTCACGGAGGAAGAGTTTTTACGGGATGCCCCTGATAGTATTAAGCATTCTGTTCTGTCTAATGATAATGCACATGATTTGATGCTCAAAAGGCTCAATTTTGAGCTTTTCCAGGTAATGATTGGTAATTATTGCACAAGACCAACAATTAAGTGGGTTTGTGATCTGGTAGTTGTTAGATTTTATGTATCAATGCTTGTAAGGATACCAATGCTACAAAATATGTCTATTTTGATATATGCTGCATCTTTATCATGTTAAAATTGGGCATTTTTGTCTGTTTTGTTTATGTTGACGATATGCCTTCATTGTCGTTTCTTAAAATTGAAGAGGGTTAGATGCTATAATGGTTACTACTTTGTATCAGCGCAAGGAGCTCTGCAAACTTCACAACAAAATGGAACGTGAAAAGAAAACCCTTTTGGATGCAATTGCAAGCCGAAAAAAATTCCTGTCAAGTCTCCCTTCACAATTCAAGTCTCTCAAGAAAGCATCCTTGCCAGTACAAAGCCAACTAGGAGTTCAGCAAACTAGGAAACTGAAGCACAAGAGTTCAGCGGAGTTGCTTCCAACACCTCTATATGTGATTTACTCGCAGCTATTGGCTCAAAAGGAAGCATTTGGGGAATCAATTGATCTAGAGATTGTAGGTAGCCTCAAAGATGCTCAAACTCTTGCCCGTCATCAAGCACATAAGGACACTGGTAAATGACAGTTGATATTTTAATTCTGGAATTCTTTTAAGTGGCATTAACATGTTATCCAATATTGTAGCAGCTTGCAGTTAGTCTATTGACAAGGGATTGTGGATATTCTGATGACTAAACCTGATACTAGACCTTTACTCTCACAATATCATCTAAGACGATGATTGTTGCTGAAAAAAATGTTTATGATGGGTAGAATAGTTACCGCATCCAAAGAGTAAAGGAAAGAAAGTTTTATAAGTGTACAACACTAGATTTGTTTTTTGTGGTTAGTCAGTCTATACTTAGACGTATTGCAAGTTCATCCACTATACTCAGACGTACAGCATCCAAGGGATTGTGGATGTTCTGATGTTTTTTTGTTGTGAGTTACAGCATCCAAAGAGTATTTGTTAACTTAGGATAATAGATGGTAGTGGATTGTCTACTTCAATTGTGTCCACCCCAATTGGCTTTCTAATTGCTCAACTGTCTATGTATTAAGTTCTGACCCTCTTCAAATTTGGCATTTATCATATTATTCAGGCAGAATAGAAAATGTAGGATTTGGTATAAAATGGTTTTTATACTCAGGTGTTTCTGCCTCCTTGGATGTTACCAAATTAAAAGATGAAGCGCCTGAGGACATAGAAGATGTTCAGGGACAAAGAAAACGACCTAGGATGGATCAAGGCAAGGAGGGCCTTTTCCCCTCAGACGTGTTGCAAGTTCATCCACTAAAAATCAATCTCCACCTGTATGATGACGAGGCTTCTGATCTTGAGTTGGCAAAACTTGTTATTCTAACATTTGAATATTTGGTGAAGTTGAATATTGTATGTGTTGGAATTGAAGCATCTGATGAAGGTCCCAACAACAATGACATTTTGTGCAATCTATTCCCCGATGATAATGGTCTCGAACTCCCTCACCAGGTATATGAACGGGATGTTTTCCCATTCATGTCAATGACCATTCTTAATTTGTACATTTGTATACTTCATTTGTTCCTTCAAGTTTATATAATGTGTTTGTTTTGTGATAATTGTTTTGATTGGTGATGCAGTCAGCTAAGCTCATTGTTGGGGATGCTATAGGGTTCATTGGTGATAGAACTTCACGGCCTTATAAATGGGCTCAGCGCCTGGCAGGAATTAATTTCTCGCCTGAGTTGTCTCCCTTGCTTCTTGCTGGGCATGAAACTTCAGACAACAGTGAAGCAGCAAAGGCTGAAGATGTTAGGTCCGGTAATTCACTATACTACCAGAAGAACCGAGTACAGACAATTCTTCATAGCATACGCTTGCAGAGAAAGGCTCAACTGGCTCATCTGTGAGACACTATTCCTTGACGTTTTTATAGTTTTAGGATAGGAGTGATCCTCCCAAGTGTTCTGAAGATAGATATTATATGACGATATCAGCTGAAAGTGTCTGGTTTTGCTTTAGTTTTGTTGGTGGAACTGACATAATAGTCGTACATTACTATAAGAAGAGCAAGTTTGGCACTAGGTGAGGTGGTTACATGAATCCCACCGCACGTTGTACTGTTTCAATAGCTAAACCTGTTTATTCATCATATCCCTCTTGTCCTTATTATAATGCACGGGCTAGAATTATTTTTTTCTATCAGATACAAGGGCAGCAAATGTATGATTAATTTTTTTTCTCTGTAATTGAGTATGAAAATGAGTTAATTTTTTTATCTGTAAGTTCAAAATTGAAAATGTTGGTTTGGGATAAATTTAATGACTATCTTTCTTTGATATGTAAGAATTAGTAGTTTTGTGTCCTATAATATTGACCAAAGAGAGCAGTTGAACCAAAGGAATTGGTACTTATAATATTGACCAAAGAGATCGGTTTGTATATATAGGGATATTAATCCTGCCTTACTTTCGGATTCGGTAGCGGTTTAAATTTTAGTTTTGATTTTGATTTTTGGATCATTCTTATGGATTGGGCTTGCTAAAGAATTTCTCAGCATCAGAGGACGTTCTTATGTACTGTATTGGGTCGTTTATCATCTTATTTACTGGTTAAGGTTGACCATTGGCCCAATAGAAGCATAGCTGGTCTTCTTCAAGGGTCCTAGTCCTGTGAAAGGTACAGTATTTAACCCAAAAAACTTAAATTTCTTTGCGGATCACATTCGCACGATAGGTTTTTCCAACGATGATATGAAATTGTTAAAACACATCTCTTCTCCCTAACGACATTGTTCAAAGTAGAAGCTAGATATCAGACTTTCGAAGGCATGTAGAAGCTTTTGAACCTCAATTTACAGCAGAACACGATTTTTGGAAATATGTACATATAGTCTTGCATTTCCCTACATCAACATCATTTCTTCGTCTTCATTCTACCATGGTCCAGTGTTAGTTCGTTTTAAGCGTCTTTTCTTGATTCCTTGTTGCGAATATATCTTCTCCATAATCTGGGTATGGAAGAAAAGCAGAGATCACTTTCTATCCAGATACATGAAATATTAAAGTGTCCAAAGTAGATAGGTGGCAGAAAAAAGAAGCAATGTAAACCATTAGAATCAGCTACTGATATTAACCACCAATAATGAAAGAAATATCGGAATCAAATGAGACTGTTTATTACAAAATTGCTTTTATCTCTCTTTTATATAATCATCATTCCGCTATGCGGATGGAAGTTGCAATTTAGCTATATTATAAATAAAAAAAGCAATGGACAGTCCATACTCACTGAAGTTCAAGACTATATTAGGTGGAGCTCGAGCTAGGTGTATCATCATATCACAATTTTGAAGTTTCCTCCAAAGAAAGAAAAAGATTCGCTCTACGATGGTTTCATTTTGGTGTGTGTGGTTTTCTTTGTTCATATCCATACATGCTAAGCTACAGTTATTGCTCACATTTCTAGCTTCTAGAAGATGTGTAGATTAGGCGGCAAGTCATGCATGATGAGACCCGGACCAAAAATAATTAATGATGTAAGGCATAATGTTATGGCTCGACCACAGGAAAAGTTGTCACCACTTATTCACATTAAAGGTCAAACCAAGCATAAAAGATGGAAAAGAACCCTTAGTGGGATCGGAAAATGGTAAATAAAGGCTCGACTTACTTGTTTCTTTCTCTTTTCCATGAGTTCAGCCTGCGTAGTCCAAAAAGATTATTCATCAGAAAAACATTATAGTAACGTAGGTAAACTTAAGCCGTAAGAAAAAATCAACTCATCCTACAGTATGTGTACGGGCTTCAGTATGGAACATGCGGCAATTACAAAATTTACCTGCTTCCTTCGAAGTTCTTCGTTTTCATCTTTTAACATTTTAACTTCTGCTTCCAATTCAATAGTATATGCCTGGAATAAGAGGAAGTAAAAGATCAAGGTGAAAGCCAGATCAGGCATCTTGATGCATTTAACAAAATTTCCATTAGGACCTTCTCCCCACATTAATTAGGTCCCCAACAAATATATCTTTTTAAAAAATAATTAACGTGTGCCTAATTTACAAATTTTAAAGGTGATGGTATATCGTGCATTTCATTTATCAATCACACATCTCAATATCTTAGGCAGCATAACAATGATAAACACCAAACTCAAAAAGTCACGTGGCATAGTGGCATGTATTCTCCCTTGTAGAGGGGGAGGTTATGAGTTTGATGCTACTTATAATTTTGGGTCACTAATACGTATATCTTTAATTAAAAAGGAGAGAAATACTATACTAGTTTGATAAATAAATAAGACAACTTGTCGCCATATCATCTTCAGGAAATGATCGGTTTATCAATTAAATATATGGATTTTTTTCTTATCAACAAAATGGGCCAACATGTACGCTGTGCAAGATCATCTTTGCAAATGGTGCAGTACTCCTTCATTCCTAAATTATTTTGGAAAGTGAATTTGTTTTCAAACATAAGATCTTGTTTTATTTGTTTTTTCAATATTCCCCTATATTATTTCTAATAGCACTGCACAACTCGTAATTAATAAACAAACAAGAAAGAAATGAAGCAAGTATAAAGATAAATGTCTAAACTATTTTGACGATATTACGTGATTTTAACTAAATTAACCAAACCTTAATCTAATTAGCAATATGCCAATAATACCATAGGAATCAAACAAAATTGCTGGGTTGGCGGGAAAGATGAAAAAACTAACCTGCTTGCGCGCCCTGGACCTAGCAGCAGATTCTCTATTCTTGATCATTCTCCTCTGCCTCCTTTCAATGACTTTCTCCACAGCTCCATTAGTCTTCCTTCCCCTAAATCCTCCATTAAACACATAAGGAACTGGTGACACAGACGAAGTAGAATCACCATTATTATTCACATTCCCATTCTCATCACACGGCACTATATTTCCCTTCACATCCTGACCACCAACTACTTCACCCATCAACGGCGCAGGATTCGCCACGTAAGCCAGATTACCCTGCTTTGGCATTATCGGCGCTTGAATCTGCACCGTTGATTGTGACCTCATTCCGTTAACATTTAACGGCAAATTTGACGGCGCTTGCAGAGTTAAACGATCATTCACGTTATTAAACTGTGGAGGATGATTGAAAAACGTTGCTCCGTTAGTTTTTTCTACTAATTGTAGATCTTCTCTCACCACACCTGCTCTGACCAAAAACTCCTCCAAAGTCATCTCTCCTAGAGTTTGCTGCCTCTGTTGATGAGGAAAATTATTGCCAGGGGTAGTTTCGTAATTTGAGATATCTCTCCAGACTTCATCTACAGTCTTCTGGCTAATTGTTCTCGGGAGAGTCAACGAGCCTTGTTTCTGCAAATAGCTTCCTCCGCCGCCGGCGCCGCCACCTCCTCCGCCGTAGACTCCGGTGACCGGAGAAGCCATTGTTTGCATTTCTTCAGCTGTCCAAATGTTCTTCAGTAATTCATCCATGTTCATGGATCCAAAGTCCTTCGTAGGACCTCCCATGGTGTTCATGAACTCGTCGAATGTCAGAGAATACACAGAAGGCTGTCTCGCCAGGGGGAAATTCGCCGGCGGCCGTCCTCCGCCGCCGTTATCCGCCGGAGCTTCGTTTTTTCCGTTGTTCTTCATGTTCATTGTGATGTCAATCTGGTGAAATCTGAATGTACAAGGTGATTCAATAAGCTTGCATTGCTAGCTATTATATAGTATAGTAGTTGAATGAACTAGGTAGCACAAATTCAGATTCCTATTGCCCACACTTTTAGACGAAATGAATGAAATTATTAGAGTCACTATCTGACAAGAAGTGGAGATAATAGAGAGGATGGATTTGAGGTTAGATGTATAATAGAACAGTGATTTTGAGGTAGGGATTGGTGTTGAAGATTTGATGGGAAAGGCTAGTTAAGTTATGGTGGTACACTGTAAGTAGAGAGGCTAGTAGTCATTTGCTGATAGGATAATGTTGTGAGAAAAATTCATGGTACATCTAAATAATTAACAAGGTTCAACTACTTGACTTTAGAAGAATCGATTGTTATTCCAATTTGAACCGTGAAGACTAGGAATCAGAGAGCCAGTGGATGGATGGGAATACATTTAAAAGGAAAGGGAAGTAGTATAAATTAAAGTGAAAAAATAAAATAACCATGCATCTAACTGAAATCTCTAAATGATCAATCAATATCAATATAACACACACACAGACACAAGAATAATCAAAATCATATAGTAAATGAATAAAACTGAGACGGGTGAGTGTTGACTGATGAGTGATGAATTAGTATAATACTCCTACATCTGATCTCATTACCAGCAAAGGAAGGAGAGGCTATAAGAAGTAAGGGCAGGAAAAGGCTGTCGAACAAAGAAAGAAAAGGAATCAGGGTCATTGTATGTATATAGTATTTACCTTTTTATTTTATTACCTTTTTATTTTATTCTTTATTCAAACTAATATTGGTAAAATTGCGCTCATAACCTAAGAAAGTAAAATCTCAACATTTTTAATAGTTCCTAGTGAACATGGAGTAGTGTAATATAATTGTGAAATTATCTCATTATCTTTTACATAAAATTATTAATAAGTAAGAGTGCATTCATTATTAATTTAATAAGGTGACTTGGTTGATAACCTTATTTGTCATTAGCAGGTAATATCAAATTATTCAACATACTTATTATTATTAGCAGATGAACTACTCCATCCGGTCCTAATCTTTTTTAAAAACGTTAATTAGTTGTTATATTTATGATCGGAGAAATATATTAACAATTGTTGCAACATATATTAACAACTAATTGATGTGAACAACTTGATAACTTCACAATAGTATTCATTGGAACCTTTTAATAACTTTAAGGCTTTAAAGGACTTTATAGCGTTAGTTTTTATTGTTTGGGAGCTAAATACAATTTTTTCATTTAAAGATTTCCCGATTTGGTATATTTATTTGTCAAAATTTCCATAGGTAGAGTCTGGGGATTTCTAGATTTCTATGGCTCTTTTCTGTTTGATTGACAAGTGTCCAACGTACGATGTCTCTTCTCTCTGTTTTTTTAATCAATCGCCTCTCATTATTTTCAAGATTGAATTAGGATGCGTTCGGGTCTGCCACAGCCACTCTGCCTGGCGTAATCCTGAGTTTCATAAATTTATTAGTACTACTGCATTTATTATTAAATACTCCCCGTCCTAATTATAAGTTGCTTTTGACTTTTTTGGAAAATCCTAAAAAAGCAAAATAAGTTAATTATAAATTGTTTTACCTATTTTTTTTCCATTATACTAGTTTGCTTTACCTGTAAACTAATGGATAGTCTAAAAATATATTAAATATATCATAATTTAATAACATATTTTGTAACCTTAATCTCTGAAAAAAAAAAGTGAAAGTGAACTTATAATTAGGATTGGAGGGGAGTAATCATTTTTTTTACCATGAAGACCGGAGAGTCTATAATTGAGTGCTTGCACGATGCTCCCTTTTGAGTCGCGAAACGTGGGCCAATGATCATTAGGAATGACGAGCCCTGATTGTGACATAGCCCAATCACATTTTGCTTTCTGGGTCAATACTTTCCCTACACGTTGCCTTAAAAAGAACGGTCAAGATCGATTTTGATCGTTAGCAACGAAATTAGTGGCATTATCACATGCGGTGTGTGTATATATATATATATATATATATATATATATATATATATATATATATATATTCAGGCGACGTAAAACTATGGAAGAAACAAATAAAGGTGGCAAAAAAGTCACTACGTAGTTAGTCATCTTATGAATATAAATTAATCTATATAAACTATTATATAAACCCTGCAATTAACATTCAATTTTATAAGAAACTCAACCATAAATAAATCAGTATTATATAAGATGAAATCCCTAAATTCAAGAACAAGTGAAACTGATATGAGAGTGATGAGATTAGACTCACATATGCAAGATCAGAACTTTGTTTTTATGGGCTGAGAGTGATGCAAAGAGTTGTGATGGTTTGCGGCAAAGTAGATTGATCATTCCTTTTAACCTGATTATGAGGGGTAATTCTTTCCAATTTTATTATCATAAAGGATAATTTTGTCTTTAAATCTTTTCAATCCATTTACAATTTTTGCCGTACGTGCGTGAAGGTGAGTTTGCAATTATCCTACCTATGAGTTACTCCCAAACCCTGAGTATTGTGAATCTCTCCTACCAACCGTTCTTTTTGTAATCTCTCCTACCAACCGTTCTTTTTGTGTTTATATAAAACAAACATTGAACTTAATGTAAGAAGTAGAAAACTAATCACATAAATCCAACTAATTTTTATGGTTTAATTAAGGGTCATATTTTTAATCAAAAAAAAAATTAAGGGTCATATATACCCTAAAGTATGCACGAAAAATCATTTATCCTTGAAATGTTTCTTTGCACATATTTGCCCCTTGAAGTATGCAGGATAATCATATTCGTCCTTCACAGATAAAATATTAATGATTAGGTATGATCCTATGTACATATTTTAGGAGCAAATGTTTTACAAAATTTTGTATACTTATAAGTGTATATGACTCGTCATATATAATTCAAGGGCAGACATGATCATTCCTGCACACTTTTCGGCAAATTAGGCATAAAAATTACTTTTGAGACAGATCTGATCGACATTCTGTGCATACTTAGGGGTGGTTGTAACTTTAACCCAATTTTTTCACCTTTTTGGGTGGAATGTAGTATTTTTAAATAAGAACGTAAACTGAACGCCCTGTGATGATCTTATAACACATGTAAGTACAAATCATTAACTTAATTATGATTATACACAAGCTTTTTCCCCTTGAAATGGTTTAAAAGACTTAAAATAATCGAGCGAACGTGGATTGATTCCTTTTTGGAACTACACTTTTACTACGTGTCCATTTTGGTGATCGACACGTTTGTCACTATGCATCCATATATAGATGTATGCCACGGCACATTCTCTCACTGGCCAGTTAAGTTGTTTGTTACTTATTCTGAATTATGTAGCTTAAAGAGAGAATAAAAAATAATTGTGCACCCACTTTTGTTTACCTTGATAATTGATTGATTTTATGTTATCAAATCACAAATGTCACAAATATTCGTTGTCAGTGGTAGGAAGAGACTATCTTTTTGGAATATTACGAATGGTTGGAATATTACGAATGATAGAACTTTTCATCTAAGTTCATTCCATATGTGAAAGTTGTGAGAATCAAATCATAGGTGACCACTTAATTATATTTTTTTTTTTGGCCAACGACCACTTAATTATATTACCACTATATTTTTTATTATTATTTACCAACATTTCTACCATTCTACCATTCCACTGTGTGTTAGCACTTTCAACATGTTGAAATAATTTTTTTATTTTTTTTTGGTAGGAATCATAGTATTTATTTAATTGCCCGTGAGATACTTAGATGCCAATATTATTTAATTGCCCGTGAGATACTTAGATGCCAATATTTCAACGTCCTTTTTTCAATTTTAGAAATAATTATATGCATGTGTTGTCAGGATGAAGTTTACGAAGGGCACGCTGTGCCTAATGCATGCGACTATCAATATTTTATTCATTTCTTAGAAACGTCCACATATGTAACAAGGACAACGATCAATTTTCTCCAACTAAACTGCCATATATAAATGGCAAGGAGGAGATAAGGATTCCCCGATTTGTGCTCAAAAGAATTCTATTGTGGCAATTATGTGATGTCCAAACAATAAAAAAAAATTTTGATTAAAAAAAAACAATAAAAATCCAATTCCTACCTAGCTCCCCTCACAAAATCCACCTCACATGCTCTGATTGTCCTCTCACACAGATGTGTCTTATTTAATTTTTTAACAAAAGAAATAAAGAAAGGAAGAAGGAGATTCATAATATATACGTGACACTAGAATTCAGCACATATTAAAGAAATGAGGGAGACAGTGATACTTGAAGATGTCATACTTGATTGGTTGTCAAAATAAGAGAGCTCCAGATACTGTGGTGAGAAATTGTCAATGGCAAAATATAACAGAACAAGCACGCAAATAAATAAATTAAACATAAATACGGAGAGAGCAGAATCCTGTCATTTTCATTGGGAACCGACAAAAGTGAAAGAAAAAAAAAACGATACAGACTTTATCTTCAAAACTGCATTATTCAAAGTTAGGAGGAGGATGTTGATGTATAAGTTTTGTTTGGTGGATAGACTTATAACCATCCTTGGGACGATGACATTATTGCAGCACTTTTTGCTGTTTCCGCATGAGCAAGCTAAGGGCACCCAGATGATGATAGTGAGACATTTTTGAGTGAAGCTTTGAATTATTGATCTTTTCCTCATATTAGTAACTCTCATTCACATCACGCCCTGATTATCAAATAAAACAGCTAAAATTTAATTGAAATGATTAAGCCTGCGTTTGTACAACCCTGATGGGCCCAAACAATACGTCTCCTAAACGTAAGAAAATCTTCCCCGAACAACTAATTCATTAACCATCATAAGTTTCAAATTGAAAAGATTGCTTCAATTAAGAGTTGGAGGTATCATAATTAAAACCTTGAGTTACTTAATTAACTCTAATAGTTAACTTTTACTTCTTATTAAATTAAATAGACAACTATGACTTAGCTTGAGGTTATATATGTGTGTGTGGGGTCTAACCCTCATCCAATCTGATAGAGAGATATCATACTATTGGGCTACAAAACCATTGTTATAATAGTTAACTTTTACTAGCTCTGAGGTTCTCCCAACAATTTATACTTATTATAAGGGTGCTTTTGTTGGGAGCCAATCAGTCAGAGACAACTCTTTGTGTAATATTCTCATGTGGGGCTAACTGGTAGGAGGTTAATTAAGTGAATTATGGAGTCAGTCAGCTCTTGAAATGTGCGTTGGTAAAAGACTTGCATAAGGAGGGTTAAGGCATTAAGTTTCCAAACTCAAACAATTAATTCTCGTGTTGTACTAGTTATATAGTGTGATTAATTAAAATAGCATGACCAAATAAAGATACAGAAGAGATAAGGGAGGAGGAAAATCCAAACGTGGAACAGTGTGATTGTTCCATTTAGGTTTGAGCGAGTGATCATGGTAACCATCAGAGAGAAATGACCTGATAATAATGATAATAATGAAGATTGGGGGATCAGAGATTGTCCATACAAAACTAGACACAGAGGCAGTGTCCAATGCATCGTGTTGCTATCAGAATTCAAACATCAAAGGGAAGGCCCATCACTTTAGTTTGGTAGATGCAGGGGTGTCAAATAAGAACTAGACACGTGGAAGACAATATATGCCCCAAAATTCCTAAGTGCATTCACATGCAGCCACCAAACTTTTCCTCTCGATTAAAAAAAATTCGGTTCCTCCGATCCTTTTCTTCATGGACCAGTTTCTGTTATTCTTCACAGTAGCCGGTAACATCAGCAGCTCAGAACCTTGTTGCTTTTTAGATCAATAATGTTCAAGTGCTCTTGATGCCCAAAGAAAAGGAGCAGGTAAAAACAAATTAAAAGACACATCGATCTAATGCAAATCTCAAAGCTGTTATTTTATACATCACTGTGCATACACTTCTAAGTTCCCCATTTATTATTTAAGAGAGGTGTGCCCCATCAACTTTCCAGGTTCAAATTATATCATATTTGGTTTCTCCAATTCTAGTGCTTCAACCATACATAATATACTTTGATAGCTCTCGGGTGAATATATAGCAAATATTCATTTAATTGGACTATAATAAAGATTTAGTAATATTGTTTTTCTAAAATACTAAATATGAAACGTATTTTTTCTAAAATATGTCAACCATCTTCCTTCACATTTCATCTATTTTACTTTATTGTTGTTGGAAGGGTAACAATGGAGAAAAATTGATAAAATATTGACAAAAAGAAGAAATATGTTCTATATTTAGGATTAAGATTAACTACCCAATTAGTTCTTGTATTAAAAGAGTGAACTGGTGGGGTATTTTTTTTGGTTAAATATAATTAGGTAATTAATTTGTCGTCTATTGACAATTAACTAATTTAGACTTGAAAGATGAAATCTTGTCCATGTAGATGGAGTTGTCTCTTCTCTCAATTAGAGCATTTCCCGCTATTATTTCAACGCACATTCTCATCTTTAATTTACAATGAAGTCAAGCCACTTGCTAGCTGGACTCAACCAAATGATAGAGTATTTGAATTCGATCCGTAGCACTCAGAATATTTTTTATCAAATCGTTGCATGCACGTTAACTCCTTCAATAGCTTGTATGCTCACGAGCATACAAACTTCTTATTTCTGTTTCATCATGTGGAATCAGACTGCCCAGATGAATGCAAGAGTTTAGATCAGGAGGCGGATAATGACTTGATTACGTGTAGAGATTTGATCCAAAATATGGGCCAGTTATAAGTATTTATGACTGGATCTGGGATATATACTGGCATCTGGGATCGCTCATTTTCTTTTTTGAATATCAAAGCAAGCTGTCTAGGCTTGAGAGGGATATTGCTTAATTATTTTCGTACGGATGCTTTGTACCCACATTTTTTTTTTCAAAAAAAAAAAAGTCAGCCCCCGGGGAGCTTTGCATGCAAGTGACGAACGATGATGAAAAGTTAGTGATAATGTTTCTTAATTAGATGCCAAGTTTGTCACTTAGAATATTATGAAAATAAATTCCAGCAATTGAAACCATAATAATTTTCGCGGGAAACTAGATATTAGCGCTTCTCCTATAGGGGCATCAGATGCAAGGAAGCATGCTGATTTGTTCTTATTCTGGGAGAAAGAGACGCACAAGACTAATGACCGGAAAAATGAAAATAACCAACTTGTTCTAAAATTGTAGGGTTTAAGTGCAAAAATACTCATGTAATTGTCACGAAGGTGCAAAAATACCTATGTAAAATTTTTTGGAGTAAAATTGCCCATCAAATTTAAAAACTGGGGCAAAAGTGCCATTACAGTTAATTTTTTGGCTTTTTGACACATAATTTTCTGTCAGTTGATCTCTCACTAAAACATGTGGTAGACTTATGTATTAATTTGTCCTTGTATAATGATGATGAAATAGAGGATGTTAAGTGAAAAAGTTAAAAATTTAACTGTGATAGATATTTTTGCTCGAGTTATGAAATTTGATGCACAGTTTTGTTCCAAAAAATTTTACGTGGGTATTTTTGCACCTTTGTGACAATTACATGGGTATTTTTGCACTTTAACCCTTAATTCTATTAAGCGGATTGTTTTGATCTTTATATTGGTGGACTATTAAGTTAAAGTAAGATCACTTTTACCTTTTCTTTAAGAAATTAAGGATGCAGAATTAATTATTATAAATTATATAATTACATTTCCCCCTCAAAACTAATTTACAATGCTCAAATATTAAAATATGATTTAATTAAATGTGACATATGTTATAATTTAGTGGTCTTATTTGCTTTCTTAACTTTCATAAAAAGGTCAAAGTGATCTTGATGGAGTATTAGCAAAATAATCTACACCAGTCAATTAAGGGTGTGTTTAGATTGACGATGGAGAGATGAATTTTTTATTTGACTTTTCAGAAAATTAAAAAAACAGTAAAATTATGTGATGTCATTATTTTTGGATTTGTGATAGTAAAAATTACTTTTTCAATATGACTTTTTGAAAAGGATAGAAAAAAATTACTTAGAAGGACGCTATTCTTATTAAATAATAGTACACACATAAAATTTGGATATATTGTTATATTTTGGCCTAAGTATGTTTATGGTCCCTTAACTATTGAGAAATTCATGTTTTAGTCCCTTAACTTTGAAAAGTATGTTTTTAGTCCCTTAACTTTTGAGAAAATAATCTTTCAATCCTTTAACTTTAAAAAGTGTGTTTTTAGTTCTTTCAAATTTTGGGTCAAAGTATGTTTTTTATCCCTTAAATTTGGAGAAAGTCATGTTTTAATCCCTTAACTTTTAAAAGTGAAGGGACCAAGACTAAAAACATCATTCTATCCAAAGTTAAGGGACAAAAACACACTTTTCAAAGTTAAGAGACTAAAATATGACTTTGTTCATATTTAAGGGACTAAAAACAAACTTTTCTAAGTTAAGGACTAAAACATGACTTTCTCCAAAGTTAAGGGTCCAAAAACATACTTTAGACTTATATTTTAGATAAAAAAGTGAACTTATAATAAAAAAATTAAAATAGAAAAAATTTAATGGATAATAAGTTCAAATGTAGAAAATGATATTTTTGAGAATTTTAAAGGCTATGTTTCTCCCTTATTTTAAGAATAATAAGTTTGAAGAAATTCATCTCCCTCCTCGAGGTGCACTTACAAATGACAAGCCCAAAGTCAGGGCTATATATTTTTGCTTAAGGCCTAACCAAATTTTTGAGGCATAAGTTATTTTCTACTTGGTGCTTCCAAATAAACATGTGAAAAGGCAAAAATAAAAATAGTCAGCCAGCCTATGGATGTGGAATTTGAGGATTCCGAACACACCTAACCCGGTGAACCAAGTCCTGAGCCAAAACAAAACTGGACACTCCACAGACTAAGAATTTTAACCCAATCTTTTTCATCGAAGACCAGACTTGGGATTGATGCATTGCCAAGTCCTACCCTGTGTAGCCGAACTCTACACATTTATGTATATTCAACCCAGCCAAACCTTTTCGTGTAAAAATTTCTAATCCAAAGTTCTCAAATTCTAAAAACATTCAGAATTGAAAAGCTACTAGCTCTATCCAATCTCATTGAAATCATTGGCATCAATTAACAAAATCCGTACCATTATATACATAATCTGCATTGCAAAAAATAACATTAAAATGACAATTATCAACAATAGTGTAGAGTCATTTTCACTTTCCAGCATTATGGCCATCTTTTAAATAACAAACTACTAAAGGCTAACCCCTCCTCAGACCTAAACACTATAATACCATTTAATCATTATATTTCATCTTTCTGGAGTGCCTCCAAATCATCCAACCAGCAATAAGAAACCAGACATTGGCAACTTCAATAATTACGCCTACGCCGCCGGAAATGCCTGAGAATAAAACTGTCCGCATATAATGGATAATTCTTTCTGATCAGACCTTTGATGCATTTCCAATAAGAAAAGTCAACCAGCTCCCCATCTGTTCGCACTATAAATAAACATCTAGACCTTTCAAAGTTCGGATGATATCCAATCTGCCGAGACATATTTGAGCATAACAACAAGATTAAAACACAAACACATCAACCTCAGCCAAGAAACCAGTTATACTATTATTATTCACTTCAGTATATAATAATAACAAACCGGTTTTATAATTACCCAATAATAACATAATGGACTGTTTTCTTTCATGGGGTAGTTAGGTGGGATCATGTGGCCTTTCTATATATAGATAAGTCAGCTCAAAACTCTCTTTTCTCATATGCAATGACAATATGATCTAACATTTATAATATATTTAACTAACCACAAGTTACTTTACAATGGCTGTTAAATCAACAAATGTAAAGCATCTATTGTGTGAGCTTATAACTACCAGGCAAAGAGGGCGGTTTTGTGCAGGAGTGGGGGATCATTTGGGTTATTGGCATTTGGCATTTAGGAAGTGTCAAGTGAGATCTCTACTTCCTCTAATATGAAATCTGGTTTGAATCCTCTAATAAAAAATCATCTTTCAAGTCCACCTTGCACCATGATACATGGAATCTGGTTTGAATCCTCCAACAGAAAACAGACCCACTTTACCGGTAAATGAACCCATGAAACCCCCAGACACAGACACTGAAACATATATATCAATTTAGGATGTAGTCAACTTTTTTGGAAAATCCTAATAAAACTAATCAAGTTATTTATAAATTGATTTTCCTAAATTTTTTTCTCTAAACTAGTTTATTCAACTGATAAACCAACATACGTAGTATAATCTAATAAAACACAACATCATCTATGATTAAGCGACTAATTTTACTTCCTTCATCTTTACAAGAAAAGTCAAACACGTCTTGCATTTAGGCATGAAGTAATACTTTTTAGTATATGTAGTGAGCAAAAATGCCAGTAGAGCTAGAGAGTTACCGTTATATGATCAATTCCACATCCTTTCTTCTTTTCGAATTCTGGATGAAAAGGAAGGAGTTTCTCAAGAATGGTACTCTCGTGCTCTGGAATCAGTCTTTCTCCACTTTCATATCTATGGCAGGATTTAACAATCAGAATTTTTAATCCTTTGTAAGAAGAGCACTTCAGAAGAATATAATCAATAATACTCCATTATTTCAAATTTGAAGCATTATCATTTTAATCATCAGCATTGAAACAATACAACGTGAAAACAAAATCTTTATGGCTGATAGGAAACACCTCAAATTCAGGTCAAAACTACAGATTGCAAATGGTAATCCTAGGATCAAGCGGTGACAAGAAAGTACAATGTCAGAACAACCACTACATAACACAAACCCTTCATTCAATAATCCACCTAGATCAGTCAGCCAAAAAAATCAAAGTAATATTAAACAAACCAATGACTTCATGAAAGTTCCCTCTAGGAGCTTCCACAACCCAGATACGCTCTCTCTTACCTTTCACTCATACCAACACAACCCTTAAAGATGAATAAATTGAAGTTTAAAAAAAAAGTGCTTTGTTGAGCTGGAAATAAGGAGAGGGTAGGAGTAAAATTTGATATGAAAAATTGTCATGCTTTCTTGATCTACAGTATTGGGATACAGCTGACAACTTATTGAAAGTGTGTTTTACTCCATTGCCACAGGCCACAGCATAGAAATATACTCCATCCGACCCTAAATATAAGACCCAGTTAGACTTTTTTTTTTGGAGATTAAGGAAGCAAAATATGTTGGTTTTTTTTTGGCCAATAAGCAAAATAGGTTAGTTAATCATAACATATTTAATACTAAATATTTTGTTAGATTATGTATTGTTTATAAGTCAATTAAACTAATTTGGAGAAAAAAATTCAGGTAATTCAATATATAAGCTACTTCTCTGACTTGTTAGGATTTTCTAAAAAAGTGAACTAACTATTACATTGGAATGAGGAAGTAACAACCAACCACAAAACATTTCAGACATTTGAACTTGAATGTCTGATTTCAAGTTAGTCATGCCACTTAACACCAAACAATTAAAGACCCAAACTTTATTCCATAATTTTAATAAAAAATATGATAGGGATAAGGAAAAACTGACTTTCCAGAGTGAAGAAGCATCCTAACAAAAGAAACCAAAGGAACTGTATCCTCCAAAATCTGATCCTCCCAATCAACCCATCTCTCATTTTCACTGTCTTCTTCAAACGCCATCTTTACACTTCCACCCTTATCTCCTCCCAAAATTCCAGAAATGCCCTCCCCCGTAGAACCCACTGGCTTCTTCACCAAACCATCGGCGTCAGAACCCGTGTTAAGGGCACACACACGTGTGTGAACCAACGACGACACGTGCCGACAGATGCGGAAAGAGAGAATGGAAGGAGAAAAATGGGAAGAGAGAGAACTAGTACGAGGAAAGGTATGTGGAGGCACGTTAGCTAATGAATATGAAGCCATGCTCTTTAAGATCACTTCTCAGTTCTCTCACTTCTCACTTATAAGCTTTGAATCCATTTAGTGCAGGGTGATAGACTTACAGTGTTTACCTTATCTGTTTAACACAGTGAAGTGAAGCTCTGTTAAGCGTGGAGATAAAATGTTAAACACCCATGCTTGCTTGACTTGGATCTCCTTTTGTTTCTAGGCCTTTCAATCAACATATGTTTTCTTTGGATAACCATATTTATTTATTTATTTGTAACTGGGTCTATTTTGGGCCGGCCATGTTGAAATTTGGACGAACTTGAGCTCACGACTAACCAGCAGGCCTCAGCAGGGCCTTCTTTTAATTTTAATCCTTGGCAAACGAAGATAAAATTCTTTTAAGTTGATTTTTTTAAAAAAATAATAAAGCTAAGTAAATTATCCAATCGTAAAATTAACTCAAAAGTCAATTGGACTGACTTTTAAAATGATTTTTTCTTGTTGAAATGGGTTTTTTACTTGTTTGTGGTAGTTTATATCTGTGTCTGAAATTGATTAATAATTGTTTAAATGACAATTTTATTTGTTTATATGAGATTTTCTCTGGTTCAAATGTACATTTCCTTGTTTATGAATTTCTAAGCATTTAATCTCGAAATAAGAAATTGTATTGATACTTGGTATCAAAAAAACATATGCAATTAAATAGAAATGGATAAAGAAATAGTGGATTTCATCGTTTCTATGGTTACTTCTTAAATGGCGAGGTCCTCTCTATACACCGGAGCCCCTTCTCTCATTTTATCAATACAATTTCTTATTTCGAGATTAAATGCTTAGAAATAAACAATGTTATATGTTTATATGTGTTTGAAACTTATTAATTGTTAAATTGAACTTCTCCATGTTCATATGTGGTTTCTCTTATTCAAATGACTATTTTTCTTCTTAGGCATATTTTATATTTGTGTCTTCTTTGTTCGAATGACTTGTTAGCAGACCCACTAATAAAAGGAAAATTCCAAATAAAGTACTATGAATATGTAAAAGGACAACGAAAGTACTTAGAATTGTAAAAAGACAAATCAAGTACTAGGACCTAGTATGAAATGTTGCACAATGGAGGGGAGACAGTTGTTGTGCGGAGAGAGGAGAGGGGTGAGAGTCGTTTTGATTTATGGTTTTTGGGTAAATTTGGGAGCATGGTCAATATGATCTTTTTTGTGTTCCAATTCCAATTTAATTTCACTTTGCACCCACATGACTAAAGTGAAATTTCAGATTCCTATGGTCCTGCTTTTCAATTAATTAGCAACTGTGGTCCTATATTGAAATTAATAAGATAATAGATTAGGTTTGACTTTCGAGGAAAAAGAGTTGGTTCAAGATTGATAATAAGTTGAATTTTCCATAACTGACAATGTTGTAGATTCCAGTTGTCGTTGAAACGAAGATAATCAAGATATAGATATAGTGTTGATGCCAAATTTGTAGGTACATCAATGTTTTTTCAATGTTAAAGGACTCCAATGATCCGGAACTCGCATTTATTCTGTTTAGTTCCAAATGGTAATATTAATACTTGAGCCGATGGAATGTTTTTTTACAATGAAACCGATGAAATTAAGTTTGCAAAAAAAAAAAAACAGAAGTAGATTTGTATTATGATTTTGTTGCAAACTGCCCAGTCAGTATTAGAAGCGAGCGGGGCAAGATATTTGAAGCAATTTCTGAACCCAATAACATGATATTGTCAAAGAAGCACTTAATGTGATTAGAAGCATCGGCAAATAAGGTAAGGTTTAAGAACAATTCTCAATCCCCCAAGGTAGTCAATTTAATTTCAGATGCTTCCAAGACAGAGGATCATAGACGTTCCTTTGTCAACATAGAATTTTAATTTAACATCTGCTTGTCCAAACTAGAACAAAAAAAATGAGAAGTTGACAAAAAAGGAGAAGAATTAGAAAATCATATTGTGTTTTCATCAAGAATTGCCTATATTACTGACTTAAAAAAACCATCATGGTGATTGCATCAACAAAGTGATAACTTAGGGCCCGTTTGGAAGCATGAAAGTAAGGATGGGCGGCTGTTTGGTTGGCTAATAGAAGAATCTGAAAGTGAATTTTTATTAAAACAACATATTTTTAGTGTAATGAATGTGAACCTTAAATGACAGTAATACCCCTTCTTATCGTAACATTCCCAAAAAGCCCCTGATTGAAAAAAGAAACCCCCACTAGGACTCCTCTTTTTTCTGTGAAGCTTGCTCTTCTCTCCAAACAGCCGCCCATCATTTGCTGGATATACAAATGCTCATTCTTTAAATAATCTCTTTGAATTTGGATAATATAGTGTTTGCTCCTTAGTCAACTTTTATATTGTAATTAATTTTCTTGTTCACCATTACATACTTTTGCAGGTATATTTTGCTGGCTTGGGGTGCTTACAAAATGTGAGGGCTGCTCTTTACAGAGGAAGGGCATTGAAGTGCACACACACTACATTTTTTCAGACGCCATGGATAGAACATTGGATAGGGGAAGACAGTGTGCATCTAGATGATGTCATGGAGTTGGAGATGTTGAATTCAATTTATTTTAGGTTACTTGTTTGTGTTGTGAGGACGAGTGAAGTTGTACTGTTTGTGGAATGCATTAGGCATAGAACATATCTGTTGCACTCTGTGTAATTCGATTGTTGTGTGAAATGACAAAACATTGCCAATGTATAGTATGCATGTATGTCTTAATTGCCAATGTAAAATCTGGAGTTTTTCAATTGTGTGGTTAAAAAGAATCCATGTAACTTGGTAAGCAGGTTGACTGAAAAGCAAGTAGCTGCACTGGTGCTGCATACGTTAAAAGATTTGAAGTTGTTAAAATTGATTTCAACTTTCTGAAATCGAGTTTGAGAGGATAAAATCGATTTTACCTGAACGAATCGATTTTGAGAAGTTAAAATCGAGTTTACCTGAACGAAATCGATTTTGAGAGGTTAAAATCGATTTGACCTGAACGAACTCGATTTTAAGCAGTTAAAATCGATTTTAACAGTGTGAACTCTGTAATATGACACAGCACATTTGAAAAATGTTCCATATGTGGAAACATCAATTGAACCTAACTGCCGAGAGTGTGTGCCTGTACAAGGCTTCAGTTGATACAAATGACAATAAAGAGGGGAAAATGTAAAATATGTTATACAATTGACGTTCACAAACAAAATACACCGAATCCACATTACAACATCAGCAACTAACTGTCAAGACAAAACCAAAAGTCTTGAGAAACAAACACTGACATAGTAATACCCATTGAAATCATGCCCTACAACTAACACAAAGATGGATTCCGCGTCTGGTGAGTACACCCCAAGCACGTTTGTTGTTAAGTCCCCTTTCTTATTCCTATAACGCCCTCTTGCGTGCGCTGGCACATGTACAGGTATGTGGGTTCCATCTAATGCCCCTACACAACCCTGCAACAAAAGAAGGTAAGGATCACATAAAATCACTCAATATGAATACATTACAAACATTTATTCTAAATGACTATTACCTGGAAGTGCCTCCATCTTTCCCCGTTGGACAATCCTTGTATGCGCTGTGGGGATTTCAAAAGATGCGACTGTAATTTCAACACACCTCTTAGAACGACATTGAAGTACCTACTAATTGTTTCTCCAGACCGGCTAATCTCAAATTGGATCACCCTATTCTTGTGATCATGGGCTAGAATGTTTAAAAACATTGCCACTTGTTCATCAACTAACATATGGGTTGTTGGTTTCAATCCCCCAATTGTGTCCAGCATGTGACATAACCTGTCAAACGTTGACCTATATATTCTAATTTGGTTGAAGCATGTTGTGTCGTTGCTATAGATCATCACCCTTAAGCATGCCCTCTTCACATGGAAATCTAACCTATATGTGCTATTGGGTATGTGTCTTAGGTTATACGCGGTACATGCTAGCATCGTCACCACAACCGTCCTCACAGCTAGCAGTATGGCTATGCAGACAACCACAAATTCATAATGCATTTGAGCATGTATTTCATCCATCACCTACAAAAATTGACCCCACACCCCTTTCCTATATCAACAGGACGTACAACAAAATGCATCATACCCACCCACACTGTAACATCCTGAAAATTTAATACAGGATTAAAGAGTGTTTTGGAAATGATAAATGGAGAAATTAGGAATTTTGGGAATTTTTAGGAATTTCTGGTGATTTTTGGGAATATTTTGGAAATTTTGAGTAATTAATGTGCATATAATTACTAAAGAAATGAAGAGTTTGAAATATGAGGGAATGAAAAAGCTAAAAATATTTTGAAGTATAAGAATATTGGAGGCTGGTTTAAGTGGTTTTAAATTAAAAGAGGACATTATGGTAACTTCCGGTACGAAATAATCCATTTCGGACCAAGGAAGTGCACGCCAAACACGCCCCTAGCCCCCTTTTTGACATAAAACATTCGAACTCATCTTCTTCTTCTTCATTCTCTCTGTGTGCGCCGACCTCCCTCCCTTCATTTTCTTCATTTTCTCCACACCCTCACATATACTCATTCAACTTCCTTGATTCATTAAGCTTTCTGACTTTGATCTTCATTTTCTCTTCTCCTCGGGTCGGTTAAGGCGAGTTCAAACAGTGAAGGGCGGTGGTTTCCGGCGGTGCAGCTTGTCCGGCGACGTGAAGCATTTAGGGAGGAAAGGTTTGATTTTTCTTGGTTTCCTTGAGTTGTTCTTCCATTTCCAACATTTCCTTAGCATTTTCCCAACTCCCTTTCCTTTCCCAGTTTCGGCCGACGGCTGGGTACATTTTCCGGCGAGCTTCTTCATCTTTTCCGGCGGCCGAAGGTGATAAAAGGTAGGAAGGTATTTTCTTTGGGTTTTTACAAGTTATACCTTCCCTTTCAACTCCACCTCTTCATTCCTTCATACTCCTTGTCTTCCAGTTTTTCCGGCGGCTTGGAGTTGTTTTCCGGCGTGCTAGGTGGCGGCCGACGGTGGTGGTACTCTCTTTTGCACCTTGAAAACTAAGTAAGCATCTTCACCTTTGGATTTTGGAATTTTTGGATAGATTTGCCTATTGGGAGTTAGGGTTTTGGAGTATATTGGAATTTTTGACCATTAATGTCTTAATACTGAAATTGGGATATTGAAGTGAAGTATTCTTGGGAGAAATTGGAATTTTTGAAGGAAGTGAAGCAATTGGAATTTTTATTTTGAGTTGGTATTGGCTCTTTGAATTGGGGTTTGGTTAATGAAGGTTGATTTGAATAAATTGGTGGTTAGATAAGGTTTGTCAAAGTTATATGAGGATGTTGGAATGTTAGTTTTGGTTTGATTGGTGTTTAGAAAGAAATTTAGAAGTTAAAGTGTTGATTGAAAGAAAATTTGATTATGTAAAAGAAAGTTTGGAGTTTGGTAGTAAGTTGGTGAATTTGGGAAGCCACCTTGAGTGATAAATTTGATAGTAATATATTGTTTTGGTGGTTGGTGGTTGTTTTGCAAAATTGGTGGCATTTTTGGTTCTTTAAAGTAAATGACAATTTCGTGGACAATAGGAATTAAATTGGAGTTTAAGAAATGTTAGTGTAGATAATATGAAGGTGTTGAATTAGTGAAATCATTTGAAATTGTGTTTGAGAAGGAGTTGGGAATTAAAGTGTAGGATTAAAGAAGAATTTGTTTAAGAAATGTATGTACGGGGGGAGATGGTGAAAGTTTGTGAGTTGTGGAGGTCACTTGGATCGGCCAATTTAATATGAAAGCGTTGTCTTAATGGAGGTTAACATGGTGGGTTGGTTTTGCAAGAGTTATGAGAAATAGTGAAGTTAGTACTTAAGGAATTCCAAATAAATTGTTAAGGGAATTGTGAGGTATAAAAGTATATGAAAGAGTATGGATGTTTGAAGTAATGTATCACTTCAAAATTATTTTTGAATTAGTTTGAATGGGTGGTCAAAATCGTTAATTTTATGTTTTGACTATCAGCAGCGCATTGTGTGATTGTGAACGATGGAGGTTTGAGTGGAGCTCGCGGAATGCAATAACTGAGGATATATATATTGCTGTTTTTGAGCTTGGACAGGTAATCACGCTTAACTGACTGTGATACTGAGGGTGATGGTAGTTGAGGATTTTCTGACATCCTCTTCTACTTATTTATATATATATATAAATAAAATGAATTCAGATTACGTTATACATAAACGTGGGCTATAGGGTACCTTTCAACTGAACTGTACTTTATATAAATTCATATTTATATATAATCTTTTGTATGTTGCATGACACTGGTTATTAGTACCGTCGGCCGATGTAACCTATCGATTTGCGCAAATCGATAGGTTAATAGTACGGGTTCCTCGGATTGTAAAGGAACCAGGGATTTTCACATTGATTAGAGTGGTCCCTTTTATGCTTTTCGGATTGTAGACCGGGCACAGTGTCACACACGTTTATTTCTGTCATTTGAGAGATGGATGCATCTGTTCTGTGTATATATATATACATCTGTATATATTTGTAAATGTTATAAGTTGTATGCAGGTTTTGAATTGTGGTACCCTGTAGACACTCCACTACCCCACTTCTGAGTGTCACAGTGAGTTATGTTGTGATTACTGAGACATTGTTTTGTCTCACCCCATTCCCTTTATTTTTACAGGTGATCATGCCCAGGGGGAGGCGCAGAGGAAGGGGAAGGGGCCGTCTGGCCCATACTGATATAGTAAGTAGGCCAGATGTGACCTTGTTAGGGACATATATCGCCATTTCACTAGGCTGCACCAGCTTCTGCATATATGAATGATGTTTTGAGTGAATTTTATTGTATATGTGAATTGTATGACTTGTAATGTAAATTAATTTACTGTCTGGTTGTTATATAGCATTGTTCCTGCTACTGTGATAGTTCAGGAACTACTTTGACTAATATGTCAAGCTTGGTTGATGTATATTCTGTTATACAGGTGATGAGAACCTGAATGGATGTATATAGGAAACTCGGTTTTCCTAATATGTTGATGTGGTAGATGGAGGATGTATTTGAGTGTTTTATGTTTTCCTGTGCGTGTAATCATATTAGATGGGCCCCGCTCTAATATGGTTTATTTTTAGATAGATTGGTTAGTTCCTTTTCTAACCATGTTAGGTGATTCTCTTCTAACATGGTTAGATTTAGGTTATGATATTGATTGTGTGATTCATTAGGTGATTCTTTTGCTAACTATGTTAGGGGATTCTCTTTTCTAACATAGTTAGATATGTAATCTCTTAATTATAGAGAAATCCTTTTGCTAACCATGTTAGGTGAATCTTTTACTAACATGGTTAGTCTCCATTGTTTAGATTAATTTGTTTAGCAATTGGTTTAGGTTAAGGTTAATTTTTACTTTAGTAGGAGGTACTTTACAATTTGGTATCAGTTTTATGGTAAACGATACCCTGCCTGTTGCATTGCATATAGAATGGCGATATATAAACCCCTTCCTTCCCTTCCTTTTTATTATGATCACTAATTCTTTTTATGATTATTATCATTATTCCCTAGGTGGGTGGAGAAGAAGATAGTTATAATCAATTCCAAGATTCACAACAATCTATACCGGCACAAAACTTTGGGTCGGAGTTTGTGAATCAGTTAAGGGATGTGATTTTGGAGACAATGAAAGAAAGGTTACAAAAATTTAAACAAGATATGGGCCATCAGCATCAAAGTGAAGGAGAGTTTGAATTGGGCCATGAGAGTGAAACTCACGGGACCCAGCAAGAAGTTACCCAAGAAGACCGTGCTGTTAATAGAGTTTGGAAAGATGTGTCTAGGCACAATCCTGGTACTTTTGAAGGGGGTCGCCAACCTGAAATAGCAGAAGAATGGATCGATAGATTAGAGACAATTTTCCAAGCTGTTGCCTGTAATGAGTACCAGAAGGCCAGGGTTGCTATCTTACTGTTGACTGGTGATGCGAAAAGATGGTGGAAGTCAGCTGGGGGTATGGATGACTCCATGACTGTGTGGTCAGAATTTAAAGAAAAATTCCTGGAGCATTACTTTCCCATTACAATCAGACATGAGAAAGAGCTTGAATTTAATAAATTAATGCAAGGCAATATGCACGAGGATGAATTTATTGCTATTTTCAATAATTTATCACGTTATGTGACTTATCTGCAATATAAAGATGATCCTGAATGGAAGCATACTCAATTGATTCAGAAAGCTAGACCTGTGATGCGACCATATCTGTATGCTAGGCCGTTTGTTAGTTTTGAGGATTTTTGTGAGTATTTTTGTCTTGTGGCCAGAAACTTGAGAAGTTCAGGTACTTTGGATCGTGTTGACGATCAGGGTAAATCTACTAATTACTTAGGGCCTTCAGGAGGTATCTCGAAGAGTCACAGTGCTGGTACGAGTACCTCCGGTAGCTCTGGGAGAAGATCTCAAGGGCGAGGTTTTTCACAAGGGTATAACCAGAGGGGTAGTTTTCGCAGACAACACCAGGGAAGATCTGGGCAGAGAAGTCAGTTCAGGGGTGGCAGGACCCAATCTTTTGGTGGTAGAGGTCGAGCAGGTGCTAGTCAGGGGTCTTATCAGGAGTCAGCTGCCTCAGCATCTAGTGTGAGAAGTCCTTGTGATAGATGTGGGAGGTTTCATGTGGGAGAGTGTTGGAGGTGTTATCACTGTAATGAATTGGGCCATACTTACAAGTTTTGCCCTAAGATGGGACAGCAAGGTCAGACAAGTCATAGCAATCGCCCTATGGCTCCTGGACGTGTGTATGTTACCACGAGAGAGGAGGCTACAGTGTCTCCTAATGTGATTCAAGGTATGGTTTCCATCCGAGGTCATAGTGTTGAAGTGTTATTTGATTCTGGTGCTACACATTCTTTTATTTCCTATGACTGTGCTAAGAAACTTGGCCTTATTCTATCTGCATTATCGTATGATTTGAAAGTAACTACCCCTAGTGGAGCTGTGTTTGTGACTGCTCACGTATGTAAAGGCTTGGACCTTCAGTATGAAGGTCGAGATTCCGTGATTGACCTTGTATGTTTACCCCTTAAAGGAATAGAGGTGATTATTGGCATGGATTGGTTGATAGCCAATAATGTCATTTTGCTTTGTAAGGAACGGGCTGTGAGATATGCAGTAAATTCTTTATCTGTTGGGGGTTCCAGTGGTTCCTTGCTACTATCCGCCACACAAGCTGAGAAGTGCGTGCGGAGGGGTTGTCAGGTGTTTGCTGTTTTCTTCTCAGTTAAATCTGAGGAGGAAATTAGCATTGAAGATATAGATGTGGTTAAGGATTATACTGAAGTTTTCGCTGATATTCAGGGTCTTCCACCTGAGCGAGAAGTGGAATTCACCATTGATTTAGAACCAGGGGCTAGTCCGATTTCTAAGGCACCATATAGGATGGCTCCGGTAGAATTAGCTGAATTGAAGAAGCAGATTGAAGAGTTGCTTGAAAAAGGTTTTATTCGACCTAGTGTGTCACCGTGGGGAGCTCCAGTTTTGTTTGTTAAGAAAAGGTATGGTAGCATGAGGTTGTGCATAGATTATCGTCAGCTGAATAAAGTCACAATAAAGAATAAGTACCCGTTGCCCAGGATAGATGATTTGTTGGATCAGTTAGTTGGGGCTTCCGTGTTTTCTAAGATTGACTTGAGATCAGGTTATCATCAGTTAAGAGTTCGGGTAGAGGACGTTCCTAAGACGGCCTTTAGAACCCGTTATGGCCACTATGAATTCTTGGTGATGCCTTTTGGTTTGACCAATGCTCCTGCTGTGTTCATGGATTATATGAACAGAATTTTCAGGCCATATTTAGATAAGTTCATTGTGGTGTTCATTGATGATATTTTGATTTATTCTAAAAATGAAGAGGAGCATCGTGAGCATCTAGGAATTGCTTTGAGAGTTCTGAGGGATCATCAGCTTTATGCTAAGTTGTCTAAGTGTGAATTTTGGCTGAACGAAGTAAATTTTTTGGGGCATGTGGTTTCTTCTGAAGGTGTTGCGGTAGATCCTAGTAAAGTTGAGACGGTATTGCAGTGGGAATCTCCGAAATCAGTAACTGAAGTACGGAGTTTTGTAGGATTAGCTGGTTATTATCGGAGGTTTATTCGTGGTTTTTCGCAGATTGCCCGTCCTTTGACAAATTTGACCAAGAAAGATCGCCCTTTCGTATGGACAGAGCAGTGTGAAGCAGCATTTCAGGAGTTAAAGACTCTTTTGACTACCGCTCCAGTGTTGGTTTTGCCAGATTCGTCTCAACCGTTTGAGGTGTATACTGATGCGTCGTTGATGGGTTTAGGATGTGTGTTGATGCAAAATGGCAAAGTGATAGCTTATGCCTCGAGACAGTTGAGACCACACGAAGTAAACTACCCAACTCATGATTTGGAGTTGTGTGCAGTGGTGTTTGCCTTGAAAATCTGGCGTCATTATCTTTTTGGGGCTCAGTTTGAAGTATTCAGTGATCATAAAAGTCTTAAGTATTTGATGGATCAGAAAGAGTTGAACGGTAGGCAACGTCGTTGGATGAAGTTGCTAAGTGATTATAAGTTTGAAATTAAGTATCACCCTGGGAAAGCCAATGTGGTTGCTGACGCTTTAAGTAGGAAATCGGCTCATGTCTTTGCAATGAGTCTTGAGGAACAGGCTTGGCTGGAAACTTTACGTGATATGCGAGTTGTTCCTGGGGTGGAGCAGGCCATTTTGAGAGCGGTAGTAGTTGATTTTGACTTGTATACCGATTTGCGAGTATCACAGGAGAAGGATGACAAGTTGAGTAAGATTCGAAAAGAATTGGAGGATGGTTCAGTCTTAGATTTTGAGATTGATGGTCATGGGATTCTACGGTTTAAGTATCGTATTTGTGTTCCTGATTGTGCTGAGATAAAGCAGACTATTTTGGAAGAGGCTCACAGGAGTAAATATGTCATGCATCCGGGAATCACTAAGATGTATAATGATTTGAAGCGAGAGTTTTGGTGGCCAGGGATGAAAAAGGATGTGACACAGTTTGTACTTAAGTGTTTGACTTGTCAGAAAGTCAAGATTGAGCACCAAAAGCCTGGTGGATTGCTACAGAGTATTGAAGTGCCCCAATGGAAGTGGGATGATATATCTATGGATTTCATTGTGGGGTTACCGCGTACTCAGTCCGGTCATGATTCTATTTGGGTGATTGTGGATCGTTTGACTAAGTCAGCACACTTTTTGCCTGTTCAGATTTCTAGTCCAATGGAAAAGTTGGCTCAGTTGTATGTTGATGAGATTGTGCGTTTGCATGGGGTACCAAAGAGCATTATTTCAGATAGAGATCAACGGTATAGATCCGGATATTGGACGTCACTACAGGCTGCTTTAGGCAGTAAGCTTAAGTTCAGTACTGCGTATCACCCGCAAACAGATGGTCAGACAGAAAGGGTTAATCAAATCCTTGAGGATATGTTGCGGGCATGTGCTATTGAGTTGCCTGGTAGTTGGGATAAGCATCTTCCACTAGCAGAATTTGCTCATAACAATAGTTACCAGTCGAGTATTGGTATGGCTCCTTATGAGGCTTTGTATGGTAGGAAGTGTCGATCGCCAATCTGTTGGACGGAAGTTAGTGAAAGAGCTGTTATTGGCCCGGATATTGTGGATGAGACCACCCAGAAGATTGATATGATTCGGGAGAAATTGTTGACGGCCCAGAGTAGACAGAAAAGCTATGCAGATAAGCGACGACGACCACTGGAATTTGAAGAGGGTGATCATGTGTTTTTGAAAGTTTCACCAATGACAGGTGTTGGCAGATCAATTCGGGTTAAGAAGTTATCCCCTCGATATATGGGTCCTTTCGATGTGATTGAGAAGGTCGGTGAGGTTTCTTACCGGATAGCTCTTCCGCCACAATTATCGAGACTACACGATGTGTTTCATGTGTCACAGCTGAAGAAGTATCACCCTGATCCTTCTCATGTTATTGAGCCTGAAGAAGTAGAGTTGGAGGATAATTTGACTTACCAAGTGGAGCCTGAAAGAATTTTGGATGTCAAGGATAAGCAATTGAGAAATAAAACCATTCGCCTTGTGAAGGTTTTCTGGAGAGGTATGACTCCAGGAGATGCGACTTGGGAAGCTGAGGAACAGATGCGTGAGAAGTACCCACAGCTATTCTTAGGTACAATTCACCTCATTTCTCTATTGTTTTCATTTGGTAAAGATGCGATGATAATGAATTTTGAGGGCAAAATTCCTAAAAGGTGGGGAGAATTGTAACATCCTGAAAATTTAATACAGGATTAAAGAGTGTTTTGGAAATGATAAATGGAGAAATTAGGAATTTTGGGAATTTTTAGGAATTTCTGGTGATTTTTGGGAATATTTTGGAAATTTTGAGTAATTAATGTGCATATAATTACTAAAGAAATGAAGAGTTTGAAATATGAGGGAATGAAAAAGCTAAAAATATTTTGAAGTATAAGAATATTGGAGGCTGGTTTAAGTGGTTTTAAATTAAAAGAGGACATTATGGTAACTTCCGGTACGAAATAATCCATTTCGGACCAAGGAAGTGCACGCCAAACACGCCCCTAGCCCCCTTTTTGACATAAAACATTCGAACTCATCTTCTTCTTCTTCATTCTCTCTGCGTGCGCCGACCTCCCTCCCTTCATTTTCTTCATTTTCTCCACACCCTCACATATACTCATTCAACTTCCTTGATTCATTAAGCTTTCTGACTTTGATCTTCATTTTCTCTTCTCCTCGGGTCGGTTAAGGCGAGTTCAAACAGTGAAGGGCGGTGGTTTCCGGCGGTGCAGCTTGTCCGGCGACGTGAAGCATTTAGGGAGGAAAGGTTTGATTTTTCTTGGTTTCCTTGAGTTGTTCTTCCATTTCCAACATTTCCTTAGCATTTTCCCAACTCCCTTTCCTTTCCCAGTTTCGGCCGACGGCTGGGTACATTTTCCGGCGAGCTTCTTCATCTTTTCCAGCGGCCGAAGGTGATAAAAGGTAGGAAGGTATTTTCTTTGGGTTTTTACAAGTTATACCTTCCCTTTCAACTCCACCTCTTCATTCCTTCATACTCCTTGTCTTCCAGTTTTTCCGGCGGCTTGGAGTTGTTTTCCGGCGTGCTAGGTGGCGGCCGACGGTGGTGGTACTCTCTTTTGCACCTTGAAAACTAAGTAAGCATCTTCACCTTTGGATTTTGGAATTTTTGGATAGATTTGCCTATTGGGAGTTAGGGTTTTGGAGTATATTGGAATTTTTGACCATTAATGTCTTAATACTGAAATTGGGATATTGAAGTGAAGTATTCTTGGGAGAAATTGGAATTTTTGAAGGAAGTGAAGCAATTGGAATTTTTATTTTGAGTTGGTATTGGCTCTTTGAATTGGGGTTTGGTTAATGAAGGTTGATTTGAATAAATTGGTGGTTAGATAAGGTTTGTCAAAGTTATATGAGGATGTTGGAATGTTAGTTTTGGTTTGATTGGTGTTTAGAAAGAAATTTAGAAGTTAAAGTGTTGATTGAAAGAAAATTTGATTATGTAAAAGAAAGTTTGGAGTTTGGTAGTAAGTTGGTGAATTTGGGAAGCCACCTTGAGTGATAAATTTGATAGTAATATATTGTTTTGGTGGTTGGTGGTTGTTTTGCAAAATTGGTGGCATTTTTGGTTCTTTAAAGTAAATGACAATTTCGTGGACAATAGGAATTAAATTGGAGTTTAAGAAATGTTAGTGTAGATAATATGAAGGTGTTGAAGTAGTGAAATCATTTGAAATTGTGTTTGAGAAGGAGTTGGGAATTAAAGTGTAGAATTAAAGAAGAATTTGTTTAAGAAATGTATGTACGGGGGGAGATGGTGAAAGTTTGTGAGTTGTGGAGGTCACTTGGATCGGCCAATTTAATATGAAAGCGTTGTCTTAATGGAGGTTAACATGGTGGGTTGGTTTTGCAAGAGTTATGAGAAATAGTGAAGTTAGTACTTAAGGAATTCCAAATAAATTGTTAAGGGAATTGTGAGGTATAAAAGTATATGAAAGAGTATGGATGTTTGAAGTAATGTATCACTTCAAAATTATTTTTGAATTAGTTTGAATGGGTGGTCAAAATCGTTAATTTTATGTTTTGACTATCAGCAGCGCATTGTGTGATTGTGAACGATGGAGGTTTGAGTGGAGCTCGCGGAATGCAATAACTGAGGATATATATATTGCTGTTTTTGAGCTTGGACAGGTAATCACGCTTAACTGACTGTGATACTGAGGGTGATGGTAGTTGAGGATTTTCTGACATCCTCTTCTACTTATTTATATATATATATATAAATAAAATGAATTCAGATTACGTTATACATAAACGTGGGTTATAGGGTACCTTTCAACTGAACTGTACTTTATATAAATTCATATTTATATATAATCTTTTGTATGTTGCATGACACTGGTTATTAGTACCGTCGGCCGATGTAACCTATCGATTTGCGCAAATCGATAGGTTAATAGTACGGGTTCCTCGGATTGTAAAGGAACCAGGGATTTTCACATTGATTAGAGTGGTCCCTTTTATGCTTTTCGGATTGTAGACCGGGCACAGTGTCACACACGTTTATTTCTGTCATTTGAGAGATGGATGCATCTGTTCTGTGTATATATATATACATCTGTATATATTTGTAAATGTTATAAGTTGTATGCAGGTTTTGAATTGTGGTACCCTGTAGACACTCCACTACCCCACTTCTGAGTGTCACAGTGAGTTATGTTGTGATTACTGAGACATTGTTTTGTCTCACCCCATTCCCTTTATTTTTACAGGTGATCATGCCCAGGGGGAGGCGCAGAGGAAGGGGAAGGGGCCGTCTGGCCCATACTGATATAGTAAGTAGGCCAGAGGTGACCTTGTTAGGGACATATATCGTCATTTCACTAGGCTGCACCAGCTTCTGCATATATGAATGATGTTTTGAGTGAATTTTATTGTATATGTGAATTGTATGACTTGTAATGTAAATTAATTTACTGTCTGGTTGTTATATAGCATTGTTCCTGCTACTGTGATAGTTCAGGAACTACTTTGACTAATATGTCAAGCTTGGTTGATGTATATTCTGTTATACAGGTGATGAGAACCTGAATGGATGTATATAGGAAACTCGGTTTTCCTAATATGTTGATGTGGTAGATGGAGGATGTATTTGAGTGTTTTATGTTTTCCTGTGCGTGTAATCATATTAGATGGGCCCCGCTCTAATATGGTTTATTTTTAGATAGATTGGTTAGTTCCTTTTCTAACCATGTTAGGTGATTCTCTTCTAACATGGTTAGATTTAGGTTATGATATTGATTGTGTGATTCATTAGGTGATTCTTTTGCTAACTATGTTAGGAGATTCTCTTTTCTAACATAGTTAGATATGTAATCTTTTAATTATAGAGAAATCCTTTTGCTAACCATGTTAGGTGAATCTTTTACTAACATGGTTAGTCTCCATTGTTTAGATTAATTTGTTTAGCAATTGGTTTAGGTTAAGGTTAATTTTTACTTTAGTAGGAGGTACTTTACACACACACATGTTGAAAAACTTAATTGATTTTAGACTTTGCCTACGAAAATCGATTTTGACATCCTAAAATCGATTTCGCAAAAAATAAATAGATTTAAAATCGATTTGGCCATTGTAAACTCGATTTTGTCATCATCAGTTTACTCAAGTTGGACCTTTTCAACTGACGTCACCCCCAAATTTTTCCCAACAGTGTAGCTAAACACAAGCACCTGGACAACAACTTCAAACAACACCCAGGCAGATTTTTACTATGTAACTATAGTTTGGAAACCAATCATTGCTAACTCATCAATTTTAAAGTTCAAACCAATTCATTTAAGCAAAAAGCACGCATCACACACACAAAACACTTCAAAAGAAACACAAACAGGGTCATGAAGAAGAAATGCAAACATGTTTGGGTTCACCATCAATGCCTAGACAAAAATAAAACTTCTCCACCAATATGAAACTACATTGATCACCCTTACCTTTGTCTCCTTACTTGGCACAATGTGCAGCTAGCTAATTTGAGTTAAATGCCACCCACGACAACCCACACCTCCTCACTGACAAATTCGTGTCTTTCCTGAAGCTCCCAACGTTTGTGATGTATTTGGTTAGAGTAAATGAAGGGCAATGTGGTATTTAGCACATGGGCCCACACTCAATTTTGGTGGGAAGCCAAATTTGTATTTCTATTCTTAATTTTGGAGGAAAACTGAAAGTAAATACTTTCTAATTCAGAGCTACACTTTCTGCCTTCCAAACCGCTTGAGAATGTGAATTGATTTCACTTTCAGATTCTGAGCAAAACTTTCCTGCTTCCAAACTGGTCCTTATAGGTTGACCTCTTGATGTCTCAACGGGGATTTTCTCGTGAATATCCATTGGTAATTGCAGCAACAATTAGCGCAATAAGATGGCATAACGTCATTCGTTGTCATATTTCCTAACAAAGACTATTAATTTGATGCTAATATTAAAATGACGTGACGCCATCCATGAGTAGTACTATCTTGAAAAGATTCAACTGGTATATGAGTGGAGATCCTAAAGGCTAAAGGGCACACAGGGTGTGAAGATAAAGCGATGGAGCACTAGTTGCATCACTTGAAACAGGAAGTGACAGGGAGGAGAAATTAGGTCGTCCCTAGTTTAGCCTCGCTGTAATTTCGCACATTCTTCTACATGCCATCTCTAGTTTGCTAGTCAGTGTTTGCATTTGGTGGGAAATAAAGGACACCATTTGACAAGCCGCTTATATTCAGACACTGTTTCTCCCACTTAACACAAGCTTTAGGGGTTATCACTGTCTCACCGAACCTATTGAAGGCCGCACACATAGTACCTACCTCACTTGTCCCTCACACACACATCCTATTTTTTTATTAATAATTAATAATACTCAGCACACATATAAGCAATTTCTCCCCTTTCAAATTTTAAATATGAAACTACTTTGATTTGTTAAAAAAATTTAATGAATCAAATTATACCACTAAATTATTACATATGCAACATGCAATTGAATTACATGTTAGTTTATAAGTATAACATATGTTTTGAGGAAAAAGAATTCAATTATAAACATTTTATAGTAAATAATTTTGCATTATTAATTTTTTCAAAAAATTCAAATGAGTCTTATAATTAGGACAGATGTAGTAGGTTATTATCCAAATCAATAACATAGGATCACATGAATCAATTTTCAATTTTATACTTATTATTTTCCGCTACTACTATTTTTGTTGAATCAGTTTGTGGAATTTTGTTTTTAATTTGATGTACCATATTCCTTTGGTCCTATTTATAAGACAGAGAGATGAGGTATTTTTTGGTCCTATATAAGTCACTTCATTATAAATGTACAAGTTCACCATTCATTTATTATATGTTGACTTTATTTTTATGTGGTATAATAAATAGTAAATATGAGTAGAATAGGAAATTTGTTGTGTTTTAGTGGTATAATTATTTTTTTTTCAAAATTTAAAGCAAAATATTTCAATTATAAAATATGGAAACCTTTTAAATTATTAAAATTAATAAAATATATCTCCTCCACCATTCCTAAATATATGACCTAGTAACCTAATTTAATTAGATTAAGAACCTCTATTAAATTAGTAAAAAATCATTATATCATAAATCACCCATTCTCTTAATTGTTTATTATTGACGAGTTTTAATAGCCATGAGTTTGGAAAATGTAAGAAAGAAAATATAGAAATATATTTTATATTTAAAAACAAGCTCTCATGCCATGTATTTAGGAAGTGATGAAGGATTTAATGTATATTAGGGCTTTTGTTATGATAAAATTGTGTCAAAATACTGTACCCATTATATCCTGCTCTCCACCCATAATGTCTATACTTTTAATTTTTTTCATGTAAATTTATAGTTCATTGGCACAATTTTCGAAATATAAGACGCATGACAATATACTACTATCAAAGATTTTGACAATGAATGTAACTGAATTGACATTTAAATACGGGAAAATTGACCTTTTGCCCATGGAACATATTGAATCAAACTTATGAGGATATAGTAAAATCGAGTTTACATATATTCAATTTAGACATTAAATTACATGGTGATTAAAAGCATGAGTTATATATACATATATTCAATTTTTTCACTAGAGCATGTCAATTCCATATATCCATTCGCCTAACAAAACCTCACAAACCCAATAAGCAGGAAGCTTTTTGAGAGGGAAGATATCGTCCTGCGTGTGTACTCTTAGGCGAAGAGAAGGTGAAACAGAGGTTTCCACACAGTGTACCAAACGATGTTGAGCCGAGCCAGGGCCACATGAGCCATCTGTTTCTTTTTTCCATTGGGCTCCATCCATCTCAAGCAAACAACAAGCTAAATAAAGTCAATTTAATTGCCTTTCTTGACTCCCAAGTCTAGTCAGTTTCGGGGTTGACTTGTTCCAACACACGGTGTTGTCCTAATTTATTTAGTACTCCCTCCCTCCGGTCACTAATGTAAGAGCCCAAAATTTGAATGGTTTTGGTCCATAATGTAAGAGCTTACCCCACATTCTCTCCTCATTTAATGCATTTTTTCCTACTTTACCCCCAACTCTCTTTCATATTTATTAATGGTTATATATTTTTCTCTCTTAAAAGTACCATAATAAATATGGGCAATTTTAGAAAAGAAGCATTAACTACAGACATCCAACTAACATTCACATGTTTTCTTAAGAAGCGTTTTTTTGGCGGCTAGCTCTTACATTAGGGACCGGAGAGAGTATATTCTTAAAAATACATAAATTGGGGGTAAGAAATAATATCTTCCTTTGCCATTTCTTATTGGGTTGATAAAATAAAATTGTTGGTCTCCTTCACAAGTCATTTTACACAAGGTGAAGCATTTATAACATGAAATTTTGCATATAATAAACACCATTAAATACAATACATTTATTATCAAATCGTTGGGAGTTGTCACAACTTTATCAAGTGGTCTAAAATTTGGCTAGCTATTATAATTAATAGAGTTAAAAGTAATCCATTGTGAGCTTATATTCATGTGATTAATCAGATTTTAACAGTGTTGTATACCTATGACTAAATCAAAAACAAGATTCAGCCAAACAAAATAAAAACAAGATACATTTATTAAGAGTTACTGTTAATTAACTTTTTTTTAAAAAAGTAAGAGTAATTATAAATTGAACGGGAGGAATAAGGTTGGAAAAAAAGAGGAAGGAGTGAAATGGAAGCATGATTTTCACATCCAGCTAGGAGGGACGGCTTGGCGAGCGTGTAGCATAATACGGATCTCCGCCGACAATAGCGTCAAAATGTCTCACACACTCACCAGTCACCACCATATCCAACTTTGGTGTCTAAAGTCAGATATCACCATTATGCCATATGCTTCCAAAGATTCCACCACTCACTTCTTACCTGTGCGGAAAACGATGCCGTCCATCTCACTCCACATTCCCCAACATTTTTTATTTTTTATCCCCTCAGTTATAACTCCACACAAAGATTGCCCCACTCCCGGACAAAAAATAAATGTAAAACAATCAAGAAAAAAAATCCGAGAAAGAAAGAAGCGAGAATTAAATAGAAGTCTATGTAAAAAAGATAATTAAGATGGAGTCTTACGAATTGTAAATTACAATTTTTAAAACTTACAATAACAACTTATGGACATCACATAACAACTCTTGAAAACTCATTTTATACGCCTTCTTATCCATAATATAAAAGTTCAGCTGCGAAAATATGTTTTTTATGAAAATATGTAAACTTAATTTGGAGTTGATTTTTTTTTTCAATTTTACCCTCATTCATTATAGTACTATTAAGATAGATAAATATCTGAGCATTAATAAATAGGGTCGATTGCAGCTAGGTCCCAAATAAGAGACTCAATTTCAAAGAAGTCACAAAGAGTTGTTAATGACTACCATTAATAAGTACAATAGTCTTCATTAACAAGTGTTAACAACTCCTTGGGACCTGTTTGAAATTAAATCACTTATTTGGGACCTAACTACAATTGGGTCTAATGAATAAGAGAATTGAAGGTAAATTAGGGGAAAAAATACATTAAATCATGAGAGAATTTAAGAACGAACTCTTATAATTTAGACAAAAACTATTTAAACTTTGGACTATTATATTATGGACTAGAAGAAGTACATGTTTAGGTGAGTTGGGTATGTTCACCAGGGTAAATCTCCAAGTTCAAATAGCGGTTACTTATGTACACAAGTACTTACAGATCGCCGACCAACAAATTATCAGGCAAGCTTTGAACTCTCAATTTCAACTTTTTATTTGACCTGAAAGGCTTTACAAGTTGGGACCAAACTCTAATGATCTAATCCATCATCCAAAATGCAAGTAAACAAAAATAGCAATTAAATGCAAAAGAAAATTCAGTTAGTAGAGAAGAAATATGAAATATGTGGAGACGACAACTCACTGATAGGACAGCCTTGCTACAGCTTCGTAGACTCCATCCATCCTTCCTTCCAATATATACCAATTGCCAACTCGTCTATTCCATTCTATTCTCCTCTGCGTCAATTTCACATAATACACACATACTACTATCTCAGATCTCTTTTCTCTTCTCTTCTCTCTTCTCAGTGATCCACAATTATGGAAGGCTACGATGGCACTGTCAGACTTGGCGCTCTCCACATGAACCGTGATCGCACCGAATTCGTTGACTCCGGTCCAGACGTCTCCGTTTCTTCTCCGGTCACCCGCCAGAAAGCCGCCGCCGCTAAACAGTTCATTGAAAATCACTACAAGAATTATCTTCAAGGATTGCAGGATCGTAAAGAAAGGTTCCTTACTATTCTTATTTTGCTTTTGCTATTTCTGAATCTGATCGTTTATTTTTGTATTTAAATTCATTCATGTTCTTCATTTCACTGATTCTGAATTTCTGTTATCTCCATTGCCAATACTCTAGAGAATTCATTTTTGTCGCGTTCTTTCAGTTGTTTTACGTGAATTTAGTTCCATAGCTTTCTTTCTATGCTATACTCCATTTTGTAATAAATATCTGTATCGTAATTTTTGTTTGGATCATTTTGAGAATGTTGAAGCGATAAAATTGGAGGTGTTCATGTTTGAGGCTTCGTGTTGTCGTTTCTTCTTATCTTGAATTGGTGGTTCATATAACGTATCGCTTTGGTAACTATAATAAGTGAAGACTTCTCTGATCACGTGGACAGAGACGTGTTCACTTGTTCAGTAAAATCCACCTGGACGCTTGGGGAAGCAAAATTTGTTTTATCCTCTTAAAAATGTCCGTTTCATGCATAGGCGTATTTAAAAAAAATTAGTACTCTAATGTGATGTTTATTAAGAAAATTTTTACTGACTTACTGAGAACATGTTATATTTTTTAATTACGCGCGCTAAAACAATTAAATTAGAGTGCTCACTTGATATATTAGCATAGATTTTATTATTATGCATTTTACCTTGTATAGTTAAAGCGGATATTGTTTTATTTTCAAATAATTAAGTTTAATTTTATAGATTATATTTTTGTTTCAGACGTAGAGCACTGCAAAGGCAAGCTCAAGAAGCTCAAGTATCGACTGAAGAACAAGAGGAAATGCTGAGGAATTTGGAGCGCCGAGAGACTGAATTCATGAGACTGCAGAGACGTAAAGTTGGAATTGATGACTTTGAGCAGTTAACCGTAATTGGTAAAGGTGCTTTTGGTGAGGTGCGAATAGAAGATAGATGGCATTACAACTTGTGTTTGGATTCTAGTAGTTTGCATTGTCCGTAACATTTTCATCTAATGCAGGTGAGATTATGTCGTGCAAAAGGTACAGGAGAGATTTATGCCATGAAGAAATTGAAGAAATCAGAGATGCTTAGCCGAGGACAGGTAATAGCGGTTAAGCTTGGTACATACTCTGCATTCATATTATTACTTCAATGCAGCTCATTACAAGAAAAAGGAAAACTTGGATTCACCTGCCTCTTTAATTAGTATCAGTCATTTTTAATTTTTTATATGATGAGTTATTCCAAATTGAAATCAAAGTTACAAACTTCGTTTTATACTTGTTTTTGGTTATCATTCTGCTTGCTGTTTATTGTGCTTCAATAGATCAATTGATATTAACAAAAGTGCTGATTGCCAACTCTGTTTTTGATATTCCAATTTCCAAATGAGAATAGATTGTTAACCTGTGTATAGTATCTGCTTAACGTTTAACTTTTTCAACACACACACACATGTATGTATGTGTGTGTGTGTGTGTTTCCTTTGATATATTGGTATTTATCTGGATGGAAAAAAGGCATTGTATATGTACATTGATGTTAGGCCAAGATTGAATAAGATTTTCATGATATATGAACTTCGGCTTCAAATTTCACATGTCTTGAAATTTGTACCACCGAATAATGTCTTTTACAGGCTAATTTGACCATTAGAGCAAGAGCAAACACGTCTACTTCTTACATTCCGTTGTCATTCTAATTCAGGTTGAACATGTTCGATCTGAGAGGAATTTGTTAGCAGAGGTAGATAGCCGATGCATTGTAAAACTTCATTACTCATTCCAAGATTCTGATTTCCTGTATCTCATCATGGAGTATTTACCTGGTGGTGACATTATGACATTATTAATGAGAGAAGATATCCTTTCTGAACATGTTGCTCGCTTCTACATTGCCGAGAGCATCTTAGCTATCCACTCAATACATCAGCACAATTACATACACAGGTATGGCTGTTGTGAAACTAATTTGGTCTCATTGTTATACTAACCAAATATACCCAAAGAGTTTGTTATTAGTAGGAATGTGTTTAAGATGAATCTCTTATGAGTTCCATGTTGAATATCAGCTAAGATAAAAATTGGTACTGTATTCTTTAAACACTCCACTTAATACACTAGTTTCTTTCTGTGGGTTTACTTCACCGCTTAAGTCACATTGGTCCATATCTAGAAATTCTACTCAGAAAAATTGTTTATAGAAAAGGATTTATAACTTTCTTGTGAGCAGTTATTCTCATATATATCAAGCAAAGAAGATTATTTTAAGTTGGGTTCCCTTTGCTTGTAGGGATATAAAACCAGATAATTTGATACTGGATAAAAAGGGCCATCTGAAGCTGTCAGATTTCGGCTTATGTAAGCCTCTTGATGATAAGTATTCTTCAATTTTGTTGGAAAGTGAAGATTTTACTAATGAATCAGCGAGTGAGGTTGATGGATATTCTGCGTCTCCTTGGTCAATGCCAAAGGAGAAATTACAGCAGTGGAAACGTAATCGCCGAGCATTGGTATTCCCATTTCCCTCCATCTTGAAGTTAACATTTTTTGTCAGTTCCAAGAAAGAAAAAAATCTAACCCTATAAACAAAAAGGACTTAATGGTTTGCAGAGTTTTTTTAATTTCTGCCTTCAATTTTAAACAGTAAAGTATATCAATGCAAAGGGTGTTTATGCTTTCTTCCTTACATTTCTTCAGGCATACTCAACTGTTGGAACTCTTGATTACATGGCACCTGAAGTTTTGCTCAAAAAGGGCTATGGAATGGAATGTGATTGGTGGTCTCTTGGAGCTATTATGTATGAGATGCTTATTGGATATCCTCCCTTTTGTTCTGATGATCCAAGGATGACATGTCGTAAGGTAATTAGTTGAATTGTTTTTTCCGTTCTCATTATCTTTTCCCATTTATTCATTAGGACATGGCTATGTTTATTGTATCAGATAATTAACTGGAAAACATGCCTTAAATTCCCTGGAGAACCCAAGATATCAGCTGAAGCTAAAGATCTGATTTGTCACTTATTATGTGATGTGGACACAAGACTTGGAACCAGAGGCGTTGAGGAAATAAAGGTAAAAACAATTGTTAGGTATAGCCAGTATATTCTTATTAGGGGAATCATATATCTTTTTTTAGCATTCTCATGTGACAAGTCCATGATTCATATATCATTAATTCATTTTTCAGGCTCATCCATGGTTCAAATCTGTTCAGTGGGATGCGCTTTATGAAATGGAAGCTGCATATAAACCTACAGTCACTGGAGACTTGGACACACAAAATTTTGAGAAGTTTCCTGATGTGAGTACAAAATATGTACTTATTAAAATTGTTGACCGGTGAAAATAAAAAATGTGTGTTTCATGTTCCACATAGAAATTCAAAGGGTGAAAATACATAGATGCCATAATTTCACAAAAGCTCTAAACTAATCTAATTTGGCTACTCCATTCAATGTCAACATTTTCCATTTTATCTCTCTTGTCAGCACAACTTAACTTTTGTGAGTTTGTTAATTTCAGTTAGAAGGACCACCATCCACAACAGCTACTGTGGGACCTTGGAGGAAGGTATATCATTTTCTGTCAGATTGCAATTGCTTAAGTCATTTCTAAAAACGTAGATCTAGTTTATGTCCAAAAATATACTTGTGCATGGGAAAAAATCTTTCTTTAGCCTAATTCTTTCCATTAGGGTAGGACTGTTGTATATTTAATATTGACTACTGATTTTTCCCCCAAATATGTCTGTTTCTTGTTATGTAAGTACCCGCCAAATTTATGCAGAATTCAGTACAATATATGTTTTGGTAATTGGTTAACAATTTTTTCACCTATTAATACCTAGGGTTTATTAGAGAACTAAACAGTCTGCTAGACTGATGGCGTTCAGCAGTCTAGTTTGGCCAGCGTTACTGCAGAGATTAATTTTTAGCCCTCAAAATTTGTTGTCTATTGGAAGATATTTTGCTGATTCATTTTCTATGAAACTCGCTGTTGAGGTCTTTAGATATTTATTCCTCATTTATTAAAATCGTGACTTCATGATGCCTTACTTTCCTTTTTGACATTTTCTCGCAGATGTTAACATCTAAAGACACCAACTTCATAGGATTTACATTTAAGAAATCGGACGTCCTTAAATCAATAGGAAGTTCAGGTAGGACATCTTCAGAGGTTGGATCATTTTGCTTCACAACAATCTTGTACTGTAATTCTAAATGAATAATGATTTTCAGATACTGGTGCTGAATTGCATGGGTCAGCTCAAAATCCGTCCCTGATTTCCTTGTTAGGTATGATCTCATCACATTTTGCAAATAAATTCAAATACATAGGCAGTACAGATTAGGCAGCTAATCTTTCTACCTGTTCTCCAGTTGATTAACAGATTCTGATATACTATATTTTCTAAGCCTGCTGTTATAACATGCATTTGGTTATGCAGGTCGTATTGATTTGCAAGACACTGCCATTCCAGAAAGTGAGCAGAAACCAGATACTTGAGCTGTCATCTTCGTTGTATCGTGTATTATATTCTGCGCACATGACATTTGAAGAAGATCCTCACTGATCACTGAATGATCACATGAAAATTATTCAATACAGGCAGACTGGACTAAGGTTTATAGTTGGAGAGCTAAAATGTACGTATCAAGCGGCCCAGATCACCTGCTCTTTACCACTCTCGAGTGATGATGCTATTATCCTTGACACAAATGTCAAAACTTGTGGAATTCAAACGCAATTTTTCCGCATCACGCGGCATCCACACATATTTGTTTAATATTTTGAGAAAGTTAATTTTAGACAGCAGACTGTGTTGCTGCTTTGTGATGGTTCTTTTGATGAAAAGGTTTTGGCAATTTGTATGAATCTCGTTTATTCAAATATAAACGGAACCATTTGATATTTCTTGCAATGCTTGCATGTTTTCCCCTCTTAGCAAGTGCACGGAGGAGAAATATCTTTTATGGTGTGCCCTTGAGCACATTAAGCAATCGTTTTATTCATGAACTTTAATAATTGAACAATTGATATTGACAATAACTGATTATTAAAGCTGGAGTATTTTAAATATTAATGTAAAATAAATATCCAAGAAGTGGGTAAGATTGAAGATTGAAGTTGTCAATTTCATCCCTACGCTTTAAGATCGCATGGGGATAAGATAAGAAAAGGACAACAGTATCCAATGGGAATGAAATTATTAAAGAACAGGAAAAGTGAGGGAACTGAAAGCTGAAAGTGCAGTGCCACATCATCAATCTTTTCAAGTGTGGTAAGTCAGATATTTTGGGTGCCGATAAATATCTGAGGTTCTGTATTTCTCGAACATGTATGACGTGGCGACGCCATGGCCCTTGACACGTGTTAAAGCGCTGACAACTGTAACTATATTTCATTATTTTCTTCTCTTCCAAGTTCCCAACCACCGCTACCACAGTTTCACTTCTCTCATCCTCTCTCACATATCCTGATATCCAATGTGCTTCCCTTTTCCTTTGTTAATCTCCAATCATTTACTATGAAGAATTTCAGATCACCCCAAGTTCCTACTATTTCACCCAACGACTTCAAGCTTCCACTAAGTCACTTGCAGGTACTTTTCATTTCCGATCTCCTTAATGAACTCAGTTCATAAACATATGTATCCGTGGGATTTTTTTAATGAACTTGATAATTCCAAGAAAAAAGCTTTCTCTTCTAATAAATTTTTATTTGGCATTATTGTGTATATTTTATTAGGACCCTTTAGGGGAGAGATGCTTGGCAACAGAAGAATGGACCGACGAGAAACATAGCATGTATCTAAAATCTATGGAAGCATCATTTGTGAATCAGCTGTATAATTCCAAGCAAAATCTGGGATGGCGTTCCCTTAAAGCAACTCTCTCACACTCTACTCCCACTTCTTCTAATCAGGTTTATTTTCCGTTGTCTCTTGGCAGTTGCCCCAAATTAAAACAAAGTGTTATTTACTATCTTGTAGGAGGGGTAAAAAACCCGATATTTTAAGCTTCTAAGTTATGATTAATGCTAAGCTAGCTAAGATCACTTGTGTTTTGATGATTTATAACTCTAATTCTGTACTATAAGAGTGACTTGTTTGTGGACCGATGTACATCCTATTTGAAGTTTATTAGATAAAATTGGTGAATTGTAGCAGTTGAATCATGTGGGGGGTAATGGAAATTGGAAGAAGGCGAAATATGAGAGAGAGAAGGGGAAAATGAGTAGTAGGAGGAATGAAGGGCGTGATTTAAAGGTAGATCTATGCATTCAGCAGTTGAGCTGCTCAAGCAAAGCCACTAGCAGAGCTAGAATGTTAATCTTCAACGATATAGGTATTACTCTACAGTCAGTGTCACCCCCCTCCCTTCTATGTCACATAGACACATAAAAGGGCCTAATTAAGAAGTGTGTGTGTTTTTTGCAGAGATGACGGATCAGAACTTTGTTGATGATGATGAAGTGGTGGAGTGCTCCAAGAAAAATGTTAAAAAACTCAAGCCTTTAATATCCAACGCCTATTTGCGCCAGTGTTGAAGTGACAATCAACTATATATATCTTTCTGTTGAGAAATTTCATTCCATTTCCACGGATAATCTCAAGTTCTGGTTCTGAGATTATACTTGATCACTTGTAGACGCAGCACCGTTGGCCTATATTTGACTTCAATAAGTATGATTAGTAGAGGCATGCCTTTATACCACAGCACATGTTAGCTTGTATCTTCTGTACCAGTGGAACATTGTTAACGGAGGCACTTATCTGCTGCTTATGTTTCTATACATCTCTATTTTACAGTTTGCCTCTTATTAGCCCATCCTCATGTCTCTACCCCCCTTTCACCCAATCTAATGCATTTATCATATGTTTAGTGCTATTGTAGAGGTTGGAAATAATTCTTGGTCTAACGTGCAAATTAAAAGAAAGCTTTAAGCATTGTGTTTGAACTTTGAGGTCGTTCGAATTTCAAGGCCCAACAAATATGTATTTTCTCATTTTTGGCCTGATAATCTCTGAGTCTACAAATAACATTGCGTGTTAAAATATGTTTTTTTGCCCAAGTGGAAACTTAAAATATGTTAATGTAGTTGCATCTGAAAAACTACTTGTACAGTTGTACCTTAATCCATCTCCTCTTTTCCCACTTAACTTGTCTGGGAGTTGCACCAATGTTGCTTGCGAGACAAGACTTCCAAGGACGAGTATTTTTTAGGTGGAAGAAAATTACAAACACATTTTTGTATTTCACTTCTTCAACTTATGTTTGATTTCAAAATTATAACAGATAAATATTCTCAATTTTCTAAAATTACTTTTTAGTGTTGAAATCTAAATTTTAATTAAGTTAGACGGAACATTCATAACTTTTTTAAAAGTAGTTTTTTGGCCTCAAACACAAATTTTGTGTATGGAAACCAAGGTTTTATTTAAGGTTATTTTAATTTACAATTCAAGAAGTAGTTCCTTAGAATATATCATGTAAAAAGACTTCTTTTGTTAAAAGTTATGAACCCTTAATATTTTATCAAATATATATAAGTACAAATTTTGATTATTTTATCAAATATATATACTCGAACCCTTAATATAAGACTAAAATGATTTTATATAAGGAGTATTTGTAATAAATTTGATCTCCTCAATATAAGTACTCAATATTTGGCAAAGTATTTAATATAATATTCATTAAATATTTAAAGTATACAATTTATAAATAAACTAGATAAATACTTTAAGACGACTTAGTTTTGCTATCAATCTGTTAAAAAAAAATTAACATTTTATTTTGAGAATGAGAGCGAATATTTCTTAAATAATTAATAATTAATTATATGATTTTAAAAAATTAAATTCGATAATCATTCCACGAAATTTATACATTTTTTATCGGAAACGAAATTTATACATTTACAATCCCGTAAATTGAAGAATAACGAGAATTTAGGAAATATGTCTAAATTTCCCGGGAAGAATTTCAATTTGACGCGCAAACGTAAATGTCATGTCCCTCCCTATATTTTATGGACCGGTCAACAACAAACGATGTCGTCTAGTTGAACCTCCTCCTCCTCCTCGAACAACCACGTGGCCAACTCTCAAAATCCTGATCACTTTGAAGAATCCTCTACGTCCCATCTGATTTCAAGCTTCTTCATTTTTTTCGCCCCTCTTCTTCCTTCTTTCTTCTTCCCCTTGTCTCCTTCATTCTTCTCAACACAAAAAGATTCCATTTTTAGCTTCTAACAATTCACATACTCCAACTCCAACATCTCTTCTTCTCCGTAATTCTCAATTTTTTCATCGACCCAGAATTCGGATTATCTTGCTTCCTTGATTTGAGCTGTAAATTTATGTGTTTCTGATTTGCACCTACTAAGCTGTGCCCTTTCACTTAGGGTTCTTCAAATTTCCAGGATTTAAAAATGCCACCTTTTTTGTCTTCCTCAAAAGCACTCACATCCGTTGCATCACGTAGGATTGGTGTCAGGCAATTGGTTAGTTGTGGCACGAGTTTTGGGCAGCTTGGGAAACCAGATACGTGCCAATGTATTAGTACTATTGTGGGTGACCTGGACCGGTCTATTTTTAAACCCTTTGGTTGCAATGGTGATTCTTTATCTGTGATTGGAGGTTTGCATAAGAATAATTTTGTTCAGACTAGGCAGTTTCTTGGATGTGGAGATGGTGAAGAAGGTGTATTATCTAAAGTATATGAGGAGAAGATCGTTTTGGGGTAATGTGACTTTGTACATATTATGTTTCTCTCTAGATTGTGTTTGCTTTAGAATGAATGATATGAATATTCTTTGGTAGAATGGAATTTCCTTTGTGATTGTAGAGAGATTACAGGGTGTTGTTCATTAAGGGTCTGTTTAGATATGTCTTTTGGAAAAAAGCTGAAAAAACTCTTTTGAATAATAGATTCTGGAGAATAGCTTCTGAAAAAGTTGAAAAAAGTAGTTTCGGACAAAAACTAGGTTTTGTGCCCCAAACCTAGTTTTTCATTTAAAAAAACTATTCTAAAAAAGTTGTAAGTTTTTGTTTGATTTAACTGAAACACTTAGATTTTGACATAAGAAAAATAAACTATTTCTAAAAAAGCTGTGAGTGTTTATTTGTTCTGATTTCAAAACATAGATTTTATTTGAGCTCAAGCCTAGGTTTGAGGGTATGCCAAACAGACACTAATTCCTTTTCCAGAGGTTTACATATATTGCTACATGGGATGTATGTTATCTTTCTTTGTAATTCTTCCACTGATTGATTTATTAACTTTTGAAATGCATGTACTAGCCCTTGCTTTGTTCTGTTTTTTATTCTTTTTCGTAGTGCAAATTGGAATTTAGCTTGGAAATTAGTTTTTCAATGAACATGTAAGTTGATAGACTGTTGGACTTGTAGGTACTCTCCAGAGCAATTATTTGACGTTGTTGCCGCTGTTGATTTCTATCATGGTTTTGTGCCATGGTGTCAGAGATCTGAGATACATAAACACTATCCAGATGGATCATTCGATGCTGAGTTGGAGATTGGATTTAAATTTCTTGTGGAGAGTTATGTTTCCCATGTCGAATTGGAAAGACCAAAGCGAATAAAGGTAGTTATCCTATTATGACCCACAGCATGATAGTTTAGGCCTTTACGGGTTCTAGCTTGCTTTTGGTTACCCCTTTCTTCGTTTTATATTGTCTGGACTATCTTTATGACTCGTGACTAACTTGTTTTGTGATCTTAAGTTTTGATAAAAGGATGAAACTGATAGACCCGTTTTAGTCAACATACGATATCATTGTTAAATTTAGCTTATGCTACTGAGAGTAGTGCTGTACTTAAGCTACTGTGATCCATATACACTTATGAGCATAGATATGTGGTGCAAATGTTGGAAAAACTAATGTGGAACAGATGTCCTTGTAATTGTTGTGCCTTTCCTTCTTGTCATGATTTTCTGTCTCAATATATTTGAGATTTTATAATTCAGGAGGAAGAAAAAGTTGCTCTGCTAGTGTCTTTTAGTTTTAGATTATTTATTTGACTATGAATTGTTTCTTATTTTTTCTCTATTTTTACTCTTAATGTTTGTTGTTTGCCTCCAGACTACTGTATCACAGAGTACTCTGTTTGACCATTTGATAAACATATGGGAATTTAGTCCCGGGCCAGTTCCAAGATCCTGCAATGTTCACTTCTTGGTGGATTTTAAGTTTCAATCTCCTCTCTACAGACAGGTATAACTCATTGATTCATTTTTTCACCTCAGCTGTCATTTTTGCTTTATTATGGAATCAATTCTCCCAGTAATTTTAAATTGACTTTTGTTGAACCCACCATGCAATACTTGTCCATACCAAGCCTCTATACCCATCTTCATGATATAACTAACAACTACTACTACTTGATAGTGGATTAATGGCATGCATTTCCCTTCACATTGTACCCACATCTCTAAACATACTATCTCCATTATGGTTTCCGTCTCAATCAACATTGTCAAGACTGCAGATGCTGCTCTGGTTACTCCCGCTTCCTCCATTGATTTGCATCACGTGCTAAAATGCGATGCAATGTTAGGTGTTCATGGCATTGATCTTTTGAGTTTTGTCAACTTGAGAGTTCCACAATTTTACAATTTGCATTTCAAACTAAATCTTATATTATGATCCTGATGTAGAACACTTATTTATCCGAGATTTCAGTCCAAAATTTTAACATGAAAATACTTGCATTGTAGTTTGAATAGGTAATTGTTTAACCTTTATTCTCCCGCTCTTAAATATAAGATCATTCTGACTTTTTTTAGGAAGTTAAGAAAACAAATTATACCACTAAATTATGACACATCTCACATATAATTAGATTATAAATTAGTTTATAAGTAGAATAAATTAGTTTTGAGGACAAACTATAACCATAGACAATTTAAAGTGATAAATTTTGTATCCTTGATCTATCTAAAAAAGTTAAAGTGCTCTTATAATTAGGACTGGATGGAGTATAAGCTCTTTATTTCTGTTCACAATTGTATTAAGTACCCCGTATCACTATAGCATATTGAGCATCTTCATATTTAGACCTTTGAGTTATGACTATTGATTGATGGATTTTTGTTTGTGCTCTCAGATTGCTTCAATGTTCTTCAAGGAGGTGGCCTCTAGAATGGTTGGCTCGTTTACTGAGCGTTGCCGTTTGATATATGGACCAGAGACGCCAGTCCTTGAACATTCATATGGTGAAAGTGCCCAAAGTTATCCTTCACGTCGCGATTAGAACATAGTTGACGTCAATTCAATATTGGATCACGGATTGGGTGGCTTTTTGATTGTTGCCACTCAATTCTGTTGTCTTGTTTAATGTAATTCAAAGGCTAATTGTTGATCCATTTCTATTTAGAATGACATCAAACATGAGGCTTATGTATAATGTGCTTATGTATCAAAACGTCAATTGAAAATGTGGGATATCATATCATAGAAAGGGGCTGTCCCACAACTTGGTAAATCAAAGGTGGGCTCCCCATGATGTATTTCATTATTCTTACAAAAATTCAAAATGTGGAATAACATAGCACCTTTGTAATCCTCAATCACGGTTGATTAGGTTTGTTTTTGACGGAAAAGAAAAGAAAAATCAATTTGATCAAATAACCAAATATCTCCCAACTTGAAAAGGCATACTGAAATAATAAATTTTTTTATTTTTTATATGGAAATGAAATAATAATTTATTACGTTCCGAGCTAATTTTGGACACAGCTGAATTTTGTTAACAAAGACAACGTTTAAATTTAATTAGACTCTTTGACAATTTTAATCTAATTTTATTTTTAAATAATTACTCATATATCTCTTTTTGAATATAATCTGATTCCAAGCTCACTTAAGCTAAGATAGACGGAGCAATCTAGATGAAACTAGGCATCTCGTGCCCTTATGCCAAGGAGGGGTTGCTGATGACAGTGAGTCCAAGGAGTTAGTCATCTTAGCAAGCTAGTCCACCAAGGAATTGGCTTCCCTTGGAACTAAGGAAAAAGTGATTTCTCACTCTCTAGTAAGCTAAATACGAGCATCATGAATGACATCATAGTAGGGATGATCGTTGAAACCCCTCTTGTAATCAAATTTATCGCCTATGCACAATCTGTAGCTACCTCCACCTTTTTGAAACCTCTATACCAACATATATGGCGACTTTGAATAATGACCATTAGTTGTGCAATAGTTGAGGGAATGTTGGTAAGTTTACATGCAATCCTCTCCTATCACTCTATCTGCGCGTGCACATTGACTCCCTCTTATTCACCTTTTTTTTTTTTTGAATAAATCTTTATACTACTATATTACATAATAAAATTAGTACAAAGTTCAAACCCCTTGATCAAGATTCACCTATCCACCTAGTTGAGGATATGTGGATCAAGGATACAAAAAAGTTCGGATAAAGTGTGAGTCATCTTTGCTAGATAATTTCGTCTCATGCATGAACTCCCTATGAGTATAACTTGTCACTCTCTAACTCTCTATTTAAAAGTAATCTAACATCCTCTATAACGGGGTGATTGGCATCACAACCCTGATACAAAAATCTATGGTTTCAACACAATCAATCAGAGAACACCACAGAAATCTTAAATCCTCTTATTCACCCCTTCCATGAATAAGGTTGAGATGAAAATAACTAAATAAGTTAGTTTTTTATATTATGAACGCTCGTGCCATCTCTTTTTTTCACTCTATACTTGCCTCATATAATGTAACCCAAAATGCAAAGTCTCCCCTTTTAATCTTCCAGAAGCTTCTACAGGCTAATGTCAATCCCAATGATCTCACTTTTTCTTTACTTATAAAAGCCTTTGTGTTATCCTTCTCTTCAAATACCTCTATGATTACAGAATTCCAAGTTAGCCAAATTCAAACTCAGTTAGTGACACGTGGCATCACCCAATTTGTTTATGTAAACACTGCTCTTTTGGACCTCTATATGAAACTTGGTCTCATTAATTATGCCCACCAACTGTTTGAAGATATGCCCTTTAGAGATGTTGTGACGTGGAACGCATTGATTTGTGGATATTCAAGATTTGAGAATAGTTATGATGCAATTTCTTTATTTGTAGAGATGCTTAGAGAAGGTTTTAGACCTGATCATGCAACACTTGTTGGTTTGGTACCTGCTTGTGGTTGTTTTGATTTGATTCTTCAAGGAAGGTCCCTTCATGGGTTTGGAATTAAAGATGGGTTTGATTTTGATTGTCAGTTGAAGAATGCACTTTCTTCAATGTATGCCAAGTGTGAGGATTTGGAAGCATCAGAACTTTTGTTTGATGAGATGTCTGAGAGAAGTCTTGTTTCTTGGAACTCTATGATTGGTGCCTATGGTCAAAATGGATTCTTTGAAAAGTCAATGCTTTGTTTTAAAGAGATGCTAAATGAGGGCTTAAAACCTGGTCCTGTGACAATGATGAGCCTACTGTCAGCAAATGCTGTTCCTGAGGCAATTCATTGTTGCATTGTTAAATGTGGCATGATTAATCATGCTTCTGTTATTACTTCACTTGTTTGCTCTTATGCTAGGAAAGGGCTCACACATATGGCACAACTTCTTTACAAACATTTGCCAACAAACAACCTGATTTCCTTAACAGCAATCATGTCAAGCTATGCTGAGAAAGGTGATATGAAGTCAGTAGTTGGGTGTTTTATCCAAACCCAGCAGTTAGACAAGAAACTGGATGCAGTTGCATTGCTTAGTGTTCTTCATGGCATCACAGATCCTGCTCATTTTGCCATTGGGCGTGCTTTTCATGCTTATGGATTAAAGAATGGCTTGACCACCGATGATTTAGTCAGTAATGGGTTAATAAGCCTGTATTCAAAATTTGATGACATAGAAGCTGTTTTCTGTTTGTTTCTTGAGATGAGCTATAAACCTTTGATCACTTGGAATTCTGTGATCTCTGGCTGTGTGCAGGCTGGAAAATCAAGTGATGCCATCGACTTTTTCTACCTAATGAAAAGGTCTGGACAAAAACCTGATGCCACAACTATTTCCAGTTTACTATGTGGGTGTGGCCAGCTTGGTTACCTGAGGACCGGGGAGACACTGCATAACTATGTCATTAGGAACAATGTGGCAATGGAAGATTTCACAGTAACTGCTCTAATAGACATGTATACAAAGTGTGGTAGATTGGATTATGCTGAAATGGTGTTCAATAGCATCATTGATCCTTGTTTGGCGACATGGAATTCGATTATCTTAGGTTATAGTTCATATGGGATTGAACATAAAGCTTTCATTGGTTACAATGAGCTGCAAAAACAAGGGCTTAAGCCTGATAAAATAACCTTTCTTGGAGTTTTAACAGCTTGCGCCCATGGTGGACTTGTCTGTGAAGGAATAGAATACTTTCGGATTATGACAGAAGAACATGGCTTAATGCCAGATTTACAACATTATGCTTGCGTGATTGGTCTATTAGGCCGAGCAGGATTGTTTCAAGAAGCAATGGAAGTTGTTAATAATATGAAGATCCAACCTGATTCTGCTGTGTGGATATCATTGTTAAGTGCTTGTAGCATCCACCAAGAAATCAAACTTGGGGAATGCTTGGCAAATAAATTGTTTTTCATGGATCAAAGGAATGGTGGGTTTTATGTATTAATGTCAAATCTCTATGCAATTGTAGGGAGGTGGGACGATGTGGCAAGGGTGAGGGATATGATGAGAGACAGTGGAGGAGATGGATGTTCTGGAGTGAGTTTTATCGAAGTAACATCCATTGAGGACTTGAATAACAACATCCTGGAAATGGATGAAGTCTATTTGAATACAAATAATATGCAGCCCTTTTGTCTATGATATCATTTAAGTCCCTTACATGCTTTAGAATTATCAACATTTCAATTCCTATTTAAAAACAGCTGTTTTTGTCAATTTTGAAATGGTCTTTGAGGAACGGAAGTGTTAATAATTCCTTTGCGAAAAATTTGAATGTCACACCTTCAATTTAACTAGGATAAACTGTGTTAGTACCAAATATGAACTGAAAATTCATTTATTTCACCCATGAAAAAAGTAAGAGTAGGACGTGGGAGACGATTTTTTGCAAGATAACATGAAGGATGCTTTCTTTTTACATTTCCTATTTTTTATCCAATAAAATTGTGTGCTATTTGTTTAACGTTTAATAAATGTTAATAACACAATGAAAAAACTGTTATGTGGTTTAAGGTGTTTACCAAGTGTCTGTATAAGAACCACTATGGCATATTGATGCCACGGAAGTAAAGACACTGAAGAGTTGTGGGGAAAAAAAGCTGCTTAGGATTCTGTTGTATGCAGGAAGACGCAGAGGAAATAGTTAGGAACATTTGAAGAGGACAAAACTTTCATTAGATCAAATTTCATGAGGCTTCATAAAAGTGTCAATATAACTTAATCCTAAATGCAATTCAGAATAATCTTATCCTCTATTTTCCTACCAAGGATGATAATTTCATATCAGATTATCAATTAAACATGACCTTTTCAGTAAGACAAGGTATAATCTAATTAATAATACCTACAACAGTAACAGCGACAACTACCAACATGTACATGTTCTTAACAAATTCGAGAATTCTGATATATTTGTCTATAGTCTTCAATGATGAGGAGTAAGACAGCCACATCATTGTGCAGGACGTGATTTTCTTCTAGTAAAGAACATTAAAACACGTGGGAATAATGGCTTCCTTTTCTTCTTACCATTTTTCTTTTCTGAGGCTGATCCATTATCAGTGTTGTTTTCATCTACATTATGCAAAGAACTTCCTCTGTCAGGTGCTCCTTCAAGGAAGTTCAATTCCCTTGTCCTCTCAGAACTAATCGTAGCGCTTTGATTTTCCTTCTGCTCAAGTTCATATCTCCACTTTCTTAAGTCTTGTTCTACAGATAGTTTTCCTTCTGTTGCCTTTTCAGCTCTATCCATTGCCACCTTCAGATATCCCCTCATGACAGACATCTCTTGATTCACTTCTGCCAATCTCTCCAAGGTTTTCATTTCAGAATCTCTTGCCATCTCAATATCAGAATTAACAGCTTCAACCCTCAAATTGGCTTTCTCCTCGACCTCATGTATACGTTTGCTTAGTTCATAGTATTCCTCTAAAGTAAGTATCACCCCATTGGAAGAGTCTGCATCAAGGTTGTTTCTTGCTGCCTCACTCTCTTGCAATGCCTTGATTGTTGCTATTGCCAACATCTCAGAAGTCCTGGCTGCCTTTATCTCCTTTTGAGTTGCAAGTAATTTGCTTTCCACCGTAGTTGCTGCAGCCTTGGCTTGATCTGCCTCATCTGTTACTTTTAGCAGCTCTTCACGAGCTATTTGAGCTGATGAGTTGGCCTGATCAGCATCTTCAGCTGCCTGTTGCAGTTTTTTAGGCATCTCAGCCAATTTTTCTTTAGTTTCTTTCTCCTTCATTTGTATTTCAGCTACTTCAAATTTAGTCTTTTCTAGTTCTGCTTCAAGTGAAGAAACTGTGGTGGATGCCATTCCCTCTCTATGCCTAATTGTTTCAAGAGTTGATTTCTCTTGTTCAAGTTCTGATTTTAATGATGCAGCAGTCTCCTTCAAACAATTAAGTTCATTAGTTCGTTCATCCAAATTGGTCTTCACTTTCTCAAGTTCCTTTCTCCCTGACGCCACTATTGCCAATATTTCATTACTTGTCTTCCTCTTTAGTTCCTCTGGTTCTATTTTTGAAACTCCTTCAACATTGTTTTCTTGCTTCGATTTTGCTTCCATGTAAGCAGCTAATTCAGCCTTTAGATTATTCAACACAGCAGAGGCTATGAATACTTTAGACTTGAGATCCTTTGTTAATGAAATATGCAGGCTTAGTTTGTGGATCTCTTCTTCTATCTGTCTTAGTTCCTTCTCCCAGTTTTGAGAGTCTTGATCTCTAGCCATGATTGCTCCCATTCTTTTTTCATCAGCTTCCAAGTGTGCAGAATGTGCAGATTCAAATAACTCCTTTGCAGAAATTAATTCAATGGTCAATTCTTCCAATGCCTTCTCCACCTCTTTTGATCCTAGAACAGACTCTTCAGCTTTCTTAATAGCCACGTCTTTATCGATATGTAATGATGCATATTCCTTGCGCAATTCTCCCAACTCTTGTCTCACAAATGTTAGCTCAGAAATAGATGCTGTAAGCCTGGCTTTAGCAACTTCAAGTTGTGCCTTGGATGCCACGCTGGATTCATTTGCAATACCTTGTTCCAGTTCTTCAACTCTAAGCTGTGCAAGTTCGGCATCCTGTCTTGCCTGGCGCTCTTCTGTTTGTGCCCTCTCTAATGTTAGTTTTAGTTCTTCTATGAATCTCTTACTGCTATCCAACTCCGTTAATACTTGGAATTTTGCTTGTTCAGCAGCCTCAAATTCTTTTCTATACCCCGGGATCTCCACTTGTAATTTCTGGAGTTCTAGTTCTACATGATGGCGTCTCTGTACAACGAACCACATAAAGGTGTCATTTTCAGAAAAATTGATTGTGAGTACCAAGAATTTATCTTATGCATGGCAGGAAGTAAAGAAAATGAAGATGACATATCATATTACTCCAATTTGTTTTCTGGTGAAATTTATTTAAGTATAACTATGCATATTTAAACCTTGTTTCCTCCTTCCCTTTATTCCAATGTAGACTGATAAACCTGACTTCTTAGAAATAAGGCAAACAATTTTCCATTTTGACATCATAACTTGGCCAAAAGAGTGGAAGATTCTTGATGTAACTATCTCTCAAACAACCATTGAAGCTATAATCGTTATTTTTTCACATTTCTCTCATTGACACATATTACTTTGGAACTGACCAATAGATTTCTCTGCTTGTAAAGCACCAAGAACATTAAAATTTTAGCTAAGAGAAAAAATAAAGTAACCTGAAAAGGAACATGATGATATTAAAAGTTCAATGATACTTACTTCCACTGTTTGGTTTCTATGAGCCTTCCAATCCACAATTCCTCCATATTTGGAAACAGCTGCCTTGACAGATTCAATTGGAGCTGCTGTATCAATATCGCTTACTTGAATAGAATCTGTAGGAGTTTCATCTGTTCCCAATTCATCAGCTGCAGTACTGACAACCTGTACTTCAGGTGTATCTATCTGTAGCTCGTTCAGATCATCCTGCAAATCACTTGTAGATGAATTTGATATAGTAGTCTCATCTTGACCAGTCTTTTGCTCATTGTGGTCATTTTGCAAGTCCTTTGCTTCTGAAGATTGAGGGGATTCTACAATCTCATTGCGATTTTTAGTGTGGACCTTTATTCTAGGCAGATTGTTCATTTGCTCATTATGGACACTCTGCATATCTTGTGTTGCATGATATGAAGTTGATATGTTTTGGTTATGATCATCATCAACACTATGAGTGGCAGTTGTATTACCATCTTCTGTTCCATTACTTTCAACAACAGTTTCCTGATTGTGTATCTCTTGCACATCATCCATAGTATTTGAGGTAAGTTGATTAGTTAGAGCTTCAGTGTAAGAATAAATCGCTGGTGGATTTAATACTTCTGAAGTCTCTTAAGGTTGTTCTGTCTTTGGCTTCTCGGATCATTTGAGCATGCTTCTACACGAGCCATTGGTAAAAATCAGTTAGGAATCATAGAGTTGTCTTATACAGTATCAAGTAATGAAGAAAATCAAGCAACAACAAAAATGCAAAACAAGGGATTAAATTATCATGATTTCAAGATTAAGAATTACAATGTAAAATTTCAAATATAAGAGGGAATTCTATTTCTTAGGACAAGTTATCCAAATTCAAACATGCAAGTGGATTTGAACTATATCATCTATACATTCTTACAACATGAGTCAGCCTGGCTAAATAATGAAATTTCAATTCCTTAAGAGCTTTCCTTGATTTCTGTTAGGATATTTAACATGGTTTGCATAATGAAAATGTAACAAAGGTTATACATGGTTCGTTAGTTTGAGCCGTAATTAAATGGACATATATTCTCTATCTATAAGATCAATCAATACAAAAAAAAGAGGTTGAGATACAGATGTGACCGTTATAATTTTATATAAACAATGCAAATGAAAAATAGATGCCATTATATCCATGTATACTCATGTTTAGATCCGGACATGATAAAAAAATATTGGTTAACATATATGTACAACATATTTATGCATGGGATGGAGCATTAAGTCATATGGATCAAAACCTTGCCAATATTGTGTGATTGAAGAACAAAAGAGAATTGTGCCCAGAAAAAGAAAAAGAAGGAATGAAAAGAGAGGATTGATGATGTTAGGAAGAATGATGAGGTGTGAAAAGTGAGAGGAGAAACGTAGTGAGATGAAAAGTAAAATTAGAAGCTTTAAAAATAAAGGAAGGTAGGAATGTTGCAACTATATTTAGAAAAGCCAGGATGGCGGGAATGTAGGCACAGTTATGGGGCTATCAATCTGTATATTCTATGATTTCTTTCACTCATTTCCCCTTTAAGCCTTCTGTTTTCCATATCAATTTTCTTTTGGACTGATTTTCCATATCAAGTTCACGACCCACTTTCATTTTATTTCTTCTTCAAAAAATGAGTGAGTGATTATTTATTGCGGATCAGTATAGTGCATATCTTGATTCAAATAAGAATGCTGTTCAAATTACTTAATATGATATACTTTTTTTAAAAAAAAAATATCATTCATCTTCCTTTGTTTTATAAATCTTTCCTACTTAATTATTCTCTCCGGTCCTAAATATAAATAAATATAAAAACAATAAGATATTTGAAGCATTTATTATAGGTAGAAGCCATATGTGTACTATTTACGTCCCTCTGGAAAAAAAGAAAATGTGTATTCCTCTAGTATTAAATATAAAATTTAATTGACTTTTTTTTGCAAATATTAAGGAAGTAAAATAGATTATTTAAACATGACATATTTAATACTATATTGTTAGATTACCTATTAGTTTATAAGTCAAATAAACTTTGAAAAAAAATTTGAGTAAATTAATTTATAAATGACTTGTTTTAATTTTTTAAATCTAGAAAAGTCAATCAATTCTTATATTTAGATAATGAGGGAGTGGTTTTTTCACGTCATAACTGCAAAACATGTAGAATTCATTATAGACAGGACAATGCTCGATGATCAAGAATAATTAAGTGTTATTATGATCATCTTTCAAAGGGGCGCCTGTAGCTCAGTGGATAGAGCGTCTGTTTCCTAAGCAGAAGGCCGTAGGTTCGACCCCTACCTGGCGCGCATATTTTTACCCACTTTTAATGGGCCACTCTCTTTGACCCATTACACACATTCAATTTCTTTTTTGCATTTCTTTATTACTCGCTAATAAGGCATGGGCGGTAGGAATAGTGAATATATACTGCCAAAAAGATTAAAACTATACACAAACAAATAGTAATACTTTTGAAAGGCTAAAATATATTCATATCTATAAGGTCTAGATTGTCTTAATTTTCGCTGGCAAAAAACAAAGATTTTCATAAGTTTCAAGTTTTTTATTAAAAAGATCTGCTCAAATTAGGGTGGTCATAAAATTTAAAGCGATGTGATGAGCATTCAAACCGATCTAAGGAACACATTTCCCTATACAAAAGAAAGAAGGGCGAAGACCCAAAAATGATACATAACTATTGGCTAAAGAACAAAAATAGTACAAGGTACAAAATGATATCAAACTTTAATTTTATCATGTGATCAAAAATGATATTTTCACTAATATGACAATAATATTATACATGAAATGTCCAAAATGTCCTTATAATTATATAAACATTTAACGTGCGGCGATTAATTTATATGGGCATTTTAGATTTTTCATGTCTAATATTATTGTCATATAGGTGAAAATATCATTTTTTATCACATGATAAAATTTGGGTATCATTTTTTTACCTTGAAATAGTTATGTACTATTTTTGTTCCTTGACCAATAGTTATGTATCATTTTTGGGTCTTTGCCCAAAAAAGAATATGAGTAAAGAGAAGAAAAAACATATACAAACCATAAAAAGTTGACCATCTTTGATTTATTTAAAGTGCTAATACTTTTTAAAAAAAATTAATTGACACAGAATCTAAGACTTTCATATAAAATATAGACATATATGTTCAATTTATCTTGTTCATCTTTTTTCTCAGAAATAGTAATTACTACTTTATAAAGTATACATTCATATATCAGTAGCTAAAAAACTAGACAAAATAATGAGATTCACACGAGCACGAGTTGAATTGTGACCAATATAAGTAAGCTAAGACAGGTAGAGTCGATCCCACTTCATGAAGTTTCTTAAGGAATAAGCCTTGAGATTACTTCTATCCATGTGTGCGTGATTAAAATTCTTTTAGCTAAATCATCTTGATATTCAAGTATTTGTGGCTTTAATTTAAACCTAGTCAAACCTCCACATGTCCCACAAAAAAATTCGTGAATAATTAAAAAGCAGTTTAAATTCAATATTTAAACCTAAATATGCCATTCTTCCTATTTTTAGCGGAAATGGTATGACAAAATGCGTGAATAAACTGCTTTTTTTTTTAATTATAGGAATCTAAATATGCCATTCTATCCATGCCGGAAGGGACTTTTATGTCATACCATTTCCAAAAATAAATTAGGAAGAACGGCATATTTAGGTTCGTAATAAATTAAAAAAATATATTTATAATTAGGTATCTTGAACTAGCTAGCTAGGAAAATATTTTGAATGAAATAAAATTAAATCAATTCAAGAATAATGCGCATGATGTGAAGGCAATGGAAAGATCGAAAGTGCTTTATATAACGATAAGCACTTCAAAAGACAAAAATAACACCGAAAGATGCAACACAAAGAAAAGGTGGGCGATCGATTACCACTACTTGGGCAAAAAATTTCAACCAAAACATACACTGTACTGTAGGGGAATATATCCCATACATAGGTCATAGACAACACGTAATGAAGCACACATACATATCCAACGTGGAAAACGGGTGGTTTACGTAAGAGATCCACAACCCATGTAACCAAGACCCGAGATAGCTAGGCTGTATATATATTTGACGAAGAAAATGAGAGAGTATTATATTCAGTGCCATAAAAAATACTTCTATATAGAAAAAATGGGGTACATGCATATGATAGAAACGAAACACAAAGGGGTAATGACTGAGGGGAAAGTGAGGGAATTGCTGAGAGAAGCAGATGCGAACAGAGACAACAATCTGAACAAGGCAGAGCTAAGGAAGGCACTCGAGGAATTGGGGTCCAGGTTGCCTCCTTACAGGGCTTGGCGGTGTCTCCATGCAGCCGATGACAACCGTGACGGCAAAATCGACCCCTCTGAAATGGACCGTCTCGTTGATTACATCATGAAATGGTATCATGATCATAATCATTAATCCAAGTAATATATTAATCACCCTCATCCTTCATACATATATGACATGTCTAAATTGTGAGGGACGTATATAGCTGAAGCTTCGTCATGAGGATCAGAAGATATTATATTGCACTAAATATGTGTATCAAACCGGCCGGCTTTGCTTAATAATAATGATCGGTTGTGTTTTATCTTTTTTTTTTTTGTTATCATTAAGGGAAAAAGGGGATTCTCAGATAGTTCGTAAGCGTACATGCTTCGTGTGTTAATTATTTGGAACTCCCTGTTTTCCAAGATATTGTCATCAGTTAGTGTTATAGATAATTTTATCTCATCTTGTGTGTGTGTGTGTGTGTGTGTGTGTGTGTAAGAGTTGTTTGTGGATGGGTATTGCTACTTAAGTTTCTTACAAAATAATGTAACATATAATAATTTATTAGTGGTTTATTTATATTAACTTTTTTCATCTTAATTAGATTTGATCATGTCATTTTTCCATAAGCTAATTTTTATAAACTAATATATAATCTCAAGACACGCACATAAGTTCCTTACAAAATATTGTGTAACATAATTGAGTGGTTCAATTAACTTAATATTTCTAAATTAATTGACTAGGTCTTATTTACAGTAATTATTATTGGATGATGTAGTAGTAATTTGTAAGCGTACATGCTTCGTGTGTTAATTATTTGGAACTCCCTGTTTTCCAAGATATTGTCATCAGTTAGTGTTATAGATAATTTTATCTCATCTTGTGTGTGTGTGTGTGTGTGTGTGTGTGTGTGTAAGAGTTGTTTGTGGATGGGTATTGCTACTTAAGTTTCTTACAAAATAATGTAACATATAATAATTTATTAGTGGTTTATTTATATTAACTTTTTTCATCTTAATTAGATTTGATCATGTCATTTTTCCATAAGCTAATTTTTATAAACTAATATATAATCTCAAGACACGCACATAAGTTCCTTACAAAATATTGTGTAACATAATTGAGTGGTTCAATTAACTTAATATTTCTAAATTAATTGACTAGGTCTTATTTACAGTAATTATTATTGGATGATGTAGTAGTAATTTGGCTAGAAGAAGGCTAATTAAAAATCAACATAAAATTATATGTACATGTGTATAGATGAGATGAACGATTACTATCTGTTGATTGATGTGTTAAGCAATATTATTATAAACGGGAAAATACAAATCCTGGGACAAAAACTTATCTCTTCAACGAAAGTGATTAGAGCAGTATGTGAGGGGAAGTTTTTCTTAGGCTTGCCAAAAGCTTTTTTTTAAAAAAAAAAACTATTCCTAGGTAGGTATAAGCCTAAAAAGAAAAGAAATCAGTGTTGTTCAAAGTGGTTCTTGAATGCCTTGATTGAAAAATTTAACGAGGCAGCTCTGTTTTCGTATGCTTTCTCTTGTCTTAATTATTAAACCATTTTGACTTTTTCTTTGAGAAGTTAAATATGTTAAATAATTAATCGCTTAAAATGTTCATAGTTATATATATTTTCCTCAAAACTATTTTAAATTACTCTATAATCTAATTACAGATAACATAAATTTCAATTTAGTGGTCTAATTTGATTCCTTATCTTTTGAAAAAAAAAGATAAATATATATAGGACTAGAGGAATATTGTATTTTTGTCGTAACTGTGACACAAAACCAAGAAATATTAAATCACGATGAATACAGTAAAAATTGGTTCAAAGTAAGGAAAGGCGTGAGAGAGTGCGAAGTGGGTTTGATCATAGACAAAACGAACATTTCTTTGCATAGATAGTTGGTTTAACTTAATATAGCAGAAGCCTATCATTCCTCATGCATGCATATATTCAAATTATTCCCATAAATTATTGAGCTACAGATTCCAAAATATTGTGGCGAGAGAGAGTCTGGCGTCACTGATACTTGCGCAACAAACAACAACGTATCATCGAACGAGCATCTTTTAAAGCCGATCGAGAACTGCGTCCTTCAAAGTCTTTTATGGCCTGAGACTCCTTCAAAGTTTTTTTTTTACCTTTCAAGACTCCTTCAAAGTTCAAAGAATACTTTTTAGCGAATGTCATATGCAATAGATAACAGCTTGTCATGGAAGCCAGGGTAAACTTTTGTTATTATTTGAGCATGCATATCGTTTTGATCTTGCTCCCAGTTACGAAATATTGCACATACAAGCGATGAGTGGTCTATCGAGGGCTCTCTCTCTATTTATTTAGATCTTATTCATCCATCATTTTGATCTAATTTATAACTTTCTAAAAATAAAGAATATAATATTAAATACATATTTTTTATAAGACCAGTGGATCAAAATAAAAAATAAATAGATACCATTTTATTTAAATGGAGATGAAATAATGGGGAAATATATATCTCAATGGAGAGATCACTCACCCTTTGTTGTTAGGACTGAGAAAACTCATATCAAATTATTAGTTTGAGCAAATTAAATACTCTTATAATAAGGGACAATTGCACTTAGGTCCCAAATAATATACTCAATTTCAAAGTGGTCCCAATGAGATGTTAATATGTAATATTAACAAATATAATAGTCTTCATTAACACGTGGTAACAACTCATTGAGGCTTATTTGAAATTAAATCTCTTATTTGTAACATTGGTGCAATTGTCCTTTATAATAATCAACCATAAGAGTATTTTCTTTATGAGTGTAGAATTGAAAGTTGAATAAAATTACCTTAGTATGATATAAATAAAAATAATTATTGGCGAATTTTTTTTAGAAAAAAATTTAAGATCTCTCTCCCACCCCCTCTTAATAAAACATTCGCGTCCAGCCCGAGGTCACTCACAACTTGCCTAATTTTTATTAGCAAAAAGAACTTGCCTAATTATGTTTGTTTTACAATTCAAAATTTGAATATCTAATTCCATATTGAAAAGAAAAACGCTATTGTGGCGTGCCGTTGATGGAATGTGACCATTTAAGAAAAAAAGCCATTGTGGCGGGCGTGCGCTTTTATATTTTCTTTCCCGCCCGTTCTTTTTTATTTTTGCAATGCTATCGATCTCTCTCTTCACGACCCATCTCTCTCTATGTATCTTCAACTAGCTAGTGAGATATTTTAAATGAAATAAAATAAAATTAATTAGAGAATAACGGGTATGATGTGAAGTGAAGGCAATGGAGATTACAGAACGGAGTGCTCCAGAGATAACGATAAGAAAAGAATCTATCAACACTTGCGCAAAATCTTTCAACAAAATCGGGAATATATGTATCCCATAGGTCATCACCAACACGTAATGAAGCACACATATCCAATATGGAAAACGAACGGGTTAGGTAAGAGATCCAAAACCGATGTAACCAAATACCCGAGATATATAGCTAGCTAGACTGTATATATTTGTGTATGATGAAGAAAGGAGAGGGCATTAATTATATTCAGTGTCTTAAAAAATATATAATGGGGTTTAGAGCAGAAACGAAATACAAAGGGGTAATAAGTGAGGGGAAAGTGAGGGAATTGCTGAGAGAAGCAGATGTGAACAGAGACAACAATCTGAGCAAGGCAGAGCTAGAGAAGGCACTCATGAAAATGGGATCCAAGTTGCCTCCTTACAGGGCTTGGCGGTGTCTTCGGGAGGCCGATGACAACCGTGACGGCAAAATCGACCCCTCTGAAATGGACCGTCTCGTTCATTACATCATGAATTGGTACCATGGTCCTAATAATTAATCCCTTGTATCGACCATCCTCGTCTGATCTCTCATATATCGCGTGTGTGTGTGTGTGTACACATGTCTAAATTTTGAGGGTTACGTTGTAGCTGAAGCTTCATAATATATATAGGATCAGAAGATAGTAGTTACTGAATATATGTATAAATCGGATGTATTGTGTGTCACTTGCACGTAAGTCTATATGTTGTGTATCAAACAGGCCAACGATGCCTAATAATTAATCTCATCGGCTGTCTTTTACCTTTCTTTTTTGTTCATTAAAGGAAAAAAGGGGCTTCTCAGATGGTTCGTACGCAAGGCATAAATATATATATAGTGCATGGTTTCCTCATGCATGAATCTTTACTTTGTATAGATAGCCTCTCCCTCATCACTCAATAGACTCCCCCTTCCCCTGTTTTCCAAGGTGTTGTAGTTGCCAAACTTAGCATTAGAGATAATATCATCACATCTTAAATATTAGGATAGATTAGTTGTGGCTGAGTATGTATTGCTACTAAATATTTTTTTTCCATTTTTCATTGATATCATTTTTCCACAAATTAATTTTTTATAAGCTAAAATATAGTCTGACGACACGCAAATGAGTTCTTTACAAGAAAATATGTAATAAATCATAATTAAACGGTTTATCTAGCTCGACTAAAATACCAGATGTAGTAGTAACTTGGCTATCAAGAGGCTAATTAAAAAGCAACACAGAATTATATGTATGTGATGCATGGGAGATCGACTAGTTAGGCATTTAGCTTACAATCGGTTGGTTGATGTGTTAAACGACATTATTACTTCAAGTAGAGATGTACAAATATTGGAAAATGCATTTGTTATTAACACAGAAGCTATACTATTGGGTGAAGGTATAAAGATCCAAGCGTGTAGTTTGGTTTAGGTACACCCTAATACTTGAATGTTTTTACTTTAACGTGCACATGTAGTTATTAAAATAAATCAAAAGTGTCCATGCATGTGTCATCAATATAAACAACACGGTTAAGTTTTTCAAATTAAGTGAAAATAAAATGTGCAAAAATGTCCATGTAATTTGGCTCAAAGTGCACCAAACATCACCACAAGCTTTTTTTTTTCCAAAAGTGTCCACATATAGTTATGAAAATGGTTCTTTTCAATGTCTATGTTGTTACTTTACACATGTATGTTAGGCAAGTTAAGAGAAATACATAAGAGGGTGAATTGGGTATTTTAATAAAATCCCTTTCAGAAAATTAAGTTTAAAAGCAATTTTCAAAAAAAAAAAATCGATAGAGGGGAAATAGAGTATTGAAACCCAGAATCATAGTGTTTTAATACTGGTTCCTTCCAAATATATTGACCTTTAAGAATGGAATTGAATGTGGTGAAATGAACGCTACAAATGTTTGAAGATGAAAAAAATATTTGCAAAAATCACAACCATATTAAGTAACGTAACGGCATAGGTATGAGAAAACCATTTTGGTAATTAACAACCAAAGCACTTTTGAGTCGAAAGAGTTTGGGGTATTGGGTGTACTTTGGATCAAAATATAAATATTTTTTCACATTTTATTTTGCTAACTTTGAAACTTTAATGTTGTTTGTGTGTATATATAGATGATATGAGCACTCTTGACTCATTTTATTTAGTGACTACGTGGCCACTTTTTGGGGCAAAAATTTTTACAGGCTTATATGCACTTTGAATTAAATTACATAATATTTTCATACTTTTACCCAAAACTATTTACTTTTATAACTAAACTAATTATTGAATACCTTAATTCTAAGAATGGATGTATATATTATAAAATTTTAACGAGGCAGCTTTGGTACATGACATTTCTCCTCCCCCGTAACTGAGTGAGTACGTACAGAAGAAAGAAAGATTAAATCACAACTGTCCGAACTAAGGAACGGCGCGCGTTAGATAGTACTTAGTGGGGTTTGATCATAGACAAAACGGACATATATCTTTGCATAGATGATTGGTTCAAATTAAAATAGCAGAAGCTAATTATTATTCCTCATGCATGCATATATTCAAAGTACATATACTGTTATCAGTCCAAAAAAAAGTACATACTGTTATGAGATTCCATAAATAATTGAGCTACAGATTCCAAAATATTGGGGCTAGAGAGCGAGTCTTACGTCACTGATACTTACGTAACAACAACACGGAATGTATCTTTTTGAAGCTGAGAGTGAGAACTGCCTCTCCTTCAAAGTTCAAAGAATACATTTTAGTGAATGCCATATGCAATAGATATAAGCAATTAAGGATTTAATAGCTTGTCATGGAAGCCAGGGAAAATTTTGAGCTGGCATATAGTTTTGATCATGCCCCTATGTTATGTAAAATTGTAAATATTGCTAAAGCGATGAGTGGATGAACAAAATATTTACTGTTTATTATTAGCGTCGGTAATTTCTTATCTGCACATTGAATTTGTTATTAGAACTGACAGAAATCAAATTCAGTTTATGCCCGTCATATTTAATAAAAAGGACAAACATGACTTCGGATTTTCTTTAATTTTCTTCTTTTTAATCATGAAACATTCCTTACTGATTTTAATGGTCTTTTTTGTGCCACCTTTCGTTTATACAACGATGTCGTGAAGATTGCGAAGCATATTTGATTTTTGATTCATTTGAAGGACAACTCATTTTTTTGTCAAAAGGGCGACTCCTTTTCTCGCCTCGCCCTATAGATGTGTAAGTGTGTGTTCCACATTATGCATGAATATAATGCTCTCTCACGTCCACTAGTTCTGTCTCTGTTTTGAGCAAAAACAGTCATTTTTATTTAGGCTTAATAATTATATTCCATTTGGTTATTGGTTAGAACATTTCTTTACCAGGCCAGGTGGTTAAATTATTTAGAACATATAGAAAGAACACAAGCACCCAATTTACAATAATTAAGAGGATAAAAAATCTTAAAACTTTGATATATTATTAATATTCATGTATACGAAATAAAGGAATCAAGCTAGCATTAAAACAATTTATTTTTAAAATCTCAAACACATCATTATTTGAGCTATAAATTTATGAAGGGGGCTTATAATTTATCACACTATTTTAATTTATAACATTGCTAGGGCGAAAAATATTTTCATATATAAATATCGGAAATACTTGCTATTTAAAAGCATGACTTAACAAAATTTGGAGGAATATAATATATATATAATGGAGAAATAAACGTGCTCTGTTAAACGTTTTCCATATATGTTTTGTCTCCATTTTTGTTTGATGCGCCCCTCCAAGAGTTCAAGGGATAATAAGGTTGAGAATCAACGCTAGCTAGTGCAGTGATCGGCCGTTTTTCCAAAGTAATACGAGTATTATAAAATATCTTGTTTGGACAAGATATCCATCTATCCATCATATATTCCATGAGTCTCCACTAGTAGTGATGATGAAGAATAATGTGCCTTTATACGTAGAGATTTACACACACATATAATGAAACTTTAAATGACAAAGAGACTACATATTATTCTTTTTTTTAAAGCATATTATTATTCTACATCCACTACAAGAATATAGGGACATTTTCGTGGTTCAATTTATATATATTTTCACGTAACAACGCGAAAATAACATGTTTTCGCACTTATCTTAACTGTGAAAATACATTGTGAGAAAACTCGGTATTTTTGAGTAACAAGACGACTGTGAGGAAGGGTAAACGAAGCTTATTTTCAAGTGCATTCGTGGAATAGAAATTTCGTAATCAATAATGTTTTCGCGCAAAATTGGACAATATTTACCAAATTTTCCCTCAAAACCGCCCAAATATGGTACTTACTGACTACATATTATGCTTAACTCTTTGATAGGCCTCAAAATCTATTTCTATTCCAAATCTTTCGTGCTGTGCATACATAAAACAATGAATTAAATCATATTATATCATGATGGTTTCATAGATATCATATTCGTGATCATAATTATAAAACTAGCATTATTTTCACTGTCTATATTTGTTTATGTTTATCTTCACTTTTTGCCAAATATGTTTTTCAACAAAAATATTTCTTTCTGGTCTTCAACTTTATTATAGAATAATACGTCCATCTATTCAAAACTATCTGCATCGATATTATATTACAAGCGTGCGCAAATGATTGGTGCTTAGCTTTAATCATATAAAAGTGGAGTCTTTATTAATTTGTGTGTAATGTTTTCACTTAGACGTTATTAGACGTTATTAGAACTATGTAATCTTTTCATGAATTAATATCATTTTGCTCATATTGACCCAATTTGGCCCTGCACGGTTTTACCTTCTTAGGCTGTTTGAATTATTTTCTATATACTATGCCCTGCACGGTTTTACCTTCTTAGGTTGTTTGAATTATATTCTATATACTATCCGTTGTCATACATATATATAATACTGTTAATATAACACTTGATTAAATTTTTTGGATATATATATATATATATATATAAAGTAAATTAAATCAGGTACTTGATCATAAGATGCATAGTATATTATTTACATCATTTATTAGCAAATGAGTCAAACAAATAAGTCTTAAAAAATTTAGGTAAATCAAATCATAAATAATTTATTTAATTTTCTTAATATAAAAATTAGATCTATCTCATACATTACTAAATATGTATGAACAAAGTCACAGAATAAAAAATACATGAACAAACTCTAGTGGTGCCGTATAGTATGCATAAAATGATCTCTTTTGCTATATATTAAAGGCTGCACACATGCTGTAAGTTTGAATGTAACCAATTCAATGATATGACTTCATGTAAATGAGAGCCAGGATAGAGAGTTTGGTGCAAGTGCAACATCCCATAAATCACAGCAAGACTAGAATTTCTAGTAGTTATAAGAGAAGGGTACTACTTTATGTCCAAAAAAAAAAAAAAAAAAAAGAGAAGGGTACTACGTAACCCCAAAAACTGTGGAGAGATACGAAAGGTAGCCATCGACCTATATGATAAGATTCTAATATGATAGGCCGGAGAGAATATATATAGTCCTTGAGAACGAGAACCTTTAAACGGAAACGGGTCAAGGTCCGCAACCCGGGAAGTGGCTATATATTAAGAAGGAAATAATATCGAGTATAGAACTAGAAGCATATAGGCACATAGAGTGAGATATATAGATAAAAATGTCACTACTGCACATGCTACGCAAACGTCCAAACAGGGTCATGGAGAAAAGCATGATGAGTGGAGATAAAATAAGGGAGATACTGAACAAAGCGGACAAAAACAAGGACGGAAATATTAGCCGAGCAGAGTTGGAGGAAGCAGTGAGGGAATTGCATTCGAGGTTTCCTCTGTTCAGGAGCTGGTGTGGTTTGCAACACGCCGACGCCAACAACGATGGACAGATCAACCCCTCCGAAATGGACGACCTTGTTCGTTACCTCTTGAATTGGTACCATGATAATAAGTAATGAACACTAATCCATATTTTATGTTCTCTCTAGTGTTGTTTATTCCTATGGGCCTATGGTCCAGGCCCAATAGCGATGTGACCTAGAGTTATATTGAGGATTAGTTACGTACCCTAACTAGTGTTGTTAATCAAGTCATCAGTGCAATAAATTACTCTCTCTAAGACCAAATCCCTACTTTCTAGTCATCTCATTGTATTATTGTATGTGTCATATATGTCATTGTGTGTTAGTATGTAATGTGAGTGTTGGTATGTATTTGGCCATGGAGGCGGATTCGGTTATAAATTCATCACATCGCCCTATCAAGTTTTAAGATATATATGAAAATTCCAGTTTCACAAACACTTTCTATTAAAATATTATGGGTTAATATGCAAATCCACCTTGAAGTATACCGAAAGGTGCAAATCTCCCCCTCATATATTTTGAGATACAATTTTAACCTGGAAGTAACAATTTAATGCAAATTTACCCTTATGTTAGTTAAAAGTGTTTATTTTAATGCAAAATGACCTAAATGCCCTCATTATATCCTCTCTTCTCTTCAACTCTCTCATCCCAAACCCCAACCACTATCGCCACCACCACCTCCGCCCAAACCCCCCAGCTGTCGCCCCAACCACCCAACCACCACCACCACCACCCCAACCCTCCCCCCGCCACAACCACCACCACCGATATCACCTTGCTCTTGTTGCACAAAGTTCTCACTGAACATCACACCGAGCATTAACTTGAACATTCAATTTTAATCGTAGCTTCTTTTTTACCTGTAGGTTATTGTTAGACACGTCTATAAATGAGTTATCTGTTAATCACAGTCTCTTTTCTACCCTTCACCACTACATTGGAGCATCATTTCAAATTCAAATATTAAAAGCAATAAATTAATATCCAGTGGAAGAAGCATATGGAAAGGGAAATTAGACAATGGTCTCAGACAAATTAAATAAGGACAGTAACTAAATGTAGAAGGTATGAAAAGCCAAAATAAGAAGTGGTGGTGGTGGTGGTGGTGGTGGGTGGGAGGGTTGAAGAGAAGAGAGAATATAATGAGGAGGGCATTTAGGTCATTTTGCATCAAAATAAACACCTTTAACTAACAGAAGGGTAAAATTGCATGGAAATATTACTTCCAGGTTAAAATTGCATCTCAAAATATGTGAGGGGGAGATTTGCACCTTTTAATATATTTCAGGGGTGGATTTGCATATTAACCCAAATATTATTTTAGGACTTTATCCATAGGCAGAGGGTGATCGATTGTGCATAGATCAAACTAAAATAATACTCCTTCAATCCGTAATATAAGAATTTATCCGCCAAAACATGCTTTGTGAGAAATCATGTATAAGTTAAGTTAATTTGGTGTCTGAAATTAATTTTTTTATACAATATTGCTCATATTTATTATGATACCATTAAGAGAGAAAAATACATAGATATTAATGAGTATGAAAGAAATCTAGAGTAAAGTATGAAACAAAACATTAAATGAAGAAATAAATTCACGATGAGCTCTTACATTTTGAACAAAACAATTTAAATTTTGGACTCTTAGAGTGAGTAGCAAGGTAAAATGGGTGAAGCAAAGTAAACTGTACTAAGAAGCTGGAGCTAGGAGTACATATTTTTGCATTTTTGTGTACCTCGAAGCTGAAGCCAACTAAATGGCCACAAGAGATCTGTTCTGTTCAATCTTTTTATACATACAACACTTCTTTTTAACATGTTCCATTTTTTTTAAATTATTCATATTGATACTCTTTAATAATTAAGAAAACAAGTTAAGTTAAAACACTACTAAAGATATGCTATTTCCCAGCTTTCAAAACTATGAACGGTGGATAGGAACGCGAGAGATCTACCCCACCATTCTTGTAATAGAAACAGGGGGATAGGTTAAATTAAACCTACCCTGCCGTTCTTGAGCATTTAATTTTTGTTAGACCTACATAAACTCGAGAGCCCAAAATAAGCACAACTGAGCAACGAATATTCGACCAAAAACACTAAGTCTACTTCCCATCTTTGAGCACCAAAAATATGTCAAATGCTCCAACAAATATAAAAACCAAGGAAAATGTGTTAAAAATGCATGAATTCCAAAAGGTTAATAGGTGTGCACCAGTTGGTTTAATTATACCTTTTGCTATGCGATTCACTCGTGGCCTTGATTAGTTAGATCGTATTGCCGGTGCTATTACTTTAAAAAAAAAATTAGAGTGCTCAAACAAGTTTTTGTTATATATAGATATATTATCAATGAAGCAAGTATAACAATAAGGCTAGTTGGTTTATCCATATTAAAAACTGGTAGCTGAACTTTAGATCGAGTCGGTCGGTCTGTCTTAGGCGTGCACCAGTTGGTTTATCCCTTTTTCTTGCCATGAACTCATGGCCTTAATTAGTTAGATAGTATCACAGGCGCTATTGTTTTGAAAATAGTAGAGTGTCAAAGTTCAAACAATTTTTTTTGCTTAAAGTCTTCGGTATCCGGCCCTTTCGGGGAACCGACTAATCCGAAGTCGTCGCCGGGATTCCCCATTTTGGGGTGACGACTTCCCAAGGGTTCGAACCCATGACTTGGTGGGTACGCGGTGCCTTACATTCCCCTTTACCAGTTGGAGTTCAAACAAATTATTGCATGCTATATATAGATATACATTAATGAAAGTAAGGATAATATATATTACAGGTTTCCTGTCTATTTGCGATATTCAGATCAAACTAACGACTAATTGGGATAATTGGGGGCATATATTACATAGGTAGTGGGGATAATTGAGAGAGGTGGTGGCAAGAGTAAAATTGTTTTTTAAAAATAATACTAGACACACCTGAAAAAATAATCTAGGCCACTGTACCAACCTTAACTTTTTTTATACTCCCCTTTTAAGTAATTACTTAATACCTTCAAACTTCTAAAATCCATAATGACAAAAGAGTATAATCAAATTATATACGAGCATTTCGGATGAAGACAGCTAGTGGTAATCACCATTAGAGCACAAAGAATACTGAGGAGAACACGTGATAAACAATAAGTGTTCGTTGTAGCCGTCTGTCTCAATTGTACTCCCTCCGTTCTTAAATATAGGACCTAGATGACTTTTTTGAAAAATCCTAAAAAAAGCAAAAAATAAGTTAATTATAAATTAATTTACCTAATTTTTTCTCTTAAACTAGTTTATTTTACCTATAAGCTAATAGATAATCTAAAAAGATATCAAATATGTCATCATTTAATAACCTATTTCGCAACCTTAATCTTTCAAAAAAAAAGTTATCTAGGTCTTATATTTAGGAATGGAGGGAGTATTATTTTGTACATGTATGTTCCTCCAAGAGTCCGTGGCAGCATATAAACTTCAATTTTCGAATAAATCACAATATTATGCTCCCACAAAAAGTTCATCTATCCATATCTTACCATATATTCTACGACCAGGTGACCGAATATTTTATTAAAGTTATGTTTCATAACAATGTATATATCAAGACAGACCTACTTTATTTTTTTTAGGAATAGATAGCTGATGAACAATACTGTCGTTGGCTATGATTTGAAAACATACATTGATAATTTATTTATCCTACTACATATCTATTTATTTAGGAAAAGTTATAGAAAATATTATAAATATCAAATTATCAAAATCAGTTTTGTTTACTATTCCTCTATTCCTAAATATTGAACTTTTTTCTTGGGAGAAATTAAGGAGGATAAATTAATCAGTTAATCATATATAGCATATTTTGTATAATATTATATTATATGTTGTCTTGTAAAATATGTTTTCCCCTCCAGATATTTATGATTATCATCCTCTGTTCTTCCATTCGTTTAGCATAACACGTCCGCCACTATCAATTAGGCGATGATTACGAAGAATATAGTATAAAGATTGATAAGATGTTTTAAATGATTTCAGGCATATCAAGTAGAGTATTAGTAGCTTCCCTCCTTCCTTTGACCCGATTCCGCCCCTGGCTCCACCTGCTCTAGTATGTTAGTAACTTGGTAATAAATAATACATATCATACTTAAGTGGGCAGTACCCAAATTTTTCACTAAACTAAAATTCGCTTGCTATAAACCCAGCGTGGTTGGGTAGTGATTACCTCACTCCACCGCTTAACTAAAGATCTCGAGTTCGATCTTTGGGAATGCAATCTGCCCCTTAACCAACACTTTACCCTTAAGTGGAGACCCGATACGAATCTATATTAGTATGAGCTTGTTGAGTTCCTTGTGACATTGAGGGTGAACTAGGATATCAGATTAAAAACTCAAAAACTAAATTCGCTGACCATAAAGAAGAGACATATTTCATGTGAATTGAGAGTCAGAACGATTGATGTTGCATGTGATATAGAGTATATGACTAGACTGTTACCAACAAAATATTATGGTCATAGATAGCTAGAGTGAGTTCCTTGATGAACAAGGTATAATAATAAATAATATCATAAAAGGATAAGTATAGCCATCTAAGATGCTGGTACATAGAAATGGGTCGAATCTACCTATGACCAAGATCCATGACCCTAAATAGGGGTATAAAAGGAGGAGAAGCAAGGAACACAAGAAGCAAGAAAATCAATTAAGAAGAAAGAAGAAATATAGTGAAAGGAGAGGAGTGAGAAAAATGCCAGTGCATATACCCATAGTGGTAGCCCGATCAGTGATGACAGAGAAGCAAGTGATAGAGATATTAGCCAAAGCTGACAAGAACAAAGATTATTGTATCACCATGTGTGAGCTGAGGAATGCTGTGAAAGAAATCGGTTCACGCTGGCCTTGTTTCAGAGCTTACCTTTTTCTCCAAACTGCTGATTTTAATGGCGACGGAAAAATATCAGGCAAAGCCGAAATGGACAAGCTTGTTGCTCTTATTCTCAATTGGTACTACCAGAAATACTCATAGGCTCATATTTAGTCTTTATATGTGAACGTGTAGTGTTGTGTGTTGTCTGGCAGCTAATGCTATAAGAACCGGAGGAATCCATGTAAATCCTCTGTGTTGTGTCGTGTGTAGTTGTATTATCTTTTGTTTACTCTTTTTCAGTAGTTTCTTGTGTTGTTATCTAGTGCTCTTGATGTATATATAACAAAACTCTGTCTTTTGCCCCTGTTATTCTTTAACTTTGTCTAAAATGAACTCTTATTATCATTCATTCAGTGATTCTTCTTCTCGACCAAAGAATAAAAGAACAATCAAGAACACGGGTTTTCATGAATTCTCGTCCTTCTTCGATTTTTTAAGGAATTATTCAAATAAAGTAGTATTTGCATGGCTTGTTTAGCCTAAAAAATTATACAAGATCCACCTCACATGTTTACCTTGTATATACAAAATCACTGGAAATAAATTAGCTGAATTTTTAAATATAACTCCTATGGATACCCCTAACATTTTAAATTTATTTAAATTGTAAATATATAATGATAATTTTGGATCAAAAATAGAATTTGATATTTAAAGAAGATTGTGTAAAAAATCCGCTCGCTTTGATAAAAATTATAAAAGAAGTGATGATAGGGTCTAATATATAAAAAAGCTTGCAATATTTTAAATTTAAGGTTTAAAATGTCAGAAAGTTATATACAATCATACCATTGTTTAGGGGTTTCATACAAGTTAAACTTAAACGGATGTCATGTAAATTTGATGGGGTGTTTATTGCAAGTCCGATGTGATAAGTCCTGTCAATAATATTGATAACAGCAAGTTAAAGGTAAAAGTCCAATTATGATAAAAAAAAAAGGTAGAAGTCCAAAATAAAAAGAATAAAAAATCAGTGTCATTAACAACTGCCTCAAAGTTTAGGGGATTTTAAGAATTTAACCTATAAATCAACACAAACAAGCATATTTCAATCGTGTGGAGTATGTTTTATTCGTTCGATGAACTGATTCTTTTGACATGTCTGCTCGTACACACTCTCTCTTCCATTATTAAACTTAGAACGACATTGTTTTTTTTTCGATAAAAAACGACAGTATTAAAGGACATTGTGTGAAAGAGCAGTAAACCAAATATTTAATTTATCTTTATCAACCTTATTCTTTTTGTTTACCTTGTTCTTTTTTTCTATGAATGGTTTATGATAAATATTCTGTTTTCTTTTGAATTGATACAATTTTGGTAGATGAAGTTGGCTTAAATATAAGACATTTTCCCAAATTTATATTTTCCCCCATATTACCCTTGTGAATTCTTCTCAATAATAAACAACAGAGAGGGTGGAAATAAAAGTAAAGGTTTAATGTATTTTCAAAATATCATGCTACTTTAACTAATTAGCTTATATATTTAATCTAATCAAATTAGATAAATATATCTTCTATTTAGGATATGAGGAGGTGGTAATTTATTTGATTTTAATGACTAATTTGACTCCCATTTGAATGAGGTTAATTGACTGGCCTAACTTTTAGTTTCTTGGTTTAAAGTTTAAACTTAAGGTTCAACAATATTCGGCTCAAGCTAACCCAAAGGCCCAAACTGTCGTATTGAAAAAGAAATAAGCACAATAAGCGGCTGAGCCCCCAAACCAAAAATATTATCCAGAAAACAATCATTAAGTTATTTAAACACCAAAAGTAATTAAATAAACATGCAGGCAAATAAAATAGAGAAATATATGTGCTGTGTTAAACGTTTTCCATATAGTAAGTATTAAGCCTTCAGCCCAAAAAACAAAATCATCAAAATTTACTTACATTTGTGCAATTGTACAAGCAAATATTCCAATAGGAAATGTGTGTGGCGGATGGATTTATCTTCTCTTCAGGTTTATTGGTGCTGGCAAAGTGTGGGCTTGGAGATAAATCAAGCCCATACATTTAACGGTCAATATCCCCGAATTACAGTCTTGCTTTTTTCCAAGGGATAGCAAAACGCCTAAACTATATTATATACAGGAATTTGACTATTTTTGTGGTCATGCGATCACTATATCATACTATCACTCCCACAAGTGTTTCATGGGATCACTAAACTATACTGTACACAGAAAAATAGCAAAAACAAAGGCGATATTCACATCATCAATGGGGGGAAATGTTTATCTTAATTGTCAGAACGGTAAGAAAGTGACAGTCTTTCATGAATATGCCATTCATCAATTTCTTACTTCTGAGTGATGTTGCGTGTCAGTAGTCCAATAAGAGGCTCATTGGCCACTAGAATTACCTACATAATACCGGACTTATCAGAAAAATTTACCATAAAAAGTCATGTGAATATGCACAATATTATAAATATGCACTGATATAGCAGAGAAGTAAATGATAATGTTTTAAACCAAGCATGTCCTTAGGCGGGTTATATAATCTATAACTAGCTGTGAGCTCTTTGTGCTTGTACTACAGTAATACTCCCTCCGGTCCTAAATATAAGACCTAATTGACTTTTTCTAGAAAATCCTTAAAAAAGCAAAATAAGTTAATTATAAATTGATTTACCTAATTTTTTTCCCTTAAACTAGTTTATTTTACTCATAAACTAAAAGATATTCTAAAAATATATCAAATATGTCATCATTTAATAACCTATTTCGCAACCTTAATCTCTCAAAAAAAAAGTCAATTAGGTCCTATATTTAGGACCAGAGGTAGTATGAGTTTATCTACATTCCATATTGGTTACAGATATTCGTTTGATTCCAACTTTGTTGAATCAATTCTTCAACATAAAGTCACATCAAGGGTATCTTCTTCAAACCAGTTGAAAACCAACGAAGAATATATCTACAAATATTTCCTCAAACTAAATTATCAGATCAAAATTTTGAACACTGCATGTGAAGCTGAGATTGAAATTTACCCAAGTAACTCTACAAGCAGTGCAGTCCGTACACATCGCTAAGCATACATGATGGTCAAGCATTAAATGCCAGAGTTGGAGTGCCCTCTCATATATCTATAGATACAGGAGGTAGCTTCCAGAAATTCCATGTGTTGAAGTCCTCCTGCAACCAATGTTTGGCAATAATGTCACAAAAAGATTTTGTATGAGAAAGAAGTTAGTAATGAACAATTCAATAATCACCTTATTTGCATCTAAAAAATATGCAAAGAACAAAGGGAAAAGTTACTTAAGAACTAAACCTGCTCAGATGAGGTCGTAGCAGGAAAAATTCCATTTACGAGAGCATGAAGAGAAGTATATGATTTTGTATCAAGACGACGGTTCACAGCAATCTCTCCCTGCACATGTAGACATGAAACCAAGTTTGACAAACTGAAGTACTGCAGGAAGCTTTAACTTTTGTTTATTATATAAACACATGAAACATTTATTTACCTTAGGATTAATTATAAATATTTTTCCTTTTGGTATTCCAACCTTAAGGTAGCTGATTTCGTCAGTGTCCCTATTTCCAAAACCAGCATAAAACGGATTGCAATCTGAAGGAAAAAGTGCTTTGATATCCTGTAGGTATTAAATTGAACGGATCATTAATAAAAAGATAACCATACTGAAAATATCAATGCCTTGTCACTTTAATGCGGGAAACTAACCTCTAAACAAGCAATTTTGAATTCATGTGGAGCCCTTCTGATAACTGGATATTGAGAAGCAGGAAATCTTAGTTCAAATATTGTACTACTGTGATATATGTGGAGTGTAAATCAATGTTCTAAATAACTAAGGAATCAATTTACAAATGGGTATATAAAACATGGCATGTACCACGGGTCATCTTTCACATTGAAAAAAAAACTGGAAGACAAAGCATGATGTTAAATTGTTTGGTAAAAAATTATAACTCCTAAGGAAATTCAGCAACTCTTTTCCCTTTTCTTCTTCAAGATTCTATATATCAACAAAGAGATGCCTGCCCCTGTAATAATTTATTTACCATACATACAAAAACATGATCTGACAAGTGGTGTGGGAAGATTGATTGTTATATACATCACGTGGAAAACAACAACTCACATAAAAAAGATAACAGAGAAAACCAGAATAAAAAAAATGGAGGAATAGCAGATTAGTCACCTTCTCGATATAGAGAGGGAAAGAGTCCATCTGGGGAAATTAGAACAGGACCATCAGGTAGGACTTTCCCATTCTGCATATGCAAAAATAATAAAAATATTATAAAAATGTTGATCATTTAATTATTTTGTTTATATTTAAAACTAATTTCTCAATTTTATCATCACCTGCCTAAGGTTGAATAGAAATTGTCTGGTATTATAGGCCTGAGAGATTGCACGAGCGCTAAGAAAAACCAATTGGTAATCATTTTCCTGAAATTTTGAAACAGAAGGGGAGATCTCAGAAAAATGAATCACATAATCAGAGCATGATAGTTATAGGCAGGCAACAGGGAATGCCTCTATCCTACAACTCACAGGAAAAACTATACGTATACATAATAAAATTAATTGGAAGCCATACTATTTGTAAATTGTAAACAATGTGATTCACTTTAGGCTGTGTACTAATTAAGAGACCCAAATCTAGTTAATTATAGGTCGCATTAGCATATTTTAAGAACTAAGTACATATTATCAAATTGTATAAATTCAAAATACTAACATATGGGCAAGACAAACCAACCTTGATAGCTGAGTATAAATGAGCGACCCCCATTTGTGACCAATCTACTCCAACCAAAGGCATAAACTGTCCTAGAACATCTGACCTGTAAAATATGAAAAAAGATAGGAAATATGTTCATTATCACATGGCAAAGCTCAGATCAGGTAGCCATCATTAATTCTTGCAGTGCTTTATTACTATGGTTTTTCTCCAATAGAAGCAGTTTTTAAGGTTAACATTAATAATATCGTCGTATGTTGTCCATCAATTTACAGTAAGGTTAACATTACCAACCCAATTCTCTATCATTTATTATAAAGTTCATGCAAATAAAAAAGGGTCAACTCAGTTCTAGTCCTCACTTGATGAGTGTACTGATAATAGCATTAATCCTACTTTATACAAGAGACTAATTTGAACTCACGACCTCAAACCCTACGACAAGCGAGCATAATTCTGAGCCAAGCCAGCCCTTCTATAAAGTTCATACAAATATATTCCCAAATTTATTTTGTCAAAATAACACACTCTAACCTTGTAATTGTCCCGTCCACATCTGAGATAACTATACGTGTGTTCCAATTCCACAAATATATATGAGCATCAACCTGTAGGTCAAGCATGAGAAATCTAGTAACACTTAAACTAAAGGAAAATATGCTACAGCAATTAAAATTAAAGGAGAAATTGCAACTACTAACCTGTTGCTTTCCAAGCATATTCGTAGAGAATGTGAAGGTTACTATATTCCTCCCTTTCTTAAGATTTAGGGATGCAAGCTGTTCAGATGTTGGAGTCTTTGTCCTAACCTTTTTTCTTCTTGGATTGGGCTTGAGCTCATTTTTTTCTGCATCGGTACCCACTGTACTCTTTGAAACATTGCCAAAAGTAGTATTCTTGGCATCACTGGGAGCAGGCTGCTCAACCTTTCCAGATCTTGATCTCCTGAAAGAGAAAGGCCAAAGTCCCCAGTTTCCACAAGGGGAGGGGTTGAGTCTTGATGGATCTCCTGCATGAATTTTGGCAATTTGGTCAACAGGTTTCCTCTCCTTTGATTTCAAACATTCGATAAACACCAAAAAATTATCAACCCCAAAAAGTTGAAAAGAAGAAAAATAACAGCAGCTGCCTCCCGTGGAAAATAATGATACAATATGACAGCAAGCCTACTATCCACATTTTTAGGGCATAGAGAACAGAGAAGTAAGCTTGTCAATACCCAATTTCACAGCATCTAACGCTATGGGGACAGATTAAGATGACATTTTTTTAGTTCAGGTGCTTGCAATAAGTAATATATAAAAACTAGTACCAAAACAGTGACTACTGGCAGTAATTATTTAAGAAACATTTAGAAAAACAAAATAATGTGAAAACTCTTCCACTTTGTTCTATGCAATGAACAAGAGTACAATTAAACTTAATTCATCGAAAATAATGAGCTGGTCCCATATATTTAGCAACAAATGACTCAATTGTTTTAATAGATTATAGTCACTTCACTTTTAAAAGACAGGAGAATGATTTCTAGCAAGTTCCAACATGTAATATTACTTTTAGGGATGAATGGATTTCAAATTACGAAATAATGAGACACAATGGAGCATTTGCAATGGCAATTTTTACAAGTTCTTATTCAAGTTGTCTTACCGATGGGAGGATTCATAACCGTACTCTTGAAGTCTGTAAAGCTATGATTCTCCTTGTCTCCTAACTCCTCATCCAATAACCCGTTCTCTTTGTCTCTGTCGGATTTCAGACGTTTTAAGTAGTTCTTGGTGGGAGATGTCCAGTTTGAGTCAAGTGATTGACTTAAAGGATGAGAAATATCATGTTTATTAAGACTGTTACTATGAGAAGACATTTTAGGCAAGGATCCCGTTAGCAGGTCAACTTCCTCCCTTGCAGCCTTATTTACAGGGATAACTATAGGACATGTCTGTCTAAACTCTAGAATGTCATCCAAATCACTTTTAGTGGTTGAGCTTTCTGGAGATGAATGTGAATTACAATTTGTATCAACTATCCGGTTCATTTTGTCAGTGCCAACCACATCACTAATTACAAAATCAGAGGAGATTGACCCATTACATTGATCTGAAACTTGGCATGTATCAACATCATTGGAGCAGTTATGTTCTTCTTTTGGTGGAGGTATACTTGTAGCATTGCTTATGACACAATCGCCAATAGAAAACTGGGGAGATGATAACATGCTCAAATCACCGTCTTCCCTTTTATTCTCGTCCAAGACTTGGTTATCCAGGCAGCTGTAACAGGAAGTTGCTGCAACACAAGTTGACTGAACCTCATCAAGTGAACTGAGTTCTGGATCCAAATTGAAAATTTGCGGATTTGACATCATTGTTTGGTCCTTAGCATTCGCCACACCATCATTACTAACACCAGAATGGAGAAAATCTGTTTCTTGAGAATGAAAGTCAAAAGCTTCCATTGGCATACCAAGATCAACATTTTTAACAACTTCCTCACTTTTTGCGTCCTACAGAAGAACTTTAACCAGTCAGTTATAACCACATTATAACATATATAGAACTTTAATTCATTTGAGTTGATTCATTCAACACAGTTAAGCTTTCTGAAGAAAACTAGAATCACTTTTGTTTGTTCCAAACCAAAATCTTTGTTGCTATATTATTTGGCATTAGCTTACCTCAGGAAGGAGGATGGTCGTGGATTGTAAGATGTCCGCCTGCACATGGACTTGTTGACATTCACATCCTCCACTAGAAAGGTAAAACATCCCGCAAGTTTGATCATTGGAACAATGCATACCCATCATCGATCTGTCTGATGTTTTGCAACAAACAGAAGACACATCTCCGTTTGCTGATAATTCCTTCTCAGAAATTCCAGAAACCTCTTCTCCATTCAGTTGCTTTTCACAGTGAGTTTCGAGCTTTAGACACGAAACTTGTAAATCAGAACTAGTGCTATCATATGCAACTTCCTTCCCGTTATCCTTGGATGCATCAGTTATTGTTGATACTTCCTCTCTCACCTTTGTTTCCCCTTCTGTAAAGCTTTCACCAGCAACAAAATGTTTGTCCATTCTGTCTTCGGTAATTAAACACGAAGGGTTTATCCTCTCCTCCTCACCAGTTCCTTCAAATTCAGATTTGGAACAATTGATGCAATCTTCCTTAGAGCAGCAACAAGCTTCATCATCTAATTTACTTTGGCCCAAAGCATTCTCAGTGTTATTGTTGAAAGGCAAGCTCTGCTGAGTTATAATACTACTTTTACGAGCACGTTCACAACCTGCAAGATTGGTAGACCATTTTAATTCCAAAAGGTTAGCTGCAATCTCAGCAGTCTCCAATGAATCTATCCTGTTTAGTTCTACTTCCCTGCAAATGCCATTATTGCCTTTCATGGATCTTCTGTTAAATACAAAACCAAGCAGCCGTGATCGGCGAGAACTAGTCTTGGCCAACACTCTACCATTGTTTATATCAACATTAGCAACTAAACTTGACTTCTCTGCATCAAAATCACAGCTTTCAGACTTCCAAAGGCGCTTACTATCTTGAAGTCTGCTATCCATGTCATCACTAGAAGATGATGGATATAACATAGATTCTCCATCTTCTGCATCCATTTCACTGACAAAAAATGCCTCTCCTCTATGATCCATATACATATGAAAATCAGCTTCCACTCCATTAACACTAATATTGACAATTCTCTCCTTTGCCTTTAAAACACCTTGAAATTTCCCAAATCGAACGTACCATGGGGAAGACTTAAAGCTCCCATCTCGTTGCTCAACTACAACAATATCCACAGCACCACCAAAGGGATGGAAAGGACCAGAAACAGTGTTCACACTCTTACTAATATAGCTGCCTAGCCTCTCCATCGCTTGCATCCTCTTATAAATTAATCTAATCTGAAAAAACTCAATACACAATAATCTTAATCGAGCTCCATATAAATTAATCTAATCTGAAAAACTCAACACAGAATAATCTCAATTGAGTTCCACTTAATCGTCTTCACTTAAAACACCAAAATTTTAAAACTTCATCTATGAGATCAAAAGCATGAGTAAAATCAACAGATTTTGATGGAGGAATGAATGGTTTATGAGATGAAGAAAAACCCAGAAAGAAAGATGATAACTTGGGAAGAAAAGTTGAAACTTGATAGAGTTGAGAATTAATTAAATTGAGTAAAGGAATGAGCTAGCCTACCCATGGTTAATAATAAATGAAGCAAATGGGAAGCATATTCTGTGGGAACGAAATGGAATGTGCCAAGGCAGCAATCATCATTAAATCAAAATCAACAACAATAATAAATAAATGAGTTAAAGAGTGAAGCAATTCCGTAAGTAAAGTAATGTATCGTATTATCTAAAGTCTAACTTGTAAATCATGATTTGGCGACCGTGTGGAAAGCGGTCAATTTAAAAGGAGGAGACCGACATGGAGATGAAGAACCAGTAAGAGGATGCCAGATAGGATAGGTGGGGCCCACCAAAGAGGAAGCTTGGAGGAAAGTGAAAGTGCAAGTACAAGGGCAATTTGGGTTTTTTTTTAACACATTTTTCGGACCAAACACAGCAGCAAAATCAACTAACGCGGTTGGCAAGCTGAAGTGCAAATGTCCTGCTTATATACTCACACACACATTCATGGTCGATGTGGGACTAAGAGATCTTCGTTGATGCCTTCAGTGCAGAGAGCGTGGCGTGTAGTGGTGGGAAATTTTTTTTTTGTACACTAAAGTTTATATAGTTATACCAACAAAAGTTGGTCCAGTTGCTAAAAGAGTTTAACTCATAACTATTTGTTTGTGAGTTCGAATTCCGCCGATGTGAGGACCTTGTTGGTGGACGACTATAAGTACCTCTGTAAGCGCTTAAAGAGCTCGGAGGTTTGCCGTGACCCGGTGACCCGAGACCCAACTCACTTAAACTTTGTAAGTTATAAGTCAAACTCTTATTTTAATTATGTGTATACACTAAAGTTTGCATTAATGATTTTTTTTTATTTTAATCCTGTATTAATCTCTTTCGCACATCCCCTTTCATCATATTTCTTAATTATAAGGTCTCTAATCTATGAATAATAGCACCTTTAGGAAAGTGAATATATTTAACTTACTTTTTAGGAAATTACAGTTCAATTAAAAGGCCTTAATATATATACTTATATAGCTAACATGGGTGATGGGATTGTTAAACCACATATAGATTTATCTAAGTTTGATTAGATTAACAATGTAAGGTAAGCTTCAGACAAAAAAAAAAACAATGTAAGGCAAGCCAACATGACATTATTTAGCTAAAACAGTCCAACCATTTAAAATTTCTTCAATCTCTTGTACTTGAATACTGTGAGAGAGTTTTAATGGGGCAATAGTATAAAATACTCCCTCCGTTCCTAAATATAAGATCACTTTGGTTAATTTGGAGAGATTAAGGAAAACAATAAAATTACATGATCTTCCCAAAATCCCCTCAATTGCTTAACTTTAAAAGGAGGAGGGGTTTTCAATGAAAAGAGGAAGTATAAGGGTAGTTTGGGCAAAACTTGAGATAAAATATGAAATGATCTTATATTTAGGAACTTATCCACTTCCCCAAAGTGATTTTATATTTAGGAACGGAGGGAGTATTTACAAAAATCACAGCATGTTGCTCTATTGATCACTGGAATCAATTCAGATCTAGCAGAATATTAAATATCAATTGATACGTAGTCACGTACTACTCCTACCAGTGATAAAAATAAATGGGCTTTTATAAATATATTATAAAATTAGACCACTGAATTGTAAATAATGCTATATATAATTGAATTATAGATTAGTTTCTAAGTAAAATAAATTGATTATGAGTTAAAAAATCTAAATATAAATATATTAAAGTGATTTATCTTGAATTTGTAGTTTCTTTAAAAAGGATCAACTTGATTTTATAATTAGACTAGGGGAGTTTTGCATTATTGATTGATAAAATATTACTCCACGACTTGTAAACATACATCTAGTGTCAGAGTTACTCTTAGTTATAAATATATGACTTAATTATATTTTTTGTCAAGTTCTTCATAAATTATCTATATTGGTGTCACTTCAACAATTATCAGATAAATCTTACTCCCTCCGGTCCTAAATATAAGACCTAATTGATTTTTCTGAAAAATCCTTAAAAAAACAAAATAAGTTAATTATAAGATTTATCTAATTTTTTCCTTTAAACTAGTTTATTTTACCTATAAACTAATGGATAATCTAAAAATCTATCAAATATGTTATCATTTAATAACCTATTTCGCAACCTTAATCTCTCCAAAAAAAGTCAATTAGGTCCTATATTTAGGACCGAGGGTAGTATTTAGGAAGTTGATCTTAACTCTCTCTCTCTCTCTATATGTGTGTGTGTGTGACATACTTCTAATTTTTTTTCACTTTCTTTTAAAATTATAGCAACTAGTACTCAACCAAAGATGATAAATTAAATAATGAATGCAGTAAGAGAAGGTACTTGAGAGCGGTATCTTAAGAAAAAGACAAGTCATCACTTATCCACGTAACTGATATCATTAATCATTATTATAATCAAATTAATTAGGACAATAGAAAATAATATTCTAGTAATATTCGTGCTATGTACACAACTCATTTGTTTCATATAGTTGAATGGAGGTCCCAAAGGAACAATTGGACGAGTCCACATCTAATCATTAGCAGTGACAATGGAAATCCGTGATATTGCTACAGATAATTTATTGGTATCGATCATGTGTTTTCGTCTCGCGTGAACGACAGAGACAATGAGATGGAAAATGAAAAATGGAATGTGTGCCGACCTGCCTTATTTGCCCGTATCGGTATATCAATATATTAACAATCAGACTCATTTTCATGCATATTATATTAAACTACATAAGATTAACTACTTGCAACCTTCTAATTCTTCTCTTCTTTTTCACAGCTACGTGTCTCTAACAAAATGTCCCCTAATTCTTCAAAAACATAATCTTTTTTGATGGAGAATCGATGCATTGAAGTTGGCTAAGTCATGTGATTGCAAAGGACTTAAGAATTTTTAAAAGAAGCTTATTTCTCAATATAAAAAATCAGTTTCTTTAACATAATTTACTGTGATACTAAATACATGATTTGTCCATAAATTGTGATTTTTAAAAAGCATTATCTTGTTAAAATTGGCCCAAAACTGAAATTTATTTTAATTTTGCTTAATCATGAAGATCAAGTAACCACAGATTTTTTTGACCATCAAGTAATCACAGATTAGTTTTCACATATTAAAATTTACATATCAATAGTAGATATATTTTAAAATAAGGATAAAAAAGAAAATTGCAACAATATTTATGATTGGACCGAATTAAAGAACAGAAGTCTAGCCCCATTCGCCCAGAAGCCCAACAGGCCAACACCACCCAACAGACACGCCTCGGGATATGTGGGATGGGCCCACTCTAAAAGACTTAAACCCTGCTGATATTTTGTTTTTCTTGCTCATGGGCTCTCTGGGCCATTAAATCTGGAAAATATGTTCCATGTCCAGAATTAAATTAAAGAAAAGATTAATATTACTAATCAAAAGATATAAGAAAAGATTGCCTAAAGTATTTTTCTGGTACCTTAACTTAAAAGACAATCTTGTTTTAGTTCTTTAACTTTGAAATGTGTGTTTTTAGTCCTTTCAACTTTGGTTAAATTATGTTTGAGTCCCTTAACTTTACATAAAGTCATGTTTTAATTCCTTAACTTTAAAAAAGGAATAGACAAAAAACATAATTTAGCTTTTTTGAAAGGACTAAAAACATGACTTTGTCCAAAGTGACCAAAAAACATACTTTTCAAATTTATGAGACTAAAACGTGACTTTTTCTAAAGTTAGAGACCAAAAACATACTTTAGCCAAACAATTTGCTAAAAAGGTATTGGTTTTATATAGTCTCAGAACTTTTAACCCGGAATTTGATTTTGAAATTTTTATCTTACGAGATTTGGTGTCTCACTACTTCACAAAGTTTACTAAACTAATTGTCTAATTAGTTAAATTCTTATATAAGCTATAAATATAAAAGCAAAGACAAATGATTTTAAACCAGGTAAATCATTTTTTCATACAATGAATCAGGTAAATGTAAATCATAACAAATATTTGTATAAAAAAATCATAACAGTCTAAGGATGAACCGTGACAGTAATCCTTGGAAAAAAAGGCAGGGTACACGTGCATGTGCGTATAGAAGTGGGCTTTCTCTTCTGATCGAAAGGTAAGAACAAGGAAGAAACAGATCTGCTTTCACATTCATTCTTCATCACCACCACGTGTGGGGGCTCCATCTCAAATTATTTGATCTTCTTTCATCCTCACCTCCCTCTGCTTGGAATCATCTATGCCGTGTGCTTTCTTAACCATTGAGTCTTATGATGATGAACTTGGTCAAGCCCTTTACATATCACTGCCAGTTGTAGCCTTGCCTTCAAGGACGTGATCCATCTTATGATTCAGACACGATTGTGACAGCATATAACTCACATTATTCGACCAAATCTATCATGTCTAGTCCGAATGCATTCCATATGATTTCAAACACCTCAAGGAAAACAGCAATAACAAATCTTATCTCACAGACTATATGGGGTCTGACTAGATGGATTGTACGACGTGATTTTACTAGTAACCTTTAATATTTTATTCACTAACATAGCTCTTCAAACATGAAGGAATTAGTCTTTGATATCTTATGGGAAAAAAATGGTTCAGTTTTCTATTTTATATATTTGTTTTAAGGATTTAATGATATTAAACATGAAGGAAATTTTAATGAAATTAAAATTAAAAAAAAACTAGCTTATCCCAAAAACTGTACTGAACTTGCTAGAGAATGTCAGAGCTAACTCAGGCTATTCAGAATTGCAACAAGTTACTGACGCATGTCAAGCTAATCAGTACGATAATGTGACAAATATATTTAACAGTGCTTTGTAGGAAGGAAAAAAAGTGCAGATTCAATGGCAAAAACTACAAAACGCAGATAATAATTATTGATTATCCAAACACCCCAGTTGACAAGAATACAACAGAACATTTCTTTTGTCCCAGATTATTACCTAATTATGAAGATATGAGAACAATAATATATAATTAAATACAGATACAATGTTCTTTGATGTTCTTGTATCTTCCTCCCTCAGCATTTGAGTTTATCTTCTTTTGCAATTGAGTTTTTGCAGTGAGCTATAGCTGCTTGAATGGCAGCCTGCAATTCTTCCATGGTACTATCACTAGCAGGAGGAATAGTCATAGTAGGAAGTAAGAGACCACTATTAGTAGGAGATGTTCTTATTGATGCTGGTGCTGAATATTCTCCTCTTCTTCCTCTCAATTCTGACTTATTATTATTTCTGAAACTCAAATGCTCCGAATATGAATAACTCTGTCCACGCACTCCAATTCTCTCTCTTTTACCTCCAAAACTTGACACCATTCTTAAGTACTTCTTCAGCACATGCACAACATGAAACTTTTGTTTCTTTTTCTGCTTCTCCACATCTTCTTTATCTCTCACTTCACACCCTTTTCGCCCTCGAATCCGAAACAATGAAAAAGACTTAGACTTGCTTGTTCCTTCTTCTTCTTCATCCTCTTTTGTTCCTCCGTTTTTTCCAGTGTTAACTTCTCCATTGTTGTCTAAGGCCATGTTGCTTCCATAAATATCTTCTTTTGGTGTGTCATATTGGGTTGATTCTGTGATGGGAAGAGTGAAACTGTCCATGGAATTAGTGGAAGAACGAGGGGAAGTAGAGATATGAGAGAGGAAGTGAAGAGGAAGAAGGTGACCATGGAAGAAAATATCATCAGCAGGAGATAAATCAATGGCAAATGAATTATTAGCTGAAGTTGCAGATTTATGAACAGGGTTTGAGGCAGAGGAAGAAGAAGAGAATAAAGAAACAGAAAATGAGAATTCATGAGAAGGAGAGGAGGATGCAGAGGCAGGAGACTCTGTAGAAGATGATGATTGTTTTGCTGATTGGCCTTCAATTATGTTTTCCACATCGTTTTCTGTGTTATTTTGGCTTTGATGATGCTTTTCCATGACTATGATTTGATTTCCCTCCTAACACTAGCAAGATTTGATGCAGTGTCTGAAGTTCTCGCTCTACAATCTTTTTTTGTTCTTCCTTTTGGTGGGAGAGATTCTCTTTTCCTAGATGTATGGATAATAACCAAGTTTTGGGAAGGATAAAAGGATTGGAAAAGCTAAGAGGGAGAGAGAGATAGAGAACAAAAGAGTCTTTGTCAAACCTTAATCGGACTTGGAATGTGTTACTTGAATATCTTTTGAAGAAAACTTACCTGCATACATTATTTTAGATATTATTTATGGAGCAGTATCACTGAGTTGTTTTTTCTTCATACTTAGTTACTACTACCACCACTATCCACAAGGGTGATTGGTGGTGACACTAAAACTATTGTAGAGTGAGAAGATGAAGGGAAATAAATAATAACATTTTGGTGTGTCTAAAAGAGTTGTTGCTATGGTAGGTCCGGGTCAAGTCGTACACAACAATTGTTGGTACTGATTTTGGAAATGGGGTAAGAAAAATCCAAGCTTGGCCACCAAAGAAAGATGGGGATTGGCTCGGTGGACTTCACTTTAGAAAAATGTCTTTATTTTGGTGTAATTTATGCAAAAAGGAGGGGTCCCCAGTGAAAGAATTAAGGTGCCACGAGCACAATGATGGAAGAAAAATGAACCCCATTTTCAATGAGGAATCTTTGAATTCATATACAGCTCGAGAGGAGAGAGTTATTTGCTTCTTTCGTTGTCATTGGGTTTGTTCCTCGTGTGCACACTCAAAAGCAGATTAAATGATCGTCTAACAGTGCTACTTCATGATTAATTAATAAATTTGACATGGTGGGTTTTGCGTCAGTCAGGAAAAGTCCTTCTACTTTTGGCGTTGAAAATGATGACAATTCCTTTTTGGTGTTGGATGAGATGGATGATCATGTCTAGCTAAAATTAATTATATTGTCAATCTAATGGAACGATATATTCAAAGCTTTGATTTGATTATTGATTGATGGGGGCCGGGAGCCCGGGACGTAGGAAGACTATTTGTTTATACATATCGTCAATTACTTAGGATGATGGGCGTTCAGGTTGGTACAACTTGAGGAAATGATCAATGATGATGCAGATTGAAAAGGTGAAACGTTAACTATAAGATTGATGATTTGATCTGTTTGTACTAAGAATATTAGCGAGCATATAAGGAGACTTTCTGAGCCAAAAAGAGTATATAAGGAGACTGGGGTTAACATTTGCCAGCCAACTTATATTTTAATGGCATATAAGCACCCATGCGAGTGTAAAAGTCGCAGAATTGATCTTACTCATTCTCATATTGTTGATGTTCATCCCTCAAATAAAAAGAGGAGTTATTAAGCTTCCAATACTATAAATCATTTTATTTATCAAAAAAATACTATAAATCATTTTATAGATGAGTTTAAGATCTTAAAGTGTTTTGTATTTCAGCTTCTAATATATTGAAGTTTTTTTATCAAAATATCCACCACTCAGAAGCATTATGTTGCTCATCTAACATCATAAAATATTATGCGTCCAACACTTTAAAATTGCCATTGAAAAATATTTTAGGATGATGAATGCATTGATTTAAAACACACGTTTGGAATTAATAATGAAGTTAAAATTACTCCTAATAAATACTTCACAAACCAATTTCTCTTCAGGTCTAAAAGTGAGAAAACCCGAAAATTCTCTTGATGAAGATCAATACTTATGCCAATTGTGTTAACAAAAAATTTTTAGGCATTAGATTTTTTTCAGAACAATGCTTTAGCTTCTTATATGAACCATAAAATAGCTAAAGATGTCTAACTCATCTAAAAAAGTTATTTTCGGTAACGAACCAACAATTGGCATTAAAAAATGAGGTAAGATAGAAAGCAAAGATTGTAACCTAAAATTCCAAAACATGTGGGGTGAGTCCAAGAGCAAGGATTGACTGTAATGAGGACATAGAGAGAAGAGACCCACACGCACGTGTATAGGGAAAAGGTGGTCCATCCAATTACAACGTATAAAGGAATTTTGTACTTTTTGTTATCCTCCCACTCTCTTCATCATGCATCCATTATGCGGTTGGATTCTCTGCATCATCTTCACCTCCCCTCGCTTTGTTCTTTTCTTTGTCAATCAATACCCATTCATTTCAATGTTTGGCTTGTTGTTTTCTTTCTCAGAAATTAAACAATTGTTATCTATAATACTTATCTAGAGACGACTCATGCATGTGATATGATCGATCTAACCCGATCTAGAGGGTTAAACCTTAGTGTGAATAAAACCGTTAGTCTTTAATTTTTGCATTTTTCCTTGTTTCTACCCTTTCTTACATTTCACCTATCACACACATCATCATCAATCAATCAATCATCATCAATATATAACATAAAACTCTTCCACCAAAATCACTGTTCATAAGCACTGTTCATGAACAGTGATTTTGGTGGAATATATATATATATATATATATATATATATATATATATATATATATATATATATATATATATTTTCGTTTTTTTAAATAAAATTATTTTTTTCGTTTTTTTTTTAAATTTTAAAATCGTTTTTTTAAAATTTTTTTTTTAAAAAAATTGTTATTCTTTTTTTTTTTTTTAAAAAAAAAAAACTTTTAGTTATTATATGATTTTTTTCACGCGATATTTTAGTTAAAAAAAATTGTCATATATTTTTAGTGTAAATTTGTTAAAAAAAAGTTAAAAAATTTGTTCATGAGCAAATTTTTAGTGCAATAATTGACATTCTCTATTACTATTGTATGTGACTGCTTTCTTGTGCGAATTTATTTGGGCAACGTATTCTTTACTTTCTTGGGCTAATTTATTTGGGTCACATATTTTTTTTTGTCTGAATTTGCCTTAAAGATTTATATCTTTAGTATTGCCATTATGATGATCTTTTTGACCTAATATATATCTGCAAATGTTTTATTGTGTCTTTTTATTTGCCTATTTATTTGGGCTACGTATTCTTTACTTTCTTGGACTAATTTATTTGGGTCACATATTTTTTGTGTGTAAATTTGCCTTAAAAATTTATATCTTTAGTGTCACCATTATGGTGATCTTTTTTACCTAATATATATCTGCAAATGTTTTATTGTGTCTTTTTATTTGCCTATTTATTTGGGCTACGTATTCTTTACTTTCTTGGGCTAATTTGTTTGGGTCACATATTTTTTTGTGTGTAAATTTGTCTTAAAAATTTATATCTTTAGTGTCACCATTATGGTGATCTTTTTGACCTAATATGTATCTGCAAATGTTTTATTGTGTCTTTTTATTTGCCTATCTTTCCCGTGCAAACTAGAAGTTGTTCCATGTAGATATAGAACACAAAAAGAAGAGTTGTTTCTTCACATAGGGAAGATGTGTTCAGTTAGATTTAATTTTGATTTTTATTACAACTTACAGAAAAATGGTCATTTGATAATGTAAACTAGAAGTTGTCATTGAAATTTTCTTCCTTCTAAGGTTAAGGTTAGATAATAGTTTTTTTGGTTAATGCTAATTTTTAAAAAAAAAACGCGCGGAGCGCGCGAAACCCCATGCAACACACGGGAGTGGTGGAATATAATATATTTTTTTTTGTTTTTTTTTAAAAAAATTAGTTATTATATGATTTTTTTCACCCGATATTTTAGTTACAAAAAATTGTCATATATTTTTTAGTGCAAATTTGTTAAAAAAAAAGTTAAAAAATTTGTTCATGAGCAAATTTTTAGTGCGGTGATTGACATTCTCTATTACTATTGTATGTGATTGCTTTCTTGTGCGAATTTATTTGGGCTACGTATTTTTTACTTTCTTGGGCTAATTTATTTGGGTCACATATTTTTTTGTCTGAATTTTCCTTAAAGATTTATATCTTTAGTGTTGTCATTTCTTCACATAGGGAAGATGTGTTCAGTTAGATTTAATTTCGATTTTCATTACAACTTATAGAAAATTGGTCATTTGATAATGTAAACTAGAAGTTGTCATTGAAATTTTCTTCCAAGTTTAAGGTTAGATAATAGTATTTTTGGTTAATGCTAATTTTTAAACAAAACCGCGCGAAGCGCGGGAAACCCCCCGTGCAACGCACGGGAGTGGTGGAATATAATATATTATTTTTTTGTTTTTTTTTTAAAAATTAGTTATTATATGATTTTTTCACCCAATATTTTAGTTACAAAAATTTGTCATATATTTTTTTAGTGCAAATTTGTTAAAAAAAGGTTAAAAAAGTTAAAAAATTTGTTTATGAGCAAATTTTTAGTGCAGTGATTGACATTCTCTATTACTATTGTATCTGATTGCTTTCTTGTGCGAATTTATTTGGGCTACGTATTCTTTACTTTCTTGGGCTAATTTATTTGAATTACATATTTTTTTTGTCTGAATTTGCCTTAAAGGTTTATATCTTTAGTGTTGCCATTATGATGATCTTTTTGACTTAATATATATCTGCAAATGTTTTATTGTGTCCTTTTATTTCCCTATTTATTTGGGCTACGTATTCTTTACTTTCTTGGGCTAATTTATTTGGGTCACATATTTTTTTTCGTGAATTTGCCTTAAAAATAATATAGTATATTATTTTTTTTCCTTTTGTTTTTTTTAAAAAAATTAGTTATTATATGATTTTTTTCACCCGATATTTTAGTTAAAAAAATTTGTCATATATTTTTTTAGTGCAAATTTGTTAAAAAAAATTAAAAAAAAAGTTAAAAAAAGAATAGTTGTTTTTGACTTAACATATATCTGCAAATGTTTTATTATGTCTTTTTATTTGCCTATCGCTCCCGTGCAAACTAGAAGTTGTTCCATGTAGATATAGAACACAAAAAGAAGAGTTGTTTCTTCACATAGGGAAGATGTTTTCAGTTAGATTTAATTTCGATTTTCATTACAACTTACAGAAAAATGGTCATTTGATAATGTAAACTAGAAGTTGTCATTGAAATTTTCTTCCTTCTAAGGTTAAGGTTAGATAATAGTCTTTTTGGTTAATGCTAATTTTTAAACAAAACCGCGCGGAGCGCGGGAAACCCTGTGCAACGCACGGGAGATACGCTAGTGTCACTAATAATTATATTATTATCCAGTTTATATCTCGCGATCAGCATACAATATTATTATTATTTGTATCAATATAAAAGAGAACAATTTTTTAACAGATTTTCCCAACCTTTTTAAGTTCAAATTTATCGGCACTTTATAATTTTCTGTGTTCAGTACGTTTTTTTATAATCTGCAACCGCAACGATATAAAAAAGATCACTGCATAAAAAAATCAGTTAAAAATTTATGAAATATAATCGTGACTTGTAAATTACACGTAAATACAAATAGAAGTCATAATGTGCCCGTAGCCACTTGAAAAGTGAACATGCATGCAAAACCTTGAGTCTAGTACTCTTCCTAATTTATAAGTGATAATTGATTAATTTGATTATATTTAAGAAAAGTTTATTAAATTAGTTGAAATTAAATTATATTATCAATGTACCCACAATTGCATTTATTCCACCCGCGTATCAAGTGAGACTAATCCCTCACTGAAGTCTCCTTGAAGTATTCTTTCTTTCTTTTTTTTTTAGGTACAAATCCTCTTGTAGTTGCTGAAATATGGTATAACCATTTAAACATGCAAAAAAACCGTGGGGCGAGACAATGAATCTAATGCCCCACCCAACTTATCCGTGTCTTCTTGGGGTCAACTTGATTAATTTGACATTGCCTGACAACACAAACATGTCAAATTGATGAAACCCCTAATTATTGATGCAAACACATATACATCAAATGGTTGCAAATATCATGCACAATCTTTGTCCCCTTGCATGCTTAAAATACACGTAAAATCAAGAACGTTTACATTATAAGGGTTACCGGTAGGAAAATATAATCTGGCTACGTCGGGTGAAAATGTATTAGAGAAATTTTCTATAATAGGGGTTCATGTTCTTTCGGAAACAAACAAAAATATAGTGCCACAACAAATCACTAGAACGGCTCAACGCACTTCTAAGCTAACGTGGGATAGAATTCCCCACAACACATTACAACAAAAGCCCTTTTCTTTTAACGTGGGATAGAATTCCAAACTCCAAAGGACCCATATATAAATGAGCGGATTAAACCCACAACAATCAATTAACTATATAAAAGAATAAATTACCTCAAATTTCCTATCGTTGTATTGTACACTGCAGTTAACACAACCTTCCACATTGCTGGGTGGTTGCTATTCCACTCCTCCAAGTCAGGAATCGTATAACATGCAATTGAGAATCTTGTACTCCGAAGCGCTGGGAAAAAGATTAAAAATCCACACCAACTTTGACGTGTAATGTCAAATAGAGACAAAATCTTGAGAAGCCCCCATGACAACATATGGATGTCTCGGTCAGAAAGTTCAATCCTCCCATTACGTGAAGAACCATTAGCTCTCTCTCACTGCAAGTATAGATGCACATTTGTTAGTCATCCCCGCGGCCACGTCTATCTGCAAGCAAAAGATCATAGAAAAAAATTAAGACTATTATCTGTCCATCGCAAGGTAGAAAATAGAAAGGTGCATGTGTGAGAAAGGGTTATCACATCACCTAATTTTCTTTTCCCTTCCATGGCTTCTTTTTTGTTTTGGCAACTTTGGCAAAGGAATGGACCATCCCAGGGATGCAGTTTTCCTGGGTTGGATGCCCCTTCGTGTATTGAGATACCCTCCCCAGGCTTCATATCAGCTTGACAGATTGCACACGTAAACAGCTTGAACATGTTGCAGAGTGGATATTTTGTATGTAACCTGCATTACAGACAAAAAGGTTTTAGCGTCAGGAGAAACTACATGGAGCATGCAGCTAACTTCAATGCTTCCTGGCAAAAAAAACTTCAATGCTTGCTACACAACCAAACCTCTTTGAAAGCAGAGCAGATCCTTCCTCATACAACTCCAATACCACATCAGGCTGCATATAATCCTTCTCATCATAGGAAGATGACTCTGCAGACTTTCTCCGAAACATGGATTTGAACATTCCTTTCATTGGTCGCTTAGCTTGTGCTGAAGGAGGAGCAGGTGGTTTCTCTGGGGGTAAAATATCAACAACAATGCAGGTTGTATCATCTTTAAGTCCTTTTACTTGTACTGATTCCTAGCATTTAAAAGAGAAAATAAAATGAAGGGTAGCAATAAGAAATTTGTGCAACAATATGACAAATTAGAGCAGATGAAGATCACAAGGAATGGTGTTGAAAGCACGATGAGATTAGATTAAGCGACCAACATGAAAACAAGCAAACTATTTACAATTAGAGAGAGATAAGAAATACTTTAACTATATGTGGCGCTGCAACTTCTGGTGACATCCCACGACAACAATCAAGAGCCGTTTCTGCAGATAAAGCATCCCATACACCATCGCTGCAGATGATAAGTCTGCCTCCAGATGTGGAAAGCTGAATAAGTAGAGAAGGTACTTATTTAAACTAAAGTGAGATAATGAAGAGGAAAGTGATAACAAATCAACAATAATACAAAATAATTATGGGCAAAAGAAGGTAGTGTCAACCTTCACTTGCTTTACGTAAGGTACAGGAACGATGAATGGTCCAACATCCATATCACCAATAGATCTTGAAAGACACAAGCCTCCGGGCCAACATCTCAAAGGACCAACCTATCACACAATTGTGCTAGTTAGGCCTGACATGTAATTTTTTTTGTAAAGGTGGGTGTATATTAAATCGATATGTTCAAATAGTTAGATGAGCAATCGCTAATATGCTAGTGTCAAGAGTTCTTTGGGCACTGCCACACACCATACAGTGAAATAATGTACAAACAGATAAAAGAAAAACCCTTTTAAAAATAATTATTGGTAAAATTATAAGGCAACATAATAGATTGATATATAATCAGTATGATTTTAAAATGTGAAACACAAATGTTTCATGTCTCAAAATGTTATAAAACATAAATGATCTGTCAAATAGCTATTGATTGGTTGAAACGTTCCATATCATAAAGTATCTTTCATTGTAATCAACAAGAGTATATTTGAATTTTCATTGTATGGGTTACGCAATGAGTTGTTGCTTCTAAATTTATCACAGTAATCTCAACTGAACAAGGCTAATTGTGCCAAAAATAGTATCACCTAGATGCCCCAGAACAATGCATTAGCGGTGCTACTGCTGGTGTGTGCGTGAGTGTCTTTGACAAAGTGTCGTAGCCTTTTGACATGGCCAAAATATCAGGGGGAAAGAAAGGATCATAGTCAAAGAAGATGTACCTCTGCACTACCACCAGCATGTAGCCGACTAACTTCACCCCCACTATTTGTTATACGAATCACCCTAATAAGAGGAAGACAACGAGTTAGGCTAAGCTGTAATACGACAAATGGTTCAACAACAACATGACCGTTATATAACTTACTCCTCTTCATTGTCGTCTAGCCTATGATCCGCTGATAGGTAACAAAGCCCACCTTCAGAAGGTTCAAGTATGCATTGTGAATCACCAACAGATGCAACCGTGACAACCCATCCTTCTATAATCACAAAGGTCACAGTTGTTCCTGATGTTAAAGCTGTAGGAATGCAATTAGTAAAAGATCTATCCATCACAGCACCTAAAATAGCTTTAATAATCTCATCAATCACAAAAAATCAAAGCCTCTTCACAGTCACCAACTTATCATGTATTACACAAAGAACAATTTCATTAATATACAAATGTAACCTTTTAAATGGCCCACTGAAATGTAAAAAAATATAACCTTACAGACAGCATATAGTTGGAGAGGTACTCCCTAAAGGATGTATTATAAACATATGCAGAACCCCAGGTGGAAACTAAGCTAAGTGTCAGGCCCTGTTCTTAATAGAAAGGAGAACCTTTCATGAAAGTCAAAATCATGTTCGTAACAAAGATTTCACAAAATGCTGCCCACAAACTGGCTTCAACCCAGGACTCCAGAAATTGCCAAACGAATCTAACCAGACTTTTTAAGTTGTTTTGATTAAAATGTGAAAAATGCAAAAATTTATTTATCTCAGTCAATCTGCACAGTCAAGACATGGTAGCATAAAAAAAGTCAAAGCTAGTTAGATCTTCTGCCAGTAACAAGCACATGTCCATATCCATTGGGAAAAGTCTTGCCTTAACTCGCCACGACAAAGAAATATTTCCTGTTTCTTATTGCAATTTTCTCATTCATAACCATAAACAATTAACATCTTCAAATAGATACGATTCAAACGCATATCAATGATAGATTCCATAAAGATAGTCAATTCTATCTAACAAGTTTATACATAATTCAAAGATTTCACAAAGTTGTTGGTAAGCCTCCCCATCTATATTCTTCTTTCTTCTATTACCAAAAAAAATTATTCCTTCTTCAGGTTTAACATTTGAACCTTCAGAAACTCCAAGTGATCAGTAATGGCAAATACATTTGGTGATAATATAAATGGTAACAATGAATAATATAACAGTTGTACCTTTCTCTTGAAAATCTTTATCAGTTTTTACAAAGCCTGCAACTAAAGCCCGGGGCAAAGCTGCTATCCACTCATCTCTGTAAAGATCTGAAGGAATCGCACTCAAAATATTATTTAGGAGATTCTCCTTTGCATAAATAGCAGCAGCAGATCCATTGTGTCCATCAAATAGCTGCAAAACTTATAGATTAGAAGTAGGAAAAAAGCAACCAACAAGTGTAGAACAAAACTACAGGTTCTAGGCAAATAAGAGATGCAACAATGAGACAAAAAAAATTCAAGACATCAGTAGTTAAAGATCCTTCTGGTGAGCAAGTTCATAATATCTTGAACCATCAACAAATAAAAAATGGAAGTATAATTAATTTCATACATACAAACAAAAGCTTAATGACAACGATAATAGCTGAAGAAGTTATCATATGCAATTCGCTAACATTTATTCCTAAGTTAATAGGCTTACAAACATAGACCAAACAAGAAAAAAAGATAACCTGTTCAAGTCATCTAGCTAAGTAATTTAGTAGTCAGTTGTAGGATCTCTAGCATTTATCAATGAATAAGCGATTCAAAGCCATGTTTTTTTTTAATCTAAAAGGACAAGATGAAAATAACATACTGCAAAAACAGAAAATCTGGACACCCCATCACCAACCACCCTCTGGCATTCAGTTTTTAATAGCGTGAAGTCTTCTCCCTTTTTGATCTGCTTTGCTTCACCATGCTGAATTTCTGGTTTCACAACTTTCTCACTAGCTGATTCACGCTTCAGAAGCACCGAAAGAGGCACTGTATGGTGCTCACTCTTGGTTGACATTATTCAACAACAACAAAATGCCAATATCACTCACTGTACAAAAATGCATACACCTCTTCTTCTACTCATCCATGCTTTATTGTAACTAAATCCTGAACAAACAAACATATATGCATTGCATTACTGTAATTATCTATTTTCTATTTCTATTTCCAATTACTCCTGATTTAAAATGTACGGAATCAAAACACATTGTGAACATAAATTGGCCGAAATAGAAACAACGAACATAGCTGATAATTGATGGATCATAATTAAAGATTGAAATCAAAATCGTAATCAATGAATTTCACCTTTGGAGGAGAGAACAATTGAAAAAGTGAAATTAGGAGAAATGTGGAATTACATTGTGGAGTGTGATGGAGAAACTCGGATCCCGAAGTAGTGCGAAAATTCCATGGTCTATAAAGGAGGAGGTTAGAGAAAAAGAGAGAGAAGGAATAATAATAAAAATATAGGTCCAAATTGAGGAATCTGTATGTATATGTGACTTTTCTTTGTTCGCTAGAAAAAGAAAGATAAAGACGATGGATGACATGGCTAAAACACTTGCTCCCTCAAAATCTCTGCGCCGTAAACTTGGTCATTTTCACTGTCCCTTTTGCTCCATGATTAGTGGCCATTGTCTTTGACTAGCCCTCGTCAATAATTAATCACTCTTTGTTCTCCTGCTAACCTAACTGCTTTAACGAGATCATGGTCCTTTTCTTAATTATTTTGTCTTTAAACTTATCTTTCTTTTATTAAACAAGGCATGATCATTTTCATTGATGATACTCCCTAGTCCTTGTTTGATCGACAGTGCTGTAAGAGCCGGACCGGAAGGCGAGTCGAACAGGTCTTCGTGTCATGGTTCAACACGGTCAGGTCACTTATGATAAACGTGGCTGTCACCCAAGAGGGGGGGGGGTGAATTGGGTGAGGGAATAAAACTTAAACTCTTTTCGGAAGACTGCTTGTGCTCGGTGATGATGATAATAAATAATGCTATGCACAAGTCAGTATGCTATGTGATGCAAAATAGAATGATCAAGTATAAATATATGCACACATAAATTTATCCTGGTTCGGTCACCCAGACCTACATCCAGTCCCCAGGCTACACCTGAGATTTCCAATCCACTATTCTTGTTTAAACCGGGCACAAGAGAAGCCTTTACACTTTAGGTTTTACGAGCACGGGTTCACCTAACAACCCACAGGTTTTACAACGGGTTCACCTGCAAACCTTACCGCAAGTTTTACGGGATCACTTGCAACCTTACAAACGCAAGTTTTACGGGCTAACTTGCAACCTATGGAGATTTAGAAAACCTTCTAAATGCTCCCCCTTACAAAATGTAAGATTACAATTATGTTCACTCTATGAACTGATTTTGTTAAACACTTAAGCTCAAAACTAACTCTCTCAAAGAGTGGATGATGTTACTCACTTAAGTACAAATAAATCACTCTCTAAGAATATTACATATCAAAGTCCGAGAGTAGAAGATGAGAGGAATGTAGAATAGTGTTTTTTTTTGGATAATAGCCTTGTTCTCTCTCTCTTTTTCAAGCCCCCTTCTTCAGAAATGAAGAACATCCCTTTTATACCAGCCTCTGAATATCTAACCGTTGGAGAGGCAATAAGACCGTTTGATTATAGACGTTGGGGCCTTGTTTACGTTGTCCTCATTAATGCACAGCAGGGTTGACTTTGCTTTATCTAAAAAGGTGCTCTGACCAAGCTGTTCTGTCAACACTGTTCTGGCAATACTATTCTGACAAAAGTCTTTCTGACATCTGAACATTTTGTACGGTCCGACTCTTGCTTGCTGTCAGAGAGGACTTCGTTCCTCAAGCATAAGTCCAGGATGTTAAGAGACTCATTATCGGAAGCTCTCTTGCTATCTGAAGCTCGTGGACTCTAACATTTTGCTTGCTATCACATAGAGGAACTTTGTCTTCCAAGCACTTGTCCATGAATGATAAGAGTGCTTTGCTATTGGATCCTCTCTTGCTATCAGAAGCTCTCTTATGGACTCTGACTTTTGTGGGCAGTATGAGCTTTGACACCTTGAGTGAATCTTCAGATTATGTTCTCATACTCCTCATGCTTGGTAGGTAACAATGTTGTTTGAATGTGTCTGTTATCCTCTTGTTACCGTTGGAAGGAACATCTTCTTAAATGCTCAGCAGGGTTGACTTGCTTTATCTCTGAAAAGTAGTCCTGACACCTCTGCTCTGACAAAGCATTCTGACTTCCGAGTATGTGACATTTACTCTTGTACTCTTGCTGACGGATGATCATCGTTCATCCGGAAGTGGCAATCTTGCTCTGCAAGGGTTAGTCTCTGAAATCCAATGCCAAGAGTCTTTCCATCCGGAAGCTCATTTGCATCCGCAAGTGTAACTAAGTTCTGCACATACTGGTTAGTCCAATCATAGCAATATATATAATCAGATATAGTAAAAACTATACATGTTGTGGGAAATTTGCTATGGGAAGTAGTCTTACTTAGACTATGTTCTGATCTGGTCTATGATGTATCCGGAAGCATTTTTACATCCGGAAGTAAAACTACTAGATGAAGGATCTTGGTTCACTATAACTCACTCTCACTTAGTGTATTTCATTCCAACACTCAGCGCTAGTCACTAAGCTATCGGAAGCACTTTTACTTGACGTAGTGAACTCACTGACGCTTAGGGTGAAATCTATTCTATCAGTCTGCGCCAGTCAAGATCCAACAGGAAGCAACTTCACTTGATGTTGCATTTCCGCTGACGCTCGGGGTTATATCTAGTCTATCAACCTGCGCCAGTCTAAATCTAATAGGAAGTGCTTTCACTCGGCGAAGTAGACTTACTGACGCTTGGGGTAATAACTATTCTATTGCTCTGCGCCAGTCTAAGTCTAACAGGAAGCGCTTTCACTTGGGAAAGTAGACTCACTGACGCTTGGGGTAATATCTATTCTGTCGCTCTGCGCCAGTCTAATTCTAACAGGAAGCGCTTTCACTTGGGGAAGTAGACTCACTGTCGCTTGGAGTAATATCTATTCTATCGCTCTGCGCCAGTCTAAGTCTAACAGGAAGCACCTTCGCTTCCGATTGAACCATAGCTTAGTCTTAGAGTTTGTGCACCTAAGGTTCATGGATTAAGTTAAATCCCTAGTTATTTACTTGCTGACGCTGGGGGATGAAAGCATTCATCCGCATGCGCAAGTCCTAATCTATCCGGAAGTGATCTTACATTCTCAAGTGATCTAACTCAGGATTCTAACCATGTCATCTAATCCTTCCTAAGTGCTGATTATGTTCTCTTAAGTACTAGACCATATCATACCTTAGTCACCATCAAAACTTAAGATTCTAACATTCTCCCCCTTTTTGATGATGACAAACCCATAGATGACTAGAGAACATAATTAAACTTAGATCACTCCTAGAGCACTCCCAGAGCTATAATTAAACTTAGATATCTTATCTATCTCTCAGCTCTAGACATCTCATGTCTCATCTCTCGCTAGACATCTTATATCTCATCTCTAGACATCTCATCTCCATCTCTAGACATCTCATCTCTATCTCTCTCCCCCTTTTGGCTTCATCAAATTCCAACAGGTGCAAGCTAGCCTTAGGGATGGGGATACTTTTACAACGTACGAGAATTATCAAGAAAAACAATAATGATTCATGATCCTAAATGATTGTATTCGCCCTAATCATTATGTGGGATAACTAAACATGTTTTTCAAGGATTAAGTCAAGAGCAAAGCATACAAAATGGTGATTGATTGTATTCGCCCTAATCATCAAATCGAGAGGATCAAAATTACTTTTGATATGTTTAAAAATGGTGATTATGATATCAAATGAAATATGTGATTTTAAATTCAAATGAGATGAAATCTGATACCAAATGTAATCAAATGAGATCTGTGAGTTTGAACCTGTGGTATCAAAGGAAATGATTGAATGCCAAATGAAATTTGTGATACCATATGAAATGAAATCAAATCAAATGAAATTTGTGTTTTTTAAAAGTGCCAAAAATATTTTCCAAACAAATTGCATCACAGCATCTTAAGAGTTTATTATCGATGGCAGCATGTGACTCTCTATTTTCAGGTAATGTCCACTTACTTCTCTTCTATATTAAGATTAATCATCATTAAATCAAGAAAGGAAGCATATAAGAGAGGTATGTTATCAATTACTTTCCAGCATGTCATTTAGAGGATACAGATGTGTGAGCTAGGATGATTTTCTAAGACAGTGAATGATTTTGAAGTCAATGCAGATTGAGAGAAACATTCTAAGTTGACACCCTTACCAATGCCATGTATGCATCATATGTAAGAGATGGTAAGGTGTAGATGTTACCACAGATGAGGGGTACTCATACTCTATTAGACTCAGGAATCTGAATCATACGCAGATAAGCATGCTTCCTGACATCTTCAAGAGGTGTGCTATCTCAAGTGGAAACCCCTAGCGCAAGTGCTTTGATGATTCGCTTCGGCAAGCTGAGCTACAACCATAAGTAGACATGACTGGGCAGTCACTCTACTCTTCCCATGGTTCAATAGTTGGCCTGCTATCGAAGGCGCTGATTGTTGTGAAAGCAACCTTGCTCAAACTTGATGATTGGTCCTGCATATGCTTGAGGAAACAAATGCTTTCTGATGGTCAGTGAAAGAACTTAAGATTTAACATTGAAGACCATCCTCAGGACATTCAAGTCAATCTGTGTTAATCAGCACAAGCTAATAATTTTAAGAAATCATGCTTGCTAATTGGTTTAAGAAGATATGAGCAATGATTATGTGAAAACTAATTTTGAAATTATCTATACATTCACATAGTTTCACTATCAAGACATGAACTCTATTTATACTCTCATGGATAAATATCAATGTGATAGTACAGAGAATATTAAACAGGTGGCATATTTTCAGAGTTTCATAAGCAAGTATGGTTCAATACATATGCCTCAAGGATGTTCATGTTAGATCATGAAGACATGTGAATTAATAACATAATGAGATTTTGAAAAAGAGAATCTTCATCCTCACAAAATAATTTGATTAGGATTGAATTCGTTTTACAAAAACAACCAAATTTCAGCATATGATTACGAGAATAATTTCCAAATTTTTGCCCAAGTTCTTCTAGATATGCTCAGTGTGATCTCATTGTTCTTAGGACATCAACAAGCTTGAAATTAATACAGATTATAGCATGCTTGTGATACTATGCCATGTTTTACAGATCTAGCAGAGTTTAATTCAAGGCATTTCCTAAGATTTCTAATGCATGTCAGACAAGAGAGAGACTATCCATTTAATTTCACAACAGAATATGTAAGGGATAGAAATGCTCATGTGTATTGGCGAGAGTTTCTCAGGTTTGGTATAGCCATTCCACACATCTTGATAAGAGACATTTTCGTTGCCATTCTCTCTTGGTTATATTCATTGTTCAAGCTTCAATGATCTGTGTCAACATTCTTAAACCACAAACTTGAACTGAGATCATTAGTAGATTGAGAACTTAAAGATGTAATTAAGAGGGATGTATTGTTCTCGAAACCATAGCTGCTTATGCATTTGAAAAAGTTGATGCAAGAGATACCACATGAAATGGAAAATCAGAAATAGCTTTTGAGTGCTATCATGAGGTACGGTTGTCATGTAAGTTTAAAGAGGATCGGAATCTGTTTTGAAAGTTTGCATTTCAAAAAGGATCTTTCAAAAATCAAGGTGAATGTATAAACTGTTTTCTTTTCTGAGCGGCGCCTAAAAAAAAATTGCTAAGCATATATGAGTAAAACGATTTAGACACCATATGAAAAACTCTGAAGAAGGTTTTTTTTTTTTTTGTTTGTGTCAAAATTCTGAAACTAGTTCTGAATCTTCTTAACAATGTCAGAAATCTTGGAACACAATGATTCAGCATGCACAAATTTAGTAGGTTTTGAAGAAGGTTCAGTTTCAAAGTGTCAGACTTCTTGAATCTGTAAAATCAGTATGCATTATATCAGAGAAATAAAATCTGTTAAGCTCATCATGCATTTACTACCCAAAAGATTATTCAAGTAAAGAGGAGGGTAAGAATGATATCACCATAGCTCCATTCGCATCAAGCAGTAGCTCGCTTGATTTTGGTTGACAATGCAAGGATTCTATTTTCAGAGCAGCACCAAAATCTATGTGTGACGAATGCTTATCAAGACTTGACTAATTGTTCAGATGAGGTACAGTCCTGAGTCCTGTTGAGGCTAATAGGATGAATTGGAGCTGGTGCAGAGGGATGAATTCACTTGGTGATCACTACTACTCGCAACTCTGGCCTCTTGAACCCATACTTCATACACAGCTCTTCACTCAGATTAGGTGCTGGCGCAGAGAGAGACACAGGTTCAGCAGAGGGTATCTCCGCAGGTTGATCACTTAGTGCTATCTCAAGCTTGCCTCTGTGCCAGCAGACTGTTGGGGGCACATGAATCAGATGGCTTCCCCAAGGGCGAGCCTTCCTGCTTGGGCAATCCGCTTCATTTCAATTTCCCTTCTGAGGGCAGCAGTGACATCCTGGTCAAGTCCGAGGGGTGGCTATCTTAGCCTATCTCTCTCTGATTTTGTTCATGTTCCTTGTTCATTTTAGCCCATAACTCATCTTCACCCTTGTCTTGCTGAACCTCCGGATTGCCTTTCTTATTTCTTTAAGCTTTCTTCAATGATGAATATAATGTTCACATCTTAGGATGCTTAATGTAAAATCTCAATAAGTCCATCTAATATTAGCATAGGAGATTTTACTATCAAATGCTTCGTTGCTAAGTGATCCCTTGTTTACCCAAGGAGATCTTCTATACTTATCCTTGGTTCGAAGCACTTTCTTCTGAGAGGTAGGATTCAAGAGCCTTTCCAATGATGATCGAGGAATCCACTCTCCCTTGTTCTTCTCAGGATAGTTGAATGGATCTTTGTGATAGCTCATCCTTGAGACAGAACCATTGTCCCTTGTGGTGGCCGACAGCTTCTTATGATTGTACCAGTGGGTTTCAGCAGTTGCATCACCACGAGTTCTCTTCTTTGGGATAAGAGGAACTCTTGATCTATCCTGCACAAGTAAGGCACTAGGAGGATGTTTTGGTACCCATTTGTACTTGGGTCCTACATGGTTAGCACTGGACCTTACTTGTCCTTTAGGAATCCATACAAACTTATTTCTCACATTTGAATTTCTTCTAAGACTGCATGTGTGAGAAATATGTCCTAATCTACCACAATAATGACAGATAATGGAATGATAATCAAAATGAGGCTTCCTATCATTATCATGATTAGTTTTCTTTAGAAAAGCTTTTTGTTCCTTTGAAATTTCAGTTTCTTTTGAAAGCTTTTCTTTTTCCTTCAACACGTGTTTACAATCAAAACATTTTTCAAGACATGTTGAAGTTTTCCCTACCGATAGTGGGCTAGCTATCGGAACCACTAGTTCTTTAAAAGAATCCTCGGAAACTTTAGATGTAGAAGAAGAAATTAGTTTTTCAAGTTTCCTATCTTTTTCTTTTAAGCCTAGAAGTTCTTTTGCAAGTTTACAATATTCGGTATATAACTCATTGTATGCATCTTGCAATTCAGAGAGTTCAAGTTCAGATTCAGATACCTCACTTTCTGAATCTTCTAGGCAGAAATGGATACTCTCTTCACTGAAGCCTGCTTCCTCAATATCAGCTTCCAGAAGCTCATCAGTAGATGATCCACAAAGAGCACGAGTTGAGCTTTGGACAGCTGTGCTTTCAAGAGATGGGTTAGAAGCATATATCATATCAAGAGTATTCCAAATATCTCTAGCACTAGAGCAATGTTTGATTTTCTGGAAATCATTTTCAGTTAAGCCTTTGTATAAAATTTGCATTGCTCGAATGTTTAAGGAAAACAAATTTTTCTCCTTTTCAGTCCAGTTTCCTCTTGGTTTGAAATCAAAATCATTTTCAAAAATATCCCACATTTTCAAACTAGTGGATTTTATAAAACTTTCCATTCTTGCTTTCCACCAACAAAAATCAATATTTTCTAACACAGGTGGAATGGTATGATCAAAGCCTTTGGAAAACATTTTAACCCAAATCAGCCAAGGTCTTTGCACTTGAGATCGTTTGATCCTTTAAACAAGTGACCTGCTCTGATACCAAATGATAAACGTGGCTGTCACCCAAGAGGGGGGGGTGAATTGGGTGAGGGAATAAAACTTAAACTCTTTTCGGAAGACTGCTTGTGCTCGGTGATGATGATAATAAATAATGCTATGCACAAGTCAGTATGCTATGTGATGCAAAATAGAATGATCAAGTATAAATATATGCACACATAAATTTATCCTGGTTCGGTCACCCAGACCTACATCCAGTCCCCAGGCTACACCTGAGATTTCCAATCCACTATTCTTGTTTAAACCGGGCACAAGAGAAGCCTTTACACTTTAGGTTTTACGAGCACGGGTTCACCTAACAACCCACAGGTTTTACAACGGGTTCACCTGCAAACCTTACCGCAAGTTTTACGGGATCACTTGCAACCTTACAAACGCAAGTTTTACGGGCTAACTTGCAACCTATGGAGATTTAGAAAACCTTCTAAATGCTCCCCCTTACAAAATGTAAGATTACAATTATGTTCACTCTATGAACTGATTTTGTTAAACACTTAAGCTCAAAACTAACTCTCTCAAAGAGTGGATGATGTTACTCACTTAAGTACAAATAAATCACTCTCTAAGAATATTACATATCAAAGTCCGAGAGTAGAAGATGAGAGGAATGTAGAATAGTGTTTTTTTTTGGATAATAGCCTTGTTCTCTCTCTCTTTTTCAAGCCCCCTTCTTCAGAAATGAAGAACATCCCTTTTATACCAGCCTCTGAATATCTAACCGTTGGAGAGGCAATAAGACCGTTTGATTATAGACGTTGGGGCCTTGTTTACGTTGTCCTCATTAATGCACAGCAGGGTTGACTTTGCTTTATCTAAAAAGGTGCTCTGACCAAGCTGTTCTGTCAACACTGTTCTGGCAATACTATTCTGACAAAAGTCTTTCTGACATCTGAACATTTTGTACGGTCCGACTCTTGCTTGCTGTCAGAGAGGACTTCGTTCCTCAAGCATAAGTCCAGGATGTTAAGAGACTCATTATCGGAAGCTCTCTTGCTATCTGAAGCTCGTGGACTCTAACATTTTGCTTGCTATCACATAGAGGAACTTTGTCTTCCAAGCACTTGTCCATGAATGATAAGAGTGCTTTGCTATTGGATCCTCTCTTGCTATCAGAAGCTCTCTTATGGACTCTGACTTTTGTGGGCAGTATGAGCTTTGACACCTTGAGTGAATCTTCAGATTATGTTCTCATACTCCTCATGCTTGGTAGGTAACAATGTTGTTTGAATGTGTCTGTTATCCTCTTGTTACCGTTGGAAGGAACATCTTCTTAAATGCTCAGCAGGGTTGACTTGCTTTATCTCTGAAAAGTAGTCCTGACACCTCTGCTCTGACAAAGCATTCTGACTTCCGAGTATGTGACATTTACTCTTGTACTCTTGCTGACGGATGATCATCGTTCATCCGGAAGTGGCAATCTTGCTCTGCAAGGGTTAGTCTCTGAAATCCAATGCCAAGAGTCTTTCCATCCGGAAGCTCATTTGCATCCGCAAGTGTAACTAAGTTCTGCACATACTGGTTAGTCCAATCATAGCAATATATATAATCAGATATAGTAAAAACTATACATGTTGTGGGAAATTTGCTATGGGAAGTAGTCTTACTTAGACTATGTTCTGATCTGGTCTATGATGTATCCGGAAGCATTTTTACATCCGGAAGTAAAACTACTAGATGAAGGATCTTGGTTCACTATAACTCACTCTCACTTAGTGTATTTCATTCCAACACTCAGCGCTAGTCACTAAGCTATCGGAAGCACTTTTACTTGACGTAGTGAACTCACTGACGCTTAGGGTGAAATCTATTCTATCAGTCTGCGCCAGTCAAGATCCAACAGGAAGCAACTTCACTTGATGTTGCATTTCCGCTGACGCTCGGGGTTATATCTAGTCTATCAACCTGCGCCAGTCTAAATCTAATAGGAAGTGCTTTCACTCGGCGAAGTAGACTTACTGACGCTTGGGGTAATAACTATTCTATTGCTCTGCGCCAGTCTAAGTCTAACAGGAAGCGCTTTCACTTGGGAAAGTAGACTCACTGACGCTTGGGGTAATATCTATTCTGTCGCTCTGCGCCAGTCTAATTCTAACAGGAAGCGCTTTCACTTGGGGAAGTAGACTCACTGTCGCTTGGAGTAATATCTATTCTATCGCTCTGCGCCAGTCTAAGTCTAACAGGAAGCACCTTCGCTTCCGATTGAACCATAGCTTAGTCTTAGAGTTTGTGCACCTAAGGTTCATGGATTAAGTTAAATCCCTAGTTATTTACTTGCTGACGCTGGGGGATGAAAGCATTCATCCGCATGCGCAAGTCCTAATCTATCCGGAAGTGATCTTACATTCTCAAGTGATCTAACTCAGGATTCTAACCATGTCATCTAATCCTTCCTAAGTGCTGATTATGTTCTCTTAAGTACTAGACCATATCATACCTTAGTCACCATCAAAACTTAAGATTCTAACAACTTAGACTGATAACCGTTGAGCGGAAATATAAAGTAGTTTGATTCGGTTCTTACAACACTCCTACTAGATATAAAAGCTAGTTGACTTTATTGGAAAATCCTGAAAAAGATAAATAAAGTAATTAAAAATTGGTTTTTCTAAATTTTTACTCTAAGTGTGTTTATTTGACTTATAATCTAACATATATGATTTGATAATATATAAAACATAATAGTATTAAGTGGTTGATTTCATTTTCTTTGGATTCTCCGAAAAGTCAAATAGTTCTTATATTTATGAACATGGTGAGTATATTATTGACAATTGGTTAATTAGTTGACTCATACTCAGAATTTGAATTCACATTGTCCTTCTTAACATCGACCAACTACTCAATCATTTTTTTTAAATATTATTGATGAAATAATTTCATTTTACCATAAATTATATTAGTGCAATTTCAAGTATACGTGTTTGGTAAATTAAAAAAAATTGATGGAACCTAATAAATTGCTTAAAATGTAAATTGCAAAATTGCCATTCTAATGAGTCAGATAAAAGTCCTTGGATCCAAAAAAAAAAATCAAACTTCTTATGGAAAAATATTTGTATTAAATTGTATTAAATTTAATACAGCGAAGGATTAGTCCCACTTGACACGCGGGTGGGATACCTTGAGAAATCAAAAATATTTGTATTAAATTGTGCATAGACAAAGAAAGGACGAGTGATAATTGTCACATGTGGGCATATGCGAGTCTGAAGTAATAAAAGGTTGAGAGGAAAGCGGGGGGAAAGAGCTGCCACCGAAGCCACATGTTGTTGAGGGATTGTCTGTGACATTGTAAATGCCGAATTCTACACAGCCCTCACTCCTCACTCAGAGAACAAGCACGACAAGTCTCCAGCTGGGCTTGTGACAGCTTCCTCTGAATCTGGGCTCATGGGCCGGCCTCTCCCACCAGATTTATTCCTGGTCCAATGCTTAACGGTTAAAGCAGACCCCTCTTTGAAGCCTAAATGGCACTTTTGTGCAATGCATGGCCCTGTGGCTATAAATGATCCAAATATACTCCTTTTGTAGCTTATATCTAGAGCCGTCAATCCCGGCCCGTTTTTGTCTAAGCCCTAGTAGGGCCGAGCTTGGGATTTAGAGGGAAAAATAGGGGTGTGGGCCCTGAAGGGCCGGCCCTTAAGGGCTAGGGCTTTTGAGGGCCGGGCTGAAGGCCAACCCTGTTAGGCCTGACCCTTTTTCCTAAACTAAAAAAATAAAAAAATAGATGTGTTCACTCTCAAAGTCCTTAGTCTCAATGTAAGCTTGTAATAGTGTAATGGGCCAAATGTGCAAAGTTGCATCCATCTAATTAATGTTCAGGTTCTTATTTGCACAAGGAATTAATTGCATGAATTTAAATATGATTGTGAGTTTTTTTATCAAATATGCTTCAAGGACAATTAATTATTTGCTAATAGATTCAAATATGCTTGAAAGACAATTTATTATTTGCTACTTTCTTTTGCAAATGATGGAGGTGATAATGCTTATGACGTTAAAGAAGAAATGAAAAAACTTGATATTTTTGTCAGTGGAGAAGAGGAGGAGGCAATTCATAGTCAAACACAATCAAATGTTGTCGAATGATATTTATTGAGATTTTCTTTTTATGAGTTGTAACTGTGTCTTGTGGATTATTAGTATTTGAATGTTTTTTATTTCCTTATTGATGCTTTGGTTTATTTATATTAATACTTGAGTTTTATGTAGTGTACTTGTGTATTAAAAGTTAAAACTTGTGTAGTATGTAGTTGAAATTTTAAATTCTTTTATATGGGCCCGAAGCCCTGAGGGCCGACCCTGGCTCAATTGCTCTAGGGCTGAGCTTTAGAAAACAGAAGTTTTTTTGGAAAAAAGCCCTGATGGGCTTGGCCCGTTTAGCCCTGACCCTTAAGGGCCGGCCCGGCCCGTTTTGACAGCTCTACTTATATGAGCCACACAAATCAAGGAAATGTTTGAGAAAGATAAATATATCTAAAATAGTTTTTCTCAAGTTTATCCTTATTTATGATTGAGCATATAAGAAAGAGAAATGTGATAATACTCCCTCATCTTTAATATAAAGGCCATTTTACCTAAACTGGAGAGATTAAGGAAGACAGTTAAGTTAGGTAATTTTATGTGTTTTTCTAATAATCCCCTCTTTATTCCTCCTCTCATCTACAATTTGTAAAAAGGTATACAATGGGGTAAAGTTTGGGATAAATGGATAAATATATGAGACAGTTTCAACTGGAAAGTAATATTATAATTAGGGACAAATTTGAACAAAACCATTCAAATATTTTGCTCTTACATCTTATATATAGGGAGAGAGGCAGTAATATTTAAGCAATATATCACTGCTTCATTGTCATAGTTAAAACAATAACAAACTCTAAGATAACCGGGACGAAAAGTTAGAACTAGAAGTATACCGAGGCAGAAGGTCAGCTGAAGACAAAGAGAACCTACTAGGCCTTTTAGGAACACATGAACAATATTAAACATTAATTCAATAAAAGAATGTGATGGGAAGCTATATAGAAGCCTGGCCAAGCATGTTGCATTTTGACGCCGGAATTAAAAAAGGTACAAAAAAAGTCACATTACTCTAATAATGAGTGCACTACAGGTAATACACAGACCATGCCTAGTTTGAGACATGCATTGAGAATTTGAGCTATAGAGAAGTGCTAAAACACTAAACCGGTCCTCTAATGTTTCATTACAGGAAATTTATTATACAATCACAAGCTACAACGCTTTTGATGAATCAATCTTAGAATTGTAACCACATAAAATGGACAAATGCGTCCCAATCAGCTATGGACAACAAAGACACCTTTACATTTACCACTGAATCCAGCTTCGGGGTCAATATATTCCGCAGAATAGCATTCCTCATCATGATCCATCATCTGCCCAAGCAAATCTCCGCCATGTTTTGACTGGTTTGCCTTGAAGAACCAGACTGGATGAGCCTGTCTCAAAATCAAAGATTGCCAAAAGCAAGAAAATGAAATCATCTTTCCTTTTTATGAAGTACATAGTAACTGTCCTGATAGGGAGAGGATTGAGCGATCAAGCCTAAAGAGTAAATAAATAAATTTCCATTTGTCCAAGTCTGAAATGAAACTAGTTCACTTGTAAAGTAATGGGGTAACATTTCCAACTGAACATAGAGAGTTTGAATCTTCCATCTAGTAACTTGTGAAGCCCGAGTTCTTTAACCATAGCATCACCTCTGCCAGTCCATCTTTCAAACTTCTAGGTCTATAATCTAACTCCTGTTTGGCTTTGTCGCAGGAATATTCCCACCGATGTCTTAAAACACTAACTGTCTGCAAGAAGATCGAGGGATGGGTATTAGAACAGAACAATATCAAGGCAGAACTTTGATCATACATGGAAAGGAGGTTATCATTTCTTTTCGGCTTAAATCTTGTAACTTACTGGTGGACTGATGAGGGGAAGCTTTCCAGTGATTCGTGAGAATAGAACAGATAACCACCCATATGCTTCAATCGCCCACAGAGGGATATTGATGAATGGTCTTTTTGTATTAGTAATGACTGCAGCTATATCAAAAACATGAGAAAATGATGCATTTTCACCCGATAGCAGATACCTATTACCAGGTTGCCCCTTTTCCATTGCAGCAATGTGTCCCCCCACCACATCATCAACATGGCTAAAAGAAAATCTCTCATTTCCATAGCCTATGTAACCAGGCAATCGTCCATTAAAACGTTCTATTATCTGAAGTGTGGGAAGCATAAAAGAGGTCTTTTAGTAAGATGTAAAAAGTTAATGAGATTGAAAAACAAAGAGATGTGGTTAAATTATGCCACTGGTGCTTATATAAAGAATTAGTATTAACAAATTAAAGATGTCAACAGTCATAACATGATTTCTGAATGCATTTGAACTACTAGCTTGACAGAAAAAACACTGGATTCAAAATGTAATGAAAAAGAAAATCAACGCCCCATCTATATACCAAGAGAAGAGAAAGAGACAACTAGGTGCAAAATTAAGTGCGAGCAGGAAATACTTGATTCATGGTCACCATCTCGATTCTCAACCAAGCTGAACCTAATTTCAGTGAGACGTCCTCTTCACCATAAGTTGCAGCATGGAAACACCCAAGTAAAACTTACAACCACCCTAAAATATATAATGCATAACTCATCAGCCTAACCCAACATCGAAGTGCTGCTTATCGGTTTTCCTCATTAGTCCCAATCTCAGCGACCTCCATTAATTTTATGTGTGACACTAAAGGTATAAATCAAACAGATAAACAAGATTAGGGACCTGAAATGCAAAGTAAAAGCTAATCTTACATAAATGAACCATTGAATAAGAACTTCAACCAAAAAGTGTCACCCTATTCCTAGTGTATATGATACTACTTGCTTGGTAAAACACATATATAAAAATTAATAAGCAAACAAAGAAAAGGAACAACATTGGTGTAAGTTAAATGAGAGTAAAGAAACAGAAATAGTACCAGCTTACAAACAATATTTCCAGCTGTAACTTTACCAGGACCATAGATAACCCCTGGATAAACCGCCACTAATGGTACACCCTCAGACACAGCTTGGAGTGCAATTTTATGTGCAGCAAGCTTAGATTTCTCATACTCCGTGCAGAAAAACCTTTCATGATGAACCTGTAATTACAATTCCATTTCCAACACCAACACAAAAAACATAGTGTTACAAAAGCTCATAATAGTAACATCTTCTGAAGATTAAGATCATGCAATATACTAATAAAAACTCATTCCTACTTGATTCTCATCCGCAACACTTCCATCAGTCGGTCCAAGTGCAAAAAACGATGACGTATAAACAACTTTCTCCACTGTCTTCGTCTGCTTTACAGCCTCCAATAAATTCTCCAAACCACCAACATTAACCTAAAAAGACAATAAATAAATAAATAAAATTCAATAATCTGAAATATGCATGCATCAGAAATGAAATGTGGCGAACTAACAGAGAAGAATTTGGAGGGGTCGGGGAGCCAAGGCTCAACGAGAGCGGCTAAGTGGAAGATGACGTGGCAGCCGGAGCAAGCGGAGAGGAGAGAAGCGTAGCCAGTGACGTCACCGTAGACGATTTCGACGTCATTGGAATTGGCGGGGGAAATAAGGGAAGAGAGGTCACTGGTTGGCCTTGCGAGGATTCGAACTGAGTAGCCTTTGTGTAGTAAAGCATCACACAGCCTTCCCCCAAGGTATCCCGATGCGCCTGTCACTAAAATCTTCATCCTTTCACCTTTCTCTCTTTCGCTTGATTCAATTCCAAGTCAACTCAATTCTTTCTCCCTTTTCTACCCATATTATAAGGGGATTTGCAGTTTAGTCCCTGGTAAGGGAAATTAATACTGGAAGGTCCCAATACATTTCAAAATAATTATAAAGTCCCAGGAGCCCTTTCCTGCAATTGTTTGCTTATCTTCAATGACCATTTTGCTCTCATAAGATGAAAGCATAGTCCCCCTGTAGGGACCAGTGAGATGACAACCATCTTTAATGAGGACAAAATGGTCATTGAAGTTAAGCAAACAATTGCAGGAAAGGACCCCTGGGACTTTATAATTATTTTGGAATGTATTGGGACCTTCCAGTATTAATTTCCCTTACCAGGGACTAAACTGCAAATACCCCATATTATAAATATAAATAACCTAAGCTTAATATTATTCCCCCTCTTTCTTTATTTTAATATTATTATAAATTATAAATATAAATATTCTCGAGTGACTCGTGGAAATAGTCATGGCTTGATCATAAATAGGTGGGGCATATTGTGTAGTTGATTGAGCTTGGCCTGATCATAGGCTTAAGAATGGTCTAAAGCTTGTTAAAAAACTTGTTATGGTAATAGTATGATACATAGGAGCAATGCAAGAACATAAGTCCGATGCATAACAAGAGTCAACACAGTAATAAAGCTAATAGCATGACACATCCAATGAGAGAAAGGAAACACTGATTCAATAAGAAGTGAAAACAATTAGCTATATGAGAATGGAGGGTCGCTGTGTTGTAGTAAAAAACCTAGATAAATACTCCCTCCGGTCCTAAATATAAGACCTAATTGACTTTTTTTAGAAAATCATATATAAAAAAACAAAATAAGTTAATTATAAATTGATTTATCTAATTTTTTCCTTAGATTAGTTTATTTTACCTATAAACTAATGTATAATCTAAAAATATATCAAATATGTCATGATTTAATAGCTTATTTCGCAACCTTAACCTCTCCAAAAAAAAGTCAATTAGGTCTTATATTTAGGACCAGAGGTAGTATAAATTTGGGTTATCAGGAGTGCACTCAACACAATTGACTAATAAAATGTGTAAATTTACCAACAGACTATTACTAGAAGTGCACTCAGCGAAATTGACTAATAAAAAATCTATATTTACCAACAGACTATTACCAGACGTACATCTAGCACAATTGACTAATGGGCGGAGTTTGATGAAGGGTTAGACATTGATTGAGGAAATGAATTTCAGATATTATTAAAAAACTCACGTTCATACTCTTGGTAAATGATGTTCTAACACAAGTACATAACACGTTATATTCTCTGGTTACAGTCAATTAGTTAGTTATATTGAAGGTGCTTATAATTCATTTATTTTCTGCATGTGCAACAAACCTTTTGCTTTTCGTTCTGGTTGCTGATCAATTATCATTATTTAGTTTTGGCAGCCTGATATCTTGCTTATCTTTTTTAAGGTTATCCCAGTGTCCCACCACATGGCCTTCTTCGGCGCAGTGCAACAATAGCTTAGCCCTCACTGTCAACTGTAAAAGGGGACCGATGTGATTGAATGTCACAAAACAGATTATGCGTTTTCCCATTTTTCATGTTCCAACTGAACTGAAGAGATTAACAATAATTTGATTAGTCGCTGACTTGCTAGGATAACAACGTAGATACATGTTATATTATAATGAAGTAACAACAATTTGATCGATTTATTTTCATGTTTTATTATACTAACAACTTTACAAAATGTTAAATCCCAACCCTTATTTCTTTTGCCTGAGAATGTAAAGGGATATTGAGAAGATTAAGAAGATCTGAATCCTGTAATTTATACACTAATCAAGATTGTTGGGTAGTGAGCAGTAGAAGAGTTAATATTGATATATCAATATATTACACTTTCCATAAGGACTTGGTCAACTCGTATAGAACAGATACAATCAAGCGATCTCAAACAAAATATATTTTCTTCGGTGAAGTAGCTGTTCAATTCAAGTTCTAAAGTGATGAACTGCTCGACCCGTTACGTTGTACTCTGCTAATAGAAAACAAACAGATCATATCTAGAGATTTCACCTTTTCAGCCTCTTATTTTAGGTACTGCACAAGTCTGGGCCTTGGTGAATCTGCCAGGGGGCAATGATTTTCCTCTCAAGTTTGAACACAACATCACCTCTATAGCTCGAAATCAACCAGTGTCCGGCGCAACTAATCAATAATCTACAACCTGGAACGCCGTATGCATTTTATAGGATTAAAAGAGGCATGTCTCCTTGTGCCAGTAAAAGATCGTGCAATCTTGGAGTTTGATTTGACATCCCAATCCTCAACATCCTTAGGAACACAAATATCAAACAAGACTTGGCCAAGAACCCCATGAGCATTGATGCCTGGCCGGCTAGGTATATGAATTAAGCCTTCCTTGCGTTCATCTGGTGCTGAACCAACACCCTTGCCTTCATAATAATTCATTGAACTAGACAAGAAATCATCAGAAGCAACAGCAAACCCCTGGAAACTGGTTGAAGTCATTGCAGCTTTCCTAAAATTACTGACTGGATCTATGATTTCATCTGTTGTTCCCTCTACACCCAGTCGCTCATCTCCAGTAAGTCTTTTTCTGGAACTATAAATTGCAGCTGCCTTGCCAAGGATCTCGGTGACCGCAGCTTTGTAATCAATCGGATGGTATCGATAATGACCTGTGAAAAATCCAGAAGAATTCAGAAGGAATCAAATACAAAAACAAAATGAAGGAGGCATAGTTACTGTGCTCATTACAGTTTCATGAAAACGCAGGTCTCTTGACCCTTTGTAACCATGCTCAAAGAGATTAAATGATGCCATCTTATGTCAGCTTTTGTTTCTCAGTTTAGTTGGACTTGACAAAATATGACAAGTAATCAGCAAGTTTCTTGTCTCAAACATAATGTCAAACTGATGTAAAATATAAATTTAAAAAATTTCACTGTATGGGAGTAGAGGGGACGGCTTGGCTCTCAACAGTAAACTCGTTTGCCATGGGGTCTGAGGTCATGGATTTGAATTAGCCTCTCTAGATAAAGCAAAGGTAAGGATGCCTAATATATTCCCTTTCCCATCACTCTCACCAAGTGGAGACCAGATCTAGGTTGACTCTTTTTTTTTCACTATATGGGAGTAGCAAAATGCCTTTTACTACTAAAACATTAAAGCAATAGTTCTACTAATAACCAAACATGCATAGATATTAAAGAATTCTACTTTATCTTTAAGAACAAAACAATGATATGATCTTCCAGAGTTTGAACAGGAACTGGTCTGTCAAGTATGATCTTCTCACAAATAAGTGCTGACAGCAAATGCTTACCTACATGAGGAGTGGATTCCCATTTCACCATTTTAACATCACAGCCAAAGTCTTTTAGTCGTTGGACAAAATTTGAAATGTCTTCAAAACGAGCAAGATCATCATTTTCTGAACAGAAAATGAGATATGGGGCCTGCATCCTCTGCAATAGAATGCAACTCAAATACTCAATAAGCAGAAAATTTAAAAATCCTAACAGAAACAAGGGAGCCATAAAACCTATGCTGTTTGTTATTGATCACTTACAATAGTGGAATAAAGAGTTTGCCAATACTCGGCACGCTGTGATTCAAACCTGCTGAGGAAGAGAGCATCAAGACCAGATGCAATGCCATTTGCAATCCATGAAGCAAACTTTGGCGGATGGGACATTTTCAAAACAGATGGATGTAAAAGAAATCGAACACCCAAATCACTGGTGAAATCAACCGGACTAGAATCATAAATATAGCCAGAAATAGAATCTCTAACAAGCTGGTAGTCAACCTGTAAAGTTAAGATGGTTCAGAAGTTTAACTACATCAAGTCAAAAAAGTTACAAGGACAAAAAGCCACCATCCAAGATATAGAAATCCATGTCGCTGGAAACTGATTAGTTTACTTAATACAGGGAAATACAGGACAAACTTTTCAAGGGTTTGTATATAATATTTAACTTTGGTTTTCAACATTATGATTAATATATACAAAATAAGCATCACATAAACTCTCAAATGGAAAAGGCATACCATGTTATGTCCATCACACTTCCCCTCGATAATCTGAAATGATAGGGAAATTGAATTGTCAGGAGTCAGATTTAACTACATTATCGTGCTAGAAAAAAGAAGGGCTGGCTTGGCGCAGCAGAAAGCTTGCTTGCCATAGGCCTGAGATTTAGGTTCGAATCAACCACTTTGCATAAAAGCATTGGTAAGACTCTCTAGTATATTCATTTTCCCATCACCCTCACCAAGTGGGGATCCAACCGGGCTGGGCTTTTTATGATGCTAGAAAAATTTTAACAAAATCAGAAACAGCATCACATAGATATAGACTCTCAGAAGAAAAATGTGAATATCAATGCAGTAGAGTATAGAACAGAATACCTGAAGAACCTCAAACATGCAAGCTTTTGCACCCCCTGAAAAGGATGCAAACACTATGGGGCAAGGTCTAGTTCTCAGCACCTGCAAGGAGAGTCAATTTCATAATCTTCAACAAATGAGCCAATTTCTTTAACCAGACTAAAAAATGTAAAAGTATAACAGTGTGTCAAAAAAACATCTCAGTTATATTCCACTCAACTACACTTCAGGCGTCGTGAACTAAGACTTATTTTGCATAGAAACCAGAGAACTAAGATAAAACAAACCTTAACAAGTTCATCAAGTATGTTAGCAGCAAGACTAGTAGCTTTCTCAGGGAAAAACCTGCAATACAAAGCAAAATTACATAAAACAATGCATTAGTTTATCATTCTCCCAGAAAATCCCTTAAAGAAAAGATTCAGAACACTGGGAATATGAGTGGAATTGGGAAAAAGGAACTGACATATTGAGAAATTGGGAATGGCATACGAGGGAATTCCATCCTATGGATGAGTAAAGGTCGACGTATCTATGCAAGTGCTTCTCTTCGCTAGACATCCAAGCGAATAGAACAACAATCCCTTCACCTTTCTCCAACACTACTCCATTTCTCCCCCAGTAAAACCTACCCCCAAATCCCCACATTCTCCTCTTCCTCTTCCCACAATGAAATCAAATAATCCTCTACTGAGAAGACCAATTCCTTAACATCGAAACATCGATGCGGACTTTAATCGGGAATTTCGGAATCGAAGTAGGGTGTTGTTGAACTGATTTGGAAGCTGATGAGCTCGAAATTTTTGTAGAAATTTACAGGTAGGAGAGGCACCCCACGCTAGCAATACTGGATTTTGGTTATTTATTTATTTATTTTAATTTAATCTTGGCCTTTCTTGAGGGGAGGTACAAAAAGTCAAAAAACTAATCTTCTCTGCCACGTTCTCGAGATAGGATAGGCATGATTTACCTTTTCCTTTATTTCGCGCTTTCCCCCGCTTGAGTGGCGTGTAAGTCCTTATATAGTTATATATATATATATATAGTATATATCACGTGTGACAATGTAACTCCTTATATTGATTTAAAATTCTTGTAAGAAATCCAATTCTTTTGTCTACCTTTCAAAAAATTCATATCACCCATTGTTGTTTAGGTTGGTTGGTGACATGGTTAGATATTGATCATCTTTAAGCCAATTTTCCTAAAGTTTCATTTAGTTTTGGCTTTAATAATCATGTATAGGGAGACATCTCCATGTTCAAGTGAAATTGGAAAAATATAAAATATATCTATATAGACATAAAAAATAGTACTCTCTTTGGTCTTACATATATAGGATATATTTACCCTCCTTTTAAACTTAATTATTTTTCTCTGTATTTTACATTTAGGTCTTATCTCTTTCAATTTCATTGTCTACTGCACATACATTTATTCCCTCCTCAACCTGTTTTTTTGGTCTTTAGATCTATGTTTGTTGATCCAATGAGTCGCTATAATATTCCAATCATTTGGAAGAAGAATTCAATCCCTTTGCAGTAAGTTTGTGATTCAATTAACCGGTTTCGTGTTCAAATTTGGTAGTTTAAGATTTTTGTAAGTTCGATATGATGTTGCAAGTGAATTGAATTTATTTTTTTGGTTTCTTTATGGCTGTTTGTCACACCATGTCATATTCCTTTTTTGTTCTCTACATGATTGGCTTAAAATTCACGATGTAAATGACTAAAAGCTTGAAAGCAATTTGCTTATTCTTTTCGCGCCACATATATATTTTTAATCAAAAGATGAACTTGCAGGCTTAACCTCAAGGAAATTAGGATTTCTAGGTGGTTTGTATTGGAATTACGATCAAATCATTAAGATGAACTTGTAGAAGATTGAACTGAGGAATATAAGGTTGAAGAAAATGATGATTGAATCTGTAGAGATGAAGCTTCGTGGTTAGAGGATTGAACAATGAAAATTTTGGAAAAGTCACGAGATTTATAAAATTTAGGCCAAAATTGAGTATCTAAAAAGATCTTACATTTAAGACCACATGGAGCAATAGTTTATAGTACTATATCATATTGTAGAACCCACCAAGATGAGATTTAGTCATATTATATCCATACCATATATTGATTTCATCCTCCACGTTACCACATTGATGAATATCTAATGCTTTGACGCTGGATCATTTATTCCACGACCATTCTTGGTCCACTTTATAGGAATTGATCCCCGCAAGGTTTAGCTTAGCTTAGCTCGTAAAACTTCGAAACCTTTGCCTTGCCTCTTTCATAAAGTCTATGGAGCTTCAAAATAATCATGCCGTATATTAATTTTATGAGCGGGAAAAGGTCCCCATATTAACAATTTAACACATGTTGACGATTATTTAATGTGTTGACGTTTGATTATACTCCCTTCGGTCCCTAATGTAAGAGCTAGTCGTCAAAAAAACGCTTCTTAAGAAAACATGTGAATGTTAGTTGGGTGTCTGGAGTTAATGTTTTTTTTCCAAAATTGCCCATATTTATTATAGTACTTTTAAGAGAGAGAAATATATAAGCATTAATAAATATGAAAGAGAGTTAGGGGTAAAGTGGGGAAAAATGCATTAAATGAGGAGAGAATATGGAGTGAGCTCTTACATTAGGGACCAAAACCATTCAAATTTTGGGTTCTTATATTAGGGACCGGAGGGAGTATCTCGTAGGACCTTACGTGGTTGGGTTGGTTCATTCCTACGGGAATCGATGCCTCGTAGGGCTCAGCTTAGCTCCAAAAACAGCAAAACTTTGAAACCTAGCTTGTGTGCCTACTTATAGGATATATTATTAATTGAGAGTAAATCTACTCAAGCATGCTCTAATAAATCCATTGCAACCTTTAACCCTTCTAACCATCTACCATCCAACATTTTAGTTTACATTAGAAATAATCAAACTTACATTATTATTATTGCCACAAACAAATACTTCCTCCACTCCTAAATATAAGATCGCTTTCAGATTTCAGTTTGCTCCTAAATATAAGCAACTTTCTAATTTTTCTCATTTCCCCCCCAAATAAACCCTAATAATCCTTATCTATAATGGACAAATAAAAGAGAGAAAGTGAGAATAAATGTATATGATTAGTGTAAATTAGTAATATCATGTGCTAACAACTATCTTAACTTGCATCTATAATCTAATCAAATTAGAAAAATGAAAACATTTAGTAACAGAGGGAGTAATAAAAGTCCACTTTTCATTTGATCAAAGCCATATATCCTCCAATCACATGTCTTTCAATTCTTTTTTTATTTCTGCATATGGATGAATTATAAAATGTTAAAAAAACGTGCTAAATAAATCATGATACATTATACTTTCACATTTACACTTTCATATCCAAATCACCACAACCAACACTTACGAGGATGTTATCTAAAAAATAAACTCAAATCACCACAACAAACACTTACGAGGATGTCATCCGTCTAGTTTGGAAGGATCCGTCATACGAGGATGCATTAAAAAAACAATGTGTACTGTATCAAAAAAAAAAAACAATGTGTTTGGTCGACGTTTGGTGTTGGGAAGGAAAGTGAAGAATTGAAAAGTGGAAGAGGTAAAGATGGAAAGTAGAGGTAAATTAAGTAATGATGAAAAATAAAGTGTGTGGGGCCTAGAAAAAGTGTGAGATAGAGAGAGAAAACTTGTGGGCCCCAGAATATATGTAAATTACACAAAAACCTAAACTTTATAAACTTTCTAATTCTTTAACATTTTCCCTACCAACCAAACAAGCCATAATTGTTCAACCAAATACCATACGATATAGGATCATTAAAAACGCTTTCCCCCCTAGCAAAGCCACAAGGGTGCGTTGCAGCCAAACAACGACTGGTAAGCTAAAAACTCGAAAGCGCGAAATAACCAAGGCGCACGGTAGCATCCGTCGGCGAAGACGCGCCAATCACCCGCGCACTTTAGCATCATCAATGACAATCGAAACTGGAACCACCAAAATGATTGAGTGTTCCACCTAATCCCCACATCTAATCATAAATACCGCCACATCAGCACCTCCTGACCTCCATAATCCCATACTTCATAAATAAAACACAATTAGCCACCACCAAATACTAATTACCTTTCCTTAATCACAATCACTAGATTCAATTAGTTTAGTCACAGTTTTTGCGGTGAAGTGATTATTGCGAGCCTTTTGTGATTCATCGATCTAATTAGAGAGACGGAGGGAGGGGAATTTATTATTGATTTGAGATTTAAATCTTGAAATCTTAGAATCAGTGCCCTAGAGAGTGGGAAATGGTGGAATGATATGGCGAGAATTGAGTGGGCAATTCAAGGAAGAAGCAAGTGGTTTTGTTCGTACAAGAAAACAACCATCATTGTTTGCTTATTCAACATTGCGATTGCTCTCTACTTTCTTCGCTCTCTTTATGCCTCTCTTTACATTTACTCCGGCAACGTTTCCAGAAACAGTAAGTTTTTATCTTAACATCATTGCTAATAAAATATGTCATGATTGGTTTTTTATGGTATCCACTGAATTACTGGTTATTTTTTCCCAATAGAGTAAAGTATTGAAATAGGTTTCTGCTTTTAATGCTATAACTTCAAATTTGTGCAGTTGATTGAATTTTGAATTTATTGTATGTTTAGTTGTCACATATACTTCGGATCAGATTCAGAGAATGGAGGAGTCAATTAGAATTCGTAAGGCATATAAACCACAGGAGCTGATTAAATGGGTAGGAACCATTTTTATACTTAGTTAGTACGAGCTATGTATTCTTGAAGTGGACAGAAGTTAATGTCTTGTGAAACTGTTGTTCCAAAAGGTGAAGGCACTAGAAGGGGAGTTATCAGGAGAAGAGAGGGCGTCCGAGTTGCCTCAGCATTTAAAACAGAAAATAACAGATGAGATATTGCAGAGGCTAAGGAGCTTGAATCCTAGTGACAAGAACACTACCTCGGAGCGAGGTACTTGTTTATTTTTCAAGCTGAAAGAATAAGATTACTGTTCAGAAGTATATATAGAATATGTCCACATTTTGGTATTTTGAACTGGTGCTAGGATTAATGCTCTGATTTTCGGTGATTTGTCTTTGTGCTGAGCCTGTTGATATTTCATGGAAAGCGTTTTTCTTTTGGGATGTGACTGGTTGGTTGGTTGCGTGGGAAGATGATTCGAGCATGCACCCCTTAGTTACTGCATGGATGTGCTTATATTTTTTCTCCCTTGCTAGTTTGTTCATTAGATCCAAATTTTGTCATTCAAGAATTAGAGTAGACATGTCTTATTTAAGAGGATTTGTGTAAGTCTTAGGTTGAGATAAAATAATGAAAATCCCTTGCTGCTAAGTTATGTTTAGTGAGAAAGGGCTCTGGTAAGGTACACTAGCAGCCTTTCTTTCTTCATTATAATTTGAACTTCAGTAGAGAATCTTGATTTGCTTGAAATATAGTCTTCCTTTTCCCCTTTTGTGTTTGGGGTAAGGGGATCATTTGATTTTGAATGAAACACATTCGTGATATTTACATAGCATTTAACCTACTATTCTGGGTCTCTCCCTGTATGACTTATTTCCCTTTTGCCTGTGTTTGAGAGATTTGAAGTCCTCTGGTGCCTAATCCTTGATCTCAAATGGGTTTGTGGTTTTGAAACTAAGCCACAATTTTGATAGTGGAGGCACGATAATTCTCCATTTTTGTCATGTGTTAACATTAACAAAGCCTAATCACACTAGATGGGGTTAGCTACTTAGAATGCGCAGATACATTGTCATATGTTAACATGGCATAAAATTTATACAAATGAGGCTGATTTCAAATGATATTACCTTCCTAAAAAGTGTCTGCTTACTTTTTCATCTTCAAATGCCACAACTCCCCCCCCCCCCACCCCCCCCCCCCCCCTCCCCAACAAAAAAAAAAAACATAGACTTAGGAGTGGTTAACATTGAGACCTGGATGCTTCATGCTGGATGTGGTGATAGTATTGAGGATTAATTTCCTCAGTCCTAAATAACTCTTTTTTTGGAAAAATTAAGGTAGTAAAATAGGTTATTTAATTATGACATATTTGATATACTTCTATATTACTCATTGGTTCATAGGTCAAATAAAACATTAGGTAAATCAATTTATAAATGACTAGCAACTGTAGAGCTGTGTTTTTGACATTGATTCTTACTCTTTCACCTTTTGGCGGTGTTACTTTTGAACATTATAGAAGCAGTTGAAAGTTGGCGTCAGGAAAGACTGAAAGAAGCTAAGGTTCTTGCGAGATCAACTTCTAACTCAACCATTGTTCATAAAGAGGCAGGTATGACCATGGATAGTTTTCTTTTCATGGCCTATCAAACTCAACCATTTCTGACAGTTTAGTTGGTTATTGACACTTATGAATCTGTAACATGTCTTCTCATTATTAGTATCTGTTTCTATTTCTTAGGGATGCTAGCAAGAGCTCTGGAGTTTGATTGGCCTGAGCTATCTGAAGAAATTGGCCTTTGGATACCTATTGAAGTTGTTAATGAAGAACATGATGATAAACCTGAGGGGGCAGTAGATCTTGGTAATATAAGATTGTTGTCATTGTATTTTTCCTCATCAATGGAGAAATTAGGATAAAATAAAAGAGAATAGAAATTCTGAGGGGTTCAAGAACAAGAAGAAAGAGAGGGTTTAGAGAATAAGACACTGGCCGTTTGCTGTCAAGACACTCAATTCATCATTCAAATTCAAGACAATGACAATTGACCCTAATTTAGGTTATATAATACCCTGACCAAGATAATAATTGGCTTAAGATGCCTAAGCTCATTAAGCCCAAAATAGAATAAAACCTAATAATAAACCCCAAACGTTTTGGGCCAAAACTTTAATTAGCTAATCAATCTAATTAGTTGAGTCAATTAATTAATTAATAATTAATTGCATCAATGAACCAAATTAACAAACTATTTATTCCAAATATTATTATCATAACAGTATCTTTTTGTTACCTTGTCTGATAGTCCAGGTGCAATATATGTTTTGTGGAAAGTTTGGCACTAGATTGGTTTATCTGGGTGGGGAAATATGCATGCTGATCCTATATCTGGGTGCTAGAAATGTGTATATATTTTGTGACGCAAAAATTTATTCTTTATATGAACCGTGTATGTATTCATTTCAGAGGAGGAAATTCTTCCTGGCAGGCCCATGCCTCCAGAGTGCCATGCTGAACTTCACACAGATTATGATGGTGTGGCAGTAAGATGGGGTCTTACCCATCATAAGGACAGTGCAGCTGATTGCTGTCAGGCTTGCTTAGACCAAGCAAAATATGCCAAAGAAGGCGATAAAAAGTGCAATATTTGGGTTTATTGCCCATCTGAGTTTGGTTGTTATTCTCCAGATATCTATCAGCACAAACATCAAGAGTGCTGGCTGAAATATGTGAGCTCTGCTTGATGATCCTCTTATCTACATACTTGCAATGTGTTGATATTTTTTGTTCTATCAGAGTCAATACCCTTGGTCTTTACAAATTTAACTTCTGTTTGGCTACTTATTCTTTCTTGTCTTGTTCCTCTGGCTAATATTGTCTTCCTGATTATCTGATGCCAGGCTGAGAAGCCACGACTAAATTTTAAGGATAAGTATCCTGAATCATACCGAAATTCCCACCTAACTGCACCAGTGATTGTTCCATGGGCCTCTGGAGTGGTTGGGGCATGAGCTGATCAACCAACACCGGAGGTATTATGATAAACTGGAGTCATTTTGTAGACTACAGGCACAGAAAGCTAGCAGGCAAAGCCTTTATCATGCATGTCTGCTATCATACTTATGCTCTTCATCTCGTTCATTGGTAAAGGAACGAAATAGGATAGATCCTTTCTGTCCCTTTCACTGGTTCTATTCTTTTGGGGGGTTTGGAGGGTGGGGGAATCATCAAGAGATGATGGTCATTTAGGTTTAGACACAATTTTTGATAGGCACACCTCTTCAGAGCACGGGAATATTCTCCCAAGGCAAGTCCAGCACTGAGGCAAGGTGATTTGACATATAAGAAATTGTTCAGTTGTGAACTATCTGATCTCATTATTCATTGTCTTCTGGGATGTAGAACCCTTGCTGATTATAATTCTTGATGGTGATGTTGATGGGGGACTTATTAGGATGGAATATACTGTACCTAAGCTTGGTACACTTCAACTGTGAGTGTTCATGTTTAAGTGAACTTCACTTTTGACATATTTCACTCTGCGTTCTGGTTGTGTGTACCTTTCTTAACCCAGCATGATAATGAATCATTGGTTTTCCGTGATTCATGTTTTCACTTTTACATTATCCATGCTAAGTAAGAGCTATATGATCCGGTTTATTTTAGCGACCAGAGTTATGGTCATCTGCTTCTCCTAAGCATAGTTGAAGGATAATTTCAAAGCTACCGTTTTGCCAACATTTTTTATATGACTGGATATCTAGTCTAAGATGGGATAATGGATTTGTGCCAACTCTTTTTTATTGCCTTCCATGCCAAGAGTTATAGAATACAGAACAAACCATGAGCCGTGTGTTCAACTTAATCGTCATAAATGTTACTTGTTTTAGTAAAATTGGAATTTTAAGGTGGGGAAGTAAATTAGACCAGTAAATTACAACATATAAAATATTTTATGTAATCAAATTATAAAATTTATAAGTAGACTAATTGGTTTTGAAACTTATCAGGTTGGAGTGAGTGATAAGTGGATTAGCCTGGTGAATGAAGCGAATTCACAATCAGTTGTTTATCCCTTACATGGGTTTTCAGAACAGTGGGAGATCAGTTCCATTTGACACGCGAGTGGAGATACCCTAAGAAACGAAGAAAATGAATAATTGGTTGAGGAAAAATCTAGTTACAGACTTTAAAGTGATTTTTTTTACATTCTTAATTTCTCCTAAAATGTTAAAGGAGTCCTGTAATTAGTATAGAAGGGAGCGATGGGGAAGACACTTATGCGAATACGTTCACTTACCCTGATAATATGATGGTTTCGGGGAACATTTACTGAATTCCCTATCAGTCAAAATTCATCCTAGACTGGAATATACAGCCTCTAGCTCATAATGTAATAACTTAGGTGTCAAAATAGATTGTTAAGAAAACATGTAAACGTTAGTTGAGTGTTTGAAGTTAATTTTTTTTCCACTTTTGTTCCTATTTATTATGATACAATTTATCATCATCAAAGCCTTATACCAACTAAGTGGGGTCGGCTACATGGATCACACGACGCCTAAAGGCGTGTGTCCATACTCAATAGATTCGACACAATTTTACATTTGCTGCCAAAGTTTAACACAACCCTACTCCTTTATCCGGGTTTGGGACCGAATATAAATATAGACGGAGTATTCCGGACGTCACAGACTTTTTTCCTTGTAATTTTCTCAAAAATTGTTTCTCTGAATATACTGTTCCTGAAGAGGACAACAAGATTGTGTCTTCATTTTCGCGGAAGAAGGACTAAAAACCTATACCTGCATCCATAATCCACAACAAAAAAAATATGAAAGTGAGTTAAGAGGAAAGTGTAAAGAAACACATTAAATTGAGGTAAAAAAAGAAACACATTAGATTGTGAGAGAATATAAGAATGGACTATTAATTTTAGATTAAAACCATTTAAATTTTGTCCTCTTCTCGAGTTTAAATGACTAATGAGGCCCTTAACGAAAATATATAATACTACAACAAATACTCCCTCCGTTCCTAAATATAAGATCATTTTAGCAAATTTAGAGAGATGAAGGAAGACATTCCAATGAGTTAAAATTACATGAAATTTTCAAAATATACCTCACCTAATTTTTAAAAATATTCTTTCACCTTCAAACCACTATTTTTTTGGGTGAATGGAGTATAGAGCTAATTTGGAGAAAATTTGAGTCAAATTAGAAAGTGATATTATATTTAGGAACAAACTCTCATCGCTAAAGTGATCTTATATTTCGGAACGGAGGCGGTACACTAGTACTATTAATCATTTATCACGTTAAGATCCTATTCTGATAAAAAAAAAGTTAAGATCCTCGTGAAAAAAAAATAAAGACAACAAACCAAGATCATCTGGAACTGGAACATTCACAAACAAGAATTCACTTCTTGCATTCGTTGAAAGTAAAAACTACGCGCCACAAATTCATTCGTCCGGTGAAGACCGTTTACTGGTAGCTTCTTTCATTCATTGCCTAAGCTCGTGAAAAAAAAATCACATCGATCGATTGCATTATTTTCGAAACTTCAATTTCACATTCATGATGTCTCGTAATGTGGGATCTGGAGAAGGAAAGCCTCACTGGAGTGTATACGACGGGGTCAAAATGGTAATTGCAGCGACGCCTGAGGCTCTAATGGCAGAGATCGATTCAGCGATTTCAAATCTCGAATACGCGCGTGCCACGTGTCTTCTAGAAGCTTCGGAAGGCTGTACGGAGAATCCGAGGCGTGGTGGTGGATTTTTGATCGGTCAATATGACGCACGTGAGGCGGATGAGGCTTATAAGGCTGGTTGTGCTGCCTTGGCTGCTGGAAAGCTTGACGAGGCTCTTCAGTCTTTGAATGTTTCGCTTCAGAAGTGTCCTCCTGAGAAGACTTCTGCTGTGGCTAAGCTTCAGTCTTTGATTTCTCTCACTGCTCACCAGCTTCAAAGATCTGTTAATTGAGGAGAATGATTGAATGTCTATGTTTTTATGATTGTTTTCTTGTCTTTGCTGAGTTGTTCACAAGAAGTTAAATGTGTTGGAATGAATAGCAGTTGTAAAGATTATGTAGAGATGTCTTGTTTTTCGTTGGAGGATTTGATTTGTGTACAACTTGCAAGATAGGATCGTTGTTGAGAATCTTCAAATTTAGCACAGATCCTTTGTTAAGCAGAAATTATGTTTGTTTCCTGTTAAATACCGCCCGCCTAATGGCAACTAACTAATGCACACTAATACAAAATTGAGGCTACAAGTGTTGGCCACTTATAGATGGTTGTCTTTACTTTCAATAAGAGTGCTTCTTGGAACACACGTTCCCATTGTTATGAGGTTAGAAAGCAACTACTCGTCGATAGTATAAAGGCCGGTTGGGTTCAATGTTAAGCTTACTTACTGTGGGATCTTAGGTCGTAGGTTTGAATCAGTCTCTATACATAAAGTATAGATAAGACCGTCTAATATATTTTCTTCCCCAACACTTTCACTAAGTGGAGACTAAAACTGAGTGCACCCTTCTTTATTCTTTTCCTCTCATTTGTGGCTCTGACAATTTTTTTTTTTTCAATATAGAACATAACAGAATGGCAGTGTCAGGAATTTAAGTGGGAAAGCATGCCCATCTTTATGAATTTTTTTTTTATATAAAAAATCCCTATGAACCTTGAATAGGGGATGTGTGTAAGCACATGTGCTGATGTGAGATCAATTTTCAAATATCTAGATATCAGCTTCTGCCTTTGGAGTAAGTTTTTTTTTTTGTGGCCGGTAGCCTTTGGAGTAAGTTAAATAGAAGTTATTGCTGTTCTTTATATTTATGATGTTGAAATGACTGTCTGTGATATTAACCCACAGCCTTAACTTTGTCTATAAAATATTAAAGGATTTGGTTGGAACTTTCCTACAATATTCTGAGGAGCTTTAAGGAGACGTACCCTTTGGAAACGTCTTCTTTGATCACTTAAATAGAAGTTATTACTGTTCGTTACTCATTTATGCTTATTAATGACTGTGATATGAACCCATAAGCTATAACCTTGTCTATAAAATACTCCCTCCGGTCCCTAATGTAAGAGCTAGCCGTAAAAAAAACGCTTCTTAATAAAACATGTGAATATTAGTTGGGTGTCTGGAGTTAATGTTTCTTTTCCAAAATTGCCCATATTTATTATGGTACTTTTAAGAGAGAGAAATATATAAACATTAATAAATATGAACGAGAGTTAGGGATAAAGTAGGAAAAAATGCATTAAATGAGGAGAGAATATGGGGTGAGCTCTTACATTAGGGACCAAAACCATTCAAATTTTGGGCTCTTACATTAGGGACCGGAGGGAGTATTAAATTCGGATGTACTTGGAACTTTCATACAATAGTTTTGAGGAGTGTTGAGGAGACGTACAATAATAGATTTTGGAACAGGTATTACACGAGGACTCTTCTTGAAAAGTGTCTGTCTTGTCTAGGAGCCGGAAATTTTGATTTTCATTTGGGTAACATGACATGATGCCCCGAAATCAAGCGAGTCCACATCTAGAAGATGCGAAAAAAGATTTTGCCAACACTGTTGTTTCCAAGTATTAACTTCAATCGGAGACAACCAATTAAGAAAATTAATGTAAGAGCAGTATCAGTTGGGTGGTACGTCTTTTGGATCATGACTTTAGCTTAAAGTGTAGTATCTCTATATAATTTCCACAATTTGCATAGGGAAACAAAAGCACCATGTACGCAGTCAAATATAGCAATAAAATCCCAGTTGAAATTTATTGCTATTTGGTGAAATGTCTTAAAGCCCTTCTTTTGACTTATCTTCGCCTTAAAGGACGGGAAGTGTTAGTGATATCACTATACCAGTGCGCTGTGAGGCCACTATCAAAAAAGCAGGTGTATTAAAACATCAACATAAGCGTGATCATACAGGTCTTAAATAGTTACCGTATATATCATCACCATACTCTGACAAATTGATCCACAAAAGTCTAACCATGGGCGTGTTCTGCCATGAAGATCCTCCAAACCATACAACTCCAAAGAGATACAAGTGTCTTACAACAACACTGAAGGACGTATTTTCCAATTGTCGTTCCTTCCGTGGACGACTTAGAACTGCAAGCCTTGATGAAGAGTTCATAAACAGTGATTTTGATGAGGAACAGGAAGTAAGCTTAATTATATCTTATTGATCAACCTTTATAATTTATTTCCTCCTGATGTGAATTATATGACTATGCTTCCTTCTCCTTATTTTTCAGGTGGTTGTTTCAGCTGTTAAAAGCCGAGCTATGGAGAGACAAAAGCATAAACCAAGTGTTGTCACAGGAGACAACTTTTCTTGGGTTTACTCTCCTGAGACTAAAGAGCTGTTCATAACTCAGATGGTGGTGCCAAATGAAAAGGAAGACGTTGATGATGATGATGAGAAGGATGAGTTTTTCTCGGTCAAAAGTTGTTTATCTTGTCGCTCTAGTGTTATGAGTGGAGAACAGTTTCATTCTGTGAGGACAAACTTCTCGCCATGCTCAAGCTTCAATGAGATTGATCTCTCAGAGTTTTGGAGGCGATCTATTATTCTGGAACTTTGTCACTGTGAAGGATGGCCCTTTGGTCTGTGCCGGAAACTTGTGTTACTACCACCCTTGCCCAAGTCACCTTCTGAGCCATGTCTGTGGCGTAAAAAGCAGCTGAGTATAAAAGATGCCTAGAGTTGTTTGACTCTCGTTGAAGTTAAGCAGAGTTTATGCTTCTTGTATGTCCATATAAGGAATAAATTCCTATGTAACTCGTAGCATGAGACAAGTGGAGAAGAAATGTACGAGTAATAGAGTAAAGGAGTCATTCCCTGGAAGTAGAGGATGAATCCAGATACAAAATGTAAAATGTTAAATATAAAAGAAGGAATGAAAATTTCAATGCAGAGTTCTTGTTGAATCGATAACTATAATAGAGCAATGATTAAACCCTGAACATGGTATTTGTAATGCTTGAACAGATATTGCTGGGATCATGTTGCCAGAAAGAGATAGAAATGGTGAAGATAGACAGAAAAGCGGACACATCTCATATGGTCACTTCAAAGATTAATCATAACAGACAATTTTTTGGAACAGTTTTAAATAATTCATGAGAATTTCAATTGCCTTTGCACTTCCCTTCTTCCACTTTATTGTATGAGCGCTAGATAGCTGCAGGCAACAAGGCTCAGATTCGAATTTTCATCAGTCACCCATTCAAGGGCATGGACTAATCAATTCCATTAAGTTCACAATCAATTACGACTAACAAATAATAGAATATCAATATCCATGTCTCATGCAATACATCCCTCCATCTGAAACGCTCACGTTGTAAGAAGCAGAGAACGATGATAAACAGTTTCTGCTGACAAACGTGAAAGTGCTCTTTGAATACATTTGAGTGCCAGAAATACAATCAGGACCACAGATGACAAACTCTAAAACACAACTGTATCGAGCATCATTCCCAAAGTCTGAACTATGTTTGAAGACATCAAATTGGAAATATGCTCTTCAAGATGTTTTTTCGCATCTTGCCTTCCTACGTTAGCAATTGCAAGCTTCTCTGGGGGCAACTCATCTTCCTCCTGCACCGCCTTGTTGTACTTGACAGCTAAATTCAGCATATCCTGATATAGATCAATAATATGCAATCAATCAAGTGCATCATTTGTATAAATGCCGTGAGTACTTAAAAATTGACCCCGGACAGAGCATAAGGCCTTTAACACAACTTCCATCACAATTAAAACTTAACATACGTTAGCTACCAACCCTTGCACAACAAAATCACCCAAACGACCACAAAAAACACCTCCGCCCACACTTGACCAAATGATGCATGACCTCATCCCATATAGGTAAAAGGGACAAAGTGGGGCGAAGATATTACATTACAAAGTAATAATAATAAGAAGCTGCACCTATTTTCAATTCATGTTACAAAAACTTGACTTACCTGAACAGTCTGTTCGTTAGTTTTGGAATGTGTATCAAAACGCCTCAGAGTCAGACCATCAGTCCATTTCTTTTTGTGGAGGTTTAGTAGCATCTTCTCTTCAAGCTCATTCTTTCTGTAATTAATGGCTATGGAGTAATAGTGTCTATTCAAACCATGGATAAGAGCCTACAAAGGGAAAAATTAAAAGATGTCAAACCAGGTGAAGAAAGCCAAATAAATTTAGCAGAAGTTTTACTTCTGAGAGATATTTGTTTAACACTCACTTGGATAGATGGCTTATTTAGATGCCCTAGGTTAGATGTAGTCTGCCTTGGTTCCTGACCCAACATCATGGTTTGTGGATTAATCAGCCGAAATGCATCAATTACAACTTTGCCTTTAACACTCTGAATAGGATCCACCACCACAGCAACAGCACGTTGATTTAAAGCCTCAAAACTCTGCATCACATATAGTATACCAATCAATTTATGCATCAATACTCTACATAATTTAACATTGTTGTTCCCCTTTCTGGTTCAAATCCCAATAAAAACCGTGAAGGCATACAACATAAAGTAGTACTGGATATAGACAAGAAGTAACCTGTTGTGTATTAATGTCCACTCCAGAAAGCCAACAGCCAAAACCAGGATGTGAATGATACCACCCCACAACCATCTCTGGCCTGAAAAACCACAAGAAGTAACCTGTTGTAAGCTTAATTGCTTCACATAATTACGTCTTTCTGGTAATTGTCTCGCATTAAAAAGATTTTTTTCTTTTAACCAAAAGTGATGATTTGAAACATAATCGAAAATGCAGCAACTACATAAACAGCTATAACTTCTAAAATCTTAACTCTAGGACAGCAACAAACCATAACTGCACATTTTCTAATATTTTAAAAAATTATTTACAATATAAATTTAGTAAAAGCATTTTCCCCAGAAATGCAATCTCATTTCATATTCTACGACCAGAAAACCGCCCTCATAGACTATAATATGAGATTTCAAACTAAGTAATCCTTACAATTCATGTTGAATTTCTATACTAAAAATTTCAGCAAGGAATGCAAGAATCCCCCCCAAAAGAAAACAGGGACAGAAACATTAATTAGAAGTGACCCGAAATCTTAAGTAACCAACAAATCAGAAACATTAATTAGAAGTGACCCGAAATCTTAAGTAACCAACAAATCAAATTCAAAGAGCAACATTCCTACTTCAGCAACCATAAGAATGAAATCAGATTAATACCTTCCAGTCTGTTTGAGCATATCAAGCATGTTAGTCTGAAAAACATGATCAACAGCTTCAACACTAACACCAGTTCCACTCTGCGGCATGGCAAAGACATCCACAACGCGTACGGTATACTCATCCACAAACTCCCCCAGCATCAATCCCATAACTTCCATAGGCACACCAGCCCTTCCTATATATAAATCACATCAACTTCATCACACAACACGTAAACCACAAAAACCCTAATCACTCATACAATCCACTCCATCATGGGAAGTTCAAAAACCCTAATCAGGAATAAAACATAAATTCATCCCAGCTCAAAACCCTAATCTCATAAAATTCATCCAAACCGTTGAAAAACCCTAATTACTAAATTTATCTCAGCTTAAAACCTAAATTTCGTCGAATTCATCAAAGTGTTGTAGATAAAGGTGTGAGATTTGAAATAAGTAAAGGCGTGGGAAGAGAACTGACCGTGTTTGAGCATTTTGAGGAGGGCGAGGGAGGAAATGTAGACCTGCTCGGAAGAATCGAGGGTGGGAGAATCGGGTGGGGGGTGGCCCAGGGAACCACCTGCGCCTGCAAACATCCTCTGTAGTCTCTCCATACTCGCTCGATGTCTCTCTCTCTCTCTCTCACTTTCCTCTTCAATCTGGAAGATACCTTCTCGTTTCTTTTCAACCAAGATTTCTTCTTCCTCTATACTTCAACTCCACCTGCGTTTTATCGTATGCTTTCTTTTCAGTGTTATGTTCTTTTGGGCTTTCTTTCTTTTATTGGGCCGGCTCTGTTTAATTCGGCCCATGGCTATTAAGGGAAAATGGTATTGAAGTCCCAAAAATACAAAATACTACTCCCTCCCATCTTAAATATAAAAACTTTTTCTGTAAAATCCTTAAAAAATCAAAATAAGTTAATTATGAATTGATTTACCTAACTTTTTCCTTTAAACTAGTTTATTTTACCTATAAACTAATGGATAATTAAAAATATATCAAATACGTTATCATTTAATAACCTATTTCGCAACCTTAATCTCTCCAAAAAAAGTCAATTAAGTCCTATATTTAGGACTGGAGGTAGTATTACTTTGACATCCCAGCAATGTTGAGGTTATTAGGAAAATGACAATGACAATAAAATGATATTTGAATTTCAATTGGGTAAATAGGTGATTTCAATTCTCAAAAGGACGAATAAGGCATAGCCACTAATTTATCCTAAATGAAGTTTATGGAAATGACCAAAAACTCATTAACTACTCATGTATTGCAGATAACTAATTTGACAACACAGGTAATTACTTGAGTGTCGTTTTTACCTGTCATGATTTTCCACTATTTTGAGACATTTTAAAACATCATTAACTACTTATGTATCGAGATAACTAGTTGAGAAATGTCAATAACTACTCGCGTATTACTTTTAATTTCTATGATTTTCAACTACTTGGGAGACATTTTAAGATCATGTTTTGCATATAACTATGAGACGTTTTAAAATCTCATTTGAGTAGTTACCTACGTTTTGCAACTAGCTATTTTTTATACATGAGTAGTTAATGGGGTTTTAAAATATCTCAAAGTAGTGGAAAATTATGACAGTAAAGAGCGATATTTGAGTAATTATTTGTGTTGTCAAACTAGTTATCTGCGATATATAAGTAGTTAATGAGTTTTTATTTATTTTTCTTAAATTTCATTTATGACAAATTAGTGACTATGTCTTATCTATCCTCTTGAGAATTAAAGTCATTTATGTTATAAAAAAAAGAATTAAAGTCATTTATTTTCCAATTGAAATTCAAGTATATTTTATTGTGATTTTCCCATTTGGTTGGACAAAAAGTGTGTAATGGAAATAGAAATTGAAATGGAATTGAGTGTGGGGGGTAAAGATGAAAAGTAGAGGTAAATAAGATAATGATGAGTAGGGGTGGGAATAGCCCAAGGCGGCTTATCAGGGGCCTATGACTTGCACCGTTAAGGTCTTGGACCAGCCTCCTTATATCCAGGCCAGGCCCAGACCCATGCTTTTTCTTTTGAACTGTTTTGCTTAACAGACCAGTCTCAGGCTTGAGAAAAAAGTCTATTAGCCTATCAGGCCGGCCTATTAAGAAGTTAAATAATATTTATCTAAATAAAAAATTATATTACTATATTAATTGATGTTATTTTTTACTAATTCTTAATAGAAATTTACAATTATATCATCCTTTATTCTAGTGTGTCTATTATCGCTCATTCTCAAAACATTCATTCAAATGATGTTACCCACCATTCATCTTTCTAAACCTCTTATTAAGTATGTTAAATTAATCAGGCCTCCTAATAGGCTAATAGTCAGGCCAGTCCAGACCACAGGCCAGACTCATGCTTGAAAATATTGTCTCTAATAGACCACAGGTCAGGCTCAGACCGATCAATTATAACTCAGGTCAGGCCATTTTGTGACCTGGCCAGGTCAGGCCTGAACCTTTCCCACCCCTAATGATGAGATCTGAAAATTTGTGGGGCCAAAAAAAATGTAAAATAGAGATAGAAAGTTATAGAGATAGAAAGTTTGTGGACAAGGATATATATTCTTATATTCTTATGACTTGATATTTGGTTTCTAAGTTGAACTTCAATGCAATTTTCCCTCCTCTTTCCCTGGTAACCGCCTAAAATTTGATATAGCCCAAGAGAGGCCAGCTAGTTCCAGTTTTCTTCACACTTCCGTACCTCGCCTTCCTTATTTTCATCTTTCATTTCATTCATATTCATCCTCTTCCCCGCCATCCTCGCCTGCAAAATCGCGCCTTCTAATTTCTGAAACAAACAAAAAAAAAACACACTCAAACTCAAAACCTTCTCTTTCTTTATCAAGATTCTCCTTCTTTCACTCTCATCACTTCTTTCTGAACTCTCCTCCTTCTCTCAAAGTCTCTCCATAACAAATGACAATAACAACTCTTTCCAAAACAAAACAATGTATCGTTCCATTTTAACCTCCAAAATCAGCCGTCACTTTCTTCATCCTCGCCACATTTCTTCCTCAAGAAAACCTCTCAAAACTCCTCACAACGAAGAAACCTCTCATCTAATCTCACAACAACCACCTCACCATCTCTCACTCCCTCTATTCTCTCTCCCTACCTATCCTCTCTCTCGCACCTCCTTCACCCTCGCAATCTCCGCCCTCGCCGCCTCCGCAGCACTTCTCATATCAAATCACATCCATCAAAACCAATCCGACGACGACGATAATCCTCTCGAACAAGCCATACACAACTCTCAAGACTTATATCAAAAGCTTTTCCATACCTTCAAACAAACGAGTGTAGCCGCCTCGGTTCTCTGGCATTCGCTGACGTCAGTGTTGTCTTCGGCTCACTATGAGGTTCGTTTTGGCTTTGAAATTCGCGTCGCGTCGTTTCTTGCAGATATCGCGGCTGCGAATTCTGAACGTAGGGCTGCTATTGTGAGCGCCGGTGGTGGTGTGGTGGTTGATTGGTTGCTTCGTACGGTGGCTGTGGCTAGAGATAATGGCGGCGCTCAGGCGGAATCGGCGAGAGCGCTTGCTTATTTGATCGCTGATCCTAATGTATCAGCTCGTGTGCTTGGAAGGCCTCGTGCCATTCCTAATCTTCTTAGGTTTATTTTCTCTTGTCAGCCTCATCAATCTAAGAAGTCTAAGAAGGTACTTACTAACTCCGGCCCTAAATATAGGACCTAATTGACTTTTTTTTTTGGGGAGAGATTAAGGTTGTGAAATAGGTTATTAAATGATGACATATTTGATATAGTTTTAGATTATCCATTAGTTTATAGCTAAAATAAACTAGTTTAAGGGAAAAAAATTAGGTTTATAATTAACTTATTTTGTTTTTTAAGGATTTTTCAGAAAAAGTCAATTAGGTCTTATATTTAGGACTGGAGGGAGTATTTCTTTCTTGTTTTTAATTAGGCCGCCTTTTTTAAATTGTACTAACTCTGTTCTTAGATATAAGATCACTTAAGTTAGTTAGTTATTATCACATGATATTACTAATTTGCCCAAATCATATGACTTTATCTCCACTCTCCACCTCTTGTTTGTTTATCATTGATAAGTATTATGAGGTTAATTTAGGAAAAAATTGGGGACAATTAGAAAGTGGTCTCATATATAGGAACAAATTGAAATGTGAGAATGATCTATATTTACGAATGGAGATGATAAGACAATTTAATTTAATGTTACTATTGATTGTAGTGATTATTTATTTAACTTTATACTCCCTCCGTTCCTAAATATAAGATCACTTTGGTTAATTTGAGGAGATTAAGGAAAACAATAAAATTACATGATCTTCCCAAAATCCCCTCAATTACTTAACTTAAAAAGGAGGAAAGGTTTTCAATGAAAAGAGAGAGTACAAGGGTAGTTTGGGCAAAACTCGAGATAAAATAGGAAGTAATCTTATATTTAGGAACTTATCCACTTCCCCAAAGTGATCTTATATTTAGGAACGGAGGGAGTACAATTTATGATACTTCTATATGGTTTTGGTTTCTTATTGTTTTATTGGAACAGTGTGAGTGCTGTTTCTCCCTTGCAAAAACCTGGCATTAAAAACTAAATGTAGAAAATGCATATTGAACGTTGGTAACATGAAATTGTTCAGATAATATGTTCTCGTTGGAATTTAGTGGCATGGAATTTATTGGTAATCATCTGACTTTGTGTTATTGAAGTACTACCTACCTCTGTTCCTAAATATAAAATCACTTTACCTAATTTGATTAGATTAAGGATGTTAGTTAAGTTAATTATTAACACATGATATTACCAATTCATACTTACCATATAACTTGATCCCCATTGTCCATCTCTTGTTTATTATTGACAAGAACTATGAGGTTAATTTGGAAAAAATTGGGAGTGACATTATATTTAAAAACAAAGTGAAATGTGAAAGTGATCTTATATTTAGGAATGGAGGAGTATTAGCTTGGCTGTTCTATACAGTCCTCTAATCTCATAGAAAGTGCTCCTGTGGTGTGGTGTTGCGGTTTAATTATAGTTTGTGTGAGTATTGCATTCAAACAGTGTTTTTTTTTTTTGGTATTTTTTGCACTGAGTTAAATTTATTATTATATTAATGCTAAAGCAACTTGCGGCATTGTTGATAATTTCTATTGTAGTTTTTGCATTAGCAATAAGCAACCAATACTTTTTTTGCTGCTGCAGTATTCAAGACGAAGTTCATTTGATATTTCTGATTCTCTGAAAGGTAGGAGCCTGCTTGTGGCTGCCATTATGGATATAGTCACTTCCAGTTGTGACAATGCAGAAGAGGTTTCTTTTAAGCCACAGTTGCCAGGAAATGCTGAACTAAGAGATATTGCAGTTGCCCTGCAAGTTATTGAGAAAGGTGATTTGCATTTGGATAAACCACGGGAAAGTGAAGATGACAAAAATGGTGGGGGAGGAAGTGAAGGGATTGGGATCAATATAATTGATGGCACAATAGGTTTAGATCTTGCAAGGACCAGCATGTTCATGAAATTGGATAATTCTGATTCGAGTCATACAGTACCACCAACTCTTCATTCTCTTAAAACTATCCTGTCAGAAAATAAGGGTGATAATTCATTAGCACAAGCAAATATTGTTTCTGCTGTTGTTCCTGGACTCTGGGATGATTTACTCTGTGAACATGTTGCTGTTCCTTTTGCTACATGGGCATTGGCGAATTGGGCATTAGCATCAGAGGTAAATAGATGTTCTATACAGGAACTGGATCCAGATGGAGACGTCATTGTGTCTGCTTTGGCAGCACCTGAGAGATCTGTGAAATGGCATGCAAGTCTTATGGCACGATCGTTATTAGAAGATCGCAATATCCCTCTGAATGATTCTGTTTCTGATTGGAGTTCCAGTCTTCTTACTACTATTTTTCAGGCATGTCAACATGAAGACATATCCCTGGCTGAGGTTGCCTTATCTGCCTTTGTGTTATCTGTCGAGAGAAGTCCCAGTGCACAGATGACAGTGGTGGATAAGGGCCTTAATTTGATGAGAGACATTACCAAGCAGACAACGAAGCATAATCAAGTGCAAGAAGCAATCGCAAGAATACTAGAACTACTGTGCACCAAAGAGTTCCATTTATCTCTTGAAGAGAGTCAGAAGTGGTCAGGTATTCTTCTTTCCTGGGTTTTTGGAAAATTTTCTTCTGAAGCTCTACGATCTTCAGCTGTAAAGATTCTCTCTCGGATCCTTGAAGACCATGGATCAACATCTGCAGTTTCTCTGGGATGGTTAGCCATGCTGCTAACTGAAGTCCTGAGTTCCATCAAGAACAGAAATGATAAAGGAGCCAGTAAACCTAAAAACAATGAAGTGAAGGTATAATCCATTTTTGTTCCTCGTTCTAATTTAGAATTGGCTTCGTTTTAATATCATTTTACATTGGTATATGCGTGTTTTTGTCCCTCTTTCTTTTTCCTGTTAAGTTGAGGTGATGTCACATCATGTGCTGTTGTAACTTCATTTGAAAGTTTAACGTAGTTTTGCATATGATATTTGGCAGACTTCAATTAATAATTCAGTCATTTCTTCTGCTGCACAAGTTGCAAATCAGTTAGCTAGTGTTGCTGTATATCTAGCAGTTAAGCAAATGGGAACTGATTTTGATTCTGAGGATTCTTTTCCACTGGCAGATTTTCTTTCTCTAGAACCTTTTGCTGGACCATTTAAAAAATTAAAGAAAGATAATCTGCCTAAATTAGATGCTGCAGATTCTGCCTCTGTAACATTGAAAGGAATTAAAGCTCTAACTGAAGTTTGTGCTGAAGACTCTTCATGTAAAGACAAAATTGTTGATTTGGGGATTTTGTGTTTGCTGAGGCGCTTTTTGCTGGGTGATGATTATGAGATATTGGCAGCTCTAGAAGCATATGATGCATCTAAAGCCCTTGAGGGACGGGAACAAATTTCAAACGCTGATCGGGAGCCATCTGTATCAGATTCAAATGAATCATCCCATGTCCGAGTTCCACCTACAGCTCATATCCGGAGGCATGCTTGTAGATTGTTGAACATGCTTTCACTCCTTCCCAAAGTCCAAAAGGACATCAGAAAAGATGAAAGTTGGTGTAAATGGCTTGATAATTGTGCTAAGGGGAAGATCTCAGGATGCAGTGATCTTAAAATCCAAAGTTATGCCAGGGCAGCACTTCTAAATATATTGTGCAATGACAAGTTGTTTGATAAGTCTGGAGCTGGAAGCCATTCTGACACTGGTGTAAGAACTAATAGGAGGTTATGTCCTCGTTATGATGACTCCATACTCTTGATAAATCCTCATCTTTCCCATTGGAAGTGTCCTAGGGAAATGGATCAAGAGGATGTAAGATTGAAAGACATGTCTTTGGCCACTGCGGATGATGAGGACGACGCAAAACCCTTGAATGATACTAATTACTCTGATACAAGAAGCTCAGATGAAAAATCTCCTCCATTCGATGTAGTTTTTGTCCATGGCCTTCGTGGTGGGCCTTTCAAGACTTGGCGTCTAGCTGAAGACAAGTCCTCAACTAAGTCTAACTTGGTTGAGAAGATTGATCAGGAGACAGGAAAGCTTGGAACCTTCTGGCCTGGTGAATGGCTCTCTAATGATTTTCCTGATGCCCGTTTGTTTACCATCAAATACAAGGTTTGTATTTACAAGTTTGTAAATTCTTGTCTCATTAATCTTGGAATTATTTTAAAAAGAAATCTGAGATCTTGTAGCTTTTGTAGAGTCACTCTTGCTGAGAAATCATTATTTTATGGCTTTATGTAGACTAATCTCACAGAGTGGTCTGGAGCTACCCTGCCTCTTCAGGTTAGAACTTTTCCCCATGTTTCATGCATTGTCTTATTTTAATAGATTAAGGAAAGAAGCATAGTATGATATGTTGCAATGCTAAGCGGCATGTTTTGAGCGTTTGATTGGGGGTTGCAGAAAAATTTTGGAGTGCTATTGCAATTGGGACTTGCATTATCTCACACCAGTTGCAATTGCTGCTTTAGTTCCATGAAGTTCTTATGTCATCAGTAAAGTTTGTAGGAAAAACTGATGCATGGTTCTTTGATGTTATCTGCCACCAATTTAGTTTCCATGGGTCTCTAGATGAATGAACCTTAGCTTCTTTAAAAGCTCTGAACTATGTCAAACACTTTTGCTTGAAATGAATGTGTGGGCTTCATTGTTTGGTCATCACTCCAGTAATCTGGTTACTTAATGATCCATACTGTAATCTGAATTAAGGATGTTTTATTTTTGTACCTGTTTGGTGGAATTATAAGTTCTGAGCTAGTTTCCATCTCCTCCCGTTTGTTCCTATATTTTCATTTTCAGTTTGCCAGTTTCTGCGTTTCAGCCTGAAATGAGGGGCAAATAAAAATGAATAATTCTCCATCCTCACACTCTCCTTCACTGCAGCAGTTATGCTTGCCTGGCATTGTCTACGTCTCTCTCATCTATCTTTTTTCTCTCCTCTTAATTTACATTTTGCTTTGTTGCCTTCTGTAAATTTTCAGGAAGTTAGTTCCATGTTATTGGAGAAGCTTGTTGCTGCAGGGGTTGGGGATCGACCTGTTATTTTTGTAACTCACAGGTTAGTATCGTACATAAGAGGCACGCGCATCCATTTCTTGCTAACTTTCAGTTTACTCGTTGTTGTACTCTTTTGGATGTATTTTTTGGCTTTTAAAATGGTTCATGCTTTACAATATAACTTATTGACTGTCAAATATATCTGTTTTTGATCAGGATGAACAATTAGAACAGTACAAAATAGTGAACTGTACAAAATATAACTTCTTTGTCGACCTTGATCTATTATTTTGGAAATTTTGTTTTTGTTATTATGGGAGGTATTATTTTCTCATGGACTAACACAATAAGATTAATTGAGGATAGCAATAAATTTAAATATTATACTCCCTCCGGTCCCTAATATAAGAGTCAGCCGCCAAAATAACGCTTTTTAAGAAAACATGTGAATGTTAGTTGGGTGTCTGAAGTTAATGCTACTTTTCCAATATTGCCCATATTTATTGTGATACTTTAAGAGAAAGAGATATATAAGCATTAATAAATATGAGAGAGAGTTAGGGGCAAAGTTGGAAAAAACACATTAAATGAGGAGAGAATGTGGGGTGAGCTCTTATATTAGGGACCAAAACCATTCAAATTTTGGGCTCTTACATTAGGGACCGGAGGGAGTATATTTGAAGGAAGCAAATTGGTTCAAACAAATTTTTGTGAGGCCGTTAAGTACAGAGAAAATGTATGGAATGTTGGAGAGAATGACAAGAACTCAATCAAGTATTTATTTGTAGACGAGGAGTTGTAAAATATTGTAGTTGTCCGCAATGGATAGGTAGTGAAAAGGGCAGAAAGCAAGAAGTTAAAATAACTACTTTACAAACTGCTAATACAATTTTAAATAATTGTCAGTTTGAAGAATTCAAAAATAATAATTTTATAATTGGAGTCTTGCTATATTCATTATATTTTATAATGTCTTTTTCTGTTTTTAGAAAATGGTCACTTCTTTTGTGGTTCATAGATGTATCCATTATTTAGTTTAATACAGTATATGTGCTTTTATATTATGAATATTGAAATTTCATGTAGTGCATGGTTCAACGTAATGCTATAGCCTATTTATTAATCTATATGTTTTCCCAAAGGCTTTTATTTATTATCGGCTAAGCTTTTATAGGAGGAGGGTTCTGGTAACTATCATTTAGATAATAAAACTTTCAACCCTTTTATGATTCACCATTTTCTTGAAGTCCTTTTATTCAACAAACCAGTTTCTCAAGATTTTTGTTCTAAATGCATTTGCTGAAGGTTTTGAGATCTTATTGTTGAATCAAACAGCAATCCAATTTCATATACTTTTGTATGCTTCATGATTTAATATACATAGTTTTCTGTTTTTTGCAGTATGGGCGGCCTGATTGTGAAGCAAATTCTTTTTAAGGCAATGGAGGAAAATTATGATCACCTTGTTAATAATACCATTGGAATTGTGAGTTCTGTCTCCTCAATTGCATGTATAATTTCTGCTGCGTTCACAATAATTTGTTATAAAATCTTTTTGCAGTGTTTTTATTCTGGATGTTTCAATTTGGGTTCAGGTGTTCTATAGCTGCCCACACTTTGGTAGCAAACTTGCTGACATACCTTGGCGAATGGGAATTTTGCTCCGTCCTGCTCCTTCGGTTAGTGTGAAGTTGCCGGCATATATATATAGCTGCAAATTCTGATTTTAAAAATTATTTCTCATTCTTATATTTGCTGTATTCAAAAGATCTTTTCAGCATTTTATTCTTAATGTTTCATAGGTAGGAGAACTAAGACGCGGGTCTTCAAGATTAATAGAGCTCAATGATTCTATTCGTAAGCTTCATAAAAAAGGGAAGCTTGATGTGCTCAGCTTCTGTGAGGTGGTCAATGATTTAGTTTGTTTATTCAGTTATTCTGCTTGTTTTTATTTGTGAGCATGAATGGCTGATGATTGTTTTAGCAGACCAAAGTAACTCCTATTGTTGAAGCCTATGGTGGATGGGCCTTCCAAGCGGAAATTGTCCCTATTGAATCGGCGTATCCTGGATTTGGTGAACTAGTGGTGAGTATATTGTGAAATCATATCTCTAACTTATTGACTACAACGAGAGAAAAAAAAAGTAACCACGCAAATTCCTCAGTTTTAAATCTTTTTTGAGAAGTAGAGTGCCATCGTTTATGGTATTGTTTCTGCAGTGCCTGAAATATATCTATTTTGCTTATGTAGTATTCCATTCTTAACTTGCTTGAAATACTTCTGAAAATGTCTCATTTTGCTCATCATTCACTGAGTGGCTTTGGACATTCATCATAGTGATGTTTTCAAAAAGCATTGTTAAAGTACTGTTTTGGGCTTGGCTTTGACTGTACTGCACAGTTACTCGTTAAACAATAAAAAATGCTGGACAATATTCACCTGTATATACCAAGTTTTCTCAAGTTTCAGCTGTTGACTGCCACTGCATTTCCCTGGTCTAATTACATTTGTTATTTCAGTAGGCATGTTACAGCAATACGGTGTTTAACCCCGATTATTTAGATCTGTCAAAATGACATATGGGATTGAAACAAATAAGTCACATCTGAAAGGCTTAAAGTTAGTGTGACATTCTATGTTCCATTCGAGAAGCAAGTCAATAGGTGTGAATTTGTTATTGACCTTGTCTGGAATGACAGAAAATTTAGAGTTTGGTTTTGGAGAAGTGTTTCACTTTGGTTAACTCATCCTTTTTAAGAAAGGACAACCACGAGGTTTGTAATTGGATGGTCGTAGTTTTTTTAAACTGAACAAATGACAAAAAAACCGCTGTAAAATGCATTTCCCACAAGCCAAACTGAGTGCCTTGTATCTCTTGTGTACTGAGATTAGATTAGCCAAGCATATGAACTTTTAAGAGTTTTTCTGTTATTTATCTTGGAAGTTTGAAGCAGGTTTTGGAGTCAACGGATCATGTAAATTCCTGCAAGCCAGTGAGCCGCATTGACCCTTCTTATCAAGAGGCATTGAAATTTTTACGGAAATTAAAAGACAGCTATACTTGAGACGTTTCTGATAAAGTTCCTGTAAATACACGTACAAGCTCGAGAATTATAGACAGGATAGCTGATAGGAGCATAAGTTTTGTGAAGCTTCTAGACGTCAAACATGTACCTGACTGTAAATTTTGGGAACATGAGCCGAGCAGACTGTAAATTTTGTGAACATGAGCTGAGCAGCTTTAGTGCAAGTCTTCTTTTAGATTTGGGCTTGCCAAATTTGTATTTTTTCCTTTCACTGATCTCTTTCAGTTGGAAATTCCACTCCTGTATATTCTAATTTTTAGGAGACCTATTTGCTAACCCATTGGTTTGTGAAACATTACCGTGTACATAAAACAGGAAACAAAATTAATATACGACTAAACAATAACCATAGGCAATTTAATTTCTTTGCGCCTTCCTTCCTTTTTCTTATTTGGTAAGCTTTTGGAAGCTGGGAATTTATTTTTTAACCATTATCAAAATTCAATTCAATCCATTAAATGAGAAGAATAATCACTGTGCAAGTCATGTATCACTCGTAAAGTGTTTATTTAATTTTACCTTTTGCTCATTCAATGCAGAGTGTAAAATATGTACTTTTTTGTTCAAAGAAAGCGTAGCTATTGCCTTATTCAATTGCAGGCAATAACCTAGTACATAATATGTGTGTGTGCGTGTGAGCCCGTAAAGAGATTATTAGATGATTTTGTATTTTATGAATGAGTTTGTATTTATTAATTTGAAAGAATGAATTCTTGAGAAAAAATCGATAAATATACAAATTTTGAAGTCATCAACTTAAATCATTTATTAATACAAAAAATTAGCATCATCTAAAAAATGATAAAATTAAAGTAGGGGTCTCACGAGATTGTATGACATTTTTCTCTCTATTATTCTAAGCTCAAATGTTATGGCAGGTGCCTAATAACTTGTTAAGCGTGGTCAAAATGTTGTTATTCACAATTAAAACACTTATTATATTATTTAGTATATTGTATAATAAAAAGAGGTAGAAAAATGTCTTTTTTAATACAAAAGGCAAGCCTAGCTTGAATTACAACACTAGAGAGGATATTTCACATATAAATGTCCTCTTCCAGCCAGCTTGAAGATAGTTAAATTAAAGTAAGGTCTAAACCCTATTTTTTTTATATTATATTATGGGAAAAACTTACATCAAGTTTCTTTCTCCAAGTTCTCAAGTTCTTTTAATATAGGAGTGACATGTGTCCTTTTATAACAATCATCCATTCAATCTAACGATCAGTAATTGGAGAAATGGAGAACCTGAATGGAGTAATTTGACGTGAGTAAGGTCCTTATATTATTATGTGTCTACCTCAAATTAATTAGACAAAAAAAAAATTAATTATACCAGTTGGCAACAAAAAAAAAAAGAGAATTTAGTGTCCGTTTGAAATAGTTACTACTAATACGAAGTGGTCAATTGGGAGCTAACGCAATCGAGCAGCAATTTGTGAAGCGATAGAGATGTGGTTGGCGGCGAAAGTATCAGCAGAACCTCTTCTACATATACCACTTCCATTTTCACCACCCAAACCTCTCCAATTAAATCTTTCCACACTCTCAATTTCATCCTCAAACACCAGAAACTTGCATAACGCAATCATCTGCTCTGATTCCACCAATTCCACAGCCGTCACTTCCTCTTCTCCGCCGAACAACGTTCCTCCGGTTCTCAAAAAGCGAAAGCGGTACCGAAAACTTTATCCCGGCGAGAGCACTGGAATCACTGAAGAAATGAGGTTTGTCGCCATGCGACTCCGCAACACTAACGCCAACAAATCCTCTGAGCACGACAATAACAGTGACAGTGACGGTGACGGTGACACGTGGCAGCCTAGTGCGGAGGGATTCGTTAAGTATCTGGTTGATAGCCAGCTCGTTTTCGCCACCGTTGAGCGCATTGTGGATGAATCCAGTGATGTTTCCTGTAAGTTACTACTACTTGTAAATGAATCCTCATTTAGGAATTAATGTAATTTGTTCTTTACTTGTTTAGATTTTCAAATGCATTGCAATAATTTTGCCGCTCTAGCCTCCGTTGATCTTTATTTACTAGCTTGTTTAAGCGTTTTTTAATTGCAAATTCGATAACACGTTGGTTTTGGATGCTTAATTTATATTATCTCCGGTCCTAAATATTAGACCTATGTTGCGAATAGGTTATTAAATTATGACACATTTGATATAATTTTAGATCATCCATTAGTTTATAGGTAAAATAAACTAGTCTAAGATGAAAAATTAGGTAAATCAATTTATAATTAACTTATTTAGCTTTTTTAGAATTTTCCATAAAAGTCAACTAGGTCTTATTTAGGACCGGAGGGAGTACTGTATTTTTGGAATTATTTCAAGCTGAATTTAGTTATTTACAAATTTTATCAAGAATATTATAGTTGTCTTGTTCATAATATGAGTCTAAATTTTTTTAATAGTCTTCTCCCGAAATATAAGTTCATGTTTGACTTATCAACATAATAAATGCATGTTTTCCAATATTACCCTTATATTATGGGACGGAGGGAGTATATTACTGACAGTGCGATTTAAAATGAGCAGAAATATTATATTAACATGATTTCTAACTAACTTTGCTCTATGAGAAATGTAGTTTGGAGAGAAAATACGAAAGTGAAAGTAATGTTAAGTGGTGAGCCTATGAGTTACTACTATGGGATAGTTGATGATTTTGCCTTGCAGATATGCTTACTTGAAGTTATTGTGACTGAATGATTAGCTTGTCAATCATTTCCTTAGACGTCTAAACCTTGGGGAAATTGGTTTTCTATGCATTTCAGATGCCTATTTCAGGAAGACTGGGTTGGAACGATCGGAAAGCATTTCAAAAGATTTGGAATGGTTTAGCCAGCAAGGATTTATGATTGCTGATCCCAGCTCTCCAGGACTTTCTTATGCCAAATATCTGGAGGAGCTTGCTGAGAATAGTGCTCCATTATTTCTCTCTCATTTGTATAATATATATTTTTCACATATAGCAGGTGGTCAAGTGATAGCAAGAAAGGTATGGATAAGACTCTTCCTGGATTGTTTTTTATGCAATAGTCTGTAAAGTTCAACTAGCAGATTTATGTTATCGTTTTGAATTTGAGATTTTGTAGGTTGTCTATTACAATCTTCTCTTAGATTAGATGTTATATGCAAAAAATGAAAAAAAAAAAAGATTAACTGTTTCACTTGTTTAACCAAGACATTGCAACAGAAGGGGTGTTTAGATGTCTGTTTATCTTATTGTCTTTTATATTCCAGAAACACCACACATCAAGGATTTGCATCACCATGTTTTATGTCACTGTGTTGCTTTTAGGTTTCGGAAAAGCTCCTGGAAGGAAAGGAGCTGGAGTTATACAGATGGGAAGGAGATGCATCAGAATTACTGAAAGGGGTTCGGGAGAAACTCAATATACTTAGTGAGGTCTATATTTAAGAATACTTTTCATTTGGTTTTGGCATCAGTCATCAATATTTCCATGCTTTGTAATGTATTTTTCCTATTCTTTACCCTGATTCTGGTTAATGCAGCATTGGACCCGAGATGAAAAAAACAGGTGCTTAAAAGAAGCGACGAAGTCATTCCGGTTTTTGGGGCAGATTGTTCGTCTAATCATCTTATAAGCAGTTTTCTTGTGCTTAAATTAATAGCAGTGACTTCATGGTAAGATTTTTAAACTTCCCTTCTTCTCATTTTCCTCGTAACTGGAGCTTATAACTAGTGGAGCCAAGATGAATCAAGAGGGGCAAATGTCACTATTCCCCTTGCCCCAATATAACTAGGATGGATGTAGTCCAACAAAATGTACTTTTAATTTTGAGATAGTTTTTGGCGTACAATTATTGTTAATACTCCGGAATGAAAAAGGAGAAAAAATCGTGTTGAAGTTATTCAGCAGGTGAACGTCTGAAATATATTATTTACTCCCTCCATTCATAAATATATGACTTTTTACCTGATTTGATTAGATTATGATTGGTAGTTAAATTAATTAAGACACATGATATTACTAAAAAATCCTAATAACATTCCTTTATTCTTGCCCTCGTCTTTTGTTTGTTTGATATTGAAAAGTATTAATAGGGTTAATTTAGGGAAAATATGAAAAAAAAATTAGAGAGTGATCATTTAATTCAAGTAAATGTTGCATGTGATGAGATTTATAAATGCAGCTGGATGAATTACAATGATTCTCTGTAAAACCATTTTGATTGATTACAACTTAATCTTCAAACTAACTAAGAACAAAAAGGTCAACTCAGCTCTAATCCCCACTTGGTGAGGGTACTGAGGAAGGAAATATACTAGGCAGTCTAACCTCTGCTTTTTGCAAAGTGGCTGATTCTAACTCACGACCGTAGACCTCATGGCAAACAAGCTTACCGTTGAGTCAAGTCAGCCCTTCTAATCTTCTTTTTTTTTTTTTTATGGCCTTCTAATCTTCAAACTAACTAATACTAAAAAATTTACAAACACTAGTGACTTGTATAACCTGTTATGCTGTTTTTTAAGTGTCTAACCTGTTATGCTATTTTTAAGCTATTGTTTTGGGTAAATGCTGCTACACTTGTATCAAAAAAAAATGCTGCTACACTACCTCGTTGATGAATAGAAGCAATTGTTTGAGTCCATCCCAGACTGCAGAGAACAAGATCACTGTAGAGGATCATTGGCTGGCGATTCTGTTGGCATTCCCCTATTACTCTTATCCGTTTTCTCAATAACGAAATGGTCAATAATTTTTACAGTCTGCACAGGGTCCATCTGGGCTGCAGCTGCCCTCCATTTGCTGGGATACCTTCTCAAATAGCTCAACTGCTCTGCATCTATTGGTTCTTTAACCCAATCAGGGTCTAGTTTCCACTCCTTTGGAACCTGCAAATCAATTTCCCGCCAAAAGCTTTAACATAATTTAGAGCTGGTCATTATATCATCATGTTCTAGAAGCTTAACTTAGATGGCCCAAAAACGATACTAGCTAAGCAAACTACAAGCATTGACAAAATACTCCATTCAGTCCTAAATATAAGATTTGTTTAACTTTTTAAGTTAAGCAAAGCAAATTAGTCCATTAAACTATAAAATATATCATATGTAATTAGATGATAGGTTAGTTCTTAAGTAAAATAAATTAGTTTCGAAGAAAAATATTAACTATAGGCAGTTTAAAATGCTGGATTTTGCATTCTTAATTTCTCAAAAAAAAAAAAGTCAAAGTAGCTTATAACTAGAATAAGACGGAGTATTAAACAGGCCTTGTAGACTCAGTTCCACCAGAAATAAAACAGTCAAGGGAGTATCTTGACTTGTTTTTTTTCTATACCTTGTCAACTGCAAGAGTAAAAACTTCAAGGTCGCCAACGGAATTGATATGAAATCTTGTGAATGACTTGTAATTAGCAATTCGTAGGGATGAGAAAGCTTCATCGAAGTGGAGATTAAGCCAGTTAATGCAAATGTACAAATAGCTTCCAAACACAAAGGAAACAACTGGAGTTGATAAGACCCAAAAGTACAGGAAGACAGAGGCATAATATATCACAGCTCCTCCCCGAGACACCGACTCCATTCCTTTCTTGCAAATATGGTTTCTTGTCACAGCCATGACCTAAGAAAATACTCACCATTATTATATAGTACTCGGTCATAACAATCAGAGATCAAGGGGGACCAGAGAATTTCCTTACTTCTGGAACATCAAATGCAGACATTAAATACTTTATACATGCTGGATAAAGTCCAAATGACCATTTTTCCACACGAGATCTAAGGCCAGTTGGATCTGGAAAGAGAACACTCTCCATTGATTGATACCACTGATATAAAGCGTGATAACCTGGATGATACAAAACGTGTAGGAAACATATATAAATCAAAGACATAGATTACATCATATGTATAAGTGTGAAAGATTGTATGGAAGCAAATTGTACCCAACTAGAATAGACACCTTACCGGAAGTTGCCAGTAATTTATGTCTGATACATGTTTCGACACAAACTTCCATTAGTAACATGAGAATTAGAGCAGAAGTTATGTGAGCTGTAACATGAAGAACTCCAATAATTGCTCGTTTCTTCCATGACATTTTGGGTGGAACGAAAAAATATGCCGCAATTAGCAAAAATATAGCTCCAACTAGTGATGCACGAGAGTGCTCCAAGATGTATAAAAATCCATTCCCCACAGTACAAAAGAAACTCCTTATTTGACTAGAAAATGCATCACCTTGCATGATGTGATTGAGGTCACACTATGAATCAAGTCATAGAAAAAAGTCACAGATTAATGGTATATAATATCAACTCAAAAGCCATAATTTCTATTGAGAGCGTACACCAAATAGCAAACCAAGAAAAGGAAGAACTCACTTGTGGAAACAATGAAAAGACCAATACAAAATATATAACGCCACCAATAACATCAAATTGCCAGTTCTTCTTTCTAAATTTTGGAATATTCCTTAAAGCAATCTGCACCAGACCAAATATAAGTTATGTAATCATGTCCTAGAATGTCATTATACATCATTACATTGGTACCAATTTAGAGCAAGAAAGCTGTAAGCAACTATTGACATCCCACTTACCCTACTTGAATCTTTAAAGGAAGGATATGCAGCTTTGCATTCATAAGAAACCCCACCAAGTTTATTAAAATTACTGAAGACATGGGTTGGATGAAGAAAGGCCCCGCCGCATCCATTTACTAGTAGGTGCTGAACAAGGACTGGTCCATCTGATTTTACATAAGAATGCCGCATGTAATGATGCAAGTCCCCAGCCATTCTAAGTTTACATCTTCCTCTTAAATGATCAGATATTAGATGTGAAACACCCTTCCCAGTAACACCATCCCAGTACCAATCAAGTAGCCAACTAGGTTCATGCGTCATGATGATCACAGAGTCATCCTCTTGAACCTTAAATAAGTAAACATGATCACATTATTAGGGAGTATGCTAAGCCGAATTGGTCAAATAGAGAGGTGCTTTGTTTGAGTGTGTGTGTTAAAGAGTAAAATATTTACGATATTTATGACCACTTCTTGAAGAAACTATATATTGGCAATGAAATATTTATGATATTCCGCCCATATACCAACATAATAAGAGAACATGGAGCTAGGGTACCTTTTCCGCTATAAGCTCTGAAAAGAATTTGAATTGGTATGCATCAATATCACTATGGAGAGCTAGATCTAACCCAAAAACCCACCATCTTTTAGGAAGTTGCAAAGCAAAATAACTCTTCTTCTGGGGCATCAACCACCCGCCTAACCAACTTTTATGACATATATATCTCATAAAAGTATAAAGCCCATCAAACCAATCTGTAAATCCATGAAGATTGCCACAAATGTTGGCATTAGACATGAAAACATAAGTTAGGATCTGTGAAAGGAAACATGCATTGGGGGAATTTTGGCAGGAAAAATATGATTAACTATTGCATGTGTAAATAGAGACAACTCGGAGATGCTAAGGTCAAGGTGTACAAACCATGATTTCCAGGAATTATGAAACACTGAGGTCCATTGTACTGCTTCAATGCACTCCCAAAAGGTACCTCCGGTTTGTTTACAGCTATCTGCTCTGGTTTATACCATGAAGGAGGTTGGAGAGCATACTCAAAAGGAGTGAAGAGACGCCTTTCATATGTGAATGCTGACGGGTTAGGATATCTAAAACATAAGAAACAATCATCAAACAAAGTATAGTCAAGTGGTAAAAAAAACTTCATGTATATGGAACATAGAATTCATATGATGCCTTAACAGTTTGTTCGGCATTTGCTGTAAAAAATTAGTATTTTAACCTGAATTATTTTAAGAAACTTATAAATTATAAGACCGAATTACTTAGTTTCCTTGTGTTTTAAGATGAGGTGCAAGAATAGTCCATTTTGATTACCCCATTAGAAATTATATTCAAGTAATGGATCTACCATGGCGCTTTATGAGGATGTCTACAATAATGTTCAGGGAAAACTTAAGGACTAAAGACTCTGTATTCATTGATTGAATAATTTGAATTCAGACCACCAAAGATCATATAGTATTATTGACACGACGAATTGAGAGCACCAACTTACGCAAGATCACCTCCAATAAGTAGCAAATCTCCACGTGGCAAGGAGTGCACAGAATCACCTTTCCTTAGAAAAATGAAGGGCTGAGCAAGAAGCCTTGCAACAGCAAAAGATGAGTTGCCACCATCACCAGTATCAGCCATAAAGTCAAACCAAAAGTCATCCTTCTCACTGAAATGATCATAAAGAAGATCACCTTGGTGGTCTCCGTTATGAACCTTGCTCATTGCTGCCTGTTGATGGAAATAAGATTTGTCACATCCAAGCATTCCATACAAATGAAAGAGAATTCTCATGACAAGACAAGGACTATGAAAGAAATAAAGATATAATTGAACTTGAATGAGTTCATAGATGCCTAAATATTCCTATGACACAAATATTAAACCTCATAATATTAGAACATAATGAATACTTCATTATTGACCTTGAGCCATAAATTAAAATGAGATATATATTCTCCATTATTATGATGATCCACAAAAGAAAAGGTACCTGCATCATACGCATGTCAAAACGACCAACAAAGACAGCTACTGATGCCAAAAGGTCAAATACAGTTTTGAATAAATCAGCTGATGTTCTGCGTCGTTTAATGTGGTGACATGTAAGAAACTAGTTTGTTGATTGAAAATAAATTAGGAACAATTAGTTTTGAATACATACCCAGAATACCAAGGAACCATCTCCAAAAAGTCAGGCTTCATTTCTTTCTTTTTCAACTGTTCATATTCTTTAACTGGCAAAGGATGAGAAAGACCCCACCTGTTAATTTTTGAGACATGCAGCATGAATGTGAAATGAAACAATGTAAATGTAGTTACATAATGTGGCATGAAACTATAGCATGGCCAATTAAAATGACTCACCTGGTTCTCATTAAAACAAAGGGAGCAATTTTACTTATTGGAAAGCTAACAATATAACGTCAACTTAACTTATAGATAGTCCACTATTTCATTATTTTATTTAATTTTTGTGAATGACATTTTTGTAGATAGAAGGAAATAAAAATCTCGTGCAAATTTAGCACATAATAAAATAAACCAGAAACAACAACTTACCCTGTTGATCTTGCGACTACATAATTTGCAATGTAAAGTCCAATAAACGTAGCCCAAAGTGAGTAAATGGGAGATATTTCATCCGATGAGCCATGGCTTGAATCATTGCTAGCTAACTAAAACAACAAAACAATATGATTGCATATAATGTAGAACAAACCGGTATATATTGACTTGATTTAATGTCATGTTACCAAGTATTATTAAGTACCTCGCCATAAATGACCCACTTGGACAAGAGAGGATAATCATGTGCTGATTTAATTGGTGCAAACCAGGGAGAGCAGATCCCATCCTTCAACTCATTCATCCTAAGAAAATTTGCCAGCCATGTGTTTCTCCTCCCTTTTTGACTCCCAAAAGAAAACCAAAAAAAATTTCTCCAATCAAGTTGTGTTTCTCTAACCATGGAACGATTACCACAGTGACTGTAATATACACAGCATGCTATGCTTATCACCTGACACGACCAAACAAGTCATCAGAGCGATAATATTGTGAATATTTAGGGGGAATCTTCCAGACTTACTGTGCAATTCTGTAATATGGTCAAAATTTCTGGTCTTTTTCCAGCCACACGTGAAACAAGACCAATGTACCAGAGGCCTAGGAATAAAATGTGGAACACTACAAGAAATGATACAGAAGACATATATATTGTCAAAAACATAGAGAGATTCATCCTCATGTCAACCCCCATTGATTGAAAGCTAGGGAGATGATACACTGTTGCCACTAAAATCCAGCATACGTACCTGCAAAGAATATGCCAAACGATTGTTAATCCTGTTAGTTCCATCTTATAAATATAAGACTATGTTCTAAATATAAGACCAATTTAATTTAAGAGGAACAATTTCAATTTTTTTTTCTCAATATACATGTGATAAAAGTGTTTTTGTTAATATGACAAGATTCTAACTAATTTAACTAACATTCTTAATCTAATCAAATTAGTTAACATATTTAACTAACATTCTTAATCTAATCAAATTAGGTAAATACGTTAACAAAGTTAACAAAGTATGTAATAAGAACATCAACACCAACATGTAAACATTATATTGATATCTATTAAAGAAAGTACAGAGCAAAATAACAAAAACTCATAAAGGAGAGAGAAAAACTGACCATCGGTTGAAATTTGAATAGCTAGGCTGGATAGTCTTCCCTAAAAAAGGTGATGAAAAAAAATAAAAGAAACCAAAAATACAAGCATACATGGTCCACCATTTGACACTATTATCCAATTTCTCCACCAAGGTATGTATATTATCAGATGAAATAATGAAGAAAAGGCAGGCCAAGGCAACGGCAATAACTGCATGGCGGGAATGCCTATGTGGATATGGATAAGTACGTGTCAGAATAGTCCTAACACTCTCCATTTTCATTATTATATATTCTCTCCACAAATTAATCTCTCATTGATATTGATACTATCCAAACAACATTGCTTCAAAACCAGCTCCAAAAATCCTGATCATGAAGATTAAAAATAAAATGAATTAATTAACATGAATGGAAAAGCGTGAATAATGTGAGAGCGTGAGGAAAAACTTGCCGAATTTCTGAGGTGAACATATAACAATGGTGTGTTTTTTGTTTTTGTTTTTAATCTTGATTATTATGACCATTGCTTGCTTGAAGAAAGAAGATGGAAAAAATTTAATCGCGAAAATAAAATGGTTAGCGGCAACGGTTTAGCTTCAATATGTGATGTTGCACGCTTTTGACCATATGATATGTTAGTTTTCAGACTGGCGCTTTCCTTGACCATACCTTGGGCTTAGAAATGGGCCATTGTTGATGGAGAAGGCCGACTATGGTATGAACGGTTTAGCTTGGCATATTTTTATTACTCCCTCTGTTCTTAAATATAAGATCACTTTAGGGAGGAGAGTTTTTTCCTAAATATAAAATCACTTTCTAATTTTACTTAAGTTTTCCCCAAATTACCCCTATACTACCTTCACCCAAAAAATAGTGGTTTGAAGAAGGTGGGAGGATATTTTTAAAACTTAGGTGAGGGTATTTTGCAAATTTCATATAATTCTAACTCATTGGAATGTCTTCCTTAATCTCTCCAAATTTACTAAAGTGATTTTATATTTAGGAACGGAGGGAGTATGTGATTGCTATTTTACCCTAAAAATAGCAAATAAATAATAGAAATATTTTTATTTGACTTGTAAAATACGGAGTATAAAATATTGAAAGCATGAAATTTATTTTTTTATGTTCTGGCTAATTTTTTTGAGATAGTAAGTCAAATTGAAAATTCTATGTGAGACCATGTGTTTTCTTTATATTAGTTAAAATACAAATAACATAGTGCAGATTCACGAAAGAATTCTCATGCCTAAAATTAAACAATAATTATAAAGTACAATCATAGGATTCTTTAATGTGAAAGTTTATGAATAACACATTTTAATTTTCTATATGCGTTATTTGTATTCGGAGCTCCGCATGCACACCACATATAAGAAAGTGTTTAATTTTCAAACTATTTTTTTATCAAAATTTAATTTTCAAACTATTAAAGACAAATCAAATGTTTGACTATATTTAATCATCGGCAAATGACTGTGCTCTGCTGATGAGCATATAACTAGTGCCTAGGATTACATGTAAATAAAACTCATCGGAGTGTTTATTTTTTGCTGCAATATAATATAATGAGCAACTAATTTGAAAAATAAAAAGGTTGAAGTATTCTTTTGATACCTTCTTTTAATTTACTTCCTTATGTTTCAAAATTGCACTTTTGATTTTTTATTGAACACGGTTAAATAAAACTAACGATGTTAAGGACAATTTAACAAAAAAACACTTTTCAAACATAAGTGATCAAAAGAAAACTAAATGCAAAGATAAGGTATAAGAAGGTACTCTCACGATTTTTCACTAAAATAAAACTACCACTCACTTTCCATATTTTACCGAGATCTAAATTGCATGGTCCACTCCTTTGATTAAGGAAGAAAAATGTACATAGTAGATGTCTTGGTCCTAGGATCACTGGATTTCAAATTATGCTTATCACTGGATTTCAAATTATGCTTACTTATCATTCACGCTCTCTATCAATTAAAAGAAGGAGATAAGTACACTCAACAAATTAGTTAAATTAGTTAGACGGTAAATTTTTTTAAAGATTGACAATTCTGTTTATTTTAAAAACAATCATTAATGTTCTCGGAGATGGTCATCGTTGCATGACTGGTCAACAAGATAGAAAACAAATGTACTCCTAATACATATAAACTACTCCATAATATATCAATGTTTAAAAACCGGATCGGACAGGGCAGCCGACGATGAAACAGTCCGAAGAGACCAGCGAATTTTCTTAATACCGGCAGTTGACCCGGTATTAAACTTATTTGGCCCGTCCATGATTAGACAAACATAACGTATGATATCATTAGGTGATTTTCTTAATCTCTCCAAATCAAGTATAAAATACTATGTTATATTTACACGGTTCATGTGAATGTGTAAGCTCACTTTTCATATATTATATTTTTTTATCAGAAACTTTTCATTTATTATCTATAGTCACTAAATTAGAGAGAACGATTTTATATTTAGGAGTGGAAGTAATATTAATTATATTTTTCATCTGACATAGTTGATATTAAATATGATAAAAAAAATAAATATGATAGAATAAAAAATTTGTTAGCAATAAAAAAATAAGAAAAAGAATATTAAATTTGTTACATGTAGAATATAATGTATTTAATATATCAAAAAAAAGAATATAATGTATTTAACTTTTTTGTAAAGGAGTATTATTTAAAGGTTTTTGAAAAATAGATAATTAACACAAGGCTTCACGAATTGTAAATTTCAACTTTTAAACCTAACAATAACAGCTTATTGACCTCATATAACAACTTATGTATTTCATTTCAATTTTTTATTCCACGAGAAATATAACTAATTCTCCCCTTTTTAATCAAATTTAAATCAGATAAACTTCCGATTTCAACTCCAAAATTTGTTAAAAATTTTGAAATTAAACACACAAAAATTGTATATCCATCCTCGTCAAAACAATCCAACGGCTCCTATCAAACTTCAACACTTAATCCAACGGTTTCAACTACAACCGCGTTTACAAAGCTAACCATGAATTTGTCATCTCCATGAATCAGGGACGGGGTGTCCCGATTCCGTCCCGTCCCCTGAACACCCTCCCTTTGATAACATATACAATACGTAATAATATACATGACTACATAACTCTGATACCATTTTATTTTAAAAAAAAAAGATATCACAAAATTTAATAATGTTAGTCAAAATTTAATACATTTCTCAAAAAATTTATCTTAGTTTTTATGATAAAAAATATAAAATCAATTTCTCAAAAAAATAGAGATTTGAAGTCGTAAAGAGAATGAGAATGAGAAAAACATGCAAATAAAAGGAATGAGAAAATTGGCAAATAATATGTCAAGGTAATGAGTATTTTAAATAGAAAAAAAGGGCAACGTTGTTGCTTTATAAAAATAAATTAAAATATAATAAGAGAATACTTTGTTAGCGTCTATGTAAATTAGAGAAAATGATTTTATATGTAGGAGTGAAACTAATGTTAATTATATTTTCATCTGACATAGTTGATATTAAATACTCTCTCCGGTCCTAAATATAAGACATAATTGACTTTTTTAGAAAATCCTATAAAAAACAAAATAAGTTAATTATAAATTGATTTACCTAGTTTTTCCCCTCAAACTAGTTTATTTTACCTATAAACTAATGAATAATCTAAAAATATATCAAATATGTCATCATTTAATAACATATTTCGCAACCTTAATCTTTCTAAAAAAAATTCAATTAGGTCCTATATTTAGGACCGGAGGTAGTATGATAGAATAATTTTGATAAAAAAATAAATGAGATAGAATTGAAAATTTGTTAACAATAAAAACAGTAAGAAAAAGAATAGGAAATTTTTTATATGTGGAATATAATATTTTTAAATTTTTTTAAAAGGAGTATTAATTTGAGGTCTTATAAAAGGTAGATAATTAAAATCAGGCCCCACTAGTTATAAATTACAACTTCTATTATTCTAAAGCTAACTAAAATAACAACTTATGGATTTTATTTCAATTATTTTTATTTCAGGAGAACTCTAACTAATTCTCCTCTTTTTTATAAAATTTAAATAAGATAACTTCCTATTTTTACTCTAATAAATTAAATAGAAATTTTGAAATCAAACACAAAAAATTGCTTATCCTTGTCAAAATAATCCAACGGTTCCGATCAAATTTCAGTACTTAATCTAACGGTTTTAATTAGAACCGCGTTTACAAAGCCCAACCCATGAATCATCATCTCCATACATATATATATATCATCCTCTCTTTCTTTCTCTCTCACTCTCTCACACCCTCGCCGCGATCCCTTCTCACTCCAAAAAAAAATTCCATTCATTCCAGATTCCAAAAAAAAAAAATAATCTCCCTCTTATTCATTATCTCCCTCTTATTCATTATCTTTCCTTTTCCTTCAATATCAGAAACAGGAATAGGAAGAAGTAACAGTGGTGATAATAATTGAGATGCAATCCAACGGTTCTGATTCGTCGGAGCAGAATCAGCGGCAGCCGCAGACGACGGCGGCGCCGGCGATACAGCCGGTGGGGCTGCCGCAGCAGTGGGTGCCGATGCAATACCCTGTGACGGCGATGGTAATGCAGCATCCTCATCACATGTTGCCACCACAGCATTACGTGGCGGCGCCACCGTATATGCCTTATCAGTATCATCAATTACCGCACGTGTCGTCTCATCCTCAACAGAATCATCACAATCAGAATAATAATAATAATAATCAGGGATCCAATGGCGGCGGCGATAATAAAACAATATGGGTCGGCGATTTGCACCATTGGATGGATGAGAATTATCTTCATGGCTGTTTTGCTTCCACCGGCGACGTATTTTTCTTGTTCTTGTTCTTTTTTTTAACTTAAAATAGTAATATATTGTTTTTCTTTATCAAGAACTTGGGTGTTTGTTGTTATATTTTGCATATTTTGGAAAAGAAAGAAAAAGAATAGTATATATAGCACATTAAGGGTATATAATGATGAGTTATTTGGGAAGAGTATTTATATTTGTAGTAATGCACAATCTGTTGATAGGTTTGATTTAAGTTATGATTATGAATTTTTTAATGTGTAAAGTGGGGATAGTTTAGAAAAATGTAAGGCTAAAGTATGTTTTTGGTCCCTTAACTTTGGAGAAAGTCATGTTTTGGTCCCTTAACTTTGAAAAGTGTATTTTTGGTCCCTTTAATTTTGGAGAATGTGTGTTTTTGGTCCCTTAACTTTGAAAAGTGTGTTTTTTGTCCCTTAACTTTGGATAAAGTGATGTTATCAGTCCTTCTAGAACAGGATAAAGTATTTTTTCGTCTATTACTTTTCAAAATTAAGGCACTAAAACATGATTTTGTACAAAGTTACAGGACCAAAAACATATTTTAACTGAGTTTAAAAGGACAAAAATCACAAAAATCACACTTTTCAAAGTTAAGGACCAAAAACACACATTCTCCAAATTTAAAGGACCAAAAACACACTTTTCAAAGTTAAGGGACCAAAACATGACTTTGTCCAAAGTTAAGGGACTAAAAACATACTTTAGCCAAAATGTAATTTTGGAGTGACAGTTTTAATTACAGCATTTAATTAATGTTAGTGACGGAGGTAGACAATTGTTTTATAATTTTGGGGGTGTTTTTATTGCGGTATTAATTAAAAGGTTAAAACTTTATGTTTAGGGGACCTGTGAATTTATGGGATATTAATAAGATTTATATGCAAAGAAAGAAAAAATTGAAGAGTTCATATTAATGATATTCTAGATTCCATTTTTTATCTTTCTATATCTGTATAACTTGTTGTAAACGTTCTGTTAAAAGAAAAATAACTTGTTGTAAATGCAACACTACTTTTGCATGTCATCTTAATTAAAAGATTATATATGTGTGCACTTCGATGTTGTGTTTGTGTGTACATATTCGAATTCTAGTCATGATGATTTTTTTTAACCTTCTGATCGTTCAAAGAATATATCTTTTAGTAGTTATGACTAGAAGGGAACGCCCTATTGACTTGGCCCTACGTGATGAAGGGACATATACAACTTTCATCAGTGGCTAAATGACTTTTCAATGTAACCCCTGGGCTATGTCATTTGCCATCCAATTTGCTGCAAAAATAGCCTGACTTTAAAAGCTCAGTTTGTTACGGCTGGCATGAAGCACTTTAGATATATCCCTGCCAATGAACAATTAACCCACAGCTGATTCTTATTATATGCATTTGCAGGTTTGTTCCATTAAGGTTATTCGCAATAAGCATAATGGCCAATCTGAGGGTTATGGATTTGTGGAATTTAATTCCCATGCAACTGCAGAAAACGTTTTACAGAATTATGGTTCCATTGTGATGCCCAATACAGATCAGCCTTTTCGCCTGAACTGGGCAACATTTAGCACAGGAGACAAGCGTTCGGATAATGCACCCGACCTTTCTATTTTTGTAGGAGACTTAGCTGCAGATGTTACTGATAGCATGTTGCAAGAAACTTTTGCTAGTAAATATCCTTCTGTCAAAGCTGCGAAAGTTGTATTTGATGCCAATACTGGCCGTTCAAAGGGTTATGGCTTTGTCAGGTTTGGAGATGATAATGAGAGGTCACAGGCTATGACTGAAATGAATGGTATGTATTGTTCTAGCAGACCAATGCGTATTGGTGCTGCAACCCCTAGGAAATCATCTGGCTACCAACAAGGTACTGAATTACTCTAGTTGCTACCAAAGTTTGAACTTCTAGTTATTAACAGAAAAATAGAGACTAAAATTTCATTCAAAGAATATGCTGCAAGATACACATGCTTCACACTCATATGTTTTTGTTTCTGGTTTATATTGTGACAATGTGACTGATGTAAAAGACTTGCATTTTCCTCACTTATGTAAGTATATGTCTTGTGGCTTAACCCTGTTTTAAATTTACAGAGGGATAATGCCAGCTCTTTTTATATATGAGTTAATTACTTGAAATGACTACATTAAAATGCTCCTAATAATGTGAGAAGTACTTAAGCTTTCATGGCTGCAATTTATCTGATTAAAAATTGTTTGGCAGACGTCATCAGTTTTGAATCATGTCTTTTCAAGTTTCAACTCATCCATATTTTTTTCTGTTTTTAATCGCATTACTTTTGAAAATTTTGGGTCTCTCTCTACCGATGGGGTATGGAATGATTTTTCTTTGATATAGGAGGCCATGCATCAAATGGATCATCCAACCAATCTGAAGCTGATTCAACAAATACAACTGTGAGCTCTTTGGCTGTTTTATTCGTTTTGGATTTGAGCCAATTCTCACTAATGTAGTCAACTCCACCTAGTGGGATAGGACTTTATTGTTGTTGTTGTCGTTATTGTCACCAATGTTTTATGGCTAACCTGTTGTACATTGTAGATATTTGTTGGAGGACTTGATTCTAATGTAACAGATGAAGATCTTAGGCAACCATTCTCTCAGTATGGTGAGATAGTCTCTGTCAAGATACCTGTTGGAAAGAACTGTGGATTTGTACAATTTGCAAACAGGTAGCCTGACTGTTACATGAAGATTCACTGGTAATATGTTCCTAAATATCTTTGATGGTTGACTGCAACTCAACACCATTCTGAACATTTATACAGGAATAATGCTGAAGAGGCATTGCAGAAGCTAAATGGGACGGTGATCGGCAAGCAGACAGTTCGCCTTTCTTGGGGCCGCAATCCAGCAAATAAGCAGGTGTGCTCCTTTCCCCTCTCTTAAGTATGCCTCCACCCATTCTCACGGCCATCTTATCGCCCTGGTTAATCTAAAGGAGTTTGTTTTATTCAATAATTAATCCACACAGGAATGCCACAGTATTGTATACTACTCCCTACTGTTTTTTTTTTTTTTGAGAAATTAAGTATGCAAAATTAATCACTTTGAAATGCCTAATCACTTTGAAATGCCTGTAGTCTTTTTTTTCCAAAACTAATTTACCTTATAAAATATCGTATAATACAATCATTTGTGATGTACGTTAAAATTAAGAGGTCTATTTGACTTCCTTAATTTACTCAAAAAAGTCAAAGTGTTCTTATTATTTGGATTATATTTAGGATTGGAGGGAGTATATTACATTAAGTTTAGAGTTCAATTTGTCCTCAGCCACCTGCGGCTCCTGTGTTTGACCTTTTAAAAGGATTATTTCCTGGTTTCTGTAAATTTATACACTGTCACAGTTTTAGAGTCCATGTATTAAATTGCATATTTGCAATGTTTCCTAGCAGTTCAGAGCGGACTTTGGCGGCAATCAATGGAACGGGGCATACTATGGAGGTCCTCTTTATGATGGTTATGCATATGCTATGGCGTCACCTCATGACCCAAGAATATATGCATATGGGTCTTACCCCATGTATGGGGGCCACCAACAACAAGTAAGCTAAATGGAACGCTGGAGTTAGCATACACAACAGTATCACGCAACCAGGGAGAACTCCCTTGTAACTTGCTTGATCTGTTGAGATATCAAGGATCCCTCCTAATTGTGGAGTGGACTTGAATTTTGACAACCTGAGGTAGGTCGCTAGGGATTCAATTGATCGATTGTTTAGACATAGAGGACGATGACTTATCACTATCAGTAACTTAAACTTGGTGATTGGAATAATTATTAAACGTGCTTCTTTATCTTCTTCCTTTACAGCTTTTCGGTTATTAACCTCTGTTTCACTGCATAAGCATTCACCAAACGTGGATTCTAGTGTAGGATTAGTCAAAAGAAATTCTCATGTGGGGCAAACATAGGTCTCTCTTTATGAATCCTTTTTTGTCCATAGCTCTACATCAACGAGAGGTTACGTGCCACATGTAGAATTAGGATGATACTCTTGAATCTTTGCTCGCCCCTGACTTCTGTGTAATGGGTATTGGAGCCTTCGAAATTAGCTTTCAGTCGTCAACGTACTTAGAATGAGTTGCTCCAATCAAGCACTAGTTAGGTGACACTACCATTTAAGTTCTTTTTTATTGAGACTTAAGATAAATAGGTTATTTAAAAATTTGTTTTTCTAACTATAATAAACATATACTATAATAATATATAAAATACATTATAATTAATTGATTTATTTTACTATTAATTTTCTTTAAACTATGCTTAGTTCCAGTCAACCCAGTGCTTTTTAAGAAGATTGTGTTTGATTTCTTGGACCCAATGGAAATTATAACGATATTTGTTTCTTCTTAAAATATATTCTTTATGTTTATAAATGAGTTTATCTCAAAATATAAGTTTCGGCTTATGAATATCAAAGCATTCATTGCATATTTTTTTCAATTTTACTCATCATTTATTTTTTTCTCGTACACCTTTCATTTTAGTTATCTTTTATTTGCCATTTTCTTTTTAGTAACAAGTTGAGAAATAAATTAGAATTAATATTTTAGTTTAAATAGTTTTTTCAAATAAAATCAGAAAGTGATTCAAAGTTTAAATTTTTGGGGGAGCGTATTTTGGATAATTTCAAATGAGCCCCTGAGTGTAAGTACGTGTGTGTGTACATATATTGTGGGAGATGTATGTTCTCGTGTAACTATGCTGTCTGAAGATTCAGCAGAGTTTGCCCAAAGTATCCAGACCCGGAAGTATGTAACTGTGGAATTTCAAAGCGGTACAACACTTGCGTCAAGTGTCAACCCTGATATCCCCAATAATGCAACGCTCGTTAAATCACTGCCGACAGGAGAAAGCAGACAAGAATTGGATGACACATGCCAAACAGTCTGCCAGGCATTAATGTTACTAGTAGCATCTTAATAAAATAATCATTCTCTGAGAATAAAGATCTTATCTTTCTCAATTCCCTCATTCTGTTCTCTGCTTGTTTTCTTTTTTATGATAACAACAATTTCACTATGCTCGTTGCAGAGAGCGTACTTAATTTCTCCCTCTGATCCTAAATATAACATTTAGTTGACTTTTTTTAAAAATCCTAAAAAAAAAATAAGTTAATTATAACTTGATTTATCAAAGTTTTTCCCTTAGACTAGTTTATTTTATCTATAAACTAATGGATAATCTAAAAATATATCAAATATATCATAATTTAATAACCTATTTTGCAACCTTAATTTCTAAAAAAAAATCAATTAGGTCTTATATTTAGGACCGGAGGTTGTATTAAGTATAAACTATGTTTCGTCAAAAAAAAAAAAGAATTTGAAAGATAAACTTGTGTTTTTCTATTTTCACTGAATTTTCTATCTAAAAACATTCTTGCACTTGAAAGTGGGAGACAAAAATAATACATGTAGTACATCATATTCAGTGGAGTTTCTTTATTTCGGATTTTGATCACACAGAGGGATAGTCTCAGCTTTACAACACTGTCCAGCTGAGCAGGCCTATAGAAATCTTTATACATGATGCAAAATAGTAGATAAAAGGAATGGCTGGAAATAGCATGAAAGCCGGATAAGGTCGAGAGCGATTCCTTGGCTAAGAGTAGAAATCTGCTGCCACGCTAGCCTGTGGTTAAATATTAATAGTTTATCTTCCGTAAAATTCACTCAAAAATAACTCGTGATTTTTTTATCTGAAAAATTTACTCCTGATGAATATATACTACAATCGTGTCTATATTTGACAAAGGAGTAATTAATAAATTTAAATTTTCATATTAAGATATGCTTTAATGTTTATCATATGTTGAAACTCATTGACTTATTGTAAATTTATATTTGATATCTATATTTGGTTTTAGTATAAATAGGGTTACTTTATATAACCGCCTACTGCAATCATGAGTTTGAATGAACATGAGCTTTATAGGGTCTAATCTAATCTATATTTTAAGAGCCCCGTGGAATCTAAGAGAGATGCTATCTTAGGTAAAAAGTAGTAGTATTTTAATTTCTTCGTTTACTTTACCACTCTAGGCAATTTCTGGTAGGAACTGGTAAGCATGATGACGACAATGCTACCGTTGAGAATGCTTCTCATTCGTTTAATGTGGTCAAGATAGCTTAGCCTTCTTTCACGTACACTCATTGTAAAAACTATTAATTAATAACCAAGAGTCTTGTAGCCCAATGGTCAAGATAGCTTATCTCCCATTTAGGTGGGAGGTTGCGGGTTCGATCCCGCTTGTAACCTCAAGATGTTAGTGCTTACTCCTTTGAATAAAAAAAAAAACTATTAATTAATATACAGAATAATTACTTGATAACGTAAAATAAGGGCCTCGTTTGGTTCAAAAACATTGCACACATGCAAAGGTAATCTTGATTGCATTACCATACATGGCTTGTTTGGTTGGTCTTAGCAATGGTAATGTTGATAACAATTGTAAACAAGATTGCATATTTTTTGGTAAATAGGGTCCCCCTATGAATCTTCATTGCAGCCATGTAATATTATGTGATATGTCAATTTTATCCTCGTCAATTTAACAAAAAGACAACATTTGCCCTCATCAAACAAATTACTCAAAACATATTTTTCACATCAATAGACCATCCTTCTTGCAATTGAATTTGGTAACAAAAATCAATCTCCATCAAAACATATCAAATCAAAACCAAAATTGGAATCAATTAGAAGCAGAAATTCAATGGAAAAAACATCTATAATCAAAGCCCTGACTTCTACGATATCTTCCTAATCCAATATAAGAGTAGGGTTTGGTTTCAAAATATTATAAAAAAAGGGGTTTGGTGTCAATCACGCGAGGCATGAAAGAGTTCCTTTCATTTCTGAGTTCAAAGGTTGCACACTGCACAGTACACGGCTCCGTCGACTCATTCCTCAATATTGCACTGAATCAATTTCTTTATATGGTAAAGAAATTGGAGATTAGAACTTTCTCTGAGGAAAATATATTTACACATCTAAATCAGTGCTTTGTTTTTAGTTTTATTTGATTTCAGGATATATTTATGCTCAAATCTGACAATAAAGCTTGACTCACATCCAAATAAAAAAAAAGGCTTGACTCACATCTTGAAGAATTTTGTATTTTCTTGCTTATATATTCATTATTTTCCTTTCATCATCAGATCTTGCTTATCTATTCATTTGTTTGATCCTGCTCCAATGGTTTCAGATATCAAAATGGGAGTTAATATACTTTGCATTTGACAAAATTTTGGTAAGAAAAAAAATGAGAATGGCAAAAGAAATCTTCTTGTAATGATATATTTTTATTTTAACAAATGGGGTAAAGGGTAAATTGGACTTTGTGTTATATTATAACTTTAAATAAAATACTCATTACATCTTCCCATTAGAAACGAACCAAACACAATCAATGTAATTAATATTACATTGCATTACCATTACATTGCATTGCACACCATTACATAGTGTATTGGGGTTGAACCAAACGGGCCATAAGGGAGAAACACAGATGGGGACCAGCATAATCAAATATAGTCTTAAAATTCGATAAAAAAAATATAGTCTTAGGCTCTGCTTGGATGAGAGGAAAATGGGAGAGGAAAGAAAGTGAAAGGAAAGAAAACAGGGAGGAAAGAAAATAGGGAAGAAAATACAATCCCCTCTCTTGCTTGGATGGAGGAGGGATAACAGGGAGGAAAGAAAATGGGTAAATATAAGAATGACTAAAATACCCTACATTCTTTTTGTGACTGAACTAATAGACAAAATATAATTCCCTTATTTTTGTTTCCTTTTTTTTTTGAACAGCCCCCTTTATTTTTTTTTCAAAAAGCATAATTATATTTTTTTTACACCGCCCTCGGCGCCACCCTCAACCACCGTACAGCAACTCTGACAAGTAGTATTAGAACCAAACCAAGTATCAACACAATCAACATGAAACACATGCTTGCAATTAGGCAAAATCCTAACAGCGGCGTCTTCGACAATCACGACCAAGCAAACGGAGCACTCAACGACGTCATAATTATGTTCAGTATTTGCTATCAGTGGAAGAAGAAAAAACACATAGAGGAGTTGAGTGGAAGAAGGAATATAGCAACCAAACAGGGAGGAGAAGAAGATATTGTGAAGAAGCTGCGCACTGTGGAAGACAAGTGAAGAGGAAGAAAAGAGCTTTCTGAGATGTGAGGGGTTGGGCACTGTAAAAGGAAAGAGTATAGAAGAAGAAGAAGAAGAAGAAGAAGGTTTTGTGAGAAGGGCGAGAGAAACAAGCGGGCTACGAAGGGCAGTGAGTGGGAACAAAAAATTTGTCCCAAAATCCACCCATTTTGGAAGGAAAAAGTTGGGGGGAAAATGGGGCATGTGGCCCACATTATTTTCCCTTCCCCATTTTCTCTCACACCAAGCGGGGGAAAATGATATCTCTTACCCCATTTTCCCTCCCCATTTTCCTTCCTCTCCCATTTTCCTCTCATCCAAGCAGACCCTTAAAATGTGAAAAAATAAACATCTTAAACTAACTGAACCGTTATGAAATTCAATTTTTATTCAATGATCTTTTTTTGGACAAATATTCAATGATCTAATTTCTTTGTAAATCTAGTTATTTTATTGTTTGTTCAGGTCATTTGATCAATTTAAGAGTAATTTATTAAATTGTTTGTATTCAATGATCCAATTACAGTTTCTATTCAATGATCTTTTTTGGACAGATATTCAATTATCTAATTACAAATATTCATTGAGATTGTTTATGTTTTGAATGCATAATGAATTAAATTTTATAGAAACTAGTTGCCACTATTGTTTAGTTTTTTTTTTTCAAAGGAATCTTCATTCATCTGTGGATTAATCCCCAAGAATTTTGAAGTCTTATGCAGGAAGTAAACAAACTAGCATGTAAATTTGCTCAATTTACAGGGGTTAGAGAGTATAAAATAAAAAAATATCTAAATTATGAGTTTATTTAAAAATAATATGTGGAGATTTTGCCACTGAGGATGAGTACTCCGGTGTCATCAATTACTCGAATGGTATGATGAGGACTAGATCCACCGCTTTCCAAGTGAATTGGCTCTACTTATTTTAGCTATCACCTATTTCATATGCACATTTATATTGGTTTAATGCGAACCCAGTTCCATGCGAAACGGTGTAGTGTCATGAACTCATGATAGTTCATTTTAAGAGTCGAAACACTTCAATAGCCTTTCAACACTAATATCTCTACATTTATAGTACACAAGTCTAATTTTAACATCATTACAGATAGGTTACTAACTTTTTTTTTCAACCGATACGTTACTAACTATTCAAAAGCACATTTTTATTATGAAAAAATTATTAGGATATAAAATTATCAATATACCATCATAATTTGATTACCTAACCTCAAATTCACTCTCTGGTGCGGATCCAATCAAATGGAAATTAAAGGTAAAAAAAATGAATGGAAATTGGATGAGCTAAGTTGCGGGAAATGTGAACAATACAGTCTATCTACAATTGATTAAGAGTCTCATATATAAGCCACTTAATTATATAAAATGTCGATTTCAATTATGTTAGACGAAAAATAAATCAATAATCTAGCAGAAACAGGGTTCTATGAAATTTGAGGTAAAAAAAAAAGGAAAATTAAATACAAGTCCCTGGTAAGGGACATAATACTGGAAAAGTCCCAAAAATTGAAAAAATTAAAGTAAAGTCCCTTGGGACCTCACTTTAATTATTTACGAATGTGTGGGCCCCACATTTAATAATAATAAAATTCACCCACCTTTTCTCTCTCCTCTACTTTAATTAAATGTGGATTTTTTTATTATTAAATGTGGGGCCCACACATTCATAAATAATTAAAGTGAGGTCCAAAGAGACTCTACTTTAATTTTTTCAATTTTTGGGACTTTTCCAGTATTATGTCCCTTACCAGGGATTTGTATTTAATTTTCCCAAAAAAAATGGTAGTTTGTCAGGCTCTGAGTCTCAACAAACATTGTAGTGAACTAGTAAGCTCCACTAATAAATGTATAAAACTTATTACCAATAAATAGGTATAAAACATCCTTCATATCTAAATATAAAACTTTTTTATCTAATTTGAGAAAATTAACTATGCTAATTAAGTTATTTGATTTGATATGTTTTCATAGATCACCTCAATCAAATAACTTAATCACCCTCCCTTCTCCTACTATAGGAGAGAGACATCAATAAAGATAATTTTAGAAAAATGGCCACAAGCTACAAAAAGGAATTATATTTAATATTGAAACTATCTCTATAAATATATTTGAAACCGGGGAGAGTATTAAATAATTCAATGTCAGTGATTTTCATTAGTTAAATTTATTATAAATATATAAATGGAATGAGTAGTGCATCAAATAAAGAAAGAAATATTAACATAATATTAAAAGTGTATAAACAAAATTTGAGGAAAAATATATTAAAAATGGGTTAATTCGATGTATTAACTCAAGAGTTTCACTTTAACAAGTCCATAGTTTCACCAATATACAACGAATGAAAGATCTGAGACAGATACAGTATTATATACTCCACTTAATTAGTCATAGATTATTTAAGTAGTGTAGGAGTATTAAAGAATTTTCTCTCGGCTGCAGGATCAGGGTGGATGAGCTGTCAACTGTTGGGACCAAGGGTGCACAGCAGCTTAGGGCGGGGTAGGGAAATCAGGACACAAAATTATCAAAACCAAAAGAACTTACTGCATAATCATTTTTTTAATTTTTAAACCCCAAAGCCAGTTTTCCGTCTCTTTAGATCTACGCTGTTAATGGTGGTCCCAACCGCGCCAAGGCCACGTGGCCGGCTCCCATTGGACCATCCCTTAATTTGGCGCCCTAATCCATCATTTCGCTAAGATATTTATGCCAAATTGGGGAATAATTAATTATGAGCCCCTCTCGCCTTGATCAGATAACAGCTGGCATCCTTCATATTCTAAACATTACTCTCTGCCTAACACGTTTCAATGGCTTCACTTTCTCTCTCTCCATTTTCTTCTTCTTCTTCTTCTTCGTTTTCTTCGCCTTCTCACCGGCGAATCTTGCTTTCTCCTCCTCCATTGTTTTCTGCTTTTGCTTCTGTTTCTGCAACCGAATCGCTTCCTACTTCTACTTCGAATTTGAGCCCTAAGGTCGTTGTTACCAGAGAGCGTGGCAAAAATGGCAAGCTCATCACTGCTCTGGTATATATATACTTACTTCTCTCACATTCTTTAGTTTTTTACTGTGAACGGATTTTTCTTACTTTCATGAGTAATTTAGCTACTATGGATTTCCGTACTGCGTTTGATTTTTTTTTAGTTTCACTGTAGTGTATCTCTCATTGTTGTGCTTGCTTCTTGTTATTCACTGTTTTTTCTTAGGTTTATCTAGAATATATTCGTGTTTTTTTAGAAATGGTAGTTGAATGCTATTCTGTCTATTAGATGTTTGATTAAAGGTGGAAAAGAGTTGTTCATTTTGATTATTTTCCTATTTTTTATAATGCGTGCGGCTTTTTTGCTGGAATTTCGAATTATTATTTTGATACTTGCTAGATTTAACTTTAAGCACGTTCTAGTATAAGTTGAAAGGAAATATTATATAGATGAAATATCTGGACAATGAGGTAAGTTACTAAAATTATTAGAAACTAGTTCTGATTATTTCTTTTTCCATTATAGTTTACGTTGAAAAGCTTATGTAGGAGTGCAAATAACAATAGTTTTCCACAATGCAGGTAGGTGTAGCCTTGGTTTTTAAGTCGCTATACTTGCAAATTAGTTCTGGATGACCTTTGGAGTTTATGCTCGTCAACTTTTGAAACTTGACCTTATTATGTTAACCTCCTGTATGATAAGCAATTCATTTAAGTTTTAACTGTATTTGGTATTCACTTTCATCAGATAGGAGTTGACTTTAAAAGCTTGGGAAGATAGCCAAGTGAACTTAGGCTACTGTGCTTGAGTGGCCTCCCATTCTAGCACAAATGAAGCCTAATCAATATCGTGTGCTAACTTGAACATGGTCACTTGTTCATTCTTCCATTCTTCCCACTGAGAACCGAATGTCAGAGGCCATTAAATAATTCATCTCTAACTGGGCTTTGCTTAAGAATACTAGGATTGATTCTGAATGCATATTTGAAGTGGTAATGAGTCCATTCTTAGGTTGTAAGTTCTTAATATAGAGCCATTAAGGTTTTTGTGTTTTTCTGTGATTAGGATATTAGTAAATGGATGATTCGAATCGTAGTCCTATATATTGTTTTCCCACTGTATTTTTGTCTTTTTTCTATTTTTTAAATTTTGGTAAAATATTTTATGCACCAAGGTGATTGATGGATTCTTTCACCCAGACCATGTCCAGAATAACATGGGGAATCAAAAAGGTAACTAAAAGGGTAGTTTGATGTTGAGTGCAGAATAAACATAAAATCAATTGTTTGGAGTTTCCACTCATTGAGCACACTGTCGGACCTGACTTGGATAGACTTGCTTCTGTATTAAGTGGTGAGTTTTATTGTGGACTTCATCTTTTACATTGTGTGCCATCTTTTCAATGATTGCTTGTTTTATGACTGAGATATCAATTATTCAATCAAAGACAAACTTAACTTGATCCTTAACATGTGGAATATATTTATGGGCTGTATTTGATCTTAATTCAAACACTTGGCTCTTCATACTTGTTCTTTGGTATTGATTCTGCGTGTATGATTCTAGCACAATTAATTAGGCGCTGCGTGTAATACCTGCTATTATATAGTATCTGCTATGTGGAATCTAAAAAGGGTGGGGGTTTTGGAATTCATGTTTGTATAGCCAACTCATCTATGAGTTTTGCATTTAGTTATGTCTCTTATCACTTGTTACTTATTTGTTTCTTACCATTTTACTCGATAATGGCAGATAATTCATTTGATTGGATTGTGATAACATCGCCTGAAGCAGGTTCAGTTTTCCTAGAGGCATGGAGGTGAGGTTTGATGTACATTCACTTGTACATGAAACAATTCTTTAAATTTGCCCAATTTATTTCCCTTTTTATCGTTGACCTTCTCCTTGTACTTTATGGTTTTCCTCATTTTTATAATGCAAGTTTTAACACCCACCCCCTCAAAATTTGTATTTACTGGTTGTACTTCTGATTATATATGTGAAAGGTGAAGTACCTTAAAATATCCTAGTTTTTTTTACACAAAAAAAATATCCTAGTTATTATGTAGCAATTGATCCAGTTACTTGACTTAGCAAACTATAATGGAAAAAGAAATTATAAAAACTAGTTTCTAATAATTTTAGTAACCTACATCTTTGTCCAGATATTTTATCTATATAATATGTCCAGATATTTTATCTATATAATATTTCCTTCCAACTTATACTAGAATGTGCTTGAAGGTTTTTGAAGAATGTGCTTTAAGTTAGTTCTAGCAAGTAGCAAAATAATTATTCGAAAGTCCAGCAAAGAAGTCGCAAACAGTTATAAAAAATATTAAAATAATCAATGTAGAAGGGCCCTTCTGTTCAATTTTAATTTTGTGGAGATTTTTTTTCTTGATGACTTGACTTAGTCTTCTATGTGGTATTTAGAGCTGCTGGGGCCCCTCATGTCAAAATAGGCGTTGTTGGATCTGGTACTGCAAGTGTTTTCAAGGATGCCTCACTGCCATCAAAGCAGTTACTTCATGTTGCATTTTCACCTTCAAAAGGTATATTCGCATGTATTTAACCATAAGCAGAGACAATTTTTTTATATTCTCACTGTATCAGTCCCAATTTCGCTTCTGTCTGACTCTTCAAATTATTTGAAGCATTCTATAGAAAATAACATGGCAATGACTTCCAAGATAGATATGGAGAATATTGCATAGTTGAGCAGTTTAGACAATACCGGAAAGAGTGGAAGTTTTAGGATGGTCATTCTGTGTATAGGTGTAAGTGCATGAGTATTACATTGGACAGAGCTGGAAAGCGAGTCTAGACCATAATCTGCATTTTGATTTATAGATGATCTTTTTTCTCTTGGAGTTGTTATATGGAGAAAGAATTTTCCATTTGATTATCTGGTATTTGAACCTTAATGATCTGAAAATGATATTCATTGCGTTTCTGATAACTTTCAGCGACAGGGAAGGTTTTGGCTACAGAGCTTCCAAAGAATGGAAACAAATGCACAGTGCTGTATCCTGCTTCTGCGAAAGCTAGCAATGAGATCGGTTGGTGAATAATTTTGGCTGCAAATTATTAGTTTCATAAGATATTGCCATTTTAAATTATTTTGTGTAATAGTCATAATTATATAAAATAATGGTATATTAATTCTCTGATATTTGTTATCAGAGGAAGGACTTTCTAACCGTGGATTTGAGGTTACAAGGTTGAATACATATACAACTGTAAGTTATTGAGAGAAGATAATTCAACATTTAACTTCTTCCTTGCAGGAATTGATGTACTTCATATTCTGATGCATCTCATGATTACCTGACTGGATTTATTGTATATATCTTAGGTTTGCTTTTACTGATCTTGAAGTCCTAGTAAACCGTTTCATGACGAGTGGGTTGAAATTTTCAGGGGATCTCTTAATCATTGTTATTCATAGTAAAATGTTGCAATTGCATAAAGTCATTGCTCATCTTTATTTACATCCAATTTACATAAATATGTCCATTTACATCCAGCTGGCATCTGCTAGATGTTTTCTTGTCATTCCTGACAAAATTAGACTGCAGACTTTTCTCAAAGCTGGTCGTAGTCTATTGCTTTGCTAACATTGATTGATGAATAATAACTGGACTGATCCTTGTATTCATGCATTATCTCCTTTGTAATTGCATGTATGGCAGGTACCAGTTCAGTATGTTGATCAAGAAATCTTGAATCAGGCACTTGATATACCTGTTCTTGCAGTAGCTTCACCATCTGCAATCCGGTGAATTTCTAATCTTGTTTTGATCCCTGATTTTTTGTTTTAGTTTTCTTTTAAATTTGTGTAAGGTTATTATTCAGTTATAATAACCCACAAATAAGTACTTATGATTATAAACTGAGAAGCAGTTTTGGCCCCTTGGTAAGCGCACACTTGGTTAATTAGAAAGAAAGATAAATTTAGTTAGAAAAAATGGAGCAAGATTCCCTCTCTAAAACTACTTAATGGCTAAACACTTGCAAGAACCTTTAAAATGGGGATTCCAACTTTTATTTATCAATGACTAACTCGGAGACTGCTAGCCAATTTATAGAGACGAAAATACAATAAATTAAATGAAGTCTGGAAAAATCTCCAAATCACGTGAAACTGAATGCAACAGTAGAAGAGTACTACTTTCAAATGCCTATAATTTTAGAGCCAGATAACTAAACTGTAGATGATAAAGAAATTAGTTAAATTAGTTATTTGCAACAAACATGTATTGGTTTCTCCAAAATATTTTACCCAATTCATGAATTCCGCTGTAACAGTGCTTGGAAGAATCTTATTTCAGAAAATGATTGGACTGGATCTGTTGCATGCATCGGTGAGACTACTGCTGCAATGGCTAAAAGACTAGGGTTTGAAAAAGTGTACCACCCATTACAGCCAGGCATTGAAGGGTAATTACAGATCCAAGTTTGGATTGGTGTGTCTGTGATGTTTTTTTTAAAAAAAAAAAACTTCCTCCTTTTGGCAGCTGGGTAGATAGCATTCTTGATGCAGTGGGATCATATGATGATTCATTGAGGTAAGGAAATATTCGTGCTTATGTCCAAAAAAAAAAAAAGGAAATATTCGTGCTGCCCTCCATTGCAACCCGCTTCGCCGATGATGCCACGTATCGAGGTTGGATCTTCTTCCTCTTCTCAGTAATGTGTTTTTCAGGTTACTGACAGAGGCTATCCTAAGATCCTGTCGTAAAGAAATGTTCTATTCTGTAAATACCATGGCTGATTCGCTGTAACTCCCCAATTTTCTTCCATCATCTAAGCCACATGCTTTTACAACTGGGTATTAGAACGCAGTTGATCATTGTCACTCCACCTAATCCATGTTCAAATCATCAAATGTATATCTTGTACCTGGTGTAAAGCATTTACTTCCATTAAGACAACAAAATAGGTTACTTATAAATTTACCTAAGTTTTTTTTAACTTAAACTAGTTTATTTGACCAATAAACTAATAAGTAATCTAAAATTTTTTTAAATTAACTAACCTATTTTGCTTAATTTCACAAAAAAAAATAATCCAGTTTTATATTCAGAACCGTGTGGAGTATATTCTTGGAGCTAAGCTATTTGGACATCATAAATTCTTTAAATACATCATAAATTCAAGGATTTTCTTTAAATACTCCCTCCGATCTTAAATATAAGACCTAATTGACTTTTTCTGGAAAATCCTTAAAAAGAAAAATAAATTAATTATAAATTGATTTACCTAAGTTTTTCCCTAAAACTACTTTATTTTAGCTATAAACTAATGAATAATCTAAAATTATATCAAATATGTCATCATTTAATAACCTATTTAGCAACCTTAATCTCTCCAAAAAAAAGTCAATAATGTCCTATATTTAGGGCCAGAGGTAGTGTATATATATATATATATATCTCGGAAATCGGAGACAGCTCAAACAAGTCCATAATTTGTTTTACCATGATACCATCGACTTCATTCCATACACCACCATTTCATATCGATTCATCATCCAATTTATCTGTGGACCTGTTTTCTTTCCCTGCAGCAAATTTGGGCTGGTGCAGTAACTTTTTGTCAAGAAAGTGGCCAAAGGCCCAGAATCACAAACTAGCACAAAAGGAAAAAAAAACAGGATCTGAGCCAAAAAAAAAGAAAAAAAACCAGGATAAATATTAAATAGTTAAAGGCAATCTAAAAAGTAACCGTGGCATGAAAGTGAGTGCTTGAAACTGGAATTAGGCTGATAAGAGAGTTGGACTGATAAATTGGAGCCAAATTTTAGCAAGATATGTTATTTATTTGTTATTCCGATAAAGATATGTAAAGAGGTTTTCTCTCCTCTATTATTATTAAAAAAAAGAACATTAGAACTAATTTGTGTTCTATCAAACTCAAAATTGTTGGAAAATTTCACCCCAAGTATGAAATTTAATGGGCACTCTTACCCTTTCCCAGATCAAAATAAAACTTTTCACTTTGATTAATCTTCTTGAATAAAAAATTTTCCTGTTTGGGCACACTCATACCACTCGAGTCCGGATTAAACCGGACGTTGATTAATAAAAAAAAGTGTCAGTCCATCTACCATGAGTCAAATTCCTATTGGGAAATTTCTCACATGACTAAACATCAAATATAACTATCTCATCAACAAAATACAAAATGGTCTTCACATTTTGATTACAATTTAATTAAATTTTTGAAAAAACTGGTGGTTTGGGAAACCAATTAGATCTAATGATTTCCAGAAATGGCCACAAACAGTTCTTCTCCTCTTTAATTATTGTTGCCCACAAAAAGATTATTCCTGCAGTGAAATAGATTTGCCGTTGACAACACTAAATTATTCATGATTTCAGTAGAAAAGGGAGGGCACAACATAAAGCTTGTCGCTGCCCCAAATCAATCAAAAAGTAACAAAACAAAAGGATCTGGTTTCTAGCAAGTATCTTCTTTTAACCTTTTACCAGTGACTGCAGCCACAAAAAGTCTCATTATTTCTTTTCTCTTTGTCTAAAGCAACACTCAAGAAACTCGTGGACATGCCTCACTCGCCAGTCAGCTTATAATCATAAAACCTTTATATTAGTATAATGGTTATTAAAGCTAATTTTCTGAATCTTTTCGCACCATCATGGTTCATTGGCCGTAGTGACAACTGCTACCATATGTATAGAGAGAGTATTTCTTACTACAGTACTACTATTGCCTAATTTTAATCCCCACCATGTGATTACAATTGGATGTAAATAATGGCTAAATTACTTGGTGGGCGCATTTGGTTACGGACATCCAATGTGGTACCGGCCCCAATGAGAGTAAAATCATTGTCATTGGATGATGTACACTTGTACAGTAATAAAACCGAAATGCGTCTTGTTGAAGTGTGTGTTGTTAATGTTTACGATCAATCTCAACGATAAACTGTAGATATATAAAATGTGGCCCAATATGCTAGGCCCCACGAGGTGAATGGGAAGTGACACACCCACACACCTAATAATCATATTCTTTAAAATGAGATACTCATTGTTTATAGGATTCAGCCATTATCCTCCGGGATGTATCACAACAATTCTTCTGTTAAATACAAAACTCACCTTTAGTTTTAACATTGTACATCATTTGAAAAAAATGTGTGAGCCAAACACTTAATAAAAAAATAAAAAAACCCTATTAGTTTGGAAACCTAGGTTTTCGCCACCAAAACCTAGGTTTGGAATAAGCAAATATTCTTTATTTATGCTCAGAATACATGGCATAAAATTGCTGTTTTTTACTTCATGATGAACTACCGAAAATACCCTAATCCAGTCTCATTCCCAACATCCTAAAATTGTATCTTTTTTAATATATATTTATACAGAAAAAGTCATTCTCATAACAATCATCTAAACACTTTCATTTTATCAAAAACCATTTTCAGCTTTTACATGAAAACTGGAAAAAAAAACTTTTACTTTTACAGTCTTTCTCCAAAAAAAAGGCCTAAGCTCTAAAACCTACACCAACCCATACCCAAGCTTTCTTCCATGAATTGACCCCATTCTTAAAAGGGGCCAAGTCACCTTTCAGAGATATAGAAAAGCTAAAAAAAGTGTGATTAGTTTGGAAGGGAGTGGGACAACGACATGGGATGCATGAGCATCCAGTTCCACTTGATGACTTCATATCAAACTAGCCCCCACACCACCGATAAAGATACTTCTTATAGTTCACATTATCCGGAAGACGTGATGGTTCTACGGATGGCTTGCCTCTTGTACTGAGATTACGTACACATAGAGCAACTATCTCACCTGTTACAAAATTAATAACCAAGCGAGAAATCGTTTCCTCCAAACGGGATCAATATTTGCCCTCAAAATCTTTAACAACAACTTGTTCATTTTCTATAAATTCCCTGCAATATTTTACCCTCACCAATTGAGGCCATTTAAGCTATATTATACTTCCTCTGTTCCTAAATATAGGACCTAGATAACTTTTTTTTTGGAAAGATTAAAGTTGCGAAATATGTTATTAAATTATGACATATTTGATATCTTTTTAGATTATCCATTAGCTTATAGGTAAAATAAACTAGTTTAAGAGAAAAAATTAGGTAAATCAATTTATAATTAACTTATTTTTTGCTTTTTTTAGGATTTTTCAAAAAAGTCATCTATGTACTATATTTAAGAACGGAGGGGAGGGAGTATTATAAATGAATCAGTGATAAATAATTAAATGTCATTATACCACTAGATATATACTTGCGTGAGAGAGACATTTGTGGGCCTGACTGGTACGATTCTGCTATTTATGAAAACACTCTTAACATTCTGGCTCGACTTTCCAGCTCAATTAAAGCAGAATTTTTCTGTGCTCTTCGTGAAACTGTCACATAATCAGAAGTGGAAGATTCAATTATTACCTTCAGTGTTGTCCCCCCATTCTATCCATTGTCGTTTATCTCCTTCCCTCGTAATGTTTTATGTGACATACTAGACAAATAAACACCTAATACATAGTTACGTACACAATATAATCCGCTAGCATAGCCAAATGGATCGTGTGAATTCTAGCAAAAGAGCGTACAACTTTAGAGCTCGTACAAACCAAACTCTCCTTTTGTGAGGTGTAAAGAAGATAAAGTATAAAGACACAAACCCAATAAGTAAGTATATGTCATTGATCCCAAGTATAAAAAAGAAGTCTATTTTTATCAAATTTTCCATGTCCAAGACTTAAAACTTAAAAGAGAGTGCTTCATGGAACAGCTAACTCCATCGTTAGGTATTAGTCATCAAAACCAACTTTTAATTTCGATGTACACAATATGGCACGGTTTTGCTTCTTATTGCAAATAGGCTTGAACGAGATCTTCCTAGAGCTGGAAGCTATTACTGTTAGTTACCTAGTTCTTGTCAGAAGAAATATATAAAATATTGGGCAACCTAAGTTTTGTCGCTTATACTAGCAGCAACAATGTTGTGTGTTTATATTTGCCTTGCTCATTTTTTATTTTTAGTAAGTTCGATTTTATATATTTTAAAATTCATGAGTTTGGCGTAATGAATCAAATGACAATGCTAGGCTTGACGTATAAAAATATTGGAAGTGCATAGGTAAAATAAGTAGTACTAAACTAGAAAGGAATACGTGTTTTATTTGGTATGGTTTTAAGTTTAACCACTTTAATTTCAAAAATATGCCATGTCTGTTTCATGGGTAGTGAGGTTGATATCCCATGTGACAACAAGAGAAGAATCCGCAGAGTGCTGGTTGTGGCAGAAAACAAACAAACAAACTCTGTTCCTGTTACAATTATCATACATATAATATAATTTAATCCACCCCTAGATCTCCATTAAAAATGTATTTTATAACTGGTCAAACCATAATGGTCTGTTTGTTCCTTTGTTTTCTTCTTCTTTGTAATTAATCAACAACAAAAGATCCAACCAGCGAATCCTATTCAAAATCCCTGCCTTAATTACTCCGAATTATGATGAATGACGAAACTCGTATTTTTATTGAGAAACAAAATGAAAGAGAGAAAGGTTTAGGAGTACGTACATGATCTCCAAAGTACTATTAACTTTGAATCAAACACGCACAGCTGGCAAGAGATATACATGTGTCATTATTATTAGTAGGAATGAGTTGAGATCCTCTAATATAATGTCGTTTTTTGGTGAAGTCAATATGGAATATAGGAGTTTACCCTACTAAGCTTTAGTAATACTTCTCAACGTTGGATTCCTGTTATCTCACCTTGGCCTTATTACGCACATATCCACTGTATGTGTGTTTGTCTTTTAAAATAAATCCAACTCTTCTAGGTGAAGGTCGGTGTAGTTGAGTTTTTTCAAGGCAAGCTAAGCGTGAATTAGAGTCAAGATGTAGCAATCACAAAATTGTCCCTTACACAAACTATAATGGGGATAGATGATATCAATGTTTATTACATTATTATCAATAATTAACTTATTGTTAGAGTAACAGTATCTCCTCTAATTATATTTAAACTTTTATAGTAGAGAAAGAGTATTATGTTTATTTTGATTTCATTTATAAGCCATATTATTATTATTATTTTATGAGTGTACAATCATACACTTAATTGTTGATTTTTTGCTTAGTATATTGTATCTTAAATATAAGTGAAATTAAAAATATATTAAGTTTTGTGGCATGGTTAATGAATTTTGAAAGATTTTCTTGGCAAGTGTGACATGGAAAATTATGATTATTTATGAATATGATTAGATGAATATCTTGTGAATAGTTAAAAACTTCAAATTAAGATTTGACATGTTGTTAGTTAAAGATGTTCTAACAAGCTCGTGGGAATAAAAAAATGTTGCAAAGCCAAAAAAGCCAATGGAACAATAAATAATGGAGAGGGAGCTCTCAAGTGCTTTCTAATGGAGGGGGAATGGCTTATAGTGTTTGAGGAATGTGACGGGAGATTAGCTGGAAAAGAAAATAAATCACAATCATTACGAACTAATCTGCTTTTCTTTTTTGTGAAACGCTTTAAAAAATGGAGGAAACGTCGGTTTGTGAATTGGATTTTGGAGTCACCGTCACGTGGGTGAGAATAGGACGTGATGAAGAGTGGCAGATCCTTTTCTTTTTTCAATATTATTAAAAATGGTTTTGATGTTTTAACTTGTAAGCTCGCATGCATGATGATGTGCATACCATCGTCGTCTCCTACATGGCAGTGATTCCCCCAAGTACAAAATATATCCTACATTCCTACTATTTCCTGTCCAAAACAGAGACCATGTTGGTAGTCTATCTTTCTCTTCCAAATTTAGGATATGTTTTTTAATTTGATAAAATCAAGAATATTAGTTGGATTAATTAATATGACATATTTGTTAGAACACCGTAACCATTTTTCTATTTTCTTTTACCAAACCACAATCATTTTTCTCGATTTCCTTCTCTCTCTAATATTTGATATATTTTTTTTATTAAATTATATGTATAATTAATGACTAAAATCTACTCTCTAATTAGTTAGGTCATACACTATGAAAAATAATAGCAGTTGAGATAACTCAGCTATATCCCAAATAGGGAATAAATTACAATCAATTACGATTTTTTTTTGCCAATAAGTCCCAACAAGTATTAAAATACCATGGAGAAGTCCTATAGATATGTGTGTTATTAAATTGCTCTACATTAACAATTAACTCCTTAAGATGTCAATATTGAATTGTGTATGACAATTCTTTGATTGTTTTTGAATTTGATAACTCCTGAGTTGTCAATAATAAAATATATTCAATGTCATATATAGATTCCAAGAAACTCTAATCTAAATTGATGACATAGTTATAAATTCCCAAAAATTTTCTAAAAGTAAACCAAATTTACTATCTGTTTTATGCCGAGCACTACGTGGAGTAACTCTCAATATAGCAGTAAAAGCAAGATGTGTAGGAGAATCAAACTCATCAAGTTCCCATTGAAATTCAAATCACCTTAGTAATTATAATTGTTATTTATAATTTTACCTCTATTATTAAGGCACACAATGAATATTTGAGAAAAAAAACAGAAATTTAATTAGTCGATCACAAAAATGATTGCAAGTGATATATATTTTTAAGCATCATTACATCATTAATATATTATATGACATTTCATTAATAACAGGAATATATTACTATTATTGTTTACTAGAAAAGGTAAGATATTATTATTACTCCTAAGGCACTAAAGAGAATAGGAAATTTAATGAAGAAAAACACTCCCCATTTTTCAAATACAAGATGTGTCATTAAAGGTATAAGTTAAGTTAGTTAAATTATTTATCCTAATTATAATATTAAATTTATTTTAATAGAGAAATTAATAGTACAAAATAAATCATTTTAAATGGTTTATATTTATTTTTCCTTAGAAAACTTATTTATTTTACCTATAAATTAATGTATAATATAATATAATTACGTGTATTATATGCTATAATATAGTGATCTAACTTACTTCCTTGACGAGTTATAAACTATACTGTAAACTAATCTATAATAATATACTTATATATGTGTATTATATTGTCTAATTTGTACAAAATGTATAAATAGTTCTTGGAATGAGGAACAAAGACATCCCAAACGAGTGTACTATAGTTAAGAACTCGGGTAAAAAAGGTGGTGGTGGGATTATTAAAGTTAAAGGAGAAAAGGAATACTAAAAATTGAAGGTAAATGACATGATGATTGGGGGAGCCTTTCACCCGCGCGTCCCTATTCTTATTTGTCCTTTTTTTTTTTTTAAACGCTACACGATAATCTAAAGTCTATTGAGAATTAACTAATTCGAACTCGAGGGTAGAAGTGTTGTTTATATAAGCAAGTTATTTTGTCTCCCAATAAGAGTAATTCTTGGGATTCGAACAAGTGTTCTTATCCGTACGGGTAGGGGTGGACAAATTTAACCTAAAACCGAAAACTGAACCGAACCAAATGAGTTTCAGTTTTACGTTTTCAATTTTTCGGTTTCATTTTTGGTTTCTATTTCACATACTTTTCGGTTTTCGGTTCGATTTCAGTTTTCATTTTAGGTAGCTTATTGGTTCGCTTTATCGGTTTTCGGTTTCAGTTTTTCAGTTTCCTTTGTAAATTTTTTTTGACATTACAAAAAAATGTGACAACAACTAATTATTTGCGGATTTTATTTTAGTGTTTTGGTTTTCGGCTTTTCGGTTTCGGTTTCGTTTGTTCACTTTTTCGGTTTCGGTTTTGGTTTCCATTTTATTTAGTTTTCGGTTCAGTTTTGAACCGAATAACTGTTTGCTCACCCCTACATACGGGTGTTGTAGCTCACTTAGCAGCTCAACAAATTACTCATTAATTTCTAAGTTGACTTGTGTTTCTCATAATTAAAATCAGTCCAGTCCATTTTACCTCCCAAATGTCTAATTCAAAAATTAAAAGCCTCCAACCATGAACAAAAACGTATTGTAGTCAGTCAAATCGTATTAACTAGTAACCGCCACTAAACCCCGCCTTTATCATCTCTCTCCTCCTTCCTCCATTATTCAAACATATACATATACATATATATATATATATATATATACACACACACACACATATATATAGACCCACCTATATATACATATTCTCCCCACTCATTCACTCCTAGCGGTGCCAACTCACTCTCCTTCTCCCTCACCGTTTCAAATCTTCACATTCCTCTTTTCCTTTCTCTATATATTCATTCATGGCCTTCCATTTCGCGTTTTCTGCCACATCACTGCACTGAAAATCTCTCTCAGATTTGAATCTACAGGTTCCATCTTTATCAAAATAATAATTCATTACTGTTTTGGTGATTTTTGTTATGAGTGTTTGATGAAATACATGCGAGTGTCTTAAATTTCAAAATTCTGTGGCTGCAGATTTAACAGAGCTGGAAAAAGATGAACACTAAAGCCAAGACTAGACTGTGCCCTATGAAAGCTCCCGTCGCAATTATTCCGAAAGTAATAAAACAAAAGTTTCCATTCTTTAGTGTAGTCAAAACACACCGCATTTATGTTGTATGCCTTTTTTAAACGGTTTCAACAGTGACTCAAATTAATGATATTATTTAATTCTCTTCGCCGCCCAATACTTATCATCACCAAATTAATAATATCGTTTCCGTCACCTCATATACTTATTTTCAATGAACTTACATGTGATGCTATACTTTTTTTCTGAGAGATTGTTTCAACTTTCATTAAGTAAGCGTTATATACTTATTCTGAATGAAGTTACATACTTACATGTATTCAAAATGGGAATAAATGATGCTATGGTTTTTTTTTTCTTTTCCTGATTTTTTTCACTGTGGATGATTGAATTAGAATACGTGGTTTTGGCTTCTAGGATATTTGTATTGTTGGATTCTGACGTCTTTGGCATTGAATGAAAAGGCAGAAATGCAGGGAAGCTTGAGGAAGGGCACTGTTTATAAAGTTGAAGGTGGAAATGTAAAAGCCTCTGGTAAAGATAGAGTATCGGCATTGCAACAAGATGTATTGACTTTTTTTCTTTCCATTTGGATTTTTTGTTTATTATTTGTTTTTTTATCTAAAACTGAGTTGTTGATTCTGCATTTCAGATTGTTGAGCTGAAAAAGCAGCTTAGACATGAAGAGAATATTCACAGAGCATTGGAGAGGGCTTTTAATAGACCTTTGGGGACTTTGCCTCGTCTCCCTCCATATCTCCCTCCCTGTGTTAGTCAACATGTCTCCCTATGTACTTTTTGTTTCTTTCCTTTTTAAAAAACACTGGAATTTGGAAATAAACAATTTCTGTTTTTGACAAGAGAATATAAAAGAAGCATGTGTTGGTCAACTAGTATTAAACAATCTAAGATAGATTTACCAGGATTTTGAGGAGAAGGGTCATGTTGGCATGGTTATCCTGATGCTGAATTTTAATATTTGCAGATACTCGGACTTCTGGCTGAAGTAGCAGTTCTGGAAGAGGAAATTGTTAGGCTTGAAGAGCAGGTAGTGCAATCCAGACAGGACTTGTACCAGGAAGCAGTCTATTTGTCATCTTCTAAGAGAAGAGTGGAGCGTTCAGCTAATGTGAACAGTGAAAGCCCAAGGCAGGTCAAATTGAAGCCTTCTTCCCATACAATGAATAACCCAACAACATCTACAACTAGGATTATGACAATTTTACCAGGTGAACTTTTTTTTTTTGGTTATGGTTTCTGATTTAGCTTAATCTATATCAGTTTAGATGTAGATCGTTCATTTCTTAAGAGTAGTTTGTGCACGAGTGGAATCTGATGGTTTGTGCCTATTGATTATCATGCCAGGGAATCGGCATGGGAAGGAGAATGAATTCTGCACTAATTCTTCCAAGGGAAGCAAGCATTTTTCATGTGACAACCATACAACTAAAATTCCCGTCAAGAAAGTTTCAACTGACATTAAATCAGGGCATAAGAGCTGGGATCATCATAAGAGACAGGTATATATTTAATTCTCATCTGTGTGATCGAAGTTGGTGAAAGGGAATTCCCAATGCCAATGAATTTGAGCTTTCATCATTTGCAGCAAGAAATAAGGGTGAAAAACAAATCAACAGCAGATGCAGTGAATCCTAGTCCACCTGATAATGAAGTGGGAGATGAAGGCCCTAATATCATCTCTGAAAATATTTTGAAGTGCTTAGCAACCATCCTCATGAGAATGAGTTCAGTGAAGAATCCAGGTCCTGCAGGTGACATGCCATCGTCATTGGCTTTGAAAACACACAACTACATTGAAGGATGGGATCCTAATGGTTCCTGTTTGGGATTTGGGAAGCAGGATACTGGTCCATATAATCAACTATGTGCAATTGAAGTCAGATCTTTCAACCCAAAACGAACCTCAAATTCATTGATTTTATTGTGTAGATTAAAGTATGGTATATGCGATCCAAACTGGACTACCCCCCCCCCCCCCCCCACCCCCAAATGACATGTTATTTGTCTCATTTGGAATGCATAACGTGCTGATATGGCAAAATTTGCAGAATTCTTTTGAGGAAACTAGCCTCGGTCAAGGTAGAAAACCTCAACCACCAGGAGAAACTTGCATTCTGGATCAACATATATAATGCTTGTTTGATGAACGTGCGTGAGTTGTCCATTAGTGCAACACTTAGTATTATTTGAGTCTGAAAGTTTCTTTTACTCTCACTTTTTTTATTATTCTTCTGTCCATTTACAGTAAAAGTTTATTGCTATGCTATGCTGTTTTCCTCCAATTCCCTTTATCAATTATGAAGGAAGGTATTTAAAATTCTAATTTTATTCAGGCCTTCATAGAGAATGGCATTCCTGAGAGTCCTGAAATGGTTGTTTCACTGATGCAGAAGGTATGTACTACTATATCTTTCTGGTTATAATGGCAATGTAATTTATGTATTCTCTATTCAAGATGACAAAGCATAAGCTCACTTAAATAGTTCTGTGATAATTTCTTGTTATTTAGGCAACAGTAAATGTGGGTGGGCACTTGCTTAGCGCAAACACCATCGAACATTTCATCCTAAGACTTCCTTACCAGTGGAAATTTGTAAGTCCTAATCATTTCAAATTCTGCTTATCTACGAACAGGAATAATCATTCACCAAACTTGCTGCTAAATTTCATACAGACGTTTCTGAAGGGAGTAAAAAATCATGAAATGACAGCAAGAAGCATATTTGGAATGGAACTGTCTGAACCTCTTGTGACATTTGCACTCTCCTGTGGAACTTGGTCCTCTCCTGCTGTAAGTTTATGCAAACTATATATTTCTAAATATATATATATATATATATATATATATATATATATTAGGACTTTGGATTTGTGTTGATTCATGAATATTGTTGAATGAAGGTGAGAATTTATACGGCGACAGAGGTTGAGACCCAGCTGGAAGTTGCAAAAAGGGAGTACTTGCAGGCTGCAATTTTCATCTCCACATCTAAGATTGCTATCCCAAAACTACTTGATTGGTATATGCTGGATTTTGCAAAAGACTTGGAAGCATTGCTGGATTGGATCTGCCTGCAGTTACCGAGTGAACTCGGTAAAGAAGCCATCAAGTTCATTGAGAAAAGAAAAACCCAGCCCCTATCTCAATTTGTACAAATCATACCATATGATTTCACTTTTAGATACCTTCTTTGTACATGATTTTGCTAGTTTTCTGTATATGGTCTTATTTGTAGATCTTACATATATAAAATACAGATAGCCATTTGTATTGCCTTCAGTGAGCTCAATTCTTTATACAGCCTCTCATATGTTGAGTAAAGACCTCCATGTGAACATATTAGTGGTCAAAAAATATTATTTGATGACTTGAAATCATCATACTCGTCCTACCGGTAATCAAACTCAGAACCTCTGAGTTAACATCAAGCATTTAAGTAAAACCATAAGAATTATATTTTTCAGGTCTGTTGAGTTGTTCTGAACAACACAGATTCTGAATACTCTCTGCTCTATGAATATAAGAAGGTCTCTGACGACACAGTAATACAAACCAAGGTGGTTATGAAACGGTATGAAACAAATACACAAATTATTACAACTTGGATTCCAAGCATATTGAAGTAATCGAGAGTGACAGAATGATGATATCGAAGTAATGTAATCTACCTTGTATTTATATACTCCTTCTCATTAAGTCATTATATCCTTTTTTTTCAATCTATTTTACAATAATATTGAATGCTCATTTACTTATATGGACGTGTCATTGCTCATTGCTCATTAGGATATCAGCGTGATCGATGGTGCATTTATATCACGTATTGACAGATGAGGGAAAAAGGATATAATGATGCTCGAGTTCCATAAATAGGGCAACAATAAAAGCAATAGTCCAAAGAAATTCTCTAGTCATCATTAGTACAGAGAGAGACCTGTCTTGTGGTCCATTTAATATGGCAGCCTGTTGCTAATGTCTCACAAAAAAAAATGTCCTTTTATTCAATAGTTCAGCAATTGCAGCTCCATTATTTTGTTCACCAACCCCTTTGCTGGCTCTTCCTTATTCGTATATGGTCCCTAGCTTTCTTTGCTGGAAACAAGTTTAATTCTATACTCCATCTTTCTTCTTTGTATGCTTTGTAATTAAACAGGAGTAATGAACACATTAAATGCTCATAGTTTCCTCCCAGTAAATTCATAGTACTGTTTTTATTCTGGTGGTTGTTGACAGTTCCTATAATTCACCCCCAACTTTCAATTGACTTTCTTATTTTGGCTCTTGCTATTGCGAATATATTCAACAGATTTTCCCTACTCGTGTCCTCACTTTTCATTTGTTTCCAAATTAATAATTTCACATATAAATTTCTAAACCATCTGTATACTATGGACTGCATTGCATTTCTGCTAAACATGTGACTTTAAGATGCTCATGAATGAGGTTCCTAAACTAGAATTTGGATGCAGAGAAGTCATAAAGCATAGGTTCAATATAATTAGTAAAGCAACATAATCAAACCTTAATAGACTAATAATAAATGGAACGTAATGTGAACTATATATATGTAGCAAAATACTCAATAGTTAAGCTTATATTCTTCATTTCTAAATGGATATTGCTCTCAGCCTTCATGTTTATCATTTAATTGGATTAGATGGCTCTAATTTTGTTTCTTTGGTGCCATTAGGTAACACTTACAATGTATTTAATGTGGCGCAAAGTGCAGATGGACTTATTTGAAACTAGAACGAACAAAAGCTAAAGCCACAAGAACTTTTTTCTAGACTCTTGTACTTTACAACCTATGGTACGACCTACTTGGCTATCCGTATTGGTGATTTATTTTATTACTAAAAAATGATTATAAGAATTCATGCAGTGTTGCAATAAAAAAGAAGAATTCTGCATAGTGAAGCATTAAATTCCTAAACCATGTATACTATGAGACTGCATTGCGTTTCTGCTAAACATGTGACTTCAAGATGCTCGTAAATGACGTTCCAAAACTAGAATTTGGGTGAAGAGAAGTCATAAAGTATAAATTCAATATAATTAGTAAAGCAACATAATTAAACCTTAAAGGACTAATAAATGGAACGTAATGTGAACTATGCGTAGCAAAATACTAATAGTAAAGCTTATATTCATTTCTAAATGGATATTGCTCTTAGCCTCCATGATTATGCATTTAACTGGGTTGGATGGCTCTAATTTTGTCTCATTAATCGGTGTCATTGGGCAATACGTACATTGTATTCTATGTGGCGCACAGTGCAAATGGACTCGTTTTAAATTATAATAAACAAAAGTTAATTTCACAAGAATGTCATTCATGACTCCTGTATTGTACATCCTGTGACATGACCTACTAGGCCATCCTTATTGGTGACTTTATTTATTACTAAAAAAGATTTTTAAGAATTAATACAATGTGCAATAAATAAGAAGAATCAATACAATGTTTGGTGTTTATATTATGTTATTATTTTTGTTTTGGTTCCTATAATTTTAAACAATAGGTTATTAAAAACTTGCCTCATATTTTTATCAATTTTTCATGGAAAGAAAGTTTGCATCAACTAATCAAGTGGTAGTTTCATAACACGCAGGTGATTGTAAAACAGGTAAAAACAATGAATAAAATTATACAAGAATATAATGGACCTAAATGGGCCAAGAGGCCGACGTTCTTGCTCTGATGGATGTACATGTTGGGAACCCAATTAGTTTGGATCCATGGTAGTGATTGAGACTCCAGCGCTTAAATTTTGACCCGCATATATAACCAGTTTACATATATAACCAGTTTAGTTGTAAAAGGTTGGGCAATTGTTTCTGCAAAAGGTAAAAGGTTGGGCATTGTTATTGAAGGAACTCACCATTTAGATTATTCGTTGGTTAATTACACTTTTCATAAAAGAAGTATTCATTATATTAGTATGATCTCTAATTGATAAGAATAAAAATGTGACTTATAATTTTGTTAGACTATTGTTCAAAGTGCAAACTATTTGATGATTAAGGTTATTTAATGGTAACACCAAGGGCCTATATTTTATATTTTATTTTTTAATGTGGTAGTTGTTTTTAAGTGTCATGAGAAGACCATACCGTGTCGTGGGTTGGATTATTTGCCTGGCTGTTATCTTCCAGTATCAATCTGGACCAATTATTATATCGTCATTTTTTTTGGAAATGGATCATCTTATTGTCACGGTAGGATTATGATATTACAATTATCATTCTATCATCTACGTGCGAGAAATATATTTTTCCTCATTGTAAGCCACGACTCAATCCAATTCTAGAATCATTTTTCTTAAAATTTCTTCTTCTCTTTTAGTCAGCAATAGCGTAACCATTTCTTTGAACGGATCCAAAGCGGATGGAGCCATTTAACCACGTGTTCAATTTTTTCAAGAAAAATCATCGACCGCAGTTTAAAAATATTTAATGCAAGCGGTGCTAGAAAACAACTTCAATTTATTATATTTTTATGAACTTAGCCCATAATTAGATATGTCTGTATATATAAATAGATAAGAAATACTTGTATATAGTATAGCAAGAGCCCCATATATATGTAATCAAAAAAAGAGAGCCCCATATATTATGGGTCCAATAAGGAATATGTTAATTCTCGATAAAAAAAATAAAGAATATGTTAACCATTTTATCAAAAAAGAAAGACCATTTTTATTGAAAACAATGAAACATGAAATGCTCTGTACCTTTCATCTCTGCCAACTAACCATGATTAAAATCTAGCTAAGTTGTTTTATATTGATTGTACAAAGTTCAAATAATGTGGGCTTTCAGCACGCATGTAGATATATTTATATATATTGTTTATAAAACAAAAAAAATATATTTTTTAAAGTCCAGCTAAATTGATTCGATGCAAAATGGATTGGTTGGATTTTTATACGAGTACTTTCTTGTTTGATATGTTTTTAATTTGTTCAGGACATTTGTAAGCACGATAAAAATATGTATGAATACCCCCTCACCAAGCATTAAAATCTTAATTAATTTGCAACATTTTTATTTTCAGGGACTAACTATTTGTAAGACCGAACCCGTTGATAACTAGGGCATGTATGGGATGAAACATCAAGTTAGGTTAATGTTACGTACATTGAGCACAAATAAAAAATAGATGCAACCCAGCTAAGAGGAAAAGGACAAAGTCATGTTTCAGATAAGTCGTCCCTTGAGACTTGTCTCGCCTTCTTCATGTCATTTTGCGTCTTCAAGGAGTTCATCGCAAATAAAATATTCTCCCAGACTCATCCTAATTTCAGATATAAACAAGCAGGGTTACATTCGTCTTTTTCTTTCTTAAAAGTCTTGCTTAATTAAGTGTATAAGGTCATGGCCTTCTAGATTAACATAAAACGCATGTCCTGTCTTTTTTTTGGTTTAACTCTCTCAATCTGAACGGATATTTTGTATACATGGCGTATTGTTTGTACACCGTGGAGTTGAAGGCATTGTCGCTCTTACGCATAATACATAGTTACATACACATACGTTCACCATCACATCAAAATCATCTAGAAGCAGTAGCTACCTCTTCAACATACATATGGATTTGCTATACTTACCAACCACTTGCCTCGTAAACTCTAAATATTAAACGAATTCCCACACTGACAGGATCGTTTAATATATATCAATATAATTAATATAACCGTGAAAGCATCTAAATATTTTCCTGGTATGCTCCTTGAATTTTTTTTACGTCCTTATATAACAAATATTATTCTGAACGCCGCATGATTGTATATTCATAAATGATACATAATGTAACGTGACTAGAACCATGAAACGTTATATTTCTACCTTAAGTTATTTGAAGTGATATTGAGAGTAATGTTAGGGTCATACATGGATATATAATAATTAATATAAAACCCTTTAATAACGTCTTTATGAACTACGTTCTAAAAAAATCACGCGAATATATGTGCGTGTAGAGTAGTAATTCATATTAGCATCACACAGTAAATTTTACGAAACAACCTTTTTCTTAAATTAAGATCATCTTATTAAATATTTGAAAAAACAATTTTTTATATTTGAATAAACGATCGATTGATTTAAGGGAAAAGGACAAATAAAGTCTTCCTAATTGGTAAAAGGACAATTGAAGTTGCTAAATTGTAAAAAGGACAAGTTGAGTCATAGTCACCTAATATACATTAACAAATTTGGGCAAATATCTCAAATACCCTTAAAAACACACACTTATCTCACCCTCACAAAACATATCATTCAATTCACACCCCACCCTCTCCAATCTTAAATTGTTAAGGGCATTTAAGTCTTTTCTCACAAATTTGTTAATGTATATTAGGTGTTTATGACTCAACTTGTCATTTTTACAATTTAGCAACCTCAATTATCCTTTTACCAATTAGGAAGACTTTATTTGTCTTTTTCGCTTGATTTAAATTGAGACTTTGCATCTACAATAATTTGAACATTTCCACGGGGTCTCTCTAAATTTCCAATAAAGGTGAGGTTTGAACCTAGATCCTCTACTCTGTGGTCTAACTAGTTTACCATTAGACCATACACTTTTATAAGAGTTCAAAGAATAATGTTAATGAAAGTTACTGTTATAACTTTCCCAAGTTTTTATTTAAACACTTCACAAATATATATAATTAAAAAATTAGCATCACAATTATTGTTAAACCTGAATCTTTGTCCCCACTTTTTGCCAAATTTTCCAAGTTGGTTAACTACATGCTCCGCAAGACCTCAACAATCCCATACACCAACCTCAAAGCCAACAAACAATTCAAAGTGATGCCACGTGCGAAATACTTTGTTCAACAAAGAACCATCAATTATAAATGCCCGCACGAGTGAGACACTGCAATAGACTGAAAAGGAGAAGCCCATAATATAGTATTCCTCCGTTATATATAATATAAGAGACTAAAATTGTAATGATTTTAGTTCTTTTATAAGAGTTCACCCTTATATTTCTTGGTAATTTAATGTGTTTTTTTTCCTATTTTACCCATAACTCTCTCTTATATTCATTAACACTTAAATAAAAGAGGACGAAATTGCCCAAGGGGTGTAGACCAGCTGGTAAGAAAGGAGAAGGTAAGATACCCACCAGGTCATGGGTTCAAACCCTTGAGAAGTCATCTCCCCCAAAATGGGAATCCCGGCAGCGACTTCGGATTAGTCGGTTCCCCGAAGGGGGTTGGACATCGAAGCTCTAAGAAAAAAAAAGAGGACGAAATTGAAAAAATTATTAACTTCAGACACTCAATAAATTTTCAGATGTTTTATTAAGAAACGTGTTTTGACAAATAATTTTTATATTATATTACTCGCTTGGAGTAGTAAACTAACAAGTGATTGATTGGCATGAAAAATGAGTGAATGGTATGAAAAGGCGGCTTCCTAATAAGTAATAAAATCCCAAATCAAATCAAAACAATTCAATTCATTCATTCAATGGTCAACAAAACAATCTGTTTGATCCTTCTACCTTCTTTCCCACACAACACAACACAACCCATACTATTCCTTCATTATTATTTCTCTTCCCATCTTTCTCCATAAATACTCACACCCACCACTCCCACATTTTATTTTCCACCAAATCCACCTTTCAACAAATTACACTTGAAAGTTGAAACCCATGGAGGTGTTAGTTTCAAGCCCAGTTAGGGACTACGATTTCGATTTCAATGGAGGCAGATCCACTTCACCTTACTTAAGCCTTCCCTCCTCACCAAAACGCTTCGGTGAATATTACCTTAGTGCCCCTGCCAGTCCCTCTAGATACTCAGAATTACTTTCTGAATTCGAATATTTCTCCATTACACCTAATAACCAAAACGATGACGTAGAAGACGATGATAATAATAATGCTGATTATAGCTTCGCGTTTGATGTTAGCAGAGAATCAGAGAAATCTTCTCTCTCCGCCGAAGATCTATTTGACGGCGGAAAAATCAAAGCCGTCAAGCCTCAAACGCCGTTAGTTTCGAGATCGCCGAAGAAGGAAACGCAAGAGAGAAGAGGAAGAGAGAGAAATCTAGCATCGATTTCTCCGTCAAATTCGAGTCGCAGATCATCGCGATCTCTCTCTCCGTACAGAAATTCAGACTACGCGTGGGAAGAAGAACGAAACGTAGCAAATCAACAGCGAAATTCAAAGGACACGTCATCGTCGTCGAATTCGAGAAACTTGCTTTCGTCTTCGTCTGGAAATTCGAAGAGCTCGAGAAAATGGAGACTGAGAGATTTACTGTTGTTTCGAAGCGCGTCGGAAGGAAGAGGAACAAGCAAGGATCCGTTGAGGAAATACTCTGCGGCGTATAAAAGAGGTGAAGAAGCGAAGAATTATTCGAGCTTCAGATCTGTAGAGAATAGTCCTGTGAATGGATCGAAGAGAAGAGGAGGGAAATCTGCTCATGAATTGCATTATGCTATGAAGAAAGCTGAAACGCAGGATTTGAAGAAGAAGACTTTTTTGCCTTACAAACAGGGGATTTTGGGCGCTCTTGCTGGATTTGGATCTTCAAGATGATGACGATAATATAAGCTCATAAATGTTTTGTTATTTCAAGTGTAATTATATATCAATGATGAGATTATTCAAATAATCAGATGCAGCCTCTTGCATTTACACTCGTTTGTTCATTGATTTTGTCTCCCTATAACTTGTTTTTAAATATACTTCCCGGTCCTTATTATAAGTCATCAACCATCTCTAAATTTTGATCTTAATATAAGTCACTAACCGTAATTAATCAACTCATTTAATAAATTTTTCTCAATATACCCTCATCATTGGAAAAAGAGATTTCTTTAATTAATTTGATTTTTTCCTCTATTTCACTTTTGTTTCCCTCATAAAGATAAAAGATTAATGAAGAAAAAAAACTAGTGGACCATAGTGATAAAAATGGGAGGGGTAAAAATGGAAAAAACAAATAAAATAAGATCAATTTAATTTAATGATGCAACTTCCATTAACTTTCATTCTTTGGTTTATACAATTTGGGCGGTTGGTGATTTATAATAAGGATCGAAGGGACTATGAGATAATTAGGGAGATTATAAAGATTGAAAACACTAGTTAATTGAGTTTGCTTGTTCTGTAAAAATTGTGTTAGTTGTTCTATAAAAATTGTGTTAGTTTTACTTTACTACTCCCTTTGTTGGTAAAGTTATAGACTAGTTGTCTCATTAAAATTCATCAACTTTTTATGTGAATAAAATAAAATCTTAAATCTCACTTTTTTATATTTAAAATATAATATTTTATCAATTTTAATTAATTTATATTAAATTACGGGTAAAATTGTATATTGGTATGATTAATTTAATGAAGGGCTTATAAATAAGACTAAATAAAACATTATTTCTACACAGTAAATACTCCCTCCGGTCTAAATATAAGACCTAATTTATTTTTTTGAAAAATCCTAAAAAAGCATAATATAAGTCAATTATAAATTGATTTACCTAATTTTTCCACTTAAACTAGTTTATTCAACCTATAAACTAATTTTTGATAAAAAAAAAACCTATAAACTAATGAATAATCTAAAAACATATCAAATATGTCATAATTTAATAACATATTTTGTAACCTTAACATCTGCAAAAAAAAGTCAATTAAGTCTTATATTTAGGACCGGAGGGAGTATATGACTAGATAAAATGTTTTATCATTGCCATGTAAATAAGGCTAGATTCAGTTCAAAAATAAATAAATAGGACCATATGAGTATTTATACCAATGAAGATCCCTTTCAATGTCAATGGTTAATGGAGTAGCATTTCCTACTCTTATTATAAGAGTCTGGATACTAAATTGCTCTTTTTCTCAAGAAATTGCTTAAAAGTTTGTCAAAAGCTATAGATATGACTAAAATATATTTTTTTCAATATTATCCTTATTTAGGATGAGATTAGGGAGAAAAAAATATGGGTGGGAGTATTAATGAGTACTACTATGAAACACAGTGTTAATAAGTAGGGTAAAATAGACCAAAATGCATTAGATGATAATATAATCCACAAAATTCAGTGCAAATTCATATATTTTTTTACCATACAATTTAAATCTAGAACGCATGTTTTAGAATCATTTGTTCAAGGTTGACATAAGTTGATGAAACAAATGACACGTTTAATTTTGAATTGTACCATTCAATTTCTTCCCTTTAAATTATCAATTTAATATGATATTTCTTGTTGGCTAGAATATAGAATATAATTCATATATCTATCAATATTTTCTTTCAAAGGATAAAGATCAATTTTACCCCAAGAGTATTTGTTTGATAGTGATATTTGTTCAGAAGTTTTTCGGGAGCAAGTCATTGTGTGATGCATATCAATGTCACCCTAAACTAATAGAGGTGTTGACCGGCGCCACACTGCGATACATATTATAATGAATGACGAGCCATTTTTTACATATTAAAGATGAGTCATTTTTTGTCCTTGAAGTTTTCCTCCATTAGACCCTGCAATTTTTTTTATTTAGAGTGCAACAGTGCCCCTAATGCTTCAAAACATTTTTAGGGTAAAAATTCTTTAAGGTTCAAACTTTAGGGGTAAAATTATTTGAGGTGATTTTCAAGTAATACATGGGTTATCTTTATATTAATGTGGCGTCCATAACATCTTAAGTAGTTCATGATGATATAATGCTTTCTAAGAAAAATTGCTATACAACTGATACTCTCAAAGTAACATTGGTACTAACCCTTTTTTAAATTCCATGATGGTACTTCACTAATAATGATCAAGTGGAGTGGGGTTAATCTAATTTAAAACGATGAGAGAGGTTTTTTTTAAAATAACTATATAAACAATTGTTTTATAATGTGATATCGAGGATTGCCATGACATTCAGACATAGAGCTAAACATTGCACATTCTCTTGGCAGTTCCTAATGGCCCACTTTTTGTAGTTTTCCCCGTTGATTAAGATGGACCTTATTTACCACGTGCATTGAGTTCTCAGTACATCCAATTCATAAATATGAAACTTACACATATAAGTAATAACTAATGTTAGGTGGATGCTCATTAAAAAAAGCCTAATGTTAGGCGGAGATTTGAAAAACAACCATAATAGTTGGCAAAAAAAGAGAAAAACTACCATAATTTTAATGGTTTCGATGTTAACCAAACATGAAATTTAAAGTAGGAGTACAATTTCAACCATGTGAAAAGAGTTTTAAAAAAACATGGAGCCTAAAGTAACTGTAAATTAACCCACAACATTGGAAAATACTATACTTTATTTTGGACTGAAAATACACTGAATTGATTCTGCCACTTTTACTGTTCTGATTCTGGTAAAACGATTATTGTTCTGATAGAAACCAACACCATTGAATTTTCAAAATTACTATCATTTGAATAGACCAAAAAGTTGGGTCTCAAATTTGGTCAAAGTTAGATTTTTTTTAAGGGTTAAATATCATTTTGCCCAATAAACAATTTCAAAAGGGTCAAATTAACCAAAGAACAATAAAATGATTCATTTTGACCAAATAACAATAAAAATACTCATTTTTGCCAATAAACCATTAGAAAAGACTAAAATACCCTTTAAGACCTAATTAATATAATTTCTGAAGATGTGGGACCCACCTTTTAAAATAAATTACTCACTCATGTGGGACCAACCCCTTCTCTCTCTCCTCCCTCCTTCCCTCCTCTCACACATGAGCCTCGCACACTGCTCCACCATCCTTTGCGTAGCTCACCTCCTTCATCACCACCGACACCGACAATTACCATCCTCCTCCGTTAAAGAAGCTCTAATCAATTGATTGTTACTCCCTCCGTTCCTAAATATAAGATCACTTTGGGGAAGTGGATAAGTTCCTAAATATAAGATCACTTCCCATTTTATCTCAAGTTTTGCCCAAACTACCCTTATACTCTCTCTTTTCATTGAAAACCCCTCCTCCTTTTAAAGTTAAGTGATTGAGGGGACTTTGGGGAGATCATGTAACTTTACTGTCTTCCTTAATATCCCCAAATTAACCAAAGTGATCTTATATTTAGGAACGGAGGGAGTATTATACAGTTAGTTTATTTACACTTGCATAATTTCTTTAAGTTCACAAGTCGATTAATATTTTCACAAAGTCAGATTTGATTCATTTTTCTTCGTTCGTGATTGTGATGTGATAATGAAGTTTCTCCCCATTTATACAGTAGTGACCACCGTCAAATTTTGACAAAACGACACTCCTTCAATGATAATGACCAACTATTATAACATTGAAAAAGCATATAAATTCTGCACAAAACTTTAACATAAAAGACAAACTTTATTTAACAGAGCCCTATTTGAAACGCATAGCATGCACGTTACAAGCAACAGGGGATCGGAGTTGAGAGATTTTGTGACGAACGAAAGAGAGGGTTGGGGTGGAGAAAGGCGAGGCTGGGGGTAGCTGACAGGGTCCTCGGTCAAGGAGGGAAGGAGGGAGGAGAGAGAGGAGTTGGTCCCACATGGGTGGGTAATATATTTTAAAAGGTGGGTCCCACATCTTTAGAAATTATATTAAATAAGTCTTAAAGGTTATTTTAGTCTTTTCCAATGGTTCATTGGCCAAAATGAGCTATTTTATATTGTTCTTTGGCCAATTTGACCCTTTTGAAATTGTTTATTGCCCAAAATGATATTTAACCTTTTTTTAATTTATAATTTTATCAATAAGTGTTGTGGAAAGAGTATTTCCTGCAAAATATTTTGAAGGGGATAAAATAAAAACTTCCGGGATGCGCTAAATTACCAAAAAAAATCCTTTAAAATAGAGTAAAACTTTTATGTATAAAAAAGAGTAAAGCAAACGGTGTTTTTTTTCTCTCAAATGTATTTAAGAGCAAACATAGAATGGATCATACAAAAAGTAACGTATACATTTGGAAATAACCAGCATTGGTTGTTTGCTTTGTTTTGAAAGTTTAATATAGTATATTAACACATTTCAAAATATATTTATGCTTACACTCTTGTCCCAACACTTTTTGGATTAAATTACACATTTACTCTTGTTTAAATTTGCTTATATGTGTTGTGTTTCATATTCCTTCATCATTCTCTCTCTAAAGTCTTCTTAAACATAAATTTGCGTATAGGCAATCTTTTAAATTTCAGAAAATAAATATAATTAAAAGTTGGGTTCATTATCTTTACCTCTTCAACCTTTGTGTCCAACAAGGCAAAAAGACAAAATATCTCTTCTTTTCATTGCAGTTTTTTATTGTTCTTTTTGTTATATTTAAATTCCGATCAAATTTTAACAATACACACACACACTAATTTGTAATAAGATAATATATTTCAATATCTGTTTGCCAAAAATTATCTAACGATGTTAATTATTTATTGTTCTTTTTGTCATATTTAAATTCCGATCAAATTTTAACAATATATATACACACTAATTTGTAATAAGATACTCCCTCCGTCCTAAATATAGGACCTAATTGACTTTTTTGAAAAATCCTAAAAAAAAGCAAAATAAGTTAATTATAAATTGATTTATCTAATTGTTTCTCTTACACTAGTTTATTTTACCTATAAGCTAATGGATAATCTAAAAAGATATCTAATATGTCATGATTTAATAACCTATTTTGCAACCTTAATCTATAAAAAAAAAGTTAATTAGATCTTATATTTAGGACGGAGGTAGTAATGTATTTCAATAACTGTTGGCCAAAAATATGAATTGACAATTTGGCATTAAAATAGATTATCGCAGTACAGCATTATTGACATTGCAAATAGAAAAAGCGGTGGAGGACTGGAGCCTAGTAAAAAGACAAAAAGAATGCTTGACTCTTTCTTCTTTCTTCTCCTTTTTTTTCTTTTATTCTTTCTCTTTTAGAGGTAGTAAGGTGCTTTTTATAAAAAAAAAAGACGGTAGGAAGGTTCTAAAGATATGTTACATTCCTTTTTCATAAATATAGAGTCTGATTAATTTTCTTATAAAAGAGAAATGGGTTAATTTTTCTTAAAATATTTATTCTAATTACATCTAACATATGTCTAATTACATGTAACATATGTTATAATACCTTTATAAAAAAACATACAGTATGTTATAATTAAATAATAATTTTTTTAAAAAAATAACACATCATCTAATTATATGTGACATATATTATAATTAAATAAAATAATTTTCTTTATTGACTTTCACAAAAAGTCAAAGAAGTTTTATAATTAAGATCGAAATGAGTACTTCCCTTAAATTTTCTAACTTACAATTCATGAAGTTCTTCAAGTAATTAAAATATATTCCATTCCGTGACTTGGGTCTTGATTTATTGTAAACATGTCATCAAGAAACCCTTTTGCACTTTGAAGACCCATTAGGGGTCAAAGTTATCAATTTTCATAGGTGTAATATCATCAGCAACCTGGAAGTGCCCAATTAACCGTGCAAAGAACACCATTTGTTGTTCAATTGTAAACTTGATGTTCTCAGCCTGCATTCAACCCATTGTTATAGTAATTCATGTCCTCAATATAACATCCAGTTCATTTTCAAACATAAAATAGTCAATTAATAAGTAAATAAGCATTTACCTTTCGGAAACCGTGTTGTTCTCCTTCAAACAATTTAAGGGCCACAGGCACACCCTTTTCCTTCACTGCCTGGTAAATTTTCCTAGCTTGATCTGGAGGCACCACCTATAACAAACATATCATGTTTTCTCTTACACACTTCAAGAGGATATAATAGAGAATTATGTTGGCTGCTGAAGGGCTAACATAACCTTTGTCTTTTATTTGAATTTGGAACCGTCTATGAAAATATACATTGTTTATCACCTTATCATCCAAACCCTGAAACAAAATTACAGGACATGAAAATTTGTCCACGTGGTTGATTGGGGATCTTTCAAAGCATTCCTTATCACCTCCTGCAATCAGTTAAGGGAATGCCTTAACTCTAAATAGGCCCAAAATAAAAATCAAATTGACTGTTACCATAATACAGTATGTTATTATTAACTCACCAACAAGATTATCAATGTAATGGGATTCAAATTTATGAGTCTCTGATTTCAACAAGTTCAGATCAGCTACCTGTTTTGGCATTAATCCCATATAATAAAGTAAGATTATGAAAAATACTTTGCTTAATTATAGCCAAATTATTTAAGAATTTAACAAAAAGTATGATTTCCAAAATAAGTGGAAGACTGAAATCAATATCTAAAAGAAATAAACTTATTAACAGCACTTACACCATACAATGAAGATCCAGCCTTAAATGTGTCTTTAAAAGCAAGAGAAGCTAATGTGGTATACCCACCAGCAGAGCCTCCAGTAATACACAATCGTGCCCCGTCAACCATTCCACTGTCCACCTGCATAACACACCACTGGTATGAGAACTCTTCCGGCAAATCCATTGACTAGAATAATTCCAAGAGCTAAATGCACAAAATAATTATTCCCTCCAGTTCTAATTGTGACATATTTAATTTAAAAAAATTAGGGATATATTAAGTTAACTCAGTTAATACGATACATATTCTTCTCAAAAACACCCTAATCATTTTTCTTATTATCACCCCTCATTTACTTGATTTTTGTTGATGGAGTATAATAAGGATAATTAGGGAAAACATAAACAAAAAATCCAAAATAGGCCCTATATGTAGGACTAATTTAGAGTAGCTCATGTCAATCGCTCCATTTGTCTCATTAGACCATATGTGGTACTCACAGCTACATCTCCAACTCAATATTTCCTAATATTTGTTGTTCTTAACAAGTCACATTAATTTGTTGACCAACAGTAATAGTGGAAGAAGTACCAAGTACTTGGCACAGCTAGAACAGTCATCGACGTCCACTATGCCCCAGCGTCCTAATAGTCTCTCTCGAAACTCTCTCCCGTAACCTGACAAATAATTATTTTATCAGGCCAAACTCAAATCCATGAAACATTTAGTGAGTGACTTGTAATACAAACTCAAACTGGTGGGAAAAAAACCAAAAACAGGAAGGCTTGTGAAAAGCTATCAGCCATGAATATGGAGAAAATCCAAAATATAATGGATTTAAGAACAAACCTGTGCTTCCACCATAATTAACATCTGCATATGCCCAACCTCGACTGGTCAAGTACTGAATCTTCAGATCTAAAGTTCCACGTGCTTCGGCTGTCGGTCCTCCTGGAACATTCAATAAAATATCGTGATGCTACAGCTATAGGAACCTCACTTGGCAGGTTTCGGATGGTGGTAGGGAAATATAAAAGAGCATCAACAATCCACAACTAAATACATGTAACTAACAATATCACTAGCTAATGAAAATACAAGTTGTGATGCACTTCTGCTATCACATTTGTAATACATTACAGAACTTCTAATACACACAATTTCTGATGGTTTTACAAATTAAATCAGTGAGGATATTGTATCTACTTTTACTAGGCACATGATGTGACACCACGAATGATTTTTGGTTCATAAGGAAACGCCATCTGTCTCTAGCATGTAGTAAATGATAAATTAGAATGATGTGTAATCAAATGAGATTAATCTAGATGAAAAATTAAACTGTGAGAGAAAATACCGTGGCTATTTACTAACAAGGGAGGCTTTTCCGTTTGGTTGGCTTGATAATTAGGATTGTACGGTGGATAAAGATAAGCATAGGCATTTTGACCAGGGACTACAGTGGGGAACTCGATTAACTCAGGCTTACTGAAGTATGAAATATAGTTTGAACTATCCGGCGAAGAGGACCAGACGATGCTGAAGTCAACAACTTTTGACTTCTGATCATCCAAACTCACCTGAAAAAAAATAGCTATGAAGAGCATTGAAATAAGTATAACTCAGACATTAAAAGGAGGGTATTGGGGAATTGAAGTACCTTGGCCACTGAAGATGGAAGTACTGCGGATGCTCCCTCTACATATAGGCCATCTTTCCCCCAAGTCTGCATTGGCATGATTGCATGTCTCAACAGACATATTGATTATCCACTTTAACAGTTTTTAGGTATATCAAAACAAAGGAGAAAAATAGATAAGCAAATCTGAAAATTACAATGTCATTCAAATCAGTGAAGGGGATATCTAGCACAATGATTGTTGAGTTTTCCTCAGCATCAATAATTCCAAGATATGACCTCCCCTTTTTCCTAAACAAACAAAAACCTCAAATGAACTATAGTTGATGATGTTCGCAAGCCATGAAAAGATGAAAATGACAATGGCGAGCTAGTGGCACTAATCTAGAAATCACCTGTAACCACAAGCAATCAAGCTTTTGTCCTCTTCATCACTTTGAATAAAATCATAAGAATGTATCCCATAAACCCACAATGGCCTTGTAAACTCAGCATTCAGAGAATAAACAGGCACTACCTTATTCTCAGACTCGATCTGTGGCCAATTAAAAGAAAACCAAAAACAGAAAAAACCAATATGTAAATTCATTAACGATTCTTGTAAGTCCAACCAGAGAATATGTTAATGCACTCCAACCTTTGCCACAATTGCCTATTCACTCAGAAACAAAATGGATAAACATGCCTGGAAGACTGAGTATATCAGCTCGGAGAAATATTGTTGTATTGATAATAAACCCATTTGGTACTCAGACACAGTAACAAAAATAACTTATCCCACAAGATAATACTTGGAAGCTACACAAGATTGGCTTTCTGAATTTTATGCTAAAAACATGATATATTCATATTCCTGTTCAATTGTTGTAAGTAGTAAGGCCATGGAAGCCAATAGGAAATGTGCTGTACAAGTAATAGGAAAAATAACTTTAGCAGCTTACCCATTTATGAAGATTCCAAAAGCCATTTTCTCTATCAGTAATGAAAAAGAGCTCCCCTGCACAATCAATAAATTAGAAGGCTAATATCAGAGCAAATTTTCTATTTGGAGTCAACACATTGCTGTGAACATGGCATTTTGTATACCATTAGGGGACCACTTGGGTTCAGAGACAGACTCCACAAGAGAAGAATCACCACCAGCAATGCGACTGCTCTTGTATATCACACTGCATCAAATTTTATAATATTTAAGATTGTAATCCAAACATAACTTAGATAGAGTAATGACTTCCTTCATCCTAGATACGGAATCTGAATACTACAATCCCAAAACAAACAAACAAGATAGAAATAATAGGGCAATGAGGTAAAAGCACCTGCATCATAAAGGACATTTTGATGATCAACAAAAATAGACACTTTCATCACAAAGTTAAAGACACAGCGCTACACAGGTTGTTCTTCATGCAGTCAGTTCTCTTTCCAAATATTATGCAAGAAGGTGGCACACTACATGATGTAAATTAATCAACAAAATTTAAGTCTTAAAAGAGTTTTGTTTTCAGGTTCACAAAACAATCAGATACATGTAAATATATCAGCAATTCCATTCAAAACATGCAAAAGAACAACCAGGACCATTACTTAAGTTCACAGTGAAAATATGTCTCACATTAGTTCAACAAGTGAACCAACATGGTAAACAAACTGAATTCTTGCAACTAAAATTAAGATTTCTGCTCACCCATTTTCAGATATATAGCCAACCCAGAGTTCTGATCTATCCCATGGCATGTTAGGGTGACTCCACTGAATCCATGCTATTCTATTTGCTTTTGGATCAAAACGTGGGAAAGCATAGAAGTCACTTCCACTAATGAATACCTCTGGCTCTGAAAGTCACAATAAAAACTTGTTCAGAAGGTGAATGAAAACATCAAAAAGCAACTGCAACAATTATGCACATGATAACCTTAATTTGTTTGCATTATTCAATGAACTCTTGAGAGTTTAGAGTTTACTACCTTGGACATCCTTGCTGCCGAGAGCTATTGATACAATTGTTGTTGTTGCATTTATACTGCCCTCTCGACGATCTAACAAAGAATATTTATTACCAAATAAATAAGTGAATTAACTAAATGTGTATATGTTTTGGAAACATTCTATATCAGTAAAGAAAGTTCTTTTGTGCTCATCTTATTTCATTATGAGCTTACCTTCTCGAACACAGACAAAACGGTTAAAGCGTGCATCAAAGACTCCATCAGCATAGCTGACTACTGATCCCCCATAATCTGGAGTAAGAGGAATTGGAGGGACATCTGCAAAAAACTGACATTAATACATGAAAAACATGCAAACAATATTTCAACTTTGAACAACTTGTATAAAAAAGATTCAACACTCACTTTTCACAATTTATTACTATTTACATTAAAAAATTTAAATTAATTCTCAAAAGTTAGCATCAATATTTTAGAAAAAAACATTCTTATATAATTCTATAAGATTATTGAGCACTAGAGGAATATATTGAAACTGTAAAGGGCGATTTATTATCTTAAATTGGAATTAACTCAAAATATTGGTGTCAAATGAAAATATGACTTTGACTTTGGAGAATGAAGCTGCTCACCCAGAGAGGTTAAAGATTGCTGGTAGAGTCTCTGATCATCATTATTAGCGAAAATAACATTATTATCTCCAAAAACAGTAAAGTCGCCACCACCATATTCCTGAGCCACAGTCCTCACAGAGAAATTCTTAGGCGTTATATCTATGGGCTCATCTCCTTTCTTTTCAGGCTCTCCAACAAGCACCCCCCTCCTACAACACAATCATCACATATAAATCCCATTCATTTTTATCAAGTTGGACTTGACAAAAATTACTCTATAATCTAACTATATATATGTCATGTTATAATACAGTGGTGTGTTGACTTTTAAAAAAAGTCAACTTCAAAGGTTTGTATTTAGCACCTACTCCCTCCGGTCATAAATATAAGTCATGGTTGACTTTTTTCGAAAATCCTAAAAAAGCAAAGTAAATTTACCTAATTTTTTCCCTTAAACTTTAACCTATATAAACTAATGATTAATCTAAAAATTTATCAAATATATCATAATTTAATAACATGTACTATTTTGTAACCTTAACATCTCGAAAAAAAAAAGTCAACTTATATTTAGGAGGGAGGGAGTATATAAAAATGTTGTACCCGGACTCAGTGGGGCGCCACTCTAGCCAAATGAGGCGGCCGTCACCGTCGTTGGCGATGCCGCCGAGATTCTTGGTGGCGCCGGAGACGACGTCGGCGGTGATGGGAGACTTCCAGGAGCCATAGGGAGCAGTGATTGGTTCTTGTACATTATTCTTGTTTTGTGCAAAGGTTGTTATGTGAGGCGTTGACTCGCAGGTTAGACGCTGGGAATTCGTGGGAATTAAGGAAAGTAGAAGTAAGAGAAGCATGCAAGTACTAGCTTTTAGGAGATGGGTCAGTGAACTAGATGAAGTGATGATTCGTTGACTTTCTGTTGACCAATGAATAAATGAGACATGGTGCAATTCCGCCATCACTGAACAAAATTTGGACCACTGAATCACTGTGAATGTCCAGGTTTGTTTGTTTAAGAAGATAAGCTAAATATGTATAAATTGATTTTCTTATTTTAAAGTTAACAAGTGAAAATTACAGATTTAAGCAATTGATGAACCTCACCTACACAACTCACTAAACTTTTTGTCATAAAAAAAATAATTATTTACTACTATCTGTTTGTTTCCTACCTTTTGTATTGTGTCAATAGGATAGCCTAAGTTATTTTTTCACAATAAAAAGCGTCTTTGCCCTCTCCATGGGCCATGGCAAAAATTTAAGACCCAAGATTGGAAAATCTTTTAATTTTTTTTTCTCATTTCCTTTTTAAAAACCCGATTGCTCTTTGAATCAGATCAAAAGACGTGCAAGTCTCTGACAATTTTGAAGCCAATTAGAAAACAAAATGGCATAAAAAATTCATTGCATAATATTATGAAGTTTTTGGAGATATGACTCGATTGAGGCCCAACCTTACTTTTCTCAGCTAATTTCAATGGGCCAAACCCATGAGACGCTTGTAATCAACAATTGCTACATTTTACCATCAACACAATTTTCCCTCGTGCAATTTTTTTTTGGTAAATATCCATCATGTAATTTTTTGAGGACGAGTTTCTTGGCCATAAATTCTGTGAATATCAAATGATTCGTTTGTAGCATTATCAATGTGAAAAGCTTTAGAAGCATACAGTATATCATAACATTTATTATATGGCCAAAAAAAAAAAAATATCATAACATTTATTACACTTATTTCGTCTGTAAGACAGACAAATTTTTGACTCAAAAGTCAGAACCTGTAAGATAAGAGTAATAATTTTTCATCCTCGTATCAGAACACTGATGACAAATGCCTTCAAGAGAGAGTATGACATCTCCAGGCCAATCATCTGACATAAAAATCATCAAGCAATCAATAAAAACCCAATCCATGAAATATTTTATGTACACGAGTAATCATGAAAGCCAGCATGCATGCATGCATCATTACCTTTTGAAGGCCCGTTAAGGGTCAAAGTTATCAATTCTAATAGGTGTAATATCATCAGCAACATCAAAGTGTCTGATCACTCGTGCAAAGAACACCATTTGTTGTTCAAGTGTAAACTTAATGTTTTCAGCCTGCATTCATCCCATTGTTATATATTCATAGCATTTTGTTTTCTAAATAGACAAACAATAAATAAGTAAGCTAACATTCACCTTTCGAAAACCGTGTTGTTCTCCTTCATACTGAACAAGAGCCACAGGCACACCCTTTTCTTTCAGTGCATGGTAAATTTTCCGAGCTTGATCTGGAGCCACAACCTACAGCAAGCAGAATATATTTTTTCACTACATGCTTCAAAAGGATTTAACATAACTTTCCTCATTCACTTGAATTTAGAACCGACTATGAACTGTAGGTGGAGGCAGAAATAGAATACTCCTGTCTAAATATAAGAACTAGTTGACCTTTTTAGAGATTAAAGTTGCGAAATAAGTTATTAAATTATGACATATTTAATATATTTTATATTATCCATTAGTTTATAGGTCAAATAAACTATTTGGGGGGGGGGAATTAGGTAAATCAATTAATAATCAACTTCTTTTGTTTTTTAAGGATTTTCGAAAAGAAGGTCAACTAGATCTTATATTTAGGACCGGGGGAAGTATAAAATTTTCAATGTTATTGAATATGTAAAGAAAATTTATGAAAATTTCAACCATAATCTTTAGATACTGTGGGGTGGAAATATTAATTGCATTGTTACTCACCTTATCCTCCAAACCATGGAATAAAATTATGGGACAAGAAAATTTGTCAACATGGTTGAGTGGGGATCTTTCAAAACATTCCTTTTCACTTCCTGCAATCAGTTAAGGGATTGTCTAAACACTAAATAAGCCAAAATACAATTGACAATTACCTTAAGTCAATATTCTTGTTAACTTACCAACAAGATTGTCATTGTAATGATATTCAAATTTAGGAGCCTCAGCTTTCAACGAGTTCAGATCACCTATCTGTTTCAGCGATCATGGAACTAAACTAAATTATAACCAAAAGTATTTAACTATATACATAATAAAAGAATTTCCAAAGCTTTAATAAAGTTTACTTCAATCACGTAAGCAGCATTCCAACATGCATGTATAAACACTAATTTAGATAAGAGATATTTAATTAAGGGTCAGCACATGCATTCATTGTTAATTTTCCTATACTCACTTTGTTTCAAGAGCAAGACTTTACTTCCTTATGCATGTAAACAATCACAAGGGAAATAAACAAATACCAGAAGAAACCGAGATCATGAGTCATGACTTATTAGCTAAGATAAATAAACTTCTCTACAGCACTTACACCATACAATGAGCATCCAGCCTTAAATGTGTCTTTGAAAGCAAGAGCAGCTAAGGTGGTATACCCACCAGCAGATTCCCCAGTAATACACAATCGTTCCCCATCAACCTTTCCACTGTCCACCTGCATAACAGATCATAGATATAAAACCAGAAGTCTACCAGAAAATTGTAAATGTGCGAAGCAATTACCAAATATTTAGCACAACTACAACAGTCATTGACGTCCACAATGCCCCAGCATCCTGAAAGTCTTTCTCGATACTCTCTACCATAACCTGCCAAATAATGATTTTATCAGACCAAACTCAAATTCCATGAAACGTTCAACAGGTCATGTATAATACAAACTCGATTTGAAAAAGTAAATGTCAAAAAATGAAAAGGCATGTAAAAAACTGTAAGCCTTGAACATGGAGAAAATACAAAAGATAATGTGTTTAAGAATAAAGAATATGCTTTTTTAGTTAATGAAGGAAACAAACCAGAGCTTCCACCATAATTAACATCTGCATATGCCCAACCACGACTGGTAAAGTACTGAATGCTCAGATCTAAGATTCCATGTGCTTGATATGTTGGTCCTCCTAAAATATTCAATTAAATATGGTGCATATAAATATGGATGGTGCAGTAAGTCAAAATGTCACAGAAATCTCACTTGGCAGGTTCTCTAACATTGGTACTCACTAGAGAGAAAAATAAAAGAGCATCAATAAGCCAAAGCTACATACACGTGCTTAAGAATATCAATACCAAATGAAAATACAAACTGAGATGCTGAATAAATGCCCTTTATAATACACCCGTGAAATTCATAATACACACAATTTATGTTGGTTTGACTACTAATGCAGAAAAACCACAAAGTATTCTAGTTCCAGAGGAAACAACTTTCTCTAAGCTCTAGCATGTATGACATGTAAATTATAAGTTAGAATAATATGAAATTGAACGATTACTCTTTTAGTCTTGATACAGGACTTAGGAGAAAATACCATGGCTATTCAATAACAAAGGAGGCTTTTCCCCTTGGCTAGCTTGATAAGTAGGATTGTATGGAGGATAAAGATAAGCATAAGCATTTTGACCAGGAACTTCAGTGGGAAACTCAATTAACTCTGGCTTACTGAAGTATGAACTATACTTTAAACTATTCAATGATGAGGACCAGACGATTTTGAAGTCAACAACCTTTGACTTCTTATCATCCAAAGCCACCTGAAAAGCAAAAGGTATAAGTGGCACTGAAATAACTACATTGAAAACGAGGGCACGGGGTCAGCACCTTGGCCACTGATGATGGATAAACTGCGGATGCTCCTTCTACATATAGGCCATCTTTCACTGAAATCTGCATTGGCATGATTGCATATGTCAGCAGTATAATTGAGTTACCACCTTAAAATTTTTTGATAAACCAAAACAAAGGACAAGAATGGAGAATAATTTCTCAAAATTACAATGTTATTAATATTGGTGAAAGGGATATCAAGCATAATGATCGTTGAGCTTTCCACATCATCAATGATTCCAAGATATGACCTCCCCTTTTGCCTACATAAACAATCAAAAACCTTAAATGGAATACAATTGATGCAACATGCCAACAAACTATACATGAAGAGATGAAAAAACAAAGGCAAGCAAGTGACAGTTTAGAAATCACCTGTAACTGCAAGCAATCAAGCTTTTATGCTTATCAGTCTGAATAAATTCATAAGAATTCATGCCGAAAACCCATGATGGCCTTGTAAACTCAGCATTCAAAGAATAAACAGGCATGACCTTATTCTCGGACTCAATCTGTGGCCAATTAAAAAAAACGGAAAAAATCAGTAAATTCATTAGCAATAGACTAACACTTATAGGTCCAACCAGAAAACATGTTCATGCAAACCAATTTTTTCCAATGGGTGTTTATCAATGTAGAAAAGAATAAGGTAATGGAAGCCAATGTGCAATGTACTGCACAAGTAATAGGAAAAAGAATCAACTTAAGCAACTTACCCATTTATGAAGATTCCAAAAGCCATTTTCTCTATCAGTAATGAAAAAGAGCTCCCCTGCACAATCAAAATTATAAAAAAAGAGTTTTAAATTTGATTTATAACGTCAAAGCAAAATTTCTAGTTAGAGTTTTTTTACAATACAACAATGTTATGAGTTTAGTATACATTAACTCATTACATTCAATAAAGGCAGCATTCTTCTCTAAAAACAAGGACATGCAGTGTGAATGGCCAAAACAATGCATGCTTAATTGCTTATTTTAACAAGGCAAGTTTGTGTACCATCAGGGGACCACTTGGGTTCAGTTACGGATTCTACAAGTGAAGAATCGCCACCAGCAACGCAGCTGCTCTTGTGGATCTTTCTGCATAGAATTTTAAGATGATTAAGTTTCTAAACATAAATAGTTGAACTGGTGAACAAGGAAGAGTCAGTTTTGAAATCATTTTTTAACTAATGTTCCAAAGTGTAAATTCTTAATGTGACAAGCTTTTCAAGACAACTGGAGCAAAACAGATTGAACAGAAAATTAGCTATGATATGATGATTTTTTATTTGATTTAAAAGTTTCTTTAATTCTCTTCTTTCAATCTTTTTACTGCATTTTGAAATTTCATCAATGATTAACAAACAGATACCATCCCAAAAACTATGAGCACTTGCATCATAAAAGACATGTCCTGCTCACCCATTTTCAGATATATAGCCAACCCAAAGTTCTGATCTATCCCATGGCATGTTAGGGTGACTCCACTGAATCCATGCTATTTTATTTGCTTTTGGATCAACACGTGGGAAAGCATAGAAGTCACTTCCACTGACTAAAACTTCTGGCTCTGAATGTCACGTCAAAGTTAGACACATGCAACAAAAGCATATTGGAAACATCAAAAAGCAACTGAAAAATCTATACCTTGAATATCTTTGCTGCCGAGAGATATTGATACAATTGTTATAGTTGAATTTTTATTGCCCTCACGACGATCTACCAAGAATATTAATCACCATATAAATGAGTACTTTAATTAGGAAGTTTGTATTTTTTTTAATATTATAAAGCAGTAGAGACAAAGGTTATTTGAGCTCATGCAAATTCATTATGAGCTTACCTTCTCGAACACAAATATAACGGTCAAAGCGTTGGTCAAAGACTCCATCAGCATAGTTGAATACTGGTCCCCCATAATCTGGGGTAAGAGGCATGGGAGGGACATCTGTCAAGAAAAATAAAAAATGGGAATGAGATTTTGCCATCGTTACATTATTCATTAATTTTTATATGGATATATTTTTTATTTAATGCATATAAGATTCTAAATTATCATTTCCTTCAAAATGTTTCCATGGCAAATTTTATAAATAATAAGAAAACTGAGGGAAACACCTATTAAAAATTTTGTTTAGCAAGAATAACATAATTAAGAATATCAATACTTCATGGGCATAGAACTTGCAAACTACTACAATACTTTTGCTATATAAAATTTTATTAAGTAATACTCGTAATCATCAATAAAATTTTTAATCAATGATCCCCCCAAAAAATCTACGAATAATTATAAGGTTTTATGTACATATATAGGGCCAAAGTCATTTTATAAAAATTTGAAATTTTTATATTTTAAATTGAAATATTGGTGTCAACTGTCAACTACCAAAACCTATTTATTTAAGACTTGGCTGTCTTGGCAAGTGGCAACAGGTCAAAAGCCGTACAAATAAGGAGGAAAGGAAAAAAGAAAAAGAATAAAGAAGAAAATATGACTTGAGTTTGAAGCATGTGGAAGGATGATGCTCACTCACCCAGAGAGCTTAGAGATTGCTTGTAGAGTCTTTGATCTGTGTAGTTAGAGAAAATAACAATGTCACCAGAAACAGAGAAGTCCCCACCACCATATTCCTGAGTCAATGTTCTCACTGCCATCCCTTTGGGCGTTATATCAATAGCCTCATCTCCTGCTTTTTCAGGCTCTCCCACAAGCACCCCCCTCCTAAGACACAATCATCATACATAAATAAATCCCATTCATTTCTACAACTTTAAATTGAAGCAGAACAACTCATGACCACATTACAGTGTTAAATGACTATTTTTAGTTATTTTTTTCTCAAAACTAATTTATTTTACGTATAAGCTAAGTATAATCTAATTACACGTAATATATATTATATTTATGGATGGAATGAGTAACATAAAAAACAATCGTACCCTGACTCAGTGGGGCGTGATTCAAGCCAAATGAGGCGTCCATGACCATCGACGGTGATGCCGGCGATATTCTTTGAGGCGCCGGACACGACATCTGCGGTGATAGGAGATTTCCATGAGCCATAGGGAGAAGTTATTGGTTCTTCTTTAGCTGAACCATTTTTGTTATGTGTAGAGGTTGGTATGTGAGCCATTGACTTGAAACTTTGATGCTACGAATGAGTTATGTTGCTCACAAAGGAGACACAAGTGTTTGTTCTGAAATGATTGACTTTGTTGTGATTAAGGAATCTAGAACTAGCAGAAGCAGTACCAGCAGAGTGATGGTCTCTGAGTGTTCACTGTTCAGTGTTGACCTCACAAGTCTGAGAAATAATATAAATTTGGCTAAAGTATGCTTTTGGTCCCTTATGTTTGCATCAAGTTTCAATTTAGTCCTTTATGTTTGGAAAGTACACTTTTAGTCATTTTTTGTTAACACTGTTAGTTTAACTTAACGGAAAATGCTAACTTAACAATTTTAAATGATTATTTTATAATGAAATTGGACCAAAAATGATAAATTTTGAAAATATAAGAATATTTACACTCAAATATTTTTATATGAACACTTTTTCAGTATTTAATAATCATTTAAAATTGTTAAGTTAGCATTTTCAGTTAAGTTAAACTAACGGTGTTAACAAAAAAGGACTAAAAGTGTACTTTCCAAACATAAAGGACCAAATTGAAACTTGATGCGTACATAAGGGACCAAAAGTATACTTTAGCCTATAAATTTAAAAATGCTGGAAGGCTCATATTAGAAGCCCAGTGTTAAACAGGCCTAGTCCATTTCTTTTCATGGGTTTTTTGCTGGGTCTTATTTTTTCTTACCACAACAGAACCGCAAGCTAGGCTAACTGTACTCAAATTCAAACTCATATTAAACTTAAAGAATCCGTTTGGTTGCATGAAGGAAAGTGGAGAAATGAAAAGTGAAATGGGTAAAAATGGAAGTAAGGGTAAATTAAGTAATGATGAAAAATAAGGTGTATGGGGCCCAAAAAAAGTGGAAGATAGAGAGAGAAAACTTGTGGGCCCCGGGATATATGTATATTACAAAAATACCCCTACTTTCTCAACTTTCCAATTCTTTGAGATTTTTTCAAGCAACCAAACAAGCCAAAAAGGTAATTCTGTGACTCTGTCGGTTGGGTTTATGACGAATGAAGAGAGCAAGAGTGTTCGCGCGCGCGCCAATGCCCTCTTTAACATTTAATTAAGCCCAGTGAAAGTCTTCATTTTATTTTGACCCATAAAAGGAAAGTCTTAATTCAATGATTAAAATTTCCTCGGGTTAAATTACACCTTAATCCTCTAAATTTGAATAAAATTTCAATTTAGTTTCTAACTATTTTTTTTATTAAAAAAAATCTTTTTAGCCATCCAACCCAAATACTATCAATCTCAAATGATAATTTTTATGAGAATTCTTTTTATTAGTTAAATTAAATTTGATAAGCCTTACCTAGAATTTTAAAGCTGAAAACTTTTTGTCAAAAAGGCTAACAATTTTCTTATCCAAAAAACGACCAGAATTCTTTCGAGATCACACGGGTGGGGCTCAGCCTTTCTGATAGAAATTCCATAAACATAAATTGGAAGCATACAGGATATCATAACTACTTATTGCATAAATTACATCTACATGATTGACAAAACTTTGACTCCAAAAAGAAAAAATACATTGCTCATCCTCGTAGGCAGTAGACACGAACACTAATGCTGATGAGTGACGATGGATATCTTGTTTACTCTTCATCAAAGTATGCCATCTTCTAGTCCATAATTCGACCTAAAATTCATCAAGCAATCAATAAAATCCAATTCATGGCCAGTTTCTGTACACGAGTAATCAAGAAAGCAAGCATGCATCATCACCTTTTGAAGACCCACTATGGATCAAAGTTATCGATTTTAATAGGTGTAATATCATCAGCAACTTCGAAGTGTCCAATCAACCGTGCAAAGAACACCATTTGTTGTTCAAGTGTAAACTTTATGTTTTCAGCCTGCATTCATCCCAGTGTTGTATACATTACTATTGTTTCCGACATAAATATACAATTCATAAGTAAATAAATATTTACCTTTCGGAAACCGTGTTGTTCTCCTTCATACTCAACAAGGGCTACAGGTACACCCTTTTCTTTCAATGCCTGGTAAATTTTCCGAGCTTGAACTGGGGGCACCACCTGTGACAAGTAACACAAATCTTGTTAAAGTTATTGAATATTTTAAAGTAAATGTTCGCATGTGCCAACTTTAATATTTAGATATTGGAAGGGAGGAAATGATATTAGCGTTTTGCTAACCTTGTCCTCCAATCCTTGAAATAAAATTATTGGACAAGAAAATTTTTCTACATGGTTGATCGGGGATCTCTCAAAGAATTGCTTCTCACCTCCTGCAATAAGTTAGCGATTAATTGAACATAAAAGATGTAAGAAGAAACACAGACCTTGAGATGATATTTTTAACTTACCAACAAGATTATCAATGTAACGAGATTCAAATTTGTGAGTCTCCTCACACAACATTTTCACATCAGCCACCTGTTTCAAAGATCAATTGTCATTAATCCCTTTGTACGACAAGACTAGTAACTCTATGAATTATACTCCCTCTGTTGACCCGATTGGGGAGGCAGAAGAGCAAGACCTCTTATATTTTTATCAATTTTCCACTAAATTATCCATATTGATGCTCCTCAACAATAAATAAGCAAAGCAAGGAAATGTGGGAATAAAGACGTGTTTGGGGTGACTAACACCCTTAATTTAAATAAGTTAGGTAGATAAGTCTTATATACACACCATGGAAAATGGGAAAAAAATTCACCTAAATAATCCAGGAAAATTATAAGATTGATATATTATAGCTAATTTGCGAGCTAACTGCAATTTTGGCATTTTCAAATCTCAATCATGAATAACAGGCCTGCCCAGCATATTCGATTACAGATATGAAGAACTTTTTTCATAATTATTTTCCAATGTTGTTAAATAACGAATGAACAAAATATTTTGTTCAAAATCAAAAAAATGTTAATCCCTGACAAGTCAGAAACCTATAGCATGTGCTTTTTTCCATGATTAAAAATAAATAAGAAGACTGGAATCATTAGTCACAACAAATTAGCGTATTTCCAGAACTTACACCATACAAAGAAGCCCCGGCCTTGAACACGTCCTTAAAAGCAAGGGCAGCTAAGGTGGTATACCCACCAGCAGAGCCCCCAGTGATACAAAGTCGTTCCCCATCTACCTTTCCAGAGTCCACCTGGATAAGAAATCATTGATAAGACTACTTACCCGGCAAAAATATACCAGAACCTAGGGAATAACTAAATACATAACATGCTTACCAAATACTTAGCACAGCTGCAACAGTCATTAACATCAACTATTCCCCAACGACCCAAAAGTCGTTCTCGATATTCTCTGCCATAACCTTCCAAATGACATTCTTATCAGACCAAACACATAGCATAAGTTCATATGTAATGTGAAGTTACAAACTCAATCAGGAAAAAAAACCACAAGTGAAAAGGCATGCAAAAAACATATGCCTCAAACACGTTAAGAATATAATTTTGTAGTCAAGGAGGGAAACAGACCAGTGCTTCCACCATAATTAACATCTGCAAATGCCCAACCTCGGCTTGTCCAGTACTGAATGTTAAGATTTAAAACACCGCGTGTTTCAGCAGTTGGTCCTCCTAAAATATTTATGAAAAATCATGCATATAATTAGGGTCGATGCACTCTGACAAAATATTATTTGAACCTAACCTGGCAGGTTCTCTAACAGTGGAAAAGTGTAATGAGCATGATGACTGTATTCAGGCACTCTAATATTTTTCACTTGAATTTGATTTACCTCATAAACTCCACCAGCTTTATATATATTACATTCAATTTCTAACAAGTTTCCTGATATACTTTCAATCCATTAATTTATCAAAGTTCATATTGACTGTATTCCGTAAATTAAATTAAAACATCACAATACAAAACAAAAAGTCATCAACACTGGCGCCAATATTGATTTATCATCCACTGAGAAGATATATGGTGTAAATGTTAAGAGAAGCAAAAAAAACAAAAGAAAAAAAAACACTATTTACTCAAAGGCTGCAAAATTGTTTGTACGAACCAAACGGGAAAATATAAGAGCATGGGCAATAAACCAAAGTACTGCCTATTTAGCAATACCAATATAAAGATTGATGTAGAACTACTAGTACTCTTCCCTTTATAATACACTCATAAACCTCGCAATACAAATAATTATTTTTAGTTTTACAATTAAATCAAAACAGTATTTTGTCCTTTCTAAGAAATCACATAAAGGAAACTACAAATGACATTTGATTCCTTAAAAAAAAGGCCCTTTTCTAGCCTCTATGACATGTCAGTGATAAACGAGAATATGAAATTGAAGCTTAATCCTGATACAGGACCAAGAGAAAATACCATGGCTCTTCAATAACAAAGGAGGCTTCTCCCCTTGACTGGCTTGATAAGTAGGATTACATGGCGGATAAAAGTAAGCATAGGCAACTTGACCGGGAACTTCAGTGGGGAACTCTATTAACTCTGGCTTACTGAAGTATGAACTATACTTTAAACTATCAGGTGACGAAGACCAGACAATATTGAAGTCGACAACTTTTAACTTCTGATCATCCAAAACCACCTGAGAAAGCAAAAGGCATAAGGGAATTGATATAACTCAGACATTGAAAAGAAAAGCACCAGGGAAGCACCTTGGCAATTGATGAGGGAAGAACTGCAGACGCTCCCTCTACATATAGGCCATCTTTTGTAGAAGTCTGCATTGGCGTGTTATATTATTCTTGGCTTACCACATTATAAATTACTAGACAACCCAAAAGAAGCAGAAAAATGAAGAAACAGTTTTAAAAATTACAATGTTATCAATATCTGTGAAAGGTATATCGACAATAGTAATTTTTGAGCTTTCCACATTATTGACAATTCCCAGATATGACTTCCCCTGTCGCCTATATACACAATCAAAAAGGTTGAATGAGCTGTAATCGATGACATTTGCAAACCAACTATAAAAAGAAAAGATGAAAAGAAAATGACAAGAAAATAGTAATCTACATATTACCTGTAACTGCAAGCAATTAAATTTCTTTGTTTATCACTCTGAATGAATTCATAAGAATTTGAACCAAAAACCCATAATGGCCTTGAAAACTCAGCATCTAAACAATAAACAGGTACAACCTTATTCTCAGACTCAATCTGCAGCCAATGAAAAGAAAACCAAAACAAATGAATCAATGAATTCATTAATGTGTTGATCATATTTGGAAAAGCAAATTATCAACAGGGAGCATTTGCAAATGTATTATTCAACAATTAGATACTTAAACTCAGTAACAAGGAAAAAATAGCATATGAGTAATTGATAATAGGGTGAAGGGGCAAAACTAGCCACCGTAATTTTCCAAATGGACAACTTTGACACCCGTAAATTGGAAGGTGGAAAACCGGACATTATAAAGCAAAATGGGTCAAATTTAGCCACGCCGTTAAGTTGAAGCTAGAGGTTAATGAAGGTGGGCCCCACGCCAACACTCACGTCTATTAGCTTCAACTTAACGGCATGGTTAAATTTGTCTCATTTTGCTTTATAATGTCCGGTTTACACCATCCAATTTACGGGTGCCAGAGTTGTCCATTTGGAAAATTGCGGTGGCTAGTTTTGCCCCTTTGCCCTTGATAATATGTATAAAATCATAATTTTGCAAGATTCAAACTGACTAGAATTGTTAAAAGGAATGAAACAAACGTATTAGAAACTCTACTTGGTTAAAACCAATGAATATAGTAGGTAAGTGGAAGCACAAAAGGTTGCCTCGAGAAAATTTTATGCTGAAGCATAATTCCTTTCAATTTACTGTTCCATTTTGGTGCAAGTACTAATGTTACAATTTTGATGATTATAAAAAAAGTTACAATTTTGATCTACGTCCAAGTATGTTGGAAAGAGAAACATAACAGGAGCTGATTTGCAGCAATAATAAGATTAAGAAATTTACCCATTTATGGAGATTCCAGAAGCCATTTCCCCTGTCAGAAATGAAAAATAGTTCCCCTGCATGATTAAAATTATTGTTGACTAAAAAGTTGGAGGCTAAGATCATTGAAAATTTTATAGTGGACATCAACAAAAATCTTAAGAACACAGTAACAATTTACATAAATTCATAACAACAATTAACGGCAACATAATCACATACTAAATTACTAATGTTAATGGGGCGGGTTTCTATACCATCAGGGGACCACTTGGGTTCAGTTACAGACTCCACAAGAGAAGGATCAGCACCAGCAATGCAGCTACGCTTGTAGATCTCTCTGCATTGAATCTTAAGATGATTAATCTTCTAATTAAAACATGACACGCAAAGAATAGAAAACTGTCACCAATTGTTATATTTGCATAAATCCCCCTTATGACAGCATACGTTAAGGTATGAAGAGTGGACACAAATTAATTAATTACTTTTGTCTTTCCCAAAATGACAAAAGAGGTAGTATAACATTATGTTAACTAAACAATAAAATTTTAGGTTTGTATTGTGTTGTAGGCTTCACAGAACAGTTGAATGCCTGTAAAATGTCAGATACTCCTTCCAAAACATGGAATATAATAACCAAAAGCGCGTCATGAAATGATAGCATATAATGAAAGTCAGTTTCATCACCAATTCAATAAGACAACCAACTCGGTAAAGAAAATGATTACTTCCAACTGATACATAATTCCCGCTCACCCTTTTTCAGAAATATAGCCAACCCATAGTTCTGATTTATCCCAGGGCATGTTTGGGTGATTCCACTGAATCCATGCTATTCGTTTTGCTTTTGGATCAAAACGTGGGAAAGCATAGAAGTCACTTCCACTAACTAATACTTCTGGTTCTGAGTGACACAACAAAATATTGTTCAGACAGTGAATGGAAATACCAATAAGCAACTGGAAAACTTATGGACATCATAACTTAATACATATTTACAGCATTCAATCAACCCAACACAGTTTAGAATTCCAACTCGGATAACATGGAATTTACTACCTTGAATGTCCTTGTTGCCCAAAGCTATTGATACAATCGTTGTGGTTGAATTTATCTCACTCTCCCGACGATCTAATAAAAAGACATATCACCAAACAAATGAGTGATTCAATAGGTGTAGATGTTGTGGAAACGTTCTACCATAAGCAGTACGGACAAATGCTTCTCATTTTCATTCCAAATTATCCTCAACTCACCTTCTCGTACACATACAAAACGTTTAAAAAGTGCATCCAATACCCCATCAGCATAGCTGATTACTGGCCCCCCGTAATCCGGTGTAAGAGGGATGGGAGGATCATCTGCAAGGGACCAACCACATACTTTCAGCATTACTTGCATTACATAAAATTCTCATCAGACCAAGCCCATTATAAGAATGCTCTCTCTATTCACTACCTAAGATTCTCCTACATACACTTATCCTCTACACACACTTTTGAGAACATCAAATCAATGTGATGCAGCCAATAAACTTATTCTTCATTCATAAGCCAAACATAAAACACAATAGAATACATTAGAAAATTAACTGAATGCATGTTTGAAACTATCATATCATAAGATTTCACAAGAAGTCAAAACTACTCCAAAAAGATTAAATTGTGACACAAGCGCCAGACTTATCAAATGTGTCCAATTTCTACCTCCATTATTAAATATAAGAGCTAGTTAACTTTTCTGGAGAATCCTAAGAAAATTAAATGAGGTAGTTAAAATTTTTTCCCTAAATTATTTTCTAAACTAGTTTATCAGACTTATAAACTAACATATAATCTAATAATATACAAAATATGTTATAATTAAGTAGTTCATTTTGCTTTCTTAGTACTCCCTCCGTTCCTAAATACTACTATAAGATCACTTTTGAAATTCAGCTTGTTCCTAATTATAAGATCACTTTCTAACTTTTCTCAACTTTTTCCCAAATTAACCCTACAATGCTTATCTATAATAACAAGCAAAAGAGGGAGACTGAGGATAAAGGTATATAGTTGGGATAAATTGGTAATATCACGTGTAAATAACTAACTTAACTAACTTCCTTAATCTATTCAAGTTAGGGAAAGTGATCTTATATTTAGGAATAGAGGGAGTATTATTTTTCCTTTTTTTTTGTTAAAAAAAGTTTAAGTATGGCTTCACATTGAAGAATGTAGGGTGATGATGCTGACCTAGAGAACTTAAAGACTGCTTATACAATCTCTGATCCTTATAATTAGCAAAAATAACAACATCTCCAGAAACACTAAAAGCACCACCACCATACTCCTGAGCAACAGTTCTCACAGAAAAATCCTTAGGCGTTACATCAATATTCATATTCTCCTCCCTTGTTTTCTCCGCCTCTCTCACCACAAGCACCGACCTCCTAAAACACAATCAACAAATCAATTCACTTCAATAACCCTAAAACCACAAAAACTAACGAACTGAAACTACATTTATACCCTGACTCATTGGGACGCGATTCAAGCCAAATTAAACGGCCGTTTCCGTCAACGGCGGTGCCGCCGAGTCTCTTGGCGGCGCCGGAGACAACGTCGGCGGTGAGAGGAGACTTCCACGAGCCATAAGGAGATGAAATTACTTGTTTGTCCTTATCGTGATGTGTTGATATGGTGGCCATTGTCTTGAGGCTTTTTTTATGAGCTAGGGTGTTAGTAAATGTGATGAGTGTTGAAGTGAAGTGGTGGAATTTGGTGCGATTGAATGTTGAACGTGTAGAAGGGTACCATGGAAGGATTCTTGATGCGGCTAGTGGAGTCATTCACTTAAATTTGTACTTCAGCTATGGATAGTTTTTGTTTTTTTTTTCCCACCATATTTTTCGCGGTGGTGGCAAACATTACAAAACAGAGATGGAAAATAAGTCGTATACATTGGGCCGGACCTGAAGAGGGTCGTGACTTTATTTTTTAAAAAATTCATCTACTTCTTATATTTCTTTTTTTTTTATACACAAATTTTAGGAAAGGGTTTGGACTCAACTCAATCCAAGGGCAAGACACCTAACTCATGATCCACTGGGGCCTGTCCCTGTGGGCTCTGAAGCATAACCAACAAGCCCTTTCTGTCTGTCCCAATGTTTTGAAAACTGAGCCGAGCTGGACGGTCCGACCACCCGCACTCTGCGGCCCTGCTCGAAAAGCCGCCTCATCAGTTAGGCCGTTTCGGGCCGCTCCAGGCCAGCCAACGGGCCGGAAACCGGCCTAAACCCGGAAACCGGGGCGGGTTTTGGAGAACCGGCTGGAGCAGAAAAATACCGTGTGTTTTTCATTTTTCACGTTTTTCTCTCCATGTTTTCTCATTCTCTTCGCAACCTTCTCCTCTTCTCTGTCTCCTCTCATTTTTTAGGGTTTGTTGAATGCAAATCCCAAATCTAGTGATCCCAAATTTCAAATCTATTGGAACTCTGTCCACAAAGGTAGGTTACTTCTAGCTTCACTTAGCTACGAAGATGTCTCCCCAAGCGCCGCGATGGAGACACAACAAAGTATCTACTTCTTATATTTCTAATTCTAATCGAAAGAGAGTGGAGTATTTATTTATAATTTTTCTTGATTTTTACCAATGGGATAGAAATAGGTTAGCTCCTTAACCAGGGCTAACTTACATAAAGTATGATCAGGTTTATTTAGTAAATAGGTATCAATAAGCTTATTTAAAAAAAAAGTGAGGCCTTTTTTCTTAAGGTCTAATGTACAAGCCTACACTTGGCCTATTTAGTTTTAATTTCAAGTTATACTATTATGTGTAATATAAATAAATTAATTATAGAAATTACTTATTAGACAATGCCAACGAAATTTTCAATTCTAAACTTCGTATTCACAAAGCTCAATTCTTTTATAGATTAGTAGAATTAGTTAAAATATAGTGCTAGCACAATTACTCGTAATCTAAGTAATTTTCTAAAACGTACTAATTTTTACACTTAGCAAGTTTATCCTAAACGAATCATTCCAATCTAAATTAAATAATCATCACTATTTCCACGGTAAAAGTAAGGGAAAACTATCTACTTTGTTGGCAAAAATACTTTTAAAAAGATAAAGGGCTTTTGAAATGGGATAAAATAGTAAAATATGAAATTTAAAGATGGATGTTTTTAATTGTATTTAAAGGTCTATATCTATGCACCGAAAAATGTCTATATTCAAAGCAGACTTTTAAACAGGCTTCAAGTATTATCAATCTTTTTGAAAACCTAGGCTGAAGCTGAAGAAGAAGCATATATACATACCTATGCCCAGCTTAGCCTTCAAATTTTTTATTACAGGCCTAAGCCTGTTTAACTTAAGTCTACCTAAAATTGTCTATTAAATTACACGTTTTTCACTTCAAATTTTTGGGGAAGATGGCAAAGAAAACAGAGACAGAAAATAAGACAAAAACTTTGGGCCCCGATGCCTTGATTTGGGCTCGGTAGTCAATAGGCCTTTTCAAACTTTGTGTCGAACTTAAAAAACTTGCACCTGTTCTATGGATTCCACATGACGACCACATTCAATCAATACAATCCAGCTCGCTTGTATCCATAGTCCATATATGCTGCATTACTAGTTTATTACTGCATCAATCATGGTACTAGGTGTAAGATACTCGCGTTTAATTATTTTTCATAACTAAACAATAAATGAGTTAGAATAGTAGACTTTGAAGTCCAGATTAAACTATGTTCGATAAAAAGGTTTATTCTGTTATTTGGAGACAAGTAGTGCCTCATATTCTAATTATATGATATATATTCTATAAAGGGAAGTTTGTTTCTAAAATATAAGATTTCTCTGAACTCTTATAAGAGTGAGAGAAAAAAATATTTTTGAACTCAGATAAAGAGACCTTTTGCAGAAAAATATGTGATAGATTCAAAGAGAATTATTAAATTTTCATGATTGGCAGCGATAAGGCAAAAAACATGAAAAACTCTTGTCCACAATCTCTTGGAAATTGAAACAGAAAGCAACCAGATCACAATCTGTACGCGGAGATTTATCTCATTAAAGCTCAATCTCTAGCCCTGCAATACTTTCAAGTTTCAACAGCTATGAGCTAGGCACTCTACGTTAGGACTTTGTTTCTCCGGAATCTATTGTCATGAATCGAGTTCCTATTTTTATCTCTGTAACTAGATTGACCACTCTACACTAGGAGTCCAGTACTTTGTTTCGCCAAAATACATACTCGTATAATTAGAATTAGACTGACCCCCTGGTGACTATTGCCAAGAAAAATAGGAAGATGGTGGATACGTGTCATATTTTAAATGGCACTCTGGCAGCATGGCTGAAAATTGGGTACAGCGGGGGGACAAGACATTGGTTCACAGTTCACACCTAAGTTGGCATCATGCACGTCACGCGCCAATTTGGTATGAGGGATGAGAGGGAAAATTGGCAGAGAGGAATTTTTATAACTTAAATTTACAAAAATTTAAGAAGTTGGGTCAAAATTTTTAAATTAATAGGAGTTTTTATTAGTCTTTTATTTACATCTTACATCTTATCTTGCTAAAAATATCATAACTCCACTTCTTTAACTTTTTAAAAATTCAACTTTCAAAAATTTTCCTTCTCCTCTCCTTCACTCCAAATCCCTCCTACAAAACATACCGATTGATTATATATAATTATCCAATTATATCTCTTTTAACTTAGTGTCCATGTTCAATGTTAAACTCTATGTTATTCTCTACATAAAATGGATGAGTATAAACCAGAAACAGATGCAGAATTGAGAAAGTTATTATGAACAAAAGTTACAGTTCGGTTTATATATAGTGCTTAAGAAAACCCAAATGGTTTTTGAAACCGAACAAAACATATACATATGCATATATATATCCCTCATTTTTTTTTCATAAAGACAATTTGCATTGATAATTAAGGGGTATATTAATATAACCCTCGTGATTCTAGAGTTAACTAAACAACCTTGTGTTCCTAAATATAGAGGTAAATTTATTGTTAAACCTCTTTCCATTTTTTCTAAAATTTTCTCTTAATTATCCCTAATGACACTATCCAATTATGAGCAAATAATAGAATGGTTTTATAAAAGGTATGTTTTTTTGGGTAATTTACCGCTCGGTTTAATCCGGACTCGAGGGGTAGGAGTGTTGCCCACATAGGCAAGGTTGTCTCCTCTCCCAATGAGAGCGCTTCCCGGGATTCAAACACGTATTCTCCTCCTTGCGGGGTTGTAACCCACTTATCAGCTCAACCAACTACTCATTGGTAAAAAAGGTATGTTAATGACACTTAATGTTGAGATCTTTTGATAAAACCATTAGATTTTAATCAATTTAACTAGCAATCTTATTCTAATCAAATTATGTAAATATATTTTATATTTAGAAATTATAAGTATTAAAAAACAAAAAGCTTAAACCCAATAAATAAGATTATCATGTAGCCATATCTAATAAAGGAAAAAACGTCGGACGATAATTCTTCTGAGTGATCACTCGGGTGGGGTTCGGCCTCTCTATTTTAGACCTTTTTCTACATGCCACGCCCATGAGCCATGTTTCGTTCACCAACTTTAATTTTGGTTCATCAAAAGCAAACTAATCACTTTTTGTTCAATGACCCATATCCGATTTTTAGGCAGTGTCATCATTTTCAGAATCTGCTCTCCTTACTGTTTAACTTTGAAACCAAACAGAAGTTTCACTGTGATTTTTAGCTCTCCCTTTCTCCAAAGAGCTTTAGATGTAACACCACGGATAAATTGGCAAGTACAACACATCAAGCTTTTTTATAAAGTATACGTGCTTTCTATTCATTATGGAGTGACGAGTAGTTTTGATTGTGTATGAAGCAAATATGTCAAATCTTAATCAACTTAGAATACAGGTTTCTTGCTTTCTCCAGAAATGTTTGTTGTCAAATGCACATCTTTCTAAATAAGTCCCAGGCAATTGAATGTGTCACATTGAACAACTAATAAAGGCGGGCAGTAAAATCAGTGATCCAATCACCACACCAATAATTGAAAGGCGAAGACAACAGGATTTGGATTTGAAAGTAATTGATCTTAGGACCATTCATTGATTCCAAACACTCCCAAATCTTAACATGCTTTCAAATTTCAAAATAACAAGACGTCTCACTTAAAAACCAAAAACTAAAAAAAGCCATTTCTTAAGGCCTCCAGTCTCTTCCAATCCTTTCAACCTCACAACATCTCAACATCTTAATTTTGATCCTGATCCAGCCAATACAGGTATTAATCAAGCACAGCGTTTATTTTCTAAAAACGTGTGATGAGGCCAATGACTTTGTAGCAATGACACCTATAAGTGGGAGCTGTTAATTAATCCTTAATATTTACCTCTTTAATTCAAAAGCAAAGGTGAGATGGACTAATTAATACTAGCTAACTAGCTCATGAATGATGCAACTAGAAGTTTTGACACAGAAGAGCACGAGTGGCAAGAAAAGTAAAGTTGTGGAAATCAGAGTGAAATGTAACGTATGTTGGCAGCTTTTTATTACCCTAACATGGTACCATTGGGAATGCCGACACTGCCCCTTACTTTTTTCACAAGTCGCATGAAAGGTCCCCACTTGGGGGCCCTAACTACCAGATTTATTCTGTAGATAATTGGAAAAGCATGCGTGTCATCCAAAACGGTGTTATTTCTATTAGTCTATTGAACGTACAGCTCTATCATAAATGAAAACTCTGTTTGCTGCAGAAGAATTTAGAGTTGTATAGTGATATACGTTACAGGGTAGATGCCAAAGAAGTACGAGAGGTTGAAATAGAAACTATAGGACAAGGAGTAAAGGGAATGAACAGTGGTGCTTGGTTACAACTGGAGGCCTTGACAAATTCTAGGGCCTAACACACCCTTCATTGATAATGACACATGGTCTGACACATTAGAAAGGAGTAACTAAAGGGGACAATGGAAAGGGAGAGTCACTTAGAAGCAAAAGTGATTCCATGTTCACAGCGCAGAAATGTTAGTGTGAAGTATGAGGTGCATCAATAATTAGTGATATGGTTTCTGTGATGGGTTTCTAAAAGCAATAAAGCAATGTGATGTTGAGCCACACCCACATGCCTATTCAACAAACTAAAATCCTTTTCTTCTTCCTCTTTCTCTCTCACCTTTTTTTCTGAAAAAAATTTATTTATTTTCTTCCTTAATGTCCCCACAATCACAATTCACACCTCGTGGTCCATCCTCCCCTTACCTTATCACATTCTAGCTCCTATCTATTTCAGAAACTTGGTCACGTCAACCTTTAATCACATCACCTTTTCTTCGCTTAAAGTAATTTGAAAGGCCCTCTAACACATCCCCACTAGATAGATTCCCAGACTTAACCCAATTAAGTGATCTCTCTATAAGCCTATATGTACCCCTCTACTCTGTAAGCCTTGAGACAACAACCAACCTTGCTTTCTTAAACTGAAAACCTTAAATATATATACATGATATCTCATTCTATAATGTCCTCTGTTCAATCTAGTCCCTGCTACCCCATGGAAAACCCAGTGATAGAATCTCTCCTCCGCCACAATCACCATAGGTCCAGCGAGAAACGCAGTGGTGGCAGCAAGTTCTCCACTGGTGGCCTATTAAAAATGTTCAAGCTTTTCCCTATGTTGACATCAGGCTGCAAAATGGTGGCACTTTTGGGAAGACCACGTAAGCCTATGATCAAAGACAATGCAACATCAGGCACAATCTTTGGATACAGAAAAGGAAGGGTAAGCCTAGCAATTCAAGAAGATCCTCACTGCATGCCATTTTTCCTTATAGAATTACCAATGCACACAAGTGCTCTGAACAAAGAAATGGCTTCAGATATACTGAGGATTGCGTTGGAGAGTGAGACAAAGACACATAAGAAGAAGCTGATGGAGGAGTTTGTGTGGGCAGTGTATTGTAATGGAAGAAAAGTGGGTTATTCAATAAGGAGGAAGCAGATGAGTGAAGATGAGATGCATGTGATGCAACATTTGAGAGGGGTGTCTATGGGAGCTGGAGTTATACCAAATTTATCTGAGAAGGAAAGTTCAGATGGGGAGTTGACTTATATGAGGGCCAGATTTCAGAGGGTGGTAGGTTCTAAGGATTCTGAAACTTTGTACATGATCAACCCAGATGGTGGTGCTCAAGGCCCTGAGTTCAGTATTTTCTTTGTTAGAGCTCATTAGGATTGGTATTATGATCATTATTAGGATTGCAAAATTCATGTAAACATGTCTCCTTCCTTTGTTTTCTTTAAGATGCTAATTAATCTAGAATAATGTTAATTGAAGGAATCAGTCTCTCCAGGCTTTGACTTATGTATACATTTTGCCGTTTAATTATATATTATTGATTATTGATATTGATGATTATTGATGTTGACTATTGAAGGGCAAATTTACCATCAAAAGTGGGTGGCCTTCTCTTTGTTCATTGTGCTGCATGAATCAATTCCCAGAACTAACCATACGCTCGGAAAAACTGGGAATTCCCTATCATTTTCGGATATACATTTAATGCTCATCACAAAGATAAAGATGAACAAATGGCTTCTCATCATAATATGGACCATTCATATTTATTTCAATGGTGCAAATTTGATTTAATTTATTTTGATATCTTTGATATTTTTTTTATTTTAATGGGTATAAAATTAAAAATAAATTAAATCTTATAACTATCAATTTTCTTTTTTAAAAAAGCAAAATTTATCACTAAAATAAAGAACCTTCCTTATCAGGTGAAATACCGCGGGAAAAGTAGTACCGGAAAAAAGTAATCATGAAAAATTTTGAATCTAGAGTCTCCATATCTAAATTTAGGTGCATGGTTCACATTTTAGTCTTCTCATCACCCCCGAGCGCTGAATGTAACAGATGAACCAATTTCGGTTACTTGATTTGGTCCTAGAAATTCACACTGGATTCAAGACAGAGATAGTAACAGATGTTCTTCTTAAAAAAATTAAAGGGGATCGAAGTTCAAATGAGCGTGTTGGTTGGGTAATTAAGTCAACGACAGTAAAGAACTAACATATCAGAAGAATTTACTACAGTATTGACTAAATCTAATACTACCTCCGGTCCCTAATGTAAGAGCTAGCCGTAAAAAAAACGCTTCTTAAGAAAACATGTGAATGTTAGTTGGGTGTCTAGAGTTAATGCTTCTTTTCCAAAATTGCCCATATTTATTATGCTACTTTTAAGAGAGAGAAATACATAAGCATTAATAAATATGAAAGAGAGTTAGGGGTAAAGTAGGAAAAAATGCATTAAATGAGGAGAGAATATAGGGTGAGCTCTTACATTAGGGACCAAAACCATTCAAATTTTGGGCTCTTACATTAGGGACTGGAGGGAGTAATATTTTTGCCAGACTAAATTACATTAAATTGGAAAGACAGGGCCCGGCACTTCAGTTGACGACGATCGACTTATTCGTGTAAGTGTTACTATCTTTAATAGGAGTACAATATTTATTTAATATAATAATAACACACTAGCAGAAGGTCGTGCTAACTGAGAGTGGTTATGCTACTTTGAGCTTTCAAGCTTGGAGAGTTGGTTAAACCTTAATTATCAGAGAAGCTTGACGTCACATGTATTCCTTGCAATTTTCCTATAGGAAAAGAGGCCAGTGGGACCCAATCACAGAAAAACAGTATTGCCGTGGGTTTGACATCTGCAAAACCCGTTTATTTCTACTCAACCCACCTGACCCGCTTCTCAATGAAATGGGTAGGCTTCAGCTGGTTCGGGCTTGAGAATGATAGCCCATAAACAGTTTTTGGCCAACATGGCCCATAAACTCTTGTGGCATGGCAACCCGCAATTTTTCATGGTTGAGATGGGAAATTGAGAAATCAATAAAGTAAATTTGGCAAGAAAAAGAAAAATGTCCATCTTTCCCTCAGTGAGGTCGTACCCATCTTTTCAGTTCAAAAAAGGTCTTAGCTTACCCATTTTCAGGCCCAAGCACATGCGTTTTTGCCGGTGGCCAATACACACACTATTTAGGGTCAATGGTCTATTTTGTCCCATAAATTATGGCTAAACTATTTTGTCCCCAAAAGTTTTTTAAAAACTTGAAAATTCCTTTAAGATTCAAAACATGATAATATTGCCTTATTCCATTAAAACTTAATGTTGACTACTTTACATACATTGATTGTTATTATTTTAGTAAAAGGATAATTACTCCTTTTCAATACATTAAAGGTCAAATTGGAAAAAAAAAATCTTCCGGATCAAAGTAGCAAAAACTTTTGTTAAAAATAGTCACTTAACCCTACTATGAATTAAATGCATTCAAACTTCATATTGACATATTTGACAAAAAATTAGCAACCATACAGGGTGTCACATCCAACGTATAATATCGAAACAAGGAACAGTGATGACGTGGAAGATTCATTAGTAGGAAGAGGGAGCAGAATGACTAATTAAGGAGGGGCAATTAAAATAAGCCAAACAGGAGTGAAAGGAAAGAAGAAGAAAATGAGGAACAAGGTTCAAAATTGCCACTTGAATGGTGTGCGGGGACTAAGGTGGAGAGGCAAAAGGGTTGGAAGGGGGCAAGGGTGGGGTCCAGGGATGGAACTACATCATGAATTCAAGATCAAGATGATTCATTATTCATATCTCTTGGACTAACCATGAACCTATATTCTAATCTCTTGGACGAAATTATGAATGCATATAACAATATATACTTATAGCAACAGCGGCAGGCTTTGGCCAAAAAAAAACAAAAAAAACAGCGGCAGGCAGGGTTGTGAGGGAGGGCCCCACAGAGGGCACAACATACACAATTATTTTTAGGGTTGCTATGAGCGAAGAGAAAGAAACACATTAAACCCGTTTGGATGGTAGTGATATAGACTATGGTAGGGAAGAGTCGGTGGGTTAGAATTCAAAGCCAGCTGTTTGGCCCTTCCATCAACTACCTAACTGCTTCACATTCACAGCCCTCCAATAATTTTTTTAACATACAAGTTTAGTGGGTTGAGTTCGATATTTTTAAGCCATTAAGCATCGATGTGCTTCCAGTCTAGACTTAAATAACATGTCATGATATAAATGTCTTATATCGATTTATATATGTTCTACCAATAAGATCTTCTAAATATTTGTTGTGCACGGAAGTTTAATTTATAAGTTGGGCTGTAAGGGCAAACTAAGATAAGAGCAATTCTCCAGATCAGACACACAGTAGACTATTAACAAAAGTACTAGTTAGTAGACTGTTCACTAATGATCTTTATATTTGATTGAATCTAAAATTGCAACCTTATGATTATGAAATGGTGATTTCAGCATTTGAAACAACTTTAGCTTTAATTTATTGATGACTCTCAACTGGTACTTTCTACTTCCCTCCCTCCCTTTTCAAGCTCCGATCCTTCCTCCTTAAAAAAAACTATTTCAATTAAATATTATATTTATAGGGCAGACACTAAAACCCTGCTTAGCTTAGGCCTGAGATATAGAATAAAAAAACAAGTACACGGAGTTGAGACTTCAGAGGAACGGTGTGGCAGAAATTAATGAATCAAAAGATTATACGGAGTCTAATTAAATAATGTATTAGAAAAATATTTATATATAAAAATAATTATATATATATATATATAGAGAGAGAGAGAGAGAGAGAGAGAGAGAGGTGCGTGCCAATGTAACTCGTGTTTATTTTATAACCATGCAACAACAGGTCCACCACAAGTGATCCGATAAGAAACATGGGATACAGTTGATGACGAGGGAAATGAAATATGAAAATGACACAAAAGAAAGGAGTAAAGAATATGTAAGAGAGGGGTACCCACACGTAAGTACGCATGAACTAAATAACGGAAATTAATGAAATAAATATTATATAAGATCACTAAATCATAATATATATATAATAACGGAAATTAATGAAATAAATATTATATAAGATCACTAAATCATAATATATATATATACACACACACACACACACGGTATAATTATATGATATGTTAAATTATAAATAAGATAAATTATTTTGAAGAAAAAAGTTAATTTTAGACAATTCAAAGAAATTAATTTTCTGATAAAAAAAGAAATTAGTTTTACATTTATAATTTTTTTTAAAAGATCGTTAATACAGGAGGAGTATATTTCAAAGGAAAATGGAGATTTTTGATAAAAAAAAGGAAATTGGAGATGGAGAGAGATGGGGAAGGGAAGTCAAAGGAAATGAATCACGTGAGATCCGGCCAGGCTGGAGGTGGGGCCGTCCTACGTGGAGGAGGGGGTGTTGAAGTCATAAAACGCCTGCTGCCTCTCCTTAATTAAACAACAAATCAGTGATCAGTGTCTAAAGTCTTCAACTGTCTGTTGATTTGTGGGCCACCCTCCCAGCTGTACCCTCCCCTTCCTTCACTAATCACTAGTCAACATTTTAGCCCCACCTTCGTCCCCACTTCCTCCCTGTCACCGCTTCTATTTATTATATTCTTCCCCGGATAGTCCCCCCAGCAATATTTTAACTTTAATTTGGGTTCAACATACAAAAAACAAAAGTTATATCCCTCCTTGTTCATAACCACCAGAACCCCTGTTCGCCACATACTTCAAACAAAGTATTTGACTCCGTTACTGATCATGAAAATTTAATTAGTTAGTTCAAGATCTTTATTAAATTATTTAAAATTATATCATGTATATTTTTCTAAACAGCCTAAACCATGCTTATTTGTTCACAAAATTCTACTACATATGCGCATGGCATGTGTTTAGCGGTTTATATATAATCTATATGGTAAACTATTATATATATACACTCCATACATGCATGCACACATTGATTCATACAAAAGTGTTCCCAGTATGAATCAACTCTCTACAGTTCATGGGCGCCCATGCATAAAACTTGTCACGGTCCTTTTCTATAAACTCATAATGAAGTGCGTTCCAAAAATATATAAAGAAAAATTATGATTTAAAAGAAAACAAGAAGGAATCTGGTATTACAAGTGGAAGAAAATGATGGGCAGCGAGCTTGCCTGGCTGGACATAACAGGACAAAAATGGGATTGCATTCGGGCTCAGCCAAATATTTCTCATCCACTTCTCATCCTACGAAACGCTGAGTTTCACTTAAAACACATGCTTGGCAAAAAAAAAAAACTTAAAACACACAAACACACACAAAGGTGGGCCCCGGGTTCTCTCTCATCTCTTGTCCTTCTCCCTCACCGTCTCTCTCTCCCCAAGTCCCCACCAACCACCCAACCGCCCTCTCCTCCCACCTGACTAACCACCCAACCGCTGCCTCCTCCCACCGGACTCCCCTCTTCCCATGCTCGACCACCCTTCCAACTCTCCTCCAACCTCCACGTCGTCAACCTCACGTCCGCCGTGGATCGGAGATGCCGGCGGCTCATCAATCCCACATTCAACCACAAATGACCTGTTACTCAGAGAGTTGGATCGTAGATGCCGTGGATCGGAGATGCCGGTGGACATGAGGGCGGACGTGAGGTTGACGACGTGGAGGTTGGAGGAGAGTTGGAAGGGTGGTCGAGCATGGGAAGAGGGGAGTCCGGTGGGAGGAGGCGGCGGTTGGGTGGTTAGTCAGGTGGGAGGAGAGGGCGGTTGGGTGGTTGGTGGGGACTTGGGGAGAGAGAGACGGTGAGGGAGAAGGACAAGAGATGAGAGAGAACCCGGGGCCCACCTTTGTGTGTGTTTGTGTGTTTTAAGTTTTTTTTTTTTTGCCAAACATGTGTTTTAAGTGAAACTCAGCGTTTCGTAGGATGAGAAGTGGATGAGAAATATTTGACTGAGCCCGGGATGCAATCCCGACAAAAATAGCAAAAGCAAGAAATGAAGAGAGAGAGAGAGAAACATACAGTGATATACAGTATTATGAAAAGCAAAACAGACAATTAGGCATAGTAGTATATACTATTACATAAAGAGAACTAGAGAGGCATATAAATAACTACTATACATACATAGATAAGAAGGCACACACCCACCCACTATACACAAGCCTGTTTCGTGGAAGTATCCTCCTCCCACTCGTGCATGCATTTCTCTCACTCGCTCCCTTATATATACTCCCAACCCAACCTTATTCCCTTTGCCTTCACTCAAAATATCACACCATCACATTCCCTTCTCTTCTTCACTCCGAAACATGGAACCCCTCAAGTTCAATAACATCATCAGATGCTCCTCTTCCACCAATTCTTCCTCTGATGACGATGATGACTCCTCCACTACTTCAGGTTCTTCTTTCAATTCCAGCAACCCCCTCCAATTCACAACACCAAGAAACAACAACCATGACAAAATCAAAGGCCCATGGAGCGCCCAAGAAGACCGGATCCTGACCCGGCTCGTTGAACGATATGGGCCTAGAAATTGGTCCCTCATTAGCCGCTATATTAAGGGAAGATCTGGCAAGTCTTGCCGTCTTCGTTGGTGCAATCAGCTAAGCCCAACTGTTGAACACCGTCCATTTTCACAACAAGAGGATGACATCATCATTTCGGCCCATGATCAGTATGGTAATAGGTGGGCCACCATAGCCCGGCTCCTTCCGGGCCGGACGGATAATGCGGTTAAGAATCATTGGAATTCTACGCTTAAGAGGAGGGCCAGGGATGGGCGTGCGGCGGAGGACGGTGGCGGTGGCGGTGGCTCCGGTGGGAGGGGTGGTGGTGGTGATTCTTCGGGATCTGTAAGGCCTTCCTTGAGGTTTGACATGGATGGTGATGACCCGTTGACCGCGTTGACTCTTGGCCCGCCGGGTGCTGACGTGGCTGTGGCTGAGAGACGGCCCACGTCGGAGAATGTTGCGTCCGGGCCTGAGTTTTGGGATGTGATGAAGGGTGTCATAGCAAGGGAAGTTAGAGAATATGTTTCTTCCTCATTTTCTGCTAACCATGGTTTCCATTGATAATATATAAAGAATTAATAGTGTACTTTAGACCCTGGTCTATGATAATTGTATCTAGTTCAGTAATTACGCTTTTGATGTGAATATAAATTAAATATGAATATTATTTAGTTTGTGGTTATTAAAATTTTGGTTCTTTCATTATTATTCTAGTTTCTTGGCAGTTTCATCACTTCACTGATCACGACTACTTCTTTATATCAATGTTGCCGTACGAAATACTATATATAAAAGATATATTTGTGTTCACCTAGTATTTGCGTTTTTCGTATTCTATATGCGATGACCATTAATATGGAAGATGTGTTTCCGCGTGAAGTCATAAACTGGTGTGTCTGAGAATGAAGTTGTCTTTATTCCATTAATAATCAATTATTTTGTGTTCCAGCTGCTATATCAATGTATATACTGTATATTTTTGGCCACACACACACACACACACATATATATATATATAACACGACAGATGAGAATGGCAACTGAGCACTCTATTATATATACAAGTAACTAAGTCATAGGCATCTACAGTATGTTACTATGGCAGACAAAAACAATTGTCAAATTGGTTTTTGTAGCAAGGATAGTGTTTTATTATATACTCTGTCTATGAGATCTGGTTAATTGATCAGGTGAATCTGTCTGGTATCTTGTTTCCGCGGCTGGAAAATTGGTCGGTTTTGTCTCTTTGATTTTCTCGAGAAACCGAGGATTTATATACTGTATAACCAAACAATCCATCATGTAATTACTATTTGTTTCCTTCGTCTAGTCACGCATAACTGATTTACTCTTCTTTATTCTTATATATATATAAAACTCAATTTCGCCCAGTTGTCCTGAGCTTTTTCACTGTTCTCATGGATTACTTACAGCTGGAACTTTTTGAGAGTTTCGGTCTCATTCAATCATCAATCACCCCAGCACATATATAATAAAGTAGTATTATTCATAAATTAATCAACAGTTTAGCTTTTTTTTTCTTTACAATTATCTTTTTTATTATTTACACATTTACTCTATTATGTGTGTGTATTATGTTTGTCTTTAACATCCATTATCCGGAACCTACCTCCTACCTCTTACCTCCTCTCCTTCTCTTACCTCCTCTCCTTTTGACTATTCCGGTGCTAAAGCTCAATTACCAAATATTTAATATTATTGCATTCTCAAAACTTGAACTTGATTGACATTTGATTAAATTGATATCACCACTTAACCATTTAACCAAGTGTTTTCTATGGTTGGCTAAAGTATTCATTTGGTCCCTTATGTTTGCATCAAGTTTCAATTTAGTCCTTTATGTTTGGAAAGTACACTTTTAGTCCTTTTTTGTTAACACCGTTAGTTTAACTTAACGGAAAATGCTAACTTAACAATTTTAAATGATTATTTTATAATGAAATTGGATCAAAAATGATAAATTTTGAAAATATAAGAATATTTACACTTAAATATTTTAATCTGAACATTTTTTCAGTATTTAATAATCATTTAAAATTGTTAATTTAACATTTTCCGTTAAGTTAAACTAACGGTGTTAACAAAAAAGGACTAAAAGTGTACTTTCCAAACATAAAGGACTAAATTGAAACTTGATGCAAACATAAGGGACCAAATGAATATTTTAGCCTTTATGGTTATATCATATAGTTTCTTCAATAGTTTCCTACATTTTCAATGGCTAAAATATCTTTTACATGTTACGGATAAAAAATATATCCAGTATTTTTCAAACTTACATATTTCTCTCTGTGGTTTCCTCGGGCAATACTAACTATAAATTATTTATTGCGTATCTTGATAAATGAACTAGAAACAAGTCTATTTATACACTGCTTGTTAATATATATATATATATATAACGAAACTTGTCGCAATTTTTATATTGCTTACTAATACTAATCAATTGATCACGCAGCACTTTAATTACTTAGCTTTTTCTTCGTTACTTATAGATTAAGTCCTTCTTGTTAAAGACTTGCGTCTGACCTGGTATATAATTTGATTATCACCCATATGAGCAAATTTTAAATTGAAACTTCAAGAGAGATGAGTTTTTTTTTTTTTTGCCAAAATATAAAAATCAATAAGCTGGCCGGCGAAGAGAAGGACACGCTTTTGTAAACTGAATTCAAGAATTCAATGATAGTTCTGGTAGTATTATAGCTGGCAGATTCGCAAACTTGCAAACAGGGCAAAAGTAAAAATCAAAGATTCTAATAAATGCACTTCTGTTTATAGGTAATGGTGGCAGTTATCTAGCAGAAATTGACCGAAAATGGATACGTAATTATATTCCACTTGGTTTGTGTTTGGGAATAAATGATGCTTGTTCGTACAAGTTTTAGAAATATGACTGACTTTGGCTTTAATATGGACCTCAAATTCAATATTCATTGGACCTAATAAAGTGGGCTAAGCTAACAGAGAATATGACATATAGAACGATTTATCATTCCTTTGACATTATTAATTTCGTTAACAAATATCGCAATAGCCTGTGGATAGACATTGCCATGGTTGGTTCATTTCATGTGCATAAAAAATTTGTTTGGTTTACTTTGGCCACCCTAAATAGATGAAGATTTTAAGGCATGCATAGCATGTTGAAGAATCAGGAGCTTAATTGTTCGAATCTTGATGGACCCTACGGTTCAACCTAATTTAGACAAACTCCGAAGAGAATTTTCATGAAAAAACAAAACAGCGTTCCATAAGTAGAAGCTGTTGGCTTATTATATCTTAACTTGCTTATGAAGATCAATATAATAAATTGATAAATCCAATACTAGTGTAGTGGGGTTCTTTCAGAATAATAACGTTGACTGGATCTCGCTAATTTTCATGGTCATCTACGGCTCGGATTGAAAATGATTTCGTTTTTCTGCCTAGGATTGAAAGTGATTTTCTTGGGCTTTATCCATATCAGAAACATCGAAGAAACACTCCTTAGTCCTTACTTACCACGTTACTTTTGGTAATCGAGTGATATGTAAATATCTCAATCAGCTTCATTAAATAGGGGCGTTGATTTGAAGCCAGCTTGCAAAAGTTTTAACTGGCTAGCCTTGATTTGGATATCCACAGTAATTATTGCTGTTAAGAAAAGCATATACTTTCTCTCCCCCGCCCTTTTATTGGATGAGGAAATTACAATATTCTACACAGAGTTAATCCCCCCTTTTTACTTGTCATGATTTAAATTTTCATTTTGTTAAAAAATATACTTCATACCAAGACATAAATACAATTACTACTTGTTTTCAATAATATCGTGTTAAATGGGATTTGCTAAAATTTAAAATTTCATAGAATAGAATGGAGGACAAAAAATAAATCAGATTTCTTAAATTTTAGAGTTTTATTTTCTTTACTCAGTGCATTTTTATTTAATATGTCAATAGGGATGGAAATATAGGATGCCTTAGGTTGAACAAGACTTTGGCTAAATAGGCCTTGTCACTTGGGCATGTGACACAAATATAAGGTTTAACAATATAATGGGCATGCATGTAGGATTTATTTTCTGTGTGAGGCTGAATCTTGAAAATGTTTGATAAGGCTTGTAAACCTTTTAAAAGTCCATTTAAAATATAAAATTATTTAGCTAAGTTTTAAATTTTGTAAAAGCTCTTAACTTTTTATGGCTGCAAAACTGTCTCTCTCTCTCCCTCCATACAAAGGTCATATTCATAAACTACTGTAGTCCGTACGGAGCCAATAAACAAAATTTTTCTTCGGAGGCTCAGGACATTTAAAAAATGTGTTAAGGGATCTTTAATTTATAGTTTAAAAATATTTTGAACTTAAAAAAAATACTTGAAGGGTGTGTTTTGGTTTGAGGGGGCCAGGGGAGAAGATGTAGTTATTATTGGAATCTCAAAATATTTAAGAAGATAAAATAATTTTGGAAGGAACGAATTCAATATTTGATTGAGAATGAAGGGAAAATTTAGAGTATCGCACATCATTTTTCCAAAATATCCTTCCCGTTTCGTCAAACTAAACACATCCGAGGACATTTTTTAGTTGGGGGTTTTGGAGGGGAGAGGCGAGAGAAGGAGATGGTTGAAAGACAAGATACTTGTTTGATTGAAAAATGTGAAGAGGAGGAAATTTTTTATTTTCTGTCATTTTATAACTCATTGCTCCCTCTCTCCTCACCAGTAAAAGTGCGTTTTTTTTTTTGAGGGAGGAAAAATCAACGTTTTTGATGAATCTTTCCTCCCTTTTATTTAATGAACACCCCCTCCCCTCCCGTCCCCTCCCCTCAATTGAACCAAAGAGAAAGTATTGAATATAATAAGCTTTAGAAAACATTAAAAAATGTGCAAGAAACGAAGAAATACTTCAAGGGTCAAAATACTCTTTAATCCCTTTAATGCACACGAATGATAAATGTGTGTGCGTGTGGGGACGTAGATCAGAGGGAACCTTATTTTAGGGCGGTCGATGACAAACACATCACCAACAAAAGTGTCCCACTTTAGAGCGTCACTTTTGTATATTTATAGACTGCCAACTTGCCATGCATATTTTTTTTTTTTGAGTACAAGGGCAAGCACTAAGCTTGATTTAAGCAACTATTGCTTCTGACATAGGGGGGAGATTGGTATCTTCCCCAGACTCGCGCATAAGCGCATCTGCCTGCAGCTGTCTCATGCAGTAGCATGGTGGCTCCCTCAGCAAGACAAGGCTTGGTCCTGCCTCATGTGCCCTTTTGGCGATGGTGTCAGCGCAATGCAGCGCTTCTCTATGCTGATGAAACAGTTGTAGGTCCCAAGAGGCAGTGAGAAGGCCTCTGATCATGTGAATTTCGTCCTTCAAAGGGTGACTATCATTGCATTCCCACAATATCAATTGGAGTGCTTCCAGTGAATCTGTGTAGAGGTGGATCTGGTCACCCATGCATATTTTGAATGTGCTGTATGTGATAAAGCAACAAAACAGGATGTGACGTGGGGATAACATGGTAGTAGTGTTATGAAACTTGGGTAAAAAATTCACTTGTGTAAATAGCTAAAAATGGCACTACGCGTTGTCAAATACAGTATTCCCCACTAAGCAGCGCAATTCTGTGAATTACTTTTTTTCTCACTCATCAGAGACAGGTAGTAACTGTTACTTGGGTGACCAGATCACTTTCCTAATTGACCTCCAACTTCCCTAGCTAGATTTATTGTTATATCTAATTAATTATAGGCTAAAGTATACCTTTGGTCCCTTATGTTTGCATCAAGTTTCAATTTAGTCCTTTATGTTTGGAAAGTACACTTTTAGTCCTTTTTTGTTAACACCGTTAGTTTAACTTAACGGAAAATACTAACTTAAATGATTATTTTATAATGAAATTGAACCAAAAATGATAAATTTTGAAAATATAAAAATATTTACACTCAAATATTTTAACCTGAACATTTTTTCAGTATTTAATAATTATTTAAAATTGTTAAGTTAGTATTTTCCGTTAAGTTAAACTAACAGTGTTAACAAAAAAGGACTAAAAGTGTACTTTCCAAACATAAAGGACTAAATTGAAACTTGATGCAAACATAAGGGACCAAAAGTATACTTTAGCCTTAATTATAAGGCATGAACGATCAACACAAATACGCCATCTGATCTTCAGTCTCTCGGGCCATTGAAATGTTAAACTAAAAGGAGTTAACTCACTTTAACTACTTATTTTGTTAACAAATTTCTATGTTCCTTCTTACATTTTGTTTTGTTTTTTTTTTGGTTCCATATTTTCTTATATCGTATTGCACACTCATATCATGACTCATCCCTTCAATTTCATGAAGACTTGTATCTATGAGTTCAATCGAGTTAAATTTGCTGCTCCGGTTCTGGTCTTCCTATAAACATTGCACATCAGTCATAGATTTTAGTTCACATTAGCATACTCTATAGTCTATACTATGTTTTGGTGGCACAACCTTTGAAACCTTAATTTAGGTTTAAACCAAATCTTAAAATCAGAACAAACAAACATTATCAATTTCTTTTCTTTTTGACAGTAAAAAATGAAAACCATGGATATTGTTGAATCACCCAAACAAGTTTAACTTTTCTAAAACAGCTTCTTAGTGTCAAGACTAAGTTATAATAGAAAACCTAGGTTTTATCAAAATTATTTGTTTTTAACTTTTTTAGAAAAATCCAAAGTACAAACAAGCTCTTAATAGCTGTTACTGCCTTGGTTCCTAAAAATAAGATCACTTTCCTAATTTTATTAAATTAAGGATTCTAATTAAGCTAGTTATTAACACATGACATCACTAATCTACCCTAACCATATACCTTTATTCTCATCCTCTTTCTCTTACTTGTTTATTATAGATAAGGATTATAGAGGTTCATTTGGAAAAAATTTGAGAAAATTATAAAGTTGTTTATACTCCCTCCGTTCCTAAATATATGATCACTTTAGGGATGAGAGCTTGTTACTAAATATAATATCACTTTCTAACTTGACTCAAATGTTCCCCAAATCACCCCTATATTCTCTTCACCCAAAAAATAGTGGTTTGAATGTGAGAGGATATTTTTTTTTGATGAAAATAAAGCTAAACTTATCTCAAAATAGTTTCCTCCTCTATCCTCACTAATTCACCAAACTCATTAGGCACTTGACAAAATGATACAAGCCCCGTTCCCACAAACAACGCATGTTTGGATAAATGATCAGCTAGCTCGTTTCCCTCTCTTCTACACCATCGAACATGTAAGTTCCAATCACGCATAAATACGAAACAATCTCTTCTTTTTCACCCAAAAAATAGTGGTTTGAAGGTGATAGGATATTTTTAAAACTGAAACTAATCTCATATTTTTAAGAGGTGAGAGTATTTGGTAACAAATTGAAATATAAAAGTAATTTCATATTTAGGAACGGGGAGTATTACAATAAGCTAGGGCAAAATCAAAAGAAAATCATTACAATAGTGGGCCTGACAGTCACTTACCGTCAGGCTAAAACCCCAATGGAACTACTCATCACATGATTTGTAGCCCAGCCCACTAAAATCCATTCCACCATTTTCCAAAACAAACCCTTTCCCGCACTAAATAGTATATCGGCGGGAAAACTTTGAAGCCATCACCGCCGCCGGCGAGTTTAAATAATCGCCGATGCTGTGGCGTAGTGTTATTTCTCATCTCACCAGAGCTACACTATCCTCTCCTCAAATAAATATTCGATTCTCTTCGACTTCGAATCTCAACCACTTGCGAAATTCGTTTCACGGCGACGACGTCGGAGACGGTAGCGCCGTCTACCGGCACGCTCTCAAATTCCGGCGACCTTCCGTGATTCGCTGGTGCGGTCAAATCGATAACACCGTCAATTTAATTGGCTCCGTTACTCGTGATCCTCAGGTTATTAAAGGAAGGAGACGTGATTTTGGTGTTCACACTTCACTTAAAGTCAAAAGCTCAGACGGATCGTCGTTTCGGTGAGATTTTTTACTCGCTAAGTTTATGATTAGGTTATATTGATGAGTTTATTGAGCCTTAGTATGTTGTTTTGGCTGATATTTATAAAATTTGCGTTTCCTTCATTTTTGTTTGTTGTTTCAAATTTCTAGCTAAAAGTTTTACTACTGCAATTTAAAACATGAGAAATTCTTAGCGTGAAATCAGTGCAACGCGTAATTTGAGTTTTGACTTATAACATGTAGACACATACTTATAGTTTATAGTCTGAGCTAGAACTTTTAATTTGACGTGACACCTGAGAATAGAAACTAACCTATAAGAAAATTTAAATCTTATGTTTTTAAGGTTTTTTAATTTATAATGTAAATAAAATTGTTTTCCAAAGTTAGAGTGTCACGTTAGAGCGTATGTGTCTACTTGTGATTGTTCAAGACCATAAATGACGTGGTGGACTAGGATCAGACAAGGATTTCTCCACAGATGTTATGAGCAGAAATGGAGAAGTCATGTTTTGATGAATGGTTTGTAATGTAACATTTGTTTTCTTCTATGTGAGCAGTGTTCTTCTGATGATGTGGCGTGATGTGGCGGAAATGGCTTCTAAACATTTAAGACGAAATGATTTTATTTTTGCTTCTGGTAATTTAGTGTCCAATGAAAAAGAAGATGGCAGTGGGAAAATTCGGGTGTTGTATAAGGTCAGTATTCTTTTTTGGTATATATTGTTCATGCCTAATTGATCTATAATTTATTATTTTTTGTCCGACTGTTCACTTTTGACCTATTTTATTTTCTCTATATTACTATTGTATGTGCTATCTGTGCTATTTTATCGTAGGATGTAAAATTATTTTACCAGCTCATTTTTACTTATGAAGGTAATGGTGAATGAGTTAAATTTTGTTGCTGAAAGGCCATGTTCTCAAGGGCACGAGGTAATAGAATCTACTGAAGGTATATTTCTCTCTGACTCACTCATTTACTTACACATAGAGAGGACAGTTAAGTTTTACTTATACTTTTTGTATGCAAATGCTGCGAATTTTGGCTATAATAATATGAACCTTGGGGCTATATTTTCGATAGGCTTCACGAGAGCTAGTTGAGGTAACAATTGACATGGTGTACTGACTTATATTCCATTCTTGATGAAGTTGGGTTAATTGAATTGGGATCTTAATAATCATTGGCTTCCTATCACAATGACTTGGGCCCCTACTATCTTTTATGTTTGTCATGTTGACATGTTCTTCTCGGACCTGGCAGATAAAAGAACTCGTGTCCAAGATTATGAAAACCAGCTTCACTTGTGGCAAGTGTTTTTTGCCAATCCTCATGAGTGGTGGGATAACAGGAAGCGCAAGTCAAATTCACATTCACCTGATTTTAAACACAAGGATACTGGTGAAGCTCTTTGGCTGAGGCAAGATGATCCTCCATGGGTGAAAAGACAACTTCAAAAACTTGATTCCAAAGTGGCGGGACAAATTATAGCTCCTTGTTCTAGACTCACCACTTGGGTTTACGATGAATAGTGTAGCAAAAAAGTAGTAGAATGAAAATATACAATCATGATCTTGGGGCCTGATGCTCATGGCTTTGTGCTTATTGCTCCAATAAAGTCGTCAAATGATTGTTTTCTCCCCATAATTATTTTATTATTACTATAGCAGGAAATGGTGAAGCTTACATGACAGAATTCTGTATATACATATAAAGCATATGCAAATCATAGGAGTCGGTGTAAGATATTGTTGTAGAACTAGCGTTTTCCCCCGCGCTTTGCGCGGATGCAATGCGATTGCTATAACAATTTACAATGAGTGTGATAGACTGACTTTTCTTAGAACTAAACCAGTTTATTTTGAATAAGCCAACTTATTTTGGGTGTGTGACTTTTTTCTGTTTGAGTGGACTTATTTTTCACCCAACTTATTTTAATTAAGTTATTCATAAGCCACTTTGGCCAGCTTATTTCAGAAAAAATCAGCTTATTTTTCTACATAACTTAATAATAAGTCAGCTTAAAAATAAGCTCATTTTAAATAAAAAGTCATCCAAACATGTTTTTAAGTCAAATGGAAAGATACGCCACCTTTCTCAAATTAAAGTTCATCCAAACATAAAAATAAAAGGGTTAAAGATCATTTTAGCCAACAAACTATTTCCAAAGTATCAATTTGGCCAAAGAACAATAAACGGTCTCATTTTGGCCAATGAACAAAAATAATGGTCCACTTTGACCAATAGACTACTGGAAAATATTAAACTACCCTTTCTAAAATAAAAAAACATTAACTAAATTTTCAGAGGGGCCCACAGTACACTCTCTCATCCTCTCCATCTACTCTTCACCCTCTCTCTTCCCTTGGCCGCCATCACTCAGTCCACCTCCACCCGTCCTCTCCATTTACTCTTCCCAAACACTCTCCCTCGATAGCATCCCATCAATATCATTCATTCCAGATTCATACACGTCAACCAAATAACCACATACATCTGGAAAGCGAAACATAAAGAAATTTGAGAAGCCACAAAACAAAGAAAATTGTTTAAATACAAGTAAATCTACTCAACAATATTTTATCCACTAAACCAATATCAGTGGCACCACCATGCAAAACATTAGCAACGGTGACCAGATCAAAGCAGCGGTCCGCAAAGGCTCCTCCAAAATAGTCGAAGTGTTCCACACATCAGAAATAATTGTGACCAACCTAAACTTATAGTACAAATTCCTTCTTTTTTAGGCAAGATCGACACAAATGCTGAAGTTAGAAATCCTATATACCCCAACAGATGTCTAAAGTGGTGCATAACAACAACCATTTCATCAAGAATAAAAATTATACGAGTCTTCTGAAGTCCAAAACACGAAAAAAGATCAGTATAAAATAACAAATAAACATAAAGAAATGTGTATAGGCATGACGAACAAAAACCAGCAAACCTGCACTCTCATCAATTACAACAACATGAAGAGCCCCTTGCTCAAGCATAGGGCGGTCTAGACCGAATGGATATAGAACATGCTCCACTGTTATGATCCTATCCACCGTCACAATCACATAGTTCTCAAACAGACCCCGGCTCAACTTAGAAAGAGGAACAACGCGCTTTGAAGTAGACATTTTCAATGCACGAAACAGCAAAACAACAAAATTTTAGAAAGGTTCCATCCAGAATACAAAGCACAACAAAAGACAAAATAGAAAGAGCCAGTGGACACAGAAAGAAAAAGAAATGGCATTGAAGGCGCGTCAGGTCAAAGAAACATCTTATAGAGCTATACAATGGAAAGAATACTAGACCACCTATGCGACACGTAGGCAGAGCTTTGCGTGCAAGAATACCCAAAACGAACTCATATACCCAACTCTTAAAATAAATCATCGTATAGATTAACGTGAATAGAAAATAAAATAAACCTCACACCTAAACCAGATTACACATACGGCTACAAGCAAGCCGACACTATTCAAATCGGCTCAATGAACAGTAGCAATGAGACAGAAAACGAACATGCACCGGCTCAGTGAACAGTACCTAAGAATTGATTTATAAGATATATAGATCCTCAAATACAAATTGATGTCCAAGGTAGTTGTCTTTTCCCCCTTTTCATTAGGAGGATTTGAAATTCCATTTTTCTTATTTATGTCTCATCTCTTCTTTATCAGTTGTAGTTTAATGTCTCGCCATGATTGCCTTTCTAAATGCAGCTTTAACATATGCCAAAGTAGGTATCGTTGGCTTTTTTTAAAGCATCATCAGAGTGCCTTGGAACAAAATATACGATCAATTCTCAACGCCAAAATCGAGCGCATTGTTTGATTGAGCTAAGCACGTACACTGCTATTAAAGTGGCAGCATATTACAACGCCCACGTGCACAGACTCTCATCTAGAAGCACAAAAAGTGAATCCTTAAAGAAATCTGGTGGGCATAAATTCATTTATCCTTAGAGGAAGACTGTAAAACTCGTCATTTCTAACATCTCCCTTCCTCTTTTGGAAGGGCACCCACCATGGTACTCCTCTGTCGTTAGCTGTATGTTTTGCCTCCAGTGTGTTGTCAATTAGTGTTCCAACAATTATTGCCACAGCAGGAGATGACGAGAATATGGCGTTCAAAATGTCATTGAACTGGTGTGGTGTCACACAAAATCAAACACATCAGATATATGTCAATGAGGTGCCTAAATATTAATAACTTGGGACGAAGAGGTCGCTTACCCATCCACCAGGTGTTTTGACTGGACCATGACCATCTGGTGCTGTGTTGATGACAAAATATTGGGGTATGGAAATCCCAAGAAACAAGGTTAGCCCCAAAACATAGAGATTCCTCATTGAGTTGGTATTCACAAATTGTGTGAATGAGATCCCAACAGCAGCTACCAGAAGAAGCCAAACATAGAAAATTTAATTTCATGCAGACATGAGACAACTTTTAGTCTGTATTGTAAAACCGTGGATAAATAATATCAACATTTCTCACCTACAATGCCATACAAAACGCAGTAAATCGCAGCAAATATTGGCAAGGGAATTGATGCGAAAAAAGCTCCAAATTTCCCTGAACGTTAGTGTACATGGTAAGTAAATTACACAGAGTAACATGTATGACTGAATGGAAATCCCCCTCAACTAATTTAAGGTTTGCTAGCTTACCAAAAATAGAGAAGAATAACATGAAACCACATGAAATCTGTACTACCCTTCTGCTTCCGATATGAGTTAGTCCAAGTAGGCCAACATTCTCTCTGCAATAATAGTTAGATGAATGAGTATAGTACAGAGAAGGACAGTAGTAAAAGGAAGCTGTGATATAATTATGGGGACATTTGTTTCTTACACAGACGCAGTATTACCAACAAGAGAACCGAAAATTCCCTCGAGAAACATGCCAATACCCTGTATATATAAATATTTAGAAGGTTGGAACCAAAAGGGTCTGAATTATTAATATTCTAAAAGCATGCGAATAATGCATCACCTGCAGCCCAAGACTTCGGCTAAGCACATGTGCAGGAGGGGGCGTTGCACCTGAAATCCTGGCTGCAGCAAAGAAAGTGCCAGTTGACTGCATCAAAGTATTCAGAATTTCATCAGCAAAGCTAACTCTTCACTATATTTATAATGAAGAATTGTAAATATGAGAATGACACAGAAAACCACAGCTATAAGGAAGAATTTTAAGACCTCTGCAGATGTGACAAGTGCAGCCCCCATCATCCCAAAGACATGGCTTGCTCTGAATATTGGGGTACCCCACTGAAACGGATAAGGAATTCTGATCCTGCAATAATAACAGCTTATAAGGAGTCATTCAAAATCCGACTATTTGGTATAGTTGCTTGTGTGTATATATGAATATACCAAGGAGCAGGAGAAATGAGGTATGAGCGATCTGTTCGGCAACTTTCTTGTGTACGTACTTTAGCAGTAGAGTAAGCACCAGACACAGTGAGTACAGCAGCAAAAGCCCACATAATGCCAATGCAGAGTAGTAAAGCAAACCTCTCAAGTACATGATTTGTGGTAACATGAATGCGCTTCAAATACTATGGCATTGGAATAAATTTGATGTCACATAAAAAGTAGAGGATGAAAAAACTCTTAATATATATCACAACCTCCTTTCTAATTATAAGATCATTCCCTAATTTAATTAGATTAAGATTATTAGTTAAAGTAGTTATTAACACATGATATTACCGATACACCCTAACTATATTACCTTTATCCCACTTTCCTGCTCTTGCTTGTTTATTATAAATAAACATTATTATGGTCAACTTGGGAAAAAAAATTAGAAAGTGCTTTATATTTAGGAACAAATCGAAATTTGCAAGTGATCTTATATTTTGGAATGGGGAAGTATTTCAATTTCAGATTTAAACGAAAAAGTAAAAACCTGTTGTGTTATGACCAGTAGAATAAGCATTGGGAGTCCAATCTCCATGCAATTGGCAAGCTGTATGCAGAACAAGACAATTTATAACTAACGAGATGCATTACATTCAGTCTTTAAGTGAATTAGTGTTATTTACCATTGGGAAGCCACTCATGAACAGACCAAGACCCACAACACAAACCACTGGTACAATGGTTAACGGACTGAAGTACCTGAATGAAATAAATAAAGAAATTAAAAGACTGAAGATGCTAATGTTGATGCGGCTTAAGATATGTGGACCATGGATTATATATTAAATGAATCACCTTGTTAAATTACCCCATGTTGTACTATAGCCAAGGAAGATGTTGATGAAAGAAGAAACAATGAGGGACCCTTGGACTGTTCTAATTGTGTAGATAAACCTCTGTGTACAAAAAACAACATCAAAACGTTCTACAATTTCTTATACTCGAGTTTCAACTTATAAAAGAAGATATCTAATTCAAAACTCAAAGTAAACTAAACAAACCTCGTGTTCAGTTTCAAATACACGGTCAGTGTAATTATTTATGATAGTCATGACGGGGAGTGTAAAGGCAAGAGATCCACGCATTACCGTGGGAAGCCTTGAACCGATCAAGGTTTGAAGCAGAGTGTTCAATCCAGACATAAACAATAAGGTTTGAATCACACGTGCTTTGTCACCCTGCTCAACAACATTCAACACTTATTGTCAGATCCATGAATTTTCAGATGAGTCTTATGTATAGTAGCTTAGTATATCACAAAAGTGAACTTACGTGATTTCCACCCATTTGAGGTACGAGGTTGGTTGCTATCAGTACAGTTGTTCCAAGCATCACCATGTAGTGTTGGAAAGCAAGCAAAACCGCCTCAGCTGTAAATTATTCTATTAGTCACTGAAGACAAGGGATGATGTATAGTGATAAATTGTAGGCTTTGAAATTAGTTTACATGATTTAATATACACAATGGATCATATCGACATCATTGCTAGGTGTTCAGATCACATACACATTTATAATTCTAATAACATGAAAAAAATGTAACTTCTTTTCTAGAATAAAAGGGGCATCAAAAAGCCGTTTGCAACTAACTTGCCATGTTTAAGAGAAAGTAAAGGAGTAATAGAGATCATTAGGGAACTAAAACATTTCATTACTCGTGTGATAAGTACAGTCACAAGTTCTAATATATATGAAAATGGGAACACAGAAAAAGTCACAAGTTCAACAAAAGTGCCATTTTTTGCAGCTTTCATGTGCAAATATAAAATATTTATGAAACAGGTGGCTAAGAAATAATGGAAGGAAAATATACTAACGCCATGAAGGATTTGATTGAATGCAGTAGTCAAGCTGTTGGAGTTGTTCAACCGGTACCCAAGTGGGTCCCCTTGAGAGAGCAAGATTAGGGGCGGCGGTCCCGGCGGAGGTGCTTGTACCGGCGGCGGCTGGTGGTTCTCTGTCTCCCCCATTTTCTATCTTATTCCTACACTTATCCTTGTTCTTCACTTCTTAGTTTAAATCTTGTTTTCACAACTTGTTGCCTATGGTGGAACTAAGAGGTTCTTCTGATTCTTGTTTATTTTCAAGGTGTCAGAAGGAGTATTAAAAAAGCAGAATGGGTGGAACCTATATAAGAGAAGGTAATAAATAAATGAATCAATCAATCAAAAGTAAGTCATGTTATATTGATCCAGTTACTACATTGAATTCAATTAATATATAATGCATGTTATTGTAGCCATGATGGGGTGAGAGAGTTACTACTCCTTTACGTGTAATACAAAAAATGAGGGAAAGAAAGATGCAAAATGTGAGATATGGTTATGGGAGTGCATAGTTGTGAGGATGGGCTACAATGTTCGAGGTGGTCAAAGTTGTTCACAAGGACATGTACATGCTTTCTATTAATGACAATGATGCCATTTTGTTTATCATCTTCTTCAGTGCCCAAATTGCCATACTGACTAAACTCCCTCGCCCATATAACACTATTCTGAGACTTACATTCATTGGTTGTCCATTTTTCATTTTTGGTATATCTATGACTATCTTCTCTGTCCTCTCTGACATGTATATTTCCTGAATAGCTTAGCTTGAACTCATCACTGACTATACAGATAGCTTTTAGAAGGAAGGGCAGTTTAATAGAGTGAGATCAAGTTAATTGGCCAACGTAAGGAAAGGAGTACAGTTGGTTTAAAATCTCGCGCCACCATGTGAAGACCACGTGATCATTGGAGCCTGCAGAAAACCCGTTCTGTCTAGTACTCCATTAATTGGTTACAATTTATTTATTTATTTTCTGTTAAAGTTTGTCCAATATTTTATAACTGTAAAACCTTTTATTTTGCCAAAAAAAATTATATTGTTGACTCAAATTAAAACATCTTGCAAATGCTGACAGCAAAACCATAACAAAGTTGAGGGAAGAGGATGGGAGGGGGAATGTAGAGAATGAGCACATAGCAAAGTTGATGAACTTAAACCACATCTCTAAAACTTAAAAAGGATTGTTACCGAAGTTGATGAAAATTATAGGGACAAGAAATGGTATGAACCCATGAGAGCCATAACACGGGCGATAGTTAACATGAATTACAAATTATTACAACTTACTTGCTTTGGCAGTATAAAAACTAATTATTTAATTTGATTAGATTAATATTTTTAATTAAGGTAGTTTAAATCACATGATATTGTCAATAGATTCTCGTCTTCTACCTTTATTCGCATTTCCTCTTATTTATTTATTACTATTGATGAAGGAGATCAATAAGAATGATTTGGGGAAAACTATACTAAATTAGATAGAGTTCTTATATTTAGATCAAACTCACCTCATTAAATAGGTTTTATATTTAGGAATAGAAGAGTTGATAAAATAATGAGGAACTGTTGTAATGCTAGCACATTGCACATTGCACAGTATAGTAACAAGAAGATGCCATTGCTGTCGGTGGTGCTATGGGGCACCGACCATAACTGAAGAAAGTCAACCTTTGTTGGTAATGTTTATTAATTTCCCGATTCAAGTTCAACCTGCCCAACAATATCTTCACAGCTTCAACCCCTTGCTAATGCGGCCACTTCAAAAATCATGTTAAACCATGAACCTGCACGTGCCTTTGAATATATCTATGCAACGATCCCTATCCACGGAATTCACACATGACTATAAAGTTTTCCATTATAGTACTCGATCAGCTTCGGTTCTAAATATATATGAAATCGCTTTTAACTATTTTTTAGTTAAGGAAATTGATTAAACCACTTAATTTTAACACATGTTATATATATTTAGGATATATGTTAGATCATAAGTATAATGCATTAGTTTTGAAGAAAAAAGATAAATATAAATAATTTAAAATGATTGATTTTACATCCCTAATTCCTAAAAGAATTCAAATTAATCTTATGGAATGAGGGTGTTTTATTGATCTTCTCTTTCTATAATATAATAAAACTCACCAGTTATATATTAATGACATTTTAGATACACTGACTAACTAGCATTATAGAGTTAAATATAGCAAATAACTTTCTTCATATGATAAGTGTACTCTCTCTTATCCTAGTATAAAATTAAGTTGGTTTGTTTTGTGGAGGACTAATTAAAAAAAAGCATATATTCCACCTAATTACTGGTAGCAACAACATACGAACAATGTATTCTGGTAGTACTATTTACTACCAGAACAATGAAGAGAAATAGGTCACTTAAATTACTGGTAGCAAAAACATGTAATAACATTACATAGGATAACTGAAATAGATGATATTAGTATATCACCATGTCAGACTGATTCAGTCAACAAGAGGATGAAGCACCTTTCCAACAAACATTAGCGTTCCAGTCATATCTTCTCTAACGATAAAGAGAAATGGGTGGTCTGCCACAAAATTTATCTTGGATGATAACCGAGAAGACCCGAATTTTATAACAGCAGCACTAGCAGCAGCAGCTTCAGTTCCTTCTTCATCCACTTCAATGAATGCCTTATGGAATATCTTGGAAACGTACAGATTTTTACCATCCAAAGAATCCACTATTTCAGTCAATCCTCCCGGAAAGAAGGGCAAAGTTAGCCCCAGTTCCTTAAGCACTTTGGATATTTCAACCCTATAAGAAATCTTAAATTTTGGAATTCTAAAGTCACCTACTTCCACTTTGGTTTGAGGAAGATGGCGATCCAAGAAGCCGGATTGTGAACCCACCATCTCAACCAAAGGTGGCAGCCCATCATCTGCATCTGGAAGAAGGAAATACATGGTGAATTGGCGTTTATCTTCACCTTGCTTATAAGGAAGACCAAGGACTTTGAATCCATCACATGCTCTGATAAACTGTTTTTTCTTGCTTGTCATGAAGGGAGCTACCACTTCCAAGGTGAAAATCATATTCTTTGGTTGCTGATGCATCAAATTTCTCATTCCATTCTCCTTTAAAGTATAATGCGTTGGCCAAAACGAGCTTGGTTAAGCTATCAAGAGACCCTGCAGGAAGAAGCTCTTTAATAAGGCCACTCGTCTCCTTTTCTGCCCATGAATTGATTTCTTGGGTCACTTGAACAGCCTATATAAATCACAGCCATCATCTCATCAGTTACTCAATATTTTTAACACAGGGCAAGTTGCTGTTATTAGCTATTTGTTTTAAAATATTAAAAAACATGGCAAGTTGTTGCTCTTGGTTATTAGCTAATTGTTTTAAACTTTTTAGAAGAGGGTAACAACTAGACACATAAGTGAAATAGGTTTATATGCCATGCTGCAGAAGCACTAGTTACACACTACAGAAGTTGCCTTTTAACAATTTGCTAGAAAATTTGAGATTAGTTTATAAGTGCACAAGAGTCACATGACAAGGAATAAAGCAATCATAAGACACATCATCCACCACCAATTTGACTTAATCACAGCATTAACAAGAATATGATTATGCTACATGCAAAGTAGATGAAAAAAAAAGCTATTCTACATTATACCCCAAATTCTTTACTTTATGATGACGGGATAATGTAATTAGTTCAAGGGGGAAATTAATATGGAGAAAGATTGTAAGGCAAACAAGGGTCTCTGATGATGTTCTTTGAGTAAGACAATGGGCACAAGCCACAAGCTACAAGACGATTCTTAAACGTATAGCTATTTCATGCATATTCCATAATGATATGTCTACCCCGAACACTATGGTTGGTTTAATCTAATGGGTAAGTGGTATCACTTGGTGTTTCAAATCACACAACCCACTTTCATTTACACTTTACAGTAACATGCATCAACAATCTAATTCTTCTTTCCTTGTTTGCCAAACCTTTTCAAAAAAGAAATAAGAAATAGCCCAATTGTAGCCAATTAAAATAAATAAAGCTAAACTAAGAAAATGCTAACAAACTAAGCAAAATCACATTATTGATTCACAATATACAAGAAAGACAAGATTGCACCTTGGTTTTGAAGTCCACTTGAGATAAAGCAGCTTTATAGACAGAGTCAACAATCTGTTTGAAAGAAGGCTTGAAGGAAAGAGATTGATCAAGCCAGACACCATTAACAAAACTCAATTGGGGGCCACCATTGAGACTACCGTCAGCAAAGACAACAGTAACAAACTGAGAGGCCAAGAAGTTGAGCTGATCGGTGGAGTTAGACTTGAGGAACGAGAGAAGTTGATCGCGTGTGGATCCCTTGGAGCCAGCAGCAATGAGGCTAAGCACCACATGGATGGACAATGGTGAAAGCACTAAGTTATCCTTCTCACCCCCCTTCAACAATAGATGCTTAGCAAAGCTCAATGAGACATCTGTTTGATTGCTGATTGCTTCCCGCAAGTCCATTTTGCTATAGCAGATTGCAATTCAAACAATGCTTCGGAAATTGCCAATTTTCTCCTCTATAATTTCAAACTTCCAAGGTTCCTTGAGAAGAAAACTTTTCAATTTACTTCAAATTGAGCATAGTTGTTTAAAACGTTATTTTAATTAAATACCTAAAATGCTATAATGACACAATTATAATAATACTTCTCTGGTCCTACATACATGGCAGTTTTATCTAGGGGAGAAAGTTTTACATTCTTATTGTTTGTTTCCATTTCGGCTGTGTGTGTAGATTTTGTCTATGGGCTGTACATTCCTGTTTCAGGAATGAAATGCTCAAAGTGGTTTTTGAAGGGGCTAAGCATTAAGAACAACGTGGTAAAGAATAAAACATGACCGATAAAACAATTTCACTTGGATCATTAACATTCAGTAACAGTACATGGAAAGTCAAAGATATATAAGGGCCCGTTTGGTTGGACGGAAAGTGTGTAATGGAAATGGAAATGGAATTGAGTGTAAGGGGGTAAAGATGGAAAGTAGAGGTAAATTAGGTAATGATGAGATGTAAAAGTTTGTGGGCACAGGAAAAATATGAGATGAATTGAGAAAACTTGTGGGATCCAGGATATATGTAAATTACAATTTTGAATTCCTTTTTCCATTTCCATTTGACAATTGATGTCAAACAAACATACCCTAAACTAGCTACGAAGCATGATCCATCGATGCAAGAAATACGTAATGTTTGAAGCAAAGGGAAAGGCAGTAAAAGGAGTAAACAAAATGAAGTGAAGATTAATTAGATAATGAATCGAGAAGAAGTGAAGAGCTTACAGTCTAATCGTACCAAATAGCAATTGGGTGCTTTCCTATCGTCAACCAAAATGACACAGAAGACGTCGGTGATGGAAATGAGGATATCTAACGTCTAACGATGGCGACGATATGACTATGATATGACTATGAGCAATGCAAAAAGGTCCCCACCTGGCGACACGACACTGTCGACACGTCGATTATTTATACCTTTCGGTCTTATAATAGTAGTTTTTTACCATTTTGCCCCCGTCCATAGCACTATTATTTTTTCTTTTTTTTTTATCAGAGTACTATACTATTACTTTTTCTAGATTAAAGTATACTCCTTCAGTCCTAAATATAAGACCTAGTTGACTTTTTTACAAAATCCTAAAAAAGTAAAATAAGTTAATTATAAATTGATTTACTTAATTTTTTCCATTAAACTAGTTTATTTTACCTATAAACTAATGGATAATCTAATAATATACTCCCTCCGGTCCTAAATATAGGACCTAGTTGAATTTTTTTAAAAATCCTAAAAAAGCAAAATAAGTTAATTATAAATTGATTTACCTAATTTTTCTCTTACACTAGTTTATTTTACCTATAAGCTAATGGATAATCTAAAAAGATATCGAATATGTCATGATTTAATAACATATTTTGCAACCTTAATCTCTCCAAAAAAAAGTCAATTAGGTCTTATATTTAGGACCGGAGGTAGTATCAAATATGTCATAATTTAATAACCTATTTTGCAACTTAAATCTCTCCAAAAAAGTCAACTAGGTCTTATATTTAGGACAGGAGGTAGTAATGTCTATGCTTTATGTTTACAATAAATTTTAATTCAGTAATTTGGCAAAAAAAAATAATTCAGTCATTTGTATCTGGAAGGTAATCTTTCAATTATTTTTTTGTTAACATCGTTAGTTACACATGACTGGGAATGATGACTCGACAAATCTAAATGATTTATTATCTGGTTCTTATTTGTGGTGGCACCTATGTTCGTTTGGAGTTTGGACAATGAGAGAGCACAATATGAGAGTGTATGCTAGTTTCCAAAATATAAAAATAATCACACTAAATTTTTTTAATTTAAATATTTTTTATAACATTTAATGATATATTCACTAACTAAATTTTTTTGGGCAACATTTTTCATTAAGTGGAGTTCATTAGTGTTAATAAAAAATGATAAAATGTGTACTTTTCCAAGCATAATATGATTAAATTAAAGCTTAATGCAATCAAGGATGAATAATATACTGTAGTCTTTATTCTAAACTAAATTTAAGTTTTTGTTGTTTTTTAGAACTTCCTAATCTAAGTAATATTTATTTATCTGAACTTTTTCTACAAATTAATTTATTTGATTCATAAACTAATACATATCTCATGATATATCATGATATATATGTGTGTGATTAAAATATGTTTATCTCTTTTCACTCGCCCTTTTTATGCAGAGAAATTGTTCTGATATAAAAACTTAGAAAGTTGTGTTTTAATATAAAAACCACGATTCCTTCATTTAGGGGTGTCCAAACCCGGGTGCGGGAACGGGAATAGGCTTTCCCGTTCCCTTTCCCGGAAGGGGGCCGGGAAAGGCTTCCCTTTCCCGTTCCCGCATATTTCCCGCATGTGCGGGAAATATGCGGGAACGGGAATGAAAACGGGATTTCCCGTTCCCGCATATTATGAAGTTGGGAACAAACATATGAGACATAAAAATGAAATATACACATACTGATATACACAAACATTTTATTACCATTAAAACAAAACTAACCCACAAAAATTACAAAACAAGATTACTAAGATTACAAGATTACAAATCATTCTCACATTTAATATGATTAAAATTTGGGAAAGATTTCTCATACATTATTTACAAATTTTTCTCATACTATAGTATTGTCATACATTTACAAGATTACAAATCATTCTCATATTTGTCTCTTTCACTTCCTTTATATCCTGTAACTTTTCTTCCCCTTACCCTACTAATATTTTCCAACATCATCATATTTTCCCTTATACACTTACTGACATACACACACACGGCACACCTTTTATTTCCATTAAAGCAAAACTAACACATAAGGATTATAAAACAAGATTACAAATCTTTTCCATCATGCACACGAGAACGAAACAGATTTTAGAAAACCCAACATGCAATTAGTTCCTTTAAATTGGTTAAATGAAAATAAATTTTAGAAAAGAACACAACAAAAAAAGTTTTAGAAGCAATTAGAATCCAACATGCAATATTTATAATTGGGACTAAACAGTAAACACCCTTATTTTTTATTTAAAAATTTTAAAAAAGAGGCAATATTAAAATCCGTGACGGGAACGGGATTCCCGGGGCCTATCCCGGATCCCGTCCCGTTCCCGGCCCCCCGGGAAATTTCCCGCCTTTGTCCGGGACGGGAAATTCCCGGCCCCGTTAGCCTGGGAACGGGACGGGACCCCCAGGAACGGGATATGATGGACACCCCTACCTTCATTATATATTTTGGGAAGATTTTCATATGAATTTGAATAGAAAGGGTCAAACAGGTCTAGATTGTTTATATTTCTTCAACACCATTTCTATTTTATTCTATTAAAATATTTTGATAGGTACATTATCCAAAATCATTAATCTAAAACTAACAGTTGAGATAATATTATAAACTTCACCAGTTATACCCACCACATTTCTTACTCCAAATCAGTAATATGATTTGATTTATAATTTGGTTGTTCCATGAAAATTTAGATGTACTAATTTCAATTAATCAACGTGAACAGTTTTCAAATGGAGTTTTTCAATTAAATCATGCCAACCAATACCGCAGGATCACACTTTTTTCATATTTAATAAACGTATTTGTTAGCTCGCAGATCACGCTTTTTTTCATATTTAATAAATGTATTTGTTAGTTTTCTATCTTATAAACTAACAAATGTTTATAACAAAAACTGTGCACCAAGCAACCAAACAAGATTCATCACAAACTTCTACTTTCCTTGGCAAATTTTCCTCAAATACATAAATGCATCCATTTCAACTTAGTCCTATTCACTACCAGAACGACGAAGAGAAACAGGTAAACTAAATTAGTGGTAGGTGGTAGCAACAACAATATAATAACATTACATAGGATAAGTGGAACAGATAATATTAGTATATCACCAAGGCAGACCGATTCAGCCAACAAGAGGATGAAGCACCTTTCCAACAAACAGCAGCGTTCCAGTCATATCTTCTCTGACAATAAAGAGGAATGGGTGGTCTGCTACAAAATCCATCTTAGATGGCAAACTCCTCAGTAATATAACAGCAGCACTAGCAGCAGCAGCTTCAGTTCCTTCTTCATTCACTTCAATGAATGCCTTATGGAATATGTTGGAAACGTATAGATTTTGACCAGCCAAAGAGTCCACTATTTCCGTCAATTCTCCCCCAGAGAAGGGCAAAGTTAGCCCCAGTTCCTTAAGCACATTGGATACTTCAACCCCATAAGAAATCTTAAATTTTGGAATTCTAAAGTCACCTACTTCCACTTTGGTTTGAGGAAGATGGCGATCCAAGAACCCGGATTGTGAACCCACCATCTCAACCAAAGGTGGCAGTCCATCATTTGCATCTGGAAGAAGGAAATACATGGTGAATTGGCGTTTATCTTCACCTTGCTTATAAGGAAGACCAAGGACTTTGAATCCATCACATGCTCTGATAAACTGTTTTTTCTTGCTTGTCATGAAGGGAGCCTTCACTGAGCTACCACTTCCAAGGTGAAAATCATATTCTTTGGTTGCTGATGCATCAAATTTCTCATTCCATTCTCCTTTAAAGTATAATGCATTGGCAAAAACGAGCCTGGCTGAGCTGTCAAGAGACCCTGCCGGAAGAACCTCTTTAATAAGGCCACTCGTCTCCTTTTCTGCCCATGAATTAATTTCTTGGGTAACTTGAACAGCCTATATAAATCACAACAATCATCTTATCAGTTACTCTATCTTTACACATGGAAAGTTGCTGTTATTTTCTAACTATTTTAAAATATTAAGAAACAAAGCAAGTTGTTGTTCTTGGTTCTTTAAGTTTCCTTACTTATATTAGATAATTACCAATTACCAATACTATGCATCAAAAACATAAAACACACTCTAGTGCAGGGTAACAACTAGACAGGAAAGTGAAGTAGGTTTATATGCCATTCTGCAGAAGCATTAGTTACACACTAAAGGATTAAGTTGCCTTTTAATAATTTGCAAGAAATTTGAGATTAGTTATAACTGCACATGATTAGTTACCCACTATCATTTAGTCTTTACAGTAACATGCATCAATACTAATCCTTCTTTCCCGGGTAACCCAACCTTTTCAAGAAAGAAAATAAATCACCCAATTGCAGCCAATTTAAAAAAAATTAAAGCTAAAATAAGAAAATGCTGGCAAAATAAACAAAATTATATTATTGATTAATAATATACAAGAAAGAGAGGATTGCACCTTGGTTTTGAAGTCCACTTGAGATAAAGCAGCTTTATAGTCAGAGTCAACAATCTGTTTGAAAGAAGGCTTGAGGGAAAGAGATTGATCAAGCCAAACACCATTAGCAAAACTAAGTTGGGGGCCACCGCTTAGACTACCATCAGCAAAGACAACAGCAACAAACTGAGAGGCCAAGGAGTTGAGCTGATCGGTGGAGTTAGACTTGAGGAACGAGAGAAGTTGATCGCGTGTGGATCCCTTGGAGCCAGCCGCAATGAGGCTAAGCACCACATGGATGGACAATGGTGAAAACACCAAGTTATCATTCTCACCCCCCTTCAACAATAGATGCTTAGCAAAGCTCAATGAGACATCTGTTTGATTACTGATTGCTTCACGCAAGTCCATTTTCCTCTATCGGATCGCAATCCACACAATGTTTCCGAAATTGCCAATTAACCTTCCTTGAGAAGAAAATGTTTCAGTAAACTTCAATTTAAGCATAGTTGTTCAAAACGTTATTTTGGTTAGAATATTCATTACCTAACATGCTATAATGACACAAATATAACAATAGTAAACAAGATGAAAGACATGTATGCCACTCCATACATTACAGTTTCTCTAAAAAGGGTCAACCCAATGCAACTTAGTGGGGTTGTTAAGGAAGGGAACATGCTAAGTAGTCTTATTTCTTCTTTCTTTTTTATGTAAAGAAGCTGATTCGAACCGACACATGTTACATTATTATTTGTTTCCATTTTGGCCATGTGTGTAAATTTTGTCCATGTGCTACTGCTATACATTCCAGTTTAGGAATAGAATGCTCAAAGTGGGGTTTGAAGGGGCTAAGCTTTAGGAACAACGAGGTAAAGAAGGAAACACGATCAATTAAACAATTTCATCTAGATCATTAACAATCTTCACTCATGATTAATTTTCAGTAACAGTACATGGAAAGTTTGAGATATATAAATAAACAATCACTAAAAACATCATCACAGACTGCAGCTAATAATTATTACACCTAATATACAGTAACTGCTCTAAACAAGCTATGAAAAATATAATATTTGAAGCAAAGGGAAAGGCAGTAATTAAGTGGAATAAACAAAATGAAGTGAAGATTAAATAGGTGAATCGAAAAGAAGTGAAAAGTACAGTCTAATCATACCAAATAGCAATTGAGTGCTTCCCTATCGTCCACCAAGATCACTGAAGACGCCGGCGATGAGAACGAGGAATCTAACGACGGTGACGATATTTTTTTTATCAGCAACGGTGACGATATGATAAGAGTATAAGACTATGAGCAATTGCAAAAACGTTTCCACGTGGCGACATTACACAACAATTGTTTATTGACTTTGTTCGCTCAGGTGTTATAATTTGTTTCACCATTTTGCCCTCCGTCCCTAACATTTTTCCTACCTTAATTTCAGGCCTAGTTTTTAAATTGAATAAACTTCAAAGACCAAAACCTCCCCTTTCATGTCTGAATATGTAACATGTTCCAAAAGAAAATAGACTACTAATTTATTAGAGCTACCATATGGACTAATCAAATTGTCTTTCTTTTAGAGCCACTATATAATAATCTCAAAATTTCCCATAGGGATCAAATCACCACTTTTTTATTCAACGTAACTGATCGATTTCCCATAATAAACATTTTCTTTTCGTTCTCACTTCTCATCAATTATGACGTGACATGATGAACAAGCAATTAAGTTGTGGTGAAGATGTAGGTCCCTTGTATTGCTCTGCTTAGCCACAGTCAGACAAGCCATTGAGTTCTATCAAATAATTATTATATATTGCTAATTAGATGCGAGTGTAGATTATACCCCTCAAATCCTAAATATAATATCACTTTTAAGATTTAATTTGTTCCTAATTATAAGGTCGATTTCTTCTCTCTATCATGCATATATTTATCCACATTTTCCCAAACTTACTAACCCCATTATATACCTTTTACAAACAAATTTTATGATGTTGAATGAGGAATAATAAGGAGAGGTATAATTGAAAAAACAGATCAAATTGCCTAACTCAATTACTTTCATTAATCTCTCCAAATTAAATTGTCTTATAATTAATACAGGAGGCCGTATGTTGATTTTGGCGGCAAGTTGCAACAGACGTCTAAAACACTTCTCCCCTATAGTATTGTAAGCAGGAGTCAACATTTTCTCTTTGCTTTAGCCACTGTGTAAGAGAGAAAGTAATCCAAGTGAAGGCCGGCTAAGGACAGAGGACAATGATCATGGATGAAGATCTATAGCTGTATACATTAATAAAGAAATATGAAATGTGCCAATAATCCAATTTTCATCACGAAAGTCATCCTTCAACGAACTTCTTTGAATTTTATTGTTGTCTAGCTATTTTGTCCAAAGACGAAACTCGCCAATTTTGTTCACGTCATATTCAATGACACAACTAAACTGTGGTGCTGACTTTCTCAGGTAATACTGAGATTTTTTCCAAAAAATTTCTTCTGGCCTTCATATGAAGTATTATAGCATTATACAAGTCCTAATTTCTCTGATAGCTCCCTTGCTTGTATTTCAAAATGAACTCTTTTTTAAACTAGCTAGTCATCTATACATTAACCAGCTAAACAAGCAAAGAACCTGCTTATTTAACTTGCAACTTGTACGCCAAAAAACAAAATCCTACAACGTGAAGTATATGTTTTCAGCTATAAGCTAATTGTCCTACCTATCTTTCATTGTAAGGTCAGTTTATGATTCTTAATCATGCTCATTGTAACACAAATCATTTTTTTTCCATCTACTCAAGAAAACTTTGATTTCTTTGAGCAAATGTTGGCGTGTGTGTTTCCTTCCTTGTTTGCGGTTCTAATTATTACCATAATATGGAAGCAAGTGAGTCTGAATTCTCCTTATTTAACAAATGTGTGTGTGTACACGTATATAAAGCAAGTCAGGCGCTGGCAAAAAATAACTTCACTACTGAATACTGATGGTTGTTAACTAAATACGTAAATCGTGGACGTGATAGCTCAATAAGATTAGGGTAATTGCTTGTGTGTATAAAGTACTTGATTAATCGCCCGTTGGTTGTTTCAAGAACTTTGAATGTCGTCATTGTAGCGTATTGGTCTTCGTCACTGTTCGCATCGCAAGTGCACGAGTCGCGTCAAGTAATAAAGTGTTAAGTAGAGTATCGTTCCCACTAGGATTTGGTTCCAAAACCCGGTCAAGTAGAGATTATCGCACTCTCGCTCAATTTGAGTGATCCAAATGTCAAGAGTGAAGTGTAACTATATAATAAAAGATAAGAAAAACTATGAACAAGTGATTCTCCAACTTCAAGGATAAATTGGGACTTATGATTATCTAACCCCCTTGTATCTCCTAACCTTAAAATGTCTCCTCTCACAATTGCTTTTAATAGCTATATATGTGCTAACCTAGGGTTCACAATGTACTTGTAAATGCTCCGTCGAGTCAAGAACAAGTGTTTAATTCTATTAATCATGTAATCTCTTGTCACAATTAATAAAACCCAATTTCTAAGTTTCAACTCTAATGTGGCTATGTGAGGTTAATAAGTATATGTCTATCTTATTAACAAAACCATTCATTTGTCATGCAAACTTCAAGTTCTCACACTATTCCACTCAAGTTCTACACTTAACCTAGCTCTCTCAAGTCATAAGTCAAATGAACAAATCAAATAAATGGTGATCAAGCATTTAGAGGCATTAAGGCTAGAGTGAAATAAACATATATATAACATTAATCACAAAAGGAGAGGAAGTATCAAGAGTTAATCCAAACAAGGGTTCAAAATAATCCTAAAACAAAGTGTTTAGCTACTCATGTTCAATAAACCCAAAGGAAAATATACAATAATAGTCATACACATTGAACAAAAGTAAGGAAAGGAGAATGGAGAAGAAGAACCAAGATGTGAAGCTCAAATCTCTTCAAAACTTCAAACCCCAACTCAATCTCCACCAAGATCCATGCCCTAGCACACCACAAAGCTCCCCAAGAAGTCCAAGAAATAATGAAGAATGGTGAGGTCCCTCTATTTTGCCCCTTTTAAACCTAATTTTCGAAGTAAAAATTGGGTTGCAAAAGTGCTGATGCGACTGTGCCGCGACATGATAGTATAGGCAAAAACGGTGCCGCGGCATGGTTCTGTTCTGACTAAAACTAAGCTGCAGCTCAAAAGTCCGGGTCGTGGCTCAATTCCTTCAGATAAAAAGTCAAGAATGCTTCATTCATGCTTTCACATCACTTCAATCATCTCTAACTTCTCCAATGTTTTGCCTTCAATTTCCTAATACAAAAAGATCTTGCAAAATAACAATTTTGACAGAAACAAGAAACAAATGTGCAACCAAAAGTGTTATGCTTCCTTCTTATAATTTATCCTCTAAAATAAATACAAAACATCCAAAAAGTGTATATAAAAGCAAGTGAATCATGCTAAAAAGTATGAATTCCAATACATTAATAGTCACGTTATTATTAAATAATTGTAGGCCTTCATGTTGGTAAAAAAATTGTAGGCCTTCATCGCGTTCTTATTACTTAATAATGTACTAGAGTGTAGTCAAAGTTATCTGCACTTTTAATAATGCATGCATAATTATTATATGGGTTAGGGGTCACGAATATGTGGGCTGAAAATGATGGCTTAGCTTTAATGATTTAATCAACTTGTTCCAAAACTAAGTTCAACCATATCTGGTTCATCATTGCATATGGCAAAAAAATTTAAAAAAAAAATCGATAATCATTTCATGAAATTATATGTTCATGTCCTGGAATATAGCTTACTTATCTAAGAGACATCAAACATTTTAGGAAAAATCAAACAAGGCGGCAAATTTTTCATGGCTTAGGTTATAAGAAAGTCAACGAGAGTGGGAACAATATAAATAATTAAGGAAACTACTATTACTATTTCAGTATTTAATACTCCCTCCGGTCCTAAATATAAGACCTAATTGACTTTTTCTGGAAAACCCTTAAAAAGGCAAAATAAGTTAATTATAAATTGATTTACCTAATATTTTCCCTTAAACTAGTTTATTTTACCTATAAACTAATGGATAATCTAAAAATCTATCAAATATGTCATCATTTATTAACCTATTTCGCAACCTTAATCTCTCCAAAAAAAGTCAATTAGGTCTTATATTTAGGACCGGAGGTAGTATGATTTAGTTGGCTAAATTTGAAGATACTCCCTCCGGTCCTAATATAAAACCAAATTGATTTTTTGGAAAATCCTAAAAAAGCAAAATAAGTTAATTATAAATTGATAATTTACCTAATTTTTCCCTTAGACTAGTATATTTTGCCTATAAACTAATGGATAATCTAAAGATATATCAAATATGTCATCATTTAATAACCTATTTCGCAACCTTAATCTCTCCAAAAAAAAAGTCATTTAGGTCTTATATTTAGGACCGGAGGTAGTATTAAGGAAATTAAATACAATAATTAAAGTATTTATATTAAATAATTTTTTTTCAAATGCATGTGTTTAACTTATAATTAAACTTTTTTATATTCTAATGCTACATATAGTTATTTTAGATATATCATGTAACACGTTATTATTAAGTAATTTATTTAGCTTTATTAATATCTCGAATTAGTCAATAGTGTCTTATACTAAAGACAAGGATATACAAACAATTTCTTTGAAGACTTTTCGAAACCTACCATATAGTCTCCTTTTTAAATTGTTATTTTCTACTCATGAATCCCTCTTATCCTGGAAATAAATGACCAAGGCAATCAATAATGCCAGAAAATGCCTACGTAAGGAGTGGAACTCTACCAACAAAATGTGAAGGATAAGATTATTTTAAACTCAAGACGCCATTCAATTTCTTAGTCGTATTTTAAATGATTATTGTTCCTATCAAGTAACTTGGAGCACATAAACAATACTCTAAGTCATGGCCTTGCTATGAAATATATACTATGCCAGCTCCACTACCCACTTCAGAGTAAACAAGCCTCTTTGGTTGCAGAACACAAGGCACTAACCATGGTAGTTGATTCACCTCCAAGTTCTCTTATCATTAATATATGTTTTATGGTCCTATATGAGACCAAACAAATTCTTCTTAGGCTAATCAAATGATTGTTTTATGAGTTATCTCAGGGAATCTTCAGAGATATGGGAACTCAACCAAAGGCAGAAAGAAGGCTAGGAGGAAACAGGGCTGCCCTGTTTGTGTATGGTAATTAACAGATTGGAGAATCCTTGATCAATATCTATATAGTTTTTATATAATGTGTTTTTATAAGTTGATGAATTATGGACGTAGCAATGGAGGGGCTAGAGAACATGGCCTTCATGGCCATGGGAGTGAGCTTGGTGACTTATTTCTTTGGATATATGAACTTCAGCTTAACAAAGTCAGCCAATACTCTCACTAACGTTTTTGGGAGTGTGTTTCTGCTTGCACTCTTCGGGGGTTTCATATCTGATACTTATCTCTCACGGTTCAAGACTATTGTCCTCTTCGTCTCCATGGAAATCTTGGTGAGTCCTTTTTATCGTTTCATTCCCTATATTTTTTTTTTTGAACTGACGTTTCTTTCCCTATATAAAATGTTATTTTGGTCATATTAATATGTCATAACATTAAGTTTTTTTAGGTACATATTTATAGTGTTGATTTTGTATTCATTACAATTGAGATCATAAGAGTGATGTTAAAATAGAATTAATGATGTTTTGAAGTTTTTGTAAATTTCAGCAAAATAGTAGTGTCTAATAAATATTATTAGAAGAATAATAGAGATTTCAACCATGAAATATGGAGAAATAACTTGGAAGCGATTTAAGAATTACATATTTGTATTGAGGGGGCTTGTGTTCATTATTGAAGCCAACTTAACTCTGTCAGTTTCAGGAAGCAATATCCTGTTGACAGTCATGTGTCAATTTCATTTTACCAAGAGTAACTATCTTATTAATGATAAATAATGATAATGACAAATAGTGAGAAATAATGATAAATACTAATACAAAGTAACTTGTCATCATTATAACAGTATTTTATGTTCCACAACTTAAACGCGTTGACTATTCATGTAATGTAAGTTTTAAATTACCGACAAAAATATCATAATTTCTCTTAAAGAGAGTTCACAAAACAGCAAAAAAGACTAGCTGCCGAGTAACAAGTGACAACATACCAGTTAGACAATTTCAAGTTATGTATATTTTTTACAGGGGTATGGTATCCTAGCTGCACAGGCACACTTTCAGCAATTAAGACCAACACCTTGCAAGGGCAAAGCAACAACCCAGGCAAGTCAATGTGAGGCTGCTAGTGGAGGCCAAGTTGCAATTCTCTATATTGGACTTTCTCTTTTTGCCATTGGAAATGGCAGCGTGAAGGCAGCTTTGCCTGCCTTAGGGGCAGATCAGTTTGATGATAAAGATCCCAAAGAAAAGGCACAATTATCTAGCTTTTTCAACTGGTTCTTGCTTAGCCTTACCATTGGATCTATAGGAGGTGTTACTTTTGTTGTTTGGATTAGTACTAACCTAAGCTGGCAATGGAGTTTCACTTTATGCACTATTGTTGTATCATGTGGAGCTATCTTTGTAATCCTGGGCAAATCATTTTATCGTAATAATGTTCCAAAGGGAAGCCCCCTTGTTCGGATCATACAGGTACATGATTAAGTTAACACATTGGAATAATGTTTTAAATGTTATACACATTTCATTCATGTATGTTTGTTGAAATGGTAGGTCTTTGTGGCAGCTTTCAAAAACAGAAAATTGCAAATTCCAGAGAATGACGGGGAACTACATGAAATTCATGAATCAGAAGATAGGGACATTCATGAAATCATCAAAAGAACAAATCAGTTCCGGTAATATATACATTAAAAAAATAGTCTAGCTTTAATCTTGATATATATATGCATAGGCTTTAATTTCTTAAAGAAACAGATCCCTCCTCTTTCAATCCATAATATAACACGTTAACTGGCTCACAACAACTGAATAATGCCAATTAAGTCAATTACTGTCCCTTAAATTGATTTTACCATTATAAAAAATTAATTTTTAAACATGCATTTAAAATTTAAAATATGTCACCCTAACAGAAAGGCAATCATTAATTAACTTGTGAACCTTCTATGTTTTGTACCAAAGTTTTCTTCTAAACCTTGTATTGTTGTTGGAAATCAAATTTCCCAGGTTCTTGGACCGGGCAGCAGTTAAAAGGAACACTACTGATACAACAACACCCTCAAACTCAAGTTCATGGAATATGTGCACGGTGACCCAAGTAGAAGAAACAAAAATATTGATACGAATGCTACCAATTATATGTAGCACCATATTCATGAACACATGTTTAGCTCAGCTTCAAACCTTCTCTATACAGCAAAGCACAACCATGAACCCATACATCCAAGGATTTAAAGTACCTGGTCCATCCATCCCAATCATTCCTTTGCTCTTCATGTTCATCCTTATCCCTTTATATGACCGCATATTTGTTCCATTTGCTAGAAGAATCACTGGAATTCCCACAGGAATAAGACCTCTTCAACGCATTGGGGTAGGACTAGTTCTATCAGCTATTTCCATGGCTGTAGCTGGAGTTGTTGAAACTCGCCGAAAGGCGGTGGCCATTGAACATAATATGGTGGATAGTACAGAGCCTTTGCCTATGAGTTTGTTTTGGTTGGGTTTCCAATATGCTATTTTTGGAGCAGCAGATATGTTTACGTTGATTGGGATTTTGGAGTTTTTCTATGCAGAAAGTTCATCAGGCATGAAGGCACTAAGTACGGCTATATCTTGGAGTTCAGTGGCATTTGGTTATTTTACAAGTACTGTGGTAGTTGAAGTGGTTAACAAAGTGAGTGGAGGATGGTTGGCAATTAATAACTTGAACAGAGACAAGCTTAACTACTTTTATTGGTTGTTGTCTGGCTTAAGCATTCTAAATTTTGGATTTTACTTGGTTTGTGCTTCTTGGTATAGATACAAAAAGGTGGAGGACAGGCAAGACCATCTCAAAGATACCCTTGAGATGACTAAGGTTTAGTTTAGACTTTGGATTTCTTGTTCTTGTTTCCTTTTGCTTATTTATGGTTTTTCTGTCAATTTGTATGACGTGGAAGTGAATGTAAACTGAAACCACTAGTATATAAACTTTTACTGATATAAGACGTTGCTTATTTATATTCAAGTGTTTGTCAGCATTGTGAAGGACAAATTAATGAACGCACCAAACTAAAAGATTAAGAAGCAAACAACACTAGATAACTAATCATTTCAGGACAAAGTTGACCAAAAAAAAATGTGTCACGCCACATGTGCATATGCTAACTTCTGTCTATGGGCAACTAACGTCCTTGGCAAATTTGCACTAAACATATTGTCCCTTGGTGAATTTAAAAAAAAAAATTGTCCCTTAGTAAATTTGCAACTCAAATTAGTTTTTGTATCAGTCTCCCTTTCGTGTAATTGTCTTTCACATATTTACATCTTTGCTCATATATTAAATATGGATAAGATTGTAGTTTTTTTCATGAAAATTGTGTTGTTATCAAACTCTAAATCATATATAAGAATTTTTAAGGTTTTTATTGATCTTGGTAAAACATTGGAGGTGGAGGTGTATTCTAGATAGAACATGAAGGGTAATTCTTACTTTAATATAGCCATGAATTCTGGAGAAATTAATGTAAAACGAGTTTAGCATTACACATTAAAATTGAAAGGGGAGGGATTTGTTCCGTTACTGAAGCAAACTTCATTTGATAAGTTAAGCAAGAAATATTCTGTTGACAACCATAGATAAATAGTACTCCCTCCGGTCCCTAATGTAAGAGCTAGCCGTCAAAAAAACGCTTCTTAAGAAAACATGTGAATGTTAGTTGGGTGTCTGGAGTTAATGCTTCTTTTCCAAAATTACCCATATTTATTATGGTACTTTTAAGAGAGAGAAATACATAAGCATTAATAAATATGAAAGAGAGTTAGGGGTAAAGTAAGAAAAAATGCATTAAATGAGGAGAGAATATGGGGTGAGCTCTTACATTAGAGACCAAAACCATTCAAATGTTGGGCTCTTACATTAGGGACCGGAGAGAGTATCATTTTAACAGGAATAGCGTGATTTGCACAGTAGGTTGGGGACACTAATACGTCAGCTATTTCACTAATGATCAACTTTGTCATCATTATTTTATGTCCCATACCTTAAACGCATTGACTATTCATGATTAAGCAACCTGCTGTACAGTATCAACAGTTAAACTAATTCTGAAGATACTAAATATTAAAATATGTAAAGTGTCAGCATTAAATGTATGTATGTACTGACACAAATATCTAATTTCCCTTAGAAAAGAGAGTTCACAAAACGGAAAAAGATTAGCTTCTGATGTATAACGCAAATGAACATACAAGTCAGTGTACCATACATGAGAACATTCTTTTTCTACGTTGGGCTTGGTTCTCCACTTAGGCAGAGTGTACCAGTTAGAGTGATATTGCTACCAACCACTATTTCCAACTCTATGGGGAACCTGATCCTTGGTGATGCTTTGACATTAGCTCTCACCAGACGAAAAACCCGATTTTGAAGGCTCCTCAAAACTTTTTCCAACATATTTAAGCAACATACATATAGTTCAAAAAATTACTACAACATGAAATAACATAAAATGAAAGCACGGAACAAAAAAAGAGTTCAAGTTACCACTCTCAGATGGCCTAGCACAGCATGAAGAACAACAATAAATACTATGGGATAACATCTTCAAAGGCAGTTTACGCTCTCTTACGAGCAATTTAATTAATTAGAAAACAGAATATTAAAAAGCTAAGACATGTTACAGGTGACGATGGTGTTACTGTTATGCTGTCTCAGTGGGGACAAGCTTATTAATAGGAATTGGAATTGAAAAAACAGAAGTTGAAAATGGAAAATCAAAAGCCATTGATTAACATGTTTCCATTGCTATCCCCATGAAAACTACAACACACAGCAATAGCAACACCAAAGGGTTAAAGGAGTCCTTTAATTTTATATGAAAACCCAATGGTTCATGAAGTCCATGCATGTGTATCTGGGCAGAAATCTGAAGTTGGAAGCTACAAGTCATTTTCATTTGATGTATAACAATAAATGTGGCACGTCCGCCAATGCAAGCCATATTCCCTTAGGAGAGAGGCAATTTCAGTAGAAAGAACGTAGTGAGCCACGTCTGCTGAGTAGCGGAGAGTGGAATAGATTTTTGCACTTTCTTCTGCCTTAAATATAAAATTTAGTTAAAAAAAACACTTTAAAACTTAGTTAACTTTTTAAAAAATCTCAAGAAAACTAAACAAATCACTTATATTGAATTACGTAATTTTTTTCTTCAAACTAGTTTATTTTACTTAAAACTAATGTATAATCTAACAATATATCATGAAATCAAAAAAAAAATCAACAATATATCAAATATGTTATGATTAACTAACTTATTTTTTTTCTTTGATTTCTCAAAAAAATCAACTATGTCTTATATTTAAGATCGGAGGCAACAATAGTTTTGGATGTATGTACGAAAGTCAACTGTAGGAAAAACGGAATATGCATGAACTTGAAATATTAATTCATGATATGTGGTTACATTGGACAATTTCATTAAAGAATTTGGAACCATACTTTCTCTGTTGCGCTTGATAATATAAAATCTCATCTCGAGGATATTGATGAAACTAAATAAAACTGAATAATTATAACTCAAGCTACGTATTATTAAATTAAATGTCATTTTATGAATGGTACAAATTAGTTTGGAGAAAAAAGTAATAAATAGAAATACTACAAAATAATTTATTTTGCTTTATTAATCCCACTTAAGTTAATAATAACGACAAAAGAGAGTAGCATATAATCTCTTCTTTTATATTTTCCCCCTTATGAACTCCACTCAGCGTGGAAACTAGTGATTAAAGCAATCATCAATAATGCTAAAACAGATGCATGTAAAAGGAATGGATTGACCAACAAAATGCGGTGGATACGATTATTTTAAAGCCAACATGCCATTTCATTTCTTGGTGGCATCATGTATAATTATTATCATCAAGTAACATGAAGCAATTAAATAATATTCAGAGCCATCGTCATGATTTCTATATATATACAATATACTCACAGTACTATATCAGCATTGCCACCTGCTTCAGAGTAAACAGGTATCTTTGGTAGGAGAAGGCAAGGAACTAGCAATGGTAATTAATCCATCTCTAACTTCTCATGTAAATAAGTTAAGTGGTCTTCTATGAGACAGAACAAGTTCTGCTTGGACTAATAAACTTTTCGTTTGATGACTTATATCAGGGAAAGTGCAGAGATATGGGAACTCAACAAAATGTTGTAAAACGTCTAGGAGGAAACAGGGCTGCCCTGTTTGTTTATGGTAATTAACAGATTGGAGAAACCTATGATCTGTACAGTTTTTATGTGGTTAGAATGATTTTTGAGTATTCATCGAAAAAAAGAATGATTTTTAAGTTTGTGTAATACAATTATATATGGACGCAGCAATGGAGGGGCTAGAGAACATGGCATTTGTTTCCATGGCAGTGAGTTTGGTGACTTATTTCTTTGGATACATGAACTTCAGCTTAACAAAGTCAGCCAACACTCTCACAAATTATATGGGGACTGCAAATCTGCTAGCACTATTTGCCGGTTTCATCTCTGATACGTATCTCTCAAGGTTCAAAACTTGTGTGCTCTTCGTCTGCATGGAAATCTTGGTAACTCCCTTTCATTGTTTCCTCCCCCTTTTTTTTTGATGTAAAGCCAATTGTATTAAAATTCAAGTGCAACACAGTATAGTTAGGTAAAAAGAAATAAAAAAACTAAAACATTTTGACATAGCTAGATAGTAAAAGAAATATGTGGTTCAAAAGTAGTGATGAAGGAGGTGGCGTGAGTTCTGGCCCAAGGTTGATCACCAAAGCTGTTGATCGTAAAAGTGCGGAAGTTGGTTATCATGTGGTTTATATCCTTGAAAATCGTGTCTTGCATTGGTGTCCATAGAAGTGAGAGAGAAGTGGGCTTTTCCAGGATAATCAGTAGGCTTAGGGTTTAAGGTTTCCTCCCCCTTCAACATCACACACAGATTCATTCAAATCTCTCGCTATTAAAAAATAAGTGACGTCATTAATTTTTTCACATGAATATTTAATCTTTCATTTTTTCTTATATTAATTCTATAGTGTTGAAATAAAGTATATGTTATATATGGATAAAGTTGTAGAGGTTTTTTTTTTGGCCATGAAAATTGTACAATTATCAAACTTTAAAATTTAAGTCCTATATGATTTTTGAGGTTTTTATTGGTTTTGGACCTTGGTAAAACATATTGGAGGTGGAGGTGCGTTCTAGATAGGACATGAAGCGTAATTGTTATTTTAGCCACAGCCGTGAATAGTGGAGGAAATAATGTTGAGATGACTTAAGCATTACATAAAATTGAAAGGGGAGGGATTTGTTCCATTGCTGGAGCAAACTTCATTTAATAAGTTTAGCAAGAAATATTCTGTTGACAGCCATAGATCAATATCATTTTAACGGGAATAGCGTGATTTGCACGGTAGGTTAGGAACACTAATACGTCAGCTATTTCACTACTGATCAACTTAATCATCATTTATTTATGTTTCACACCTTACATGCATTGATTATTCATAATTAAGCAACCTACTGTACAGTATCAACAGTTAAACTAATTCCGAAGATACTAATTATTTTAATGTAAATTATCAGCATTAAATGTATGTATCTACTGACACAAATATTTAATTTTCCTTAAAAAAAGAGTTCACAAAACCACAAAATATTAGCTTCATGTATTTTAATTCCCTACAGTTCTAATTATAAGACCATTTTAATTTTCTTGGAGAAATTAAGGATATGAAGTAAATCACTTTAAAATGTCTATAAGTATTTTTTTCCTCAAAACTAAAATATTCTACCCATAAACTAACATGTAATCTAATTACATTTGACATGTTATAATTTAGTAGTCTAATTTACTTCCTTTAACTTCTATAAAAAAGTTTTATATTTAGGACAGGATGGAGTATAACGCAAGTAAACATACAGCTTGAAAATGTGATTGGTAACAGGGGTACGGTATCCTAGCTGCACAAGCACACTTCCACCAATTAAGACCAACACCTTGCATGGGTAAAGCAACAACACAGGCAAATCAATGTGAGGCTGCTAGTGAAGGCCAAGTTGCAGTTCTCTATATTGGACTTTACCTCATTGCATTAGGCACTGGAGGTGTTAAGGCGGCTTTGCCAGCTTTAGGGGCAGACCAGTTTGATGATAAGAATCCCAAAGAGGCAGCTCAATTATCCAGTTTTTTCAACTGGTTCTTGTTTAGCCTCATCATTGGATCTATAGTGGGTGTTACCTTCATCAATTGGATTAGCATCAATCTTGGCTGGCAATGGAGTTTCATTATATGTACCATTTCAGTCTCATGCGCAGCTATATTTATAACCATGGGCAATTCATTATATCGGAATAATGTTCCAAAGGGAAGCCCAATTGTGCGAATCATGAAGGTACATAACGTTAGTGTGTGTGTGTGTGTGTAGATATAAGTCAATAACAAATCTGGTTCATGATGATGATACCGTTTTGTAAACTCATAGTAATGTATATACTGGTAGGTGTTTGTGGCAGCCTTCAGAAACAGAAAGCTGCAAATTCAAGAGAATGATGGGGAACTACATGAGATTCATGAAACAGAAGGAGGGGACAAAAAAGAACTCATCAAAAGGACAAACCAATTCAGGTAATATTCACATAAAAAGATACAGATTTGAACCCTCTAATGTGAATGACTATTCTAAGGTTCGAGCTCTAGTCTTGTGATACATGCATGTTTTCCCAAGACTATGACCAAATCACATAAGACCACCACAAGGTTTTAAATTCTTCCAAAACAGATATTGTAGTACTAAAGGCCTTGCTCATATTTACGTTGGAAAACTAAATTTTCAGATTCTTGGACCGGGCAGCAATTATAAGGAGTACTACTAATGGAGCAACATCATTAAGCTCGGGATCATGGAATCTGTGCACGGTGACCCAAGTAGAAGAAACAAAAATATTAATCCGAATGCTACCAATTATATGTAGCACCATATTCATGAACACATGTTTGGCTCAGCTTCAGACCTTCTCTATACAGCAAAGCACTACCATGAACCCCTACATTAACGGATTTAAAGTGCCTGGTCCATCTATCCCAGTCATCCCTCTGCTCTTCATGTTCATCCTAATTCCCTTATACGACCGCATGTTTGTCCCACTTGCTCGAAGAATCACCGGAATTCCCGCTGGAATCCGACCCCTTCAACGCATTGGGATTGGACTCGTTCTATCGGCAGTTTCCATGGCAGTCGCCGGAGTTGTTGAAACTCAAAGGAAGGCAGTGGCTGTCCAACACAATATGGTGGATAGTACAGAGCCTTTGCCTATGAGCTTGTTTTGGTTGAGTTTCCAATATGCTTTATTTGGAGCAGCAGATATGTTTACCTTGGTTGGGCTTCTAGAGTTTTTCTATGCAGAAAGTTCATCAGGAATGAAGTCACTGAGCACTGCTATATCTTGGAGTTCTGTGGCATTTGGTTATTTGACAAGTACTGTAGTGGTTCAAGTAGTTAACAAAGTGAGTGGAGGATGGCTGGCAAGTAATAACTTGAACAGAGACCATCTTAACTACTTCTACTGGCTGTTGTCTGCTTTAAGCATCCTTAATTTCGGGTTTTACTTGGTCTGTGCTTCTTGGTATAGATACAAAAAGGTGGAAGACAGGCAAGACCATCCCAAAGATACACTTGAGATGACTAAAGCTTAATTTAGATGTGGTTTCTATATCACTTTGCATGACATGAAAGTAAATGTAAACTGTAAATTACCCGTTCACAAATGTAAAAAGTGTTTTATTTAACACCGTGAAGGACAAATTAAGGAACTTGCCAAATTAGATGGTTAAGGTCATAACCAAGGGTTTGTAGCCCAATAATATGACATTTTCCTTTTATGTGGAGGTTGCAGGGTCGATCCGCTCGTAATCTTAAGGCGATAGTGTTTTCCCCTTAATCCAAAAAGAAGAAAGAATGGCACTTATAAACCGAATATGGCTTATTTTACAATGATTAAGATTTAGGATTTGTTTGAATAGGAAAAGTTAAAAGAAACAACACTTTATACTAAACCATAACCAATGCCAAAAAAATAAGGCGTAAGAAACCCCAAACCATAGCTAAAATCGACAAGGGCAAATAAAAGTGAAACAAAATGTTTCCCTCTTTTTTCTTGGGTATTTACAAGATCAAATATGAGCATTCTTTTACATTAGTCAAAAGTCAAATCCAATTTTATATAACAAGGGACAAGAAAAACCAGAAACGTGGCCCATTTATAAACAAAAACTAATTTACAATTTACAAGAGCATCTCCTACCATTTCACATCCAATGTAAGAGCTTCTGGAGGAACTAGTACAGAGCGCAATTTTGTAAAGGACATATTGGACATCAAACTACCCCAGGAAACTGAATCTGATTCAATAAATGGCTTTAATTTCTTGATCATGAGAAGCTTTAGTCTGCCATCCTCGACTCTGGTCCATATCTGAAACCAAACTCTTTCTACACTGGGCCTGGTTCTCCACTTAGGCAGTGTACCATTTAAAGTGACATTGCTACCAACCACTCTTTCCAACTCTAAGGGGAACCTGATACTTGCTGAAGCTTTGACATTAGCTCTCACCAAACCAGAAACCTGATTTTGAAGGATTTTCCAACCTAGAAGGCTCCTCAAAACTTTTTCTAACATATCTAATCTCAAATTAAAGGAATTAATGGGGCACACTCGCTTTCTATACACAAGACCTTGATAACATTTTTCAGGGAGCAGCTCAATTGTGTCCCCCGAAATATATGTATTTTCTATATACACATCAGGGTTCCGAGATTTGTAGGCAACTAATGATGCAGAGCCTGATATGCGTATAGGAATTAGACTCATGCACATTGATTGCATGAAAGGCTGAAAACCACCCGTCCCCTTGTTAAACACAGTGCTTCCATTTGTCTGCTGACCTAGATCGGATGAATGAAAAAGGGAGACTTCTTGAGCTCCTTTCACTTCTAATGTGATGCCTTCACCAACAAGGATGTGTTTCAACCCAGTATATGAGATATTCATCTACATAACAAGGACAAAAGTTGATAAAACATCAAGACTATCAATTATAGAATGCTACGTATCTCAGAGAACGAAAACACAAATTACGGCATCAAAATTGTCAAATTTTCAGACTAAGCCATGGGAAAAATTAAACAAATCGAAACAATTTCTCTGAAAAATCATTTGCAGCATAAGAAAGGATGTATAAGCTAACAGCCACCAAATTAAAACCACTTCTTAGGTCACAATTAATAACAAATCAACAGGAAACAGTTTTAAACCATCCTCACGTACAGATGATACATTAGAACCCAAAGAAAGTTATCTATATATGAACAAACAGTCAAACACAATAACAATATCGCTCAGTTTGAATAGTAAGAGCACTTTGCTCCCTCAATCCATCATTAAGGTCATCTCCTCTGTCTCCCATGTCATCAATAGATATATTCCTTAACTCCTCACGGCTTGATTTCTAAACAACTGTCAGTCACAGCTCTTTTACTCTCCATTATCCTACGTGCTTCTCATAATCTACTACAAACTAGCTAACCAATCAAATGTAACATTTGGACTCCAACAGATCTCTCCAGTTCTAGTTCCTAAGAAACAACATTAATCTAGTTAATACTCTCTCTATTCCTAAATATAAGATCACCTTGCTAATTTGATTAGATTTAGGATGCTAATTAAGTTAGTTATTAACACATAATATTACTAATCTACCATAATCATATACATTTATTCTCACTCTCTCACTCTTGCTTGTTCATGATAAAAAAAGATTATCAGGATTTATTTGGAAAAAAATTGAGAAAAAATAGGAATTTGTTTATAGGTAGGAACAAATTGAAATCTGAAATGATCTTATACCTACGAACCGAGGAAGTAAATTGTTATTGGAAAATAAAACTCTTATCAAGTTTTAGTCCAAAAAAAATAATACTCCCTCCGTTCCTAAATATAGGACCTAGATGACTTTTTTAAAAAATCCTAAAAAAAGCAAAAAATAAGTTAATTATAAATTGATTTACCTACTTTTTCTCTTAAACTAGTTTATTTTACCTATAAGCTAATGGATAATCTAAAAAGATATCAAATATGTCATCATTTAATAACTTATTTCGCAACCTTAATCTTTCCAAAAAAAAGTTATCTAGGTCTTATATTTAGGGTCTTATATTTAGGAACGGAGGGAGTAATAAAACGTAGACTATTCATAACTGACGTTATGTTCAAATATTACAATAAAAAAAAACAAAAACCAGAAACAGAGCATACCGGCAAGGATAAAGTAAGATGGTGAAGTCCATCGACACCTAACTCAAAAGGGCCCACCAATTTGAAGGTGTGAAGTACAGCAAGTGAGCTAACTTCACGAATTAAAAACCCTAAATCAGATTTAGGTTTAGGTTTTCTAAACTTGTTCCAGGTCCCAACTTGTTCGGAAGATCTGAGAAGCACACGATTCCTTCCCATTCCGATTCGAAACTCATACTCAAGGGACGAGCTGAATCGAAGCTTGGCAACATCGAACTTGGATACTCTAACATCGTCGGAGTTCCATTTCTGTTTGGCCGAAATCTCCTTCAAAACATCCTGAATCAATAAAAGGATATTTTAGAAAGATAAGTTAAGGATTTGATTATGATTTATAGAGATAAATATAATGAGTATTAAAAGAAAAATGGGAAGTGTGATTTGAATCGGGACCTGTAGAATGTAGGAGGCGTTGGGAGAGGAAGAAACAGGAGGAGGGTGAAACGTAAGGAATTGGAGAAGAAGGAGAATTATCATCTTCCTCTGTAATTGCCTGTATCTGCGTGGGGGTAATCTTTTTTTTTTTTTGGCCAAACTGCGTGGGGGTAAGCTATATCCTTCTATTCTATATATTTTTATTTTATTATATTTCTCATCAAAAAAATATACTTCTATTAGTATAGCCAGTTGGATCAAAAGCCAATTACTAATTAGGCACTTGCCATTTATTGATAATGTGAAATTGTTAATCATTTAGGAGAATCACAGTCAAATCTCTTATAACTCATTAATAGTGGACAGGTCCTGAGTGGGTTGTCACTTGTCAATTGGCCCTTAGGTATTAGGATTGTCAATAGGTGCACTTTGAGTTGTCAAGTGTTGGTAATATTCTAGCTGATCCCTAATATAAGAGACAAAATTTAAATGATTTTGTACCCTAATAATATAAGAGTCAATCTCGCATTTTCTCTTCATTTAATGTGTTTTTTCCTACTTTGCCTCTAACTCTCTTTCATATTTATTAATGTTTATATATTTCTCTCTCATAAAAGTATCATAATAAATACGGATAATATTGGAAAAGAAGCATTAACTCTAGACACCAATTAACATTCACATGTTTTCTTAAAAAACATTTTTTTTAATTGTTAACTCTTATATTAGGGATTGGAGGGAGTATTTAAGTTCTTACTGTTTTCTAATATTGTATGCAGAATTAGCAAGATCCCTGAATTTATATTCCGTTAATAAAAACTCTGAAGGAGTGCCACCTGGCCATTGAATAAGCAGTTTTTAAATCTTATAGTAGTAGTTTTTCATTGGATTTTCACCCTAAATTTGATGTATTTCATTCATATTATACATAATTTTATAACGGGAACTTCACAACTAAACAAACCATGATCAGCAAAAAGCATACAGAGAATGCAAAGGAACAAACTAAACACTAGCCGAATTTGGTCTCAAGCAACAATAAAACCCAAAAAATCTAATTCCCAACCCCATGGCAAAAAATAAAAATAATAATAATAATTCCCAATTCAGTTCAAATCTTTGGTAAGGATCTTCACCAATAAGAATAGTAATATAGGAATATAATAGTATAACATCCAATCTTTCCAACGCTTCTCCATCGCGAGCACTCAATTTTACAGTTGTGTAAGGTCTAGTGTCCACCAAAAGCTTGATAATCTCACAACTTTTTCAAGATAAATATGATAAATATGATAATCGAAAACCACCAAAATTTCCCTTAACCATACTAATCCTTATTAAAAATGCAGCACAAGTTCATTAATCGATTGCTTGTTGGAGATGAATATACTTTTTATGTTGACAGGATAATCAAAGTTGAAGGAACAATATAATCTCTTCTTTCATTTAATCAAGAATATACAGATACAGTGAGAGATCTGAGTACATTGAACTTGATGCATGCACGTGGAAAAAAATATTGTGCAAAAGAAAATTTATTACGAAGAAAATAAAAAAGAAAAGCAGTATCACGTTACGGGGTCACGTTTTATGGGTGATTAGGCTAATACTTTTCTTGCATGCAAGATAAGGCTAGTATGATTGACTAGCTCGACTCATTATTAGACTAAGTTGATCCATAGACTCGAGAATAGTAATTGAAGGTTTAGTTGGAGGTCACACGTTGACGATCAAAGTGATAATCAAAAGCAACATGCTTCATCCATGAGTATTGAACTGGGTTATTGGAAGCCGAAAAAGGTAAGCACTAAGGAAGGCTAAGGTTAAAAATATCAAGTCCACCTTAAAAGTATACCGAAGTCCACTCTTAGAGTATAAAAAATTATTTTATTCCAACCAGTAAAACATTTATTTGCAGTATTGCACACATCAACTTCTGATACAAAGCGAGCACCTCATTCTATTATCGCAAATGGTAAACATTCAGCTCCTTATTTACTTTTAAAAATGTTTTCTTTCATACGCAGTCTATATATAATCACCAAATAGCTATTCAGATTTCTACTTCCACAATGTGCTGGGTGTGGGTGGATGTATATGTGGTGTGAGGGTTTCATAATAGCTAGTGGCGTTGATAAAGGGCACATATTAAGTCGTACTATAAACTAAGGATTCAGACAGGCGAAAAAAAGGGAGGAATAACAACTAGTGATCCAGGAATTGATTCTCGAAATGAACAATTTGTAAATGTTTACAAGACACATGAGCATAATCATGCCCTTGCTAATTTCATTGTTGACTTATGCTCCACAAAGTTTTGGAGTCTTGATCATGGTCCTTACAATTAGCGCCTTCCCCATGAACGCTTTACATGGATCCAGATAGAGGGGACTTGACAACATCAAAATACTATCAAATTCAACCACATTGTTTCTATCGTTTTTCTTTTTATTTTCCAACCCGAGCTGCACCGTGGAGCAAAACTTGTCAGCTAAGAATGCATTGGCGTTCACTCTAAGGTCATGTACAAAACTTACACCAATTACAACAATGAATAAATATTTGACCCCCACACAGAATTCAGGACAGTGGTAGGTCTCATTGTCATTGGAGATTGTTGAATGTCAACAATAGCCGATGGATCAAATAATTGTCATCTAAAAACCTTCATCACCATTCAGACAGCAGGGGACTTGTCAAGAAACAGCCAGAGAATTGTTTCCACTTGGTGATTTATAAAGGGTGTCAGATACTTTAGATGGAGGCCAGTACCGAAACATGGATCTACCGACGATGTTCTTTATAGGAAGTGGACCCCTGAAACAAAAGAGGGCAACAAATTGGTCAATATGCATAAAAATTTTGATCTCTCATGTATGTGCGAGAACTTGTGGTATCAATTATTATGTATCATGACAAGCTTCAGATTCCATACACAGATTAATCTCGGATAGAATGTTTACATAAACAAGATTCGAGAAGACCTTTGAACAGGCCAAAGTGAATCTCCCACCTAAATCAACTTATCATCCAAAGAGCAACAGAAAATCAGTATCAATAAGACTAAGGAATTACCAATCATGTGAGTCATAACTCTTATTACGATTGTCTCCCAACACAAACACACAACCTTCTGGCACAACCTGCAACCAATAATAGAACAAGTTTAATATGACGGAAAAGCCCAGGATCAATTATTAGACTACAGTTATAAGGGGTTCTAAAACAATACCATTGGATCCATCTCATAAGAAAGGGGCTCTAAAACGAATTCTTCGTCTTGAGCAACACCATTCACCAGCAGTTTTCCATCACGAACCTACAAGAAGCTCAAATACGTAAAGGTTCAAATTGGAGAAAGTAGAAACAAGTATCAGCCAAACACAAGTAAAACAACCAAATGAGACTTTATTATTACTAAAATATAAAACTCACCTCTACACAGTCCCCAGCCTTTGCAACAATTCTCTTAATAAATTCATCAGTCGAACTAAAACCTTTCTCCTATATGATGCCATGATATTAAGGAAGACATGTCATTAGCATCTTACTAGCAGTAAAGACCAACCTAAAGATACAGTAATAAAACTCAAGCTGTGTAACATACCTGTAAATGTGGAGGTGCTTTAAAAATGACAATATCTGAAACATCAGGCTTTCTGAAAAGGAACGAAACCTGTTGCATTATCATCAAAACAAAATGCAATTAATTTACCAAAAAGAAACGCAATATATAACAATTTCTATTATAAATTTGCCCATAACAACCTATAACGCTCATGTCATGCCTAGATCAAGAAAGCACAATCGTATATGAGGACATATCCTAGCTACTACACAGGGACACATACAACAGACCTCAATCTCCCCTTTACAAAAATTTCATTCCCAGACTAAATTCCAAAATGGTCAATATTTATGGCTTAAATCTCCAATGCCCCAAGAAAAGAACATAGTTGACATTGATACTCTCTTAAAGGGTGGCAGCAACAAACGAATTAAGTTAGCACTTTTCTCTCATACTTAACATGCTTAGCAATTACAACAACAAAATTTTAACTCACTACCTGGGTCAGCTACATGCATCATACGACACCATTGACTATATACTGGACTGTAAAGTTAACATGTTATCTCATACTTAACATGCTTAACAATTAGTAATACACAAATTCTGTATCCATTAAAAAACGAATTGTGAACAAAAACCAACCTTTTCAGCTAAAATACGGTCACCCACATCCAAAGTAGGGTACATAGAAGCGGAAGGAATCGATCTTGGCTCAGCCAAGAAAGACTTAAACAACACACTAACAGTAACAGCAGTAAAAACAGCCTTAGCATCCTCAGAACAAACATTCAAAACTCTCGAAATCCAACTAGACCTCTCAACAACACTCTTCGAATCATCATCATACCCCAAATTCACATCCACCAAAGTCCCTCCTTTATCCACCTCACGAATCTCGGAAACAGCCGTTGACTCATCTCTATCAACACCCCTTGACCTAAAAAACGGCACAATCGACATCGGCGAAACCGCCATCGTCGTCGTCGCCGTCGCCGCCGAAGCCGATCCCGTTGACTTCAGCAACGAAATCAACCCCAAAACAATCGGATTATTCTCAGAATTATCCCCGAAAAACTCCTTCGAAATCGTCGAATACAGCGAGGCAGAACTATTAGGCCAGCAATTAGGGGTTTTTGGGGGGTAATTTGGGTCGTGCTTTTGGGTGGGGCCGAAAAGGCGAGATCGGACCCAACATTCGTGGAGGCAGCGGGGGTTATTGGCGGCGCGAGAGGCGGAGGAGGCTAGGTTTTGGGCGAAGTAGCCGGAGTAGGATAAGGTGACGCGGATAGCCATGAGGAGAAATTGGAATAGGTTGTAGAAGTAAAGATACAGAGTGGTGTGGGAGAGAGAGCAAAGGGGCGTGTAAACCCCTAGCAAATTAGTGGAGCCATGGTCACTGTGGAAATCAGTGAATCGGAGACGGTAGGGGGAAATTGAGCCTTTTCAAGGCTGGTTGAAAAGGCGGGAATCGACGGTGGTTACGAAGGGAGACGTTGGAGGGGTCAGATCGGACGGTTGAAATCTCCGGAAGAGAGCTCCGGAGAGGTTTTTTCCCGGAAAGGCGTAAGGTGAGAAAGGAGAATTAGATGGTGGAAGTCAAAAGAGTAAACAGAGGCTTCGGTGGGAATTGGGTTTATTTATTAGTGGCGGCTGTGAGCTTATTTACATTTCCATATTTGCCCGCCACAAAATTACCCACAAAATTACCATGTTGCCTATTTGCCTCAACCCCACCCATCTACCCCCACTCTCTCCAACCTAGTGAATTTTTTTCATATAGACCCTCTTTCATTCTACCTCTAATCCTAAATATAGGACTTAATTGACTTTTTTGGAGATATTAAGATTGCAAAATAGGTTATCAAATGATGATATATTTGATGTATTTTTAGATTATCCGTTAGTTTATAGGTAAAATAAACTAGTTTAAGGGAAAAATAAGGTAAATCAATATATAATTAACTTATTTTGTTTTTTTAAGGATTTTCTAGAAAAAGTCAATTAGGTCTTATATTTAGCACCGGAGGGAGTATTATTTAACTAGTCTCTATCTGAGAAAAAAAAATACTCCGTATTTCACTAATCTGGTCGCCGGCCCCTGTGGTTAAGGAACTTCCTAACGGGCAACTTTGACAAATAGTAGTGTTATTAAAATTGGATTAAGTCGAACTGTTTTATTGGTTGGACTTTCACTCACCCCTTACAACAGCTCGACTCATATGGAATTAGTGCTTTTGTTTTTATGGTTGGGTGTGTTAGGTCCATTTGAGTTGGAAAACATATCGGAAACTAGCTTAAAACCAAGAACATAGATGGTTTTAGGAGAATCGCCAGCCCATTCTTAGCCACCAGAAGAGTGAGAAAATGAAATCAAACCCAATATTTTTTTCACCAGAAATGTGTGTGTGTTACTATCATATACTATCTCTGTTCCTAAATATTAATAAGTGGCTTTCTAATTTTTCTCAATATTTTTCTAGGTAGACCCTAATAATCCTTATATATTATAAACAATCAAGAGTGACTTTTACAACACTCTTGGCCGATGATCTCTTATTAAAATTAAGAGATTAAATTATCACAATTTGTCTCTATGTTTATATATAAAGTATATTTAAAAGTAAAATAGTTTTCATTTAATTATTATGTCATCGATTCAAACATTGGTCTGACTAATCCGACTATGTGAATCGTTACCTGGAACCCTCTCCGGTCCAATTTATATATGATTTATAAGCGTAATTGTGATTACAAAAGGATGAGGCTTGCAAAAAAAATTTAGAAATTGAAATATTATAGTAATAAACAATCTTTTAATGAAAGTGGACACGCTCAAAAGTTATCATGGTAGCTAAAGGTGATTAGACAAAGTCATCGAAATTAGATAATACAGTCAAACATATCTGTTAAAAGGGTCATGCATGCAAGGTAAAATTGACAGATTCAAAGATCCACGATAGAACTCTCCTGGCTTTTATAGGATTTGTGAAAATGTAAACTTTTAAATTTAATTTTGGGTATTTCATATGGATATATATAAATGTGATTGGTACGAAGAATATTATTATTATGGTGTGTAGGAAAATACCTAGTCCACACTTGGTGGATTAGGGCCCAAATTCAGGCCCCGATAAGAATTTGGGACAAATATGTGAATATGGGAAAATTATGGGTTCAAGTGATTATTTTTCCCAAACTGAATATAACTTCCACTATGAAGTAAGTTATAAATAGGGGAGGACTCTGTAGAAGAATAGTACTTACAATACAGAAAAGTGATCATCCTCCCTTCTCTCTTCTCTCTAACTCTATCAAATGTTTCTGTCGTATAAATCGTAATTGGATCTCATAACGGTGGTCTCAATTTCGCGTGGGTACTTGAAGAATCCTACGGAGTCCAGGTACGCCCGAAACCCAACATTGGTATCAGAGCCAGGCTCGGGTCGGTGTGCCAGCGAGGGCGCTAGGCCCAAGGGGGGTGGATTGTAAAGTCCCACATCGGCTAGGGAGGAGAACGAAAGGTGCTATATAGGCCTGGATACCTCCCCCTCTAGACGCGTTTTAAAACCGTGAGGGGTGAGAATTCCCCAAAGCGGACAATTTCGAGAGCGAGGCGCTGTGATGTTACAGTGTGAAATCATGGGGTGAATGAAATATTTAGCGAGAATTTTATCTTTAGAGTAACTAATGAATTGAGTTTTGCTTATATGAAGTAGTATATAGGGCATTCATTTGGCTCTCAAATTGGTTTGAAATGAAAACTTTTGTAATATAATTGTTCAGTCATTACTCCCGGTTGATTTACTCTATTATACAAGGCGTTTATTTAATTGAGATACAACATTTACTAAAGGGGAGTTGAGAAGTCGATATTTTGTTGTGTCATCCTAAAGTGTGCCGCCTGTATCATTTCTTTAAAAGAATTGAGTTGAGAGGATGCTCTCAAAATAGTTAATATAGTGTGATGCAGTTTTTATGAAAGAATAATCATGCAGAGTTGAGTTTAATATGCGGATTAGAATTGAAACAAGGTAAGAACTAGAGGAGTATGCATACATGGCCTTTTTAACGTAATTTCTAGTTAGAATTAAACAATTTTATATAAAATTTTAATGTTATCTTTTTATGTCCAAATCCAAAAAAAATGAGGAATATTTTAATCGTTTTTCTTAATTCAATTATTTATAATTGTGATCGTAATTATGAAATTCCTGTTAAAAAATTGTGATTATGAAATCGTGAATACAAATACTACTCCTTTATAAACTTGCACCAGCCTGGCAATTTCCCTTTTATTAAATGACGATATTGCCCAATAGAAATGCGTTGCATCCGAAGTTGGAGGCAAAAGGCAAGTCCCTGCGAAGCGATTATGACGTAAGGGCACACGTCACGGAGAATGGACAGCTTATTCTCAACCCTACCGAGAGCAACTTCCTTCACAGTTCTGAATTTGACTAGATTTATTTATTGATACCCAAACTTTGACCAAATTCTGTTTTGTTTCGCTTTTTTTTTTTGACAACCAACTTCGCATTCTTAATGGGGAAGGGACGTATTGCCTCCAAACAGCGGGGATTTGAAAATTAGGATACCGCGTTGGCAAATACTCCCTCCAGTCTCTAACGTAAGAACCTAAAATTTGAATGATTTTGATCCTAATGTAAGAGCTCACCCATATTCTCTCCTCATTTAATGCATTTTTTCCTACTTTACCCCTAACTCTCTTTCATATTTATTAATGCTTATGTATTTCTCTCTCTTAAAAGTACCATAATAAATATGGGCAATTTTGGAAAAGAAGCATTAACTCCAGACATTCAACTAACATTCACATGTTTTCTTAAGAAGCGTTTTTTTGACGGCTAGGGATCGGAGGGAGTATAGTTGTATGCTAATTTTTATGTAACATGTTAATCTGCTCTAAAATTCTTCTAATGATTGACATCTTTATTTTGGCCGATGATTGACATCTTAAAGTTATTGAAAATATAAATGCAAGCACAAATATTATTTTATCGTGGCAAATACAAATATTATTCGGCTATACTCCCTCCGGTCCCTAATGTAAGAGCTAGCCGTCAAAAAGACGCTTCTCAAGAAAACATGTGAATGTTAGTTGGGCGTCTGGAGTTAATGCTTCTTTTCCAAAATTGCCCATATTTATTATGGTATTTTTAAGAGAGATAAATACATACGCATTAAATAAATATGAAAGAGAGTTAGGGGTAAAGTAGGAAAAAATGCATTAAATGAGGAGAGAATATGGGGTGAACTCTTACATTAGGGACCAAAACCATTCAAATTTTGGGCTCTTACATTAGGGACCGGAGGTAGTAATTTCATAGGTAAATGGAAGGAGTGTCATAAATACACCGTACTCTATCAATCAATCAATCAGTGAGATATATCAACTAAAGTTAATTCAAAAAATCTGAATCACCAAAATTAATAAAATGTGTGTTGCCAATGTCTTGGTCTAAAACTTTACACTATCTCAAGTTCAGATTATAATATTGTCATGAAGGAAATATGAATTTATGCCTATGATATAATTTATATTATCTCCAATGTGCAAATGAATGTAAATAAATGGTCTCTCAAAGTGAAACAGCAAGCCGGGTGGAAGTGTAATTTGGGTTTAAATTATTAGGAGTGGAACTGTAATTTGGGTTTAAATTATTAGGAGTGGACCTAACGTGTGTATAAGTTCTGAAGAGCCCACGAAATCTAATGTCTCAGGCCACTCCACCCTACAAACACTTGTTTGAGTCATGTAGGTAGCTCTCTCTAGTCAATTAGCTGATTGGTTTCCAAGAAAAGTGGTTTCCTTAAAAAGCGTCGTTTTGAGTATTAAATGCGGTTCTTTTTAAGAAAAGTGCTACTCCGTATTACAATTTACAAGTTTAACAAGCGCGACACTTTTTTGAAAGAAACTAATCAAACTACAAATAAATGAACAAAAAGTATATTAAATGGGAGGATTATAACCACAACATGCTCCTATGTGACAAAATGATATGATTGACCAAACGTCAAATAAAATTATGAGGTACCCAAATTATTGTTTAGAACTTAGAAGAATAGAAAAGTCAAAAGTGGGAGGGAGAGAAATTGGCAGCGCCAAAACTGAAGCATCTGTGAATTTCCCAATTTTTGTAATGCTTTTGAAATGTATATGTGGAGAGGAGGCACGTGCTTATGTCTGCCAAGCCTGACATTGGCTCCGCCATCTTTCTTTTCCCGCCCTCTCTCCCATTTTCCGATGTCGTGTTCCCCACAACTTCCTCGGCTTCCCCTGCGCCCTCCCCTGCACCCTCCAGGGTCCAACTGCTCCAATCTACTTCCCATTATTACTCCCACTCTCATTTCTTTACATCCAAAAATCGAACATTATAATTACTCCTTCCTATCTCTAATATAAGGATTAACCCCAAAAAAAAAACGTTTATGAAGAAAACATGTGAATGTTAGTTGGGTGTCTGGAGTTAATGCTTCTTTTTCAATATTGACCATATTTATTATGATACTTTTAAGAGAGGGAAATACATAAACATTAATAAATACGAAAGAGAGTTAGAGGCAAAGTAGGAAAAAACACATTAAATGAGGAAAGAATGTGAGATGAACTTTTTATATTAGGGACCAAAACCATTCAAATTTTGGGCTCAGAGTCGAGGGAGTACTTTGGAGTAGAAATTTATGACACCATACATTAGAAATGCGCCACGGAGCATAAGCCACCCACGCTATATTCCACAAACATGTAAAAATTATTTAAAAGCATTAACATTAACAATTAACAATGTGCTAAAAATTAAGTGATTTCTAATGGCATTACCCTTTTAAATTATCGCAAACTCTAATATAACAAATAAATGTTTCCCTTGACTTTATTATTCATTATAACATGGGTATGTATGAAAAATATAGCCAATATTTTATGAAAATTATTCTTATTATAAAATATTCATTGATTGTTTTAGTGAGAATATAAATATTAGTGTGTTGTATAAACTAAGAAGGCCGTCCCTTTCCATAACATTATAACCCAAAATTAATTGAATCGATTAAGAACTCAAGTGCTTAACTTACATTCTCTTATCGTTAAGTGTTTTTAATTTTGACCTAAATTTCTTCACATTTGTTAATTAATAAATACTTATACATTTCTTCACATTTTTACATTCTCTTATAATTACGTGATAAATATCAACTTATCATAAAAAAATCCAGATTTAAAAAGAAATCTTTATAAGTATACACATGGGAATAGGGAAAATCTTTCTAGGTGTCCTGAACAAGCCACTTTCATCGGACCCACCACGAAAAAAATGACCCCATCTCTGATTCATATTTGACCTTTTGACCAGCCAATTAACTCAGCACTCAGTTATGGCACTTCCTTCCAAAGCTCACATAGATAGTCATGCAGTTTTATTATTAAGTCTCTGACGCCACTCAAACAGTGAGAGAAAGTAAGACTATATCCAAAAATAAAACAAATACTCACTCCCGATCCCTAATGTAAGAGCTAGCCGTCAAAAAAACTCTTCTTAAGAAAACATGTGAATGTTAGTTGGGTGTCTGGAGTTAATGCTTCTTTTCCAAAATTGCCCATATTTATTATGGTACTTTTAAGAGAGAGAAATACATAAGCATTAATAAATATGAAAGAGAGTTAGGGGTAAAGTAGGAAATAATGCATTAAATGAGAAGAGAATATGGGGTGAGCTCTTACATTAGGGACCAAAACTATTCAAATTTTGGGCTCTTACATTAGGGACCGGAGGTAGTACAATATCTAAGCTATATACTTGATCTAATATAAAACAGAGAGAGGACTGAGAAGAGTGAAGTGAGAGGAGAAGAGTGCAATGGACGAGAGGCCAGAAACAGAGTTGATATCTATTCCGGCCACGCCGGAGACACAGCCTCCGTCAGGGCAAAGGTCACCGAGACCGACAACATTAAAGGAAACGAAGTCATCAAACGCGTGGACTCCTACGTCACTGATATCTCCCAGGTTCTTGAGTCCCATAGGGACGCCCATGAAGAGGGTGCTCATCAACATGAAGGGCTACTTGGAAGAAGTGGGCCACCTCACCAAGCTTAACCCTCAAGACGCCTGGCTTCCTATCACTGAATCTCGCAATGGTAATGCTCACTATGCTGCCTTTCATAACCTCAATGCTGGTGTTGGCTTCCAAGCCCTCCTTTTGCCTGTTGCTTTCGCTTATCTTGGCTGGTATGTCAATGTTTCCTTTTTCACTTCTTATAATGAAGCTTGTTTTTGTAGTTTTCTGTTTCTTCTACTGTTTTATGTAAACATGCAATTGCTAGTTTTATGAGAGTGTCTCTTCTAATTTTTTTATCTAAGGAAAGGAGCTTTCATTTTCTTCTCCCTTGTTTTTTGCTCCATAATTTTGTTTCTAATGTTAGTGTTTGTCTGAATATCACCTCATGATCTTGGAACAATGCTGGAGTTGCTAAGGTTTGTTTGTTTAGGTGGATATTTGTTGCATTTCTAGCACTTGAAGTTTCTTTATTCCTTGTAATTTTTCCCTAGTACGCCCAGAATATTTTTTTGTTTATTTTTTACATGACTTTGTGGCAATATGGCCAGAAGCTTTCGTTTCATTTTTTCCAACTAGGTTTTGTCGTAGCACCTGCTTGCAAGTTACAGAACATAGTAATAATCTTTGAGAAAAAGCTGAGATTCGGTTCTAAAGGGTGGTAAACATTTTTCCAAATATCGAGGTTATTTTGATGGTATGAATCGAAGAAAGAAAGAGAACGCATTGAGGCAAGTGCTTTTTCTGCGCCTTTGTCATGTGCTATTTCCAAAGTACAATAATTTGGTGGTAAAGGCCAGCTTGCCCTCGTTATTTGTAACACCGTCAAATGTCAATATTCTTCCTTTTGCAAACCGACAAAAGGCCCCCGATGCTGGTTCTTGCACGAGCTACATCTTTTTCTTTTGTTTTTTGACCACTAATAATTTACATAAAGCAACAAATCAGAATTTAATTAAAACACTCCCTAAGTTTACATAATGCTATATTAGTATAGTATAAGTTTTAAGGATATTATTGTTCACTTAGATTCTAGTAATAACTTACTTTGGTTGGCATCGGTGTAGTGTATGTAGTTATTTAAGTGGTGCCTCATGGGAGCACATGAGGTTCACATGGAACTAATGTCTTCACCAAATGTATTGCAGGAGTTGGGGAATTCTTACCTTAACCATTGCATACTGTTGGCAGCTTTACACGTTGTGGATTCTGATACAGCTACACGAAGCAGTTCCAGGAAAAAGGTACAATAGATATTTGGAGCTTGCACAAGCAGCATTTGGTACGTCACTCTCCCACCAATTACTTTTACTATATAGCTGCTTCTCCCAACACATGCATGAAAAAAGCTACTTCATTTTTTAAATATTTAGGTATACTAATATAGTAGGTGGCAGAAATTAATACCTCACACAAAACATGTTACTATGAAACTTGCATTAGTCCTTAAAATTGGTTAGCCAAACTACCCTATCCTAGTTGGTCTAAAACTTGAACAATCTAGCATGAATACTTGTAAAGAAAAAGCGTGCATGTGAATATATAGTAAAATACTATATCAAATGTGCTGATAGAAAAAACTGTTGTGGTTGAGTATATGGCAGGGGAAAAGTTAGGAGTGTGGCTTGCACTCTTCCCTACTGTCTATCTATCTGCGGGAACAGCAACAGCTTTAATTCTAATAGGTGGAGAGACTATGAAACTGTTTTTCCAATTAGTTTGTGGTCCCGATTGTTCCTCTAATCCTTTGACCACAGTAGAGTGGTACCTCGTTTTCACATCTTTGTCCATTGTTCTGTCTCAACTTCCAAACCTCAATTCAATAGCAGGCCTCTCCCTTGTAGGGGCTGTCACTGCCATCACTTACTCCTCCATGGTTTGGCTTCTCTCTGTGAGCCAGCCTAGGCCACCCTCCATTTCTTACCAACCCCTTTCTTTACCATCTTCTACTGCTTCTGCTTTCTCTATCTTGAATGCTCTTGGAATTGTAGCCTTTGCTTTCAGAGGCCATAATTTAGTCCTAGAAATTCAGGTACTAAACATGCTCTTATAATCTCATTTCTCTATTTCTTTACTTTCACCTTTTAAAAACCTGACCTAATCTTTATTAACTTCAGGCAACAATGCCATCGACATTTAAGCACCCAGCTCATGTGCCAATGTGGAAAGGAGCTAAAGTTGCATATTTCTTCATTGCAATGTGCCTCTTCCCTGTTGCTATAGGTGGCTTTTGGGCCTATGGCAATCTTGTAAGTCAACTGAGAATTAACTTCGGTGTGTTTGACTCGACTTGTCGAAAAGTGACTTATTTTTAAGTTGACTTAATTTTAAGTCGGTTTGAAAATAAGTTCTAAGTTGACTTATTTTTATGTTTGAATGAACTGTGAGAAAAATGATTTATTTTCTCATTTGACTTATAAACATGTTTGGAATATTATGAATAAGCCTATATTTTGACATTAACCCACCCATCACTCACTTTTGAGAAATAAGTTGCTTATTTTTTTTTGAAATAAGTTCAAAAAATTGGTGTATGAAATAAGCAGCTTATTTAAAATAAGCTGAGTGAAAAAAGTCTATCCAAACATAAGCAATAAAACAGATTCTCAAAATAAGTCAAATCCTCAAAATAAGCCGCTTATTTTGCTAAAAAAAGTCCGGCAATATTAAAAATGTAACCAGTTTTGATATTTTTCTTGTTGGGTGACAGATGCCTTCAGGAGGGATGCTGAGTGCATTATATGCATTTCACAGTCATGACATTCCAAGAGCTTTACTTGCATTGACATTCCTTCTGGTGGTTTTTAACTGCTTGAGCAGTTTTCAAATATACTCGATGCCTGTGTTTGATAGTTTTGAAGCAGGTTACACCAGTAGAACAAATCGTCCATGTTCCATATGGGTGAGATCAGGATTCAGAGTGTTCTATGGATTTGTGAACTTCTTCATAGGAGTGGCTCTTCCCTTCCTCTCAAGCCTTGCTGGTTTACTAGGAGGACTCACTCTTCCAGTCACCTTTGCATATCCTTGCTTCATGTGGGTCCTCATCAAACAACCAACTAAATACAGCTTCAATTGGTATTTCCACTGGATTCTGGGTTGGATGGGGATTGCTTTTAGTTTAGCCTTGTCAATTGGGGGCGTTTGGAGCATGGTCAATAGTGGACTCAAGTTCAAATTTTTCAAGCCCACTTGAATTTCTTCAACTCCTTTCCCTTTTACAACAAAGAGAAAGGAGAAAGGAGAGTGCTTGTTTTGTATGATGTGGAAAGAGGTCAACTTTGGTACGTCTATGTTTGTAGAAACTGATATGGCAAACTTCGCCGGACAAGCTTATATAAGTTTAATTTAATAGAAAGGACTTGTACTGGTCATGGCCTCCCCAAACTTGGCAACTTATAATAATGTTGCCTTCTATTCCTGTCTATTGTTTTTTGCTTTTCTTATGTAAAAATGTAAGCATGACTTCAGCTGGAAAATACAAGCACATATGTTTTAAATTATATTGTACTCATGGAAGGTGAAAACTCGTTTACTTTTACTAGCATGTCCGGACTAATTCTATAACTCCAAGGAGACTTTAACTATCCATCAAACTAAGATATTGCTTATTCTGTTTGTTACTTAGTGCCTGTTTGGATTCAGCTTCTGGAGAATAGCTTCTAGGAAAATAGCTTTTTGAGAATAGCTTTTGAGTAGAATAGCTTTTCTGGAAAATAGCTTTTGATGAAATAAGAGTGTTTGGATTAAGTTTTTTTAGAATAGTTTTTTAAGAATAACTTTTGTATAGAATAACTTTTTTAAAAAATAGTTTTGATGAATAGCTTTTCATGATTCTTTTATTTGAAATAAATGTTTTCCCTAAATGAGAGATCAAATCTTTCAGCTGGAAAAAGAGAAAAATGTAGTTTTTTCTTAAAATAGCTTTTGGAAACCAAACCTAACTTTTCTTCTCAAAATAGCTTATCCAAAAAATTTTTAGTGTTTGGGTGTTTTTGTCTGAAACCTAAGTTTGGGAGCTAGAATAGCTTTTGGAAATGTATCCAAACAGGCACTTGATATTACTAAATATACAATCATTTTCTCTAATTTAATTAGAGCAAAGTTGTTAGTTAAGTTAATTAGTTATTAATACATGATATTATTTTGATAAAAGATACATGGTATCACCAATTTATAGATAAGGGTTATTAAGGTTAATTTGGGGGAAATTAGAGAAAATTAGAAAATAATCTTATATTTAGGAACTAATTGAAATTTGAAGGTGATGTTATATTTATATTTAGTAACGTGAGTATTAAATTAAAAACTATCAAGCCAATTTCTGCGCGCCAACACAATCATCAGGTCAGACCAAGATTTTGCCTCAACCAGCTAATTCGAATTCTCCCATTTAAGGACTCGAAACAATTAAACAACACAAAAATATATACAATAAAATGTGTAAGAACTAATAAATTATGCTATGCACTAATATTGAAACGTGATTATAATCAAGTCTCGGAAATTTTCCTATGCATAAAATCATATCTAGGTTTTTATATACTATTTGTCCTTATAGAACAACTCATTTAACAAGCTTGGAGGTCGGAGGATACAACAGATCGAGAAATGAAAGAGACTAAATTGAAAGCTGCTGTACGGATAAAGAGAACTCTTATGTATGGGCCAAATATTTTGTCAGGCCCAAATTGACATAGGAGGCCCACCTCCCACCTTATCACGAGGCGATGACGTGTCGTAACTCCAACTCTTCATGTCATCCATCCAAAATCCACCTCTGCTTATCCGAACTCTTCCAACTTGTGAACACCACACGGCCATAACATAAGCCATTTCACCTTCTTCAATTAAGTGATCACCAACCCATTTCTTTAATCTCCTACCTGTAGAAGAATCTAACAGATCAAACCATAAAAAAAATGGCCATGGCTTCAGCTACCATCTCTCTTCCTAGCCTCACCGCATACTCCGCCACCAAAACTCAACGTAGAGCAGAGACAAAGGTAGTCATGGGAGGCTTCAACTCCTTCTCCGGCCTAAAATCACAAAACGCCGTCGTTTCGCTAGGCCTTCCTATGACCTCTGACCAGTGTTTTGCAAACATGGTGAACTCAATGAGAGCATGTGCCGCAAAAGGAAAAGGAAAATGTCAACGTGGTGGAGCACTAGGATCCACGTGTAATGCTGCAGGAGAGATTTTCCGAATTGCGGCTATCATGAACGGTCTTGTTCTCGTTGGAGTGGCCGTTGGATTTGTTCTTCTCCGAATTGAAGCGTGGGTTGAGGAATCTGAGGCTTAAGGGAATCCATCTATGAGTATGATGGTTAGCTATTCACTTATTTGTATGTTGTTACTTATGTATAATTGAATTGCTTTATATACTCTTATTATAATTGTATTTTGGATTTGTGATGTTCTATTTGGTCCGTTATAGCAGTTGGATTCTGCAATGTCCACCTTAAACTCAGTTTTGTTTAATTGTGTTATCTAATCTCCAACTGTCTAATTCGCTGGATTTGGAAATCTGAAGATATCTGTTCTATTGTAATCCTTCACCGGTGAAGATAGTTGTGCACATAAGTAGTCTAATTCCAGTTTAGAATCAAACCAATAGCGGCTTTTTCAGAACAAAGTTATACTCCCTGAGTAAATGTAAAACATAATTGAGTGATGACTAGATTTTATTATTGAATATAAGATCACTCATTATTTTCTCGAATTAATATCCTCGACAATAGTGAAGTAAGAGAGGTGAATGCAAATATAGATAAATGGTTAGTGTGTTTTTATGATATCATATGATTTAGCTTACTTAGCAAAAATTTTAATATAATTAAATTAGGAAAATATGTATTACATTTATCTCTCTCTGTATAATCTATCTCTTTCTCTATATAAATGAATGAAATATTTCTCTAGTAAAATAGACTCAGTGGAGTGTCCGGTCAACTCTCAAACAACTTCATTGTTGATTGTTATGTATCGTTCTTTGAACTTGGGAGGGGTAACGATTTTTTTTTTAAAAAACTGAGAAGGGTAACGAATTGCAATCGACATTATATCACTAGATAAAAATAATTATTTCTCCCATCCAAATCAAATTCTCAAGAATTCGCAAGGGGGGACTTTGAGAGAAGCTATAAGTTGATGGATGAACATGGTAGCGAGTGTGAATCAAAACGAAAATCAAACCGAATCGAATTCAATTTTTCATTTCAGTTTTTGATACATATTCGTTTTGATAAACTCAGTTAGTTTGGTGTTAAGTTTTTAGCTCGGTGCTTTAAAAAATAATTCGGCTATAAACAAATAACCAAAATATTTAAAAAATTAAAAATATATTATTTTTCTCATTTATAATATATTAAAATTTCAAACATAAAGAAAAACATGCCATGTATCATTTTGATATTAAATTTGTTTAAAGAAAAATCTTATAGGAGTATTATGTTTCTAGTTTATATATTGTACAATTTTATTTGGGTTCTTGTTGAGGTTCTTAAACTCATAATTTGTAACAAGTTTACTTATTGAAAAATAGGAAAATCAAATTTGATTATAAAAAAATCGGTTTTTTAGATAAAAACCAAAATCGAACCGAATTATTTCAGTTCATTCAGTTCAGTTATCGAAATAATTTGATTTCGATTCGATTTTTATGATTTTGGCATTTTGATTTTTGGTTAATTCATTTACCAAACAAAAAACCGAATGTTCACCTCTAATGACAGCTCCTTTTTTTTAGAGTAAGTGACACGGGGCACATTAGTGAGCAATATCAATTTTGCAAAATGGAGGCATTTTATGACATCCTTTAAGTGGGTTTATGGATTTGCATTTTACAAATGTATTTAGCAAAGCTTTTGTTGTATATTCTTTTGATAAAGAGATTCTCTTTCATGACCTAATTATAAAAAACACTAATTTTTTTAGAAAAATTAATGATGCAAAATTGAGTACTTTAAAATGTTTATAGTTATCTATTTTCTTTAAAACTAATTCACCATACCTATACCTATAATCTATCTATAATACAATTATACGTAAGATACCTCGAAAACTGATGTGGTCAATTCATCTTCCTTAATTTCAAAAAGAAAAGGTTTGAAGTAATATTATATTTGGACGGATGAGCTAGTATCAATGATTCCTATTTTCTAGCCTGATACTAGGCCCTTCAGAGTACTACTTGATTCACTGTTTTGTTTTTGTAGGGAGAGTACTACTTGATAAATTGTATGCATGGGCTTTAAAACCCACGATACAATCGGAATATATATGGGCCGTGGTTGGTGCCTGCTCTAAGTGCGGCTTTTGATCCCTTAATCCCCATATTTGGTGGGGGAAAGAAATATGGGAAGACATTTTCATTACTTTGTTCCCCTAGTGACATTTTCATTACTTTTTTCATTAATAAATTTCCCCCACCGCACTTCTTTTTTTAATTCATCACCTCCTCTTGTTTTTTTCTCGTCTCTCCCTCTTGAAAGCCTCACACCAAGGGAAGGTTGATCTCATGTGACTTGGAGGCCTTTGTTCAAATTCTATAACCAATCTTTCCACATATAAAATAAGGATTGTGCACATCCATGTGTATATGTATCCAAACCTTATTTTGCAATGGTTCATATTTTCTTTCTCCATTGAAAAATTTATTGGTGGATAGAGGTGGAAACAGGCTAGAACCTTAATAGAGGAGCCTTAGGCTTGGCATATTGTAGGTCTATCTAGACAGAAGCATAATAGGTCACAAGGCTCTTAAGATTTTTTTAAAGCGTATTTCACTAAAGAGATTAGACGCGAGCCTCTTGAAAGGCATGTATAAACTAACATGTCAGCCCAGGCTTCTTATATTTTTTAAAAAATATACATTTTGGTAACATTGCATTTGTACCCTAACCTTAAAATAAAATTACACATGTATTTATTTAGATTTTTTCTACTCAATCCCAGCGCATCATTTGTCTTCATCTATATGTGTTCTCGCTTTTCATGGACTCTTTGGTTTGAAGGAAGGGAAGGGGAGGGGAGGGGAGGGAGGAGAGGGAATGGAGGGGAAGGGGAGAGTTTAATATTACATTGTTTGGTCTGATAAAAATGAGGGAAAAGAATGGAAGGGAGGGGAAGGGTTTAATGATCATTTGTTTGGTTAAGAAGGGGAGGGGAGTGTGATAATGATTAATTTATCATTTTATCCTTATATGTTAATTCATATAATTGTTTCTCATATAAAATAAATTAAAATGATTATTTTTTATAATGAATTAAATTGCTTCTTTAAATAAGAAGCCTATGGAAATTGTGCAGATGGGTAAGAAAATGAATTATTTATTAAGAAAGGATGTGGGAGTTTTGAATTGTTTTCAACGTGAATATTAAAAATGAAGGAGATTGTTTTCAACGGAACCAAGAACATCCTCACCTTCTCTGACCTGTAGAAATTGTGTTTTCGTCAATGTTCATGACTTTGTTCTATTATTTTTTAATCAATCACTCTCTGATGCTCACCATTAATCTGTTAGTTTTTTGTGATGTTTTATAAGCTGGGAGGGGGGGGGAAGAGTGGCATGATGACAAGAGGAGAAATTTTGTAGCTTTTCACTCCTATATATGGAAATATTATGAAATAGAGGGGGCAATTTAGTCAGAAGTTTTAGCTCCCCTCCAAATCCCCCCAATTTGGAGGGTGTTCGCACCGCAAGTGCACGGGTCGCGCAAAGTAATAAAGTGATAAGAAAAGTATCATTCCCACTAGGATTTGGTTTCAAAACTCGGTCAAGTAATGATTATCGCACTCTCGCTCAATTTGAGTGATTCAAATGTTAAGATGTGAAGGGTACTTGTAACCATAAATAAGAAAAACTATAAACAAGTGATTCTTAATTTCAAGGATAAAATGGGTCCAAAGATTATTTTTCCCCTTGTATTTCATAAACTTAAAGAGTCTCCTCTCACAATTGCTTTCAATTACTATATATTTGTTAACCTAGGGTTCTAAAGTACTTGTAAACGCTCCGTCGAGTCAAGAACAAGTGTTTAATTCTATTAATCATGCAATCTCTTGTCACAATTAATAAAACCTAATTTCGAAGTTTCAACCCTAATGTAACTATGTGAGGTAAGTTTATGTCAATCTTATCAACAAAACCATCCATTTGTCATGCAAACTTCAAGTTCTCACACTATTTTACCCAAGTTCTACACCCAACCTAGCCCTCTCAAGCATCAATCAAGTGAACACAACATCTAAATGGTGATCAAGCACTTAGAAACATTAAGAGAAGAGTAAAATAAACACATACTCCCTCTGGTCCCTAATGTAAGAGCCCAAAATTTGAATGATTTTGGTCCCTAATGTAAGAGCTCACCCCACTTTCTCTCCTCATTTAATGCATTTTTTCCTACTTTACCCCTAACCCTCTTTCATATTTATTAATGGTTATGTATTTCTCTTTCTTAAAAGTACCATAATAAATATGGGTAATTTTGGAAAAGAAGCATTAACTCCAGACAACCAACTAACATTCACATGTTTTCTCAAGAAGCGTTTTTTTGGCGGCTAGCTCTTACATTAGGGACCGGAGGTAGTATATAACATTAATCACAAAATAAGAGGAGGAATCAAGAGTTAATCCATACAAGGGTTCCAAATAATCCTTGAATCAAAGTTTTAGCTCCACATGTCCATAAAATCCAAAATAATATATACATATGATACCACAATCCTAGAACAAGAGAGAGGGAAAGGAAAATGGAGAAGAAAAACCAAGATTTGAAGTCAAAATCTCTTCTAGACTTCAATCCATTGACACTCACTCCTCCAAATGCCAAGCCCTAGCACCCAAAATGCCCAAGAAGTCAAGAATAGGGTTTTTTTGTCGAGCCCTCACTCTTATATCTCAGATTTTCCCTGTTTTTCGAGTGTGAAACGCAGAGTTTTAATTTCTGTTCGTCGCGAGTTCGTTGCGTGACGAATGCTCAACGAACAAATAAGAGTCAGAATAGAACTCCCTTCGTCGTGTCTTAGTTATGCAACGAACCCTCAACGAATATCAGGGAGAAATTTTCTTTTTCCTCTTTTGTCCCTTGCTTCACTCTTGAGTTTGTCCTATGCTTTTCTTGATAACTCCATGTTTTCCTTAGCCTTTTGCACTTGTCCACCTCTTCCTACAAAAGAGAAAGAAGGTTGATGAACTTCAAAAATAACTTACAAACACATATTACTCCAAATTTTACACAAATGCATATTTTTCAATTTGTACTTTTTCCTATATGTATTTGTATCATTCTCAATCATTTGTCACTAAAAATCATGTACATTCAAGGGAAATTGAGATGAAATATGTGAAATTACGGAGTTTATCAGATGGATCCAAAATAGAGGGCTTGAAGGGGGGGGAATATTTTGAGCTCCCTCCCCTCCAACTTTTTGAACCATGCAAGGGGAGGGGCTCATTTTCCCTCCCCTTCCCTCCCCTTCCCTCAAACCAAACAGACCCTTAGTGTTCCCCTCTCTCTTAAATCCTTTTTGTCAAGGAGGCAAAACACATCATTAATGTTGGATTGTTATGGAAATGATATATTTATTCTCTTAGTTTCTTAGTTGTATCACACTATCAACTTAATTGCAATTTACTAGATTGTATTTTAGACTTTTCTTGCTTTGTATCAAATTTTTGCTCTTAAGTTTTTCTATGTGCTATACTATTTTCTATCGTAACATGCATTTTAACAAAATTCAGGTTAAGTCTCGTCTTTTTTTTTTATTCAAGGGTATCCCCACTCTCGTGTCAAATGAGACTAATCATTCACTGTTCTGAAGTCTCATATAGAGGGTAGACAACTGACTTATGAAATTGCTCCATTCACAAGGGTTAGAAATCGAACCCTCAACCACTTGTTTAAGGAACAAGAGTACTTATCACTCACGTCAACTCGTCCGGTTGGTTAGGTCCCGTCTTTGAACAGGCTAGACTCATGCCTAAAAAAAAGGCATATTTCAGGTTAGACTCAAGATAATCAATCAACTACTTAACAAGCTATAGACCCTATTATTATCACGGATGGATAATACCTTAATCAAAACACATATACAGTCCGTTCTAAAAAAAATCTGTACAACATTGATACTCGAAGTTTAAATTTTTTTATCACATCTTTCTTATTATTAGAATTCTCATGTTGACTAATACAAAGATAAATGAAAGCCTTTATATATTACTGAAAGGCAAGTGCTTATCAAATTAACTTAAATCCTTTTAAAAAAAAAGAGCCCTCAACATATTTCTTAGCACAAGAATCTCAACACTCACCATTTTTTTTGCGAGGAATTATTCCAATATGCCAAAGAAATAATTCAATGGCGGGCCATTCGTCTGGTTTATAAAATGAACTAAACATTATATTGATGACTATTATTCCTCTTGTCTTTGGCCCTTTTTCTGACCTTTTTGGTGGCTAGCTTAATTTTGAAGGAATGATGAAGAAAATATAATTATGTGAAAGGGCTGGCATTGAAAGAGACAGCAATTTAATTAGCAACATGTTGACTAATTAAGAACTCAGTTAAGCGACAAACAGCCTGACAAATGACAATAATAAAACGAGAATGGGAGGGCCACTAATCTAACATAAGTCTAAAAAGAGCAAATATAATGTTATCTTTCTGGCCAACTAGGAAGATTATAAATACTCTATTGTCGTCTTAAAATGATGAATATAATCACTTTTGGTGTCAGGAATGTTAAACAACCCGGTTATCAAACATTGGCACGATTTTTATTTTTTTTTGGTAAACAATTGTCATCTTAACGTTGCTTTCTAATTTGAGCTACATCGACCTGCGACCAGTTACTATCAATTCAAACTTGAATAATATTTTGGTTGAATAATATTTTGGAATCATTTACCAACAGACAGAGATATATGCACGTGAAGAATCGGGGAAATATGGTGGGTAAAAATAAAATGAGAGGTATAAAAGGTAAATACATATATATGTTAGGGTAAAGGTGCAAGTACACCCCGGAAGTTTCCAAGAAATCGCAGATCCCTTAAAGTGTTTTTAGGTGCAGTGTTGTCTTTGAAATAAAATATTAGTCCAATGTTGCCTCAAAGTTAACTTTCTAACCGGTCAAACATTAGTTAACCTTATTATGTTGGCTTGGAATGCTTATGAGAACCCATATCAATTGGTTTTCAAGTAAAAGTGTGTAAATCCGCTCTGGATGTTTCCAAGAAATCGTGGATCCCCTGAATTATTTTTAAGTGCAGTGTTACCCTATAAATAAAATATTGGTGCAATATTACCCAGGGATTCACACCAATATTTTACTTTCAAGACAACATTACACCTAAAAATATTCAAGAGGGGATTCGCGATCTCTTAGAAACGTTGAGGGTGGATTTGTATCTTTACCAGAATTGATATGGGTATATATAAACATTCCACATCAACATAATAAAGTAAAATGATGTTTAACCATTATTTAACGGTTGGCTTTGTGCAATATTCCATCAATATTTTACGTATATGACAACATTGCACTTTTACCTTATGTGGTACAAGTCATCAACAGACTAGCCTACCATTGATCCGATCTTAATGATTCATTTTAATTTTTGTCAGTCAAAACCCTTTATGAACAGCCCTTTCCTCAATATCGGGTTCTTAATAAAAGAAAATAAGGTGATTATTACATGATTAACAGTAGAATTTAGTCCAAAAAAGATCGTTGCTTTTGTTGTGTGTGGAATGGCCACTTAAACGTATAAATCCCACATTTTGATGCGATGCTTTCCCATATAACACTGATAGACTAGTGTGTATAGATATGGATGGGATGTGGAGGCACGTGAACAATAATAATGAAGCTGATATTGGAGTCTCATATGTCTAATATTTATAGAGTAAAAAGGAGGGGCCTAAGAGTGTTGCGTGGAGGAGTATTGGTAGGGAAGAATAGCAACAAAGGAGGGGTCTGAGAAGAAGCAGTTATACATAGTGGACACTCTGAAATGTCCAACAAAAACTGATTCCACTCACATGCTTTTCTGCATTTTTCTGTGGGGACTCTCTCTCTTTCACCTCTATCCCTGATTTATACTTTCCTTTGTTTTTTTCTTCTTCCTAGTCCACTGCTTGATTATGCATTAGCCCTATGTAATTCACTGATTCTGATATGTTCGGACACAACCTGCTTGCTATTATTATAACAAAGAAAAATATTGTACAATTGAAGCTATCATCAAACATTAGGATATGTGAATTCATTCACGGAGAGGTATACTGTTCACTACAAAAAAAAGGGAACATTTCAGCGTGTTTAATAAGGCACATATGGGCGGTTTAAACCGCTGATGTGGCGCTACAGCGCGCCCAGCAACCGCTGTAATTCAGTGCGTTACAAACACCATATTAGCGGTCAAATGGGACCGCTGTAGCGTTGGTCAAACCGCCGTTTTGGGAAAGCACAGACTTATAAGCGGTTCGTCCAACCGCTGATGTGGCACATGAACTTTTTCAAATAATCACCACATCAGCGGTTTCAACCGCTGATGTGCTCAAAAAAAAAACAAAAAAAAAATTCATTACAAACCCAGTTGCCTAAGGAGAGAGCTAAACTGGGTTTGGCAGTATATGTATGTAAACAAATTAAATCTCTATAGACAAAGAATGAATAAACGAAGTGAGAACAAGTAGTATAATACTTGAAGAAGAACTATGAGTTTGACTAGATGAAACAATAATAACAACAACTATTAGTTGAATGAAACAATAATAATGTACATAATACTTGAAGAATGAAACAATAATTTCCAATCATAAAAACAATGAAACAATAATAACAACAACTATTAGATTAATGTACACAATACTTGAAGAAGAACTATGAGCTTGACTGGAAATTTGGAAAGAAAATGCCTGGATGTAGAGATGAGAGGAGGGAATCAGAGAGGAGGGCATCAGAGAGGAGGGAAGGAAAATGAGGGAGATCGAAAATGAATGGGTGGGTGGTGCTCTATTTATAGACAGACCGTACACATCAGCGGTTACCAGCGCTGATTTGTGTATGACAGCAAATGACGGTTCATTTCAGCGGTTGGAACCGCTGAAATGAACCGCTGGCGTGACGGTTCATTTACTGCTCTCACAAAGGTTCCCTGCATTTCAGCGCTAGTAACCGCTGTAAAGACCAGCTGTTCCGTTTTTTTTTAAAAAACAATTATTTTACTTTTTTGTTTGAAAATAACGAAGTCACACGTGCACTTCTGCGGTTGGAACCGCGCATATAGCCTGTTTTGTTTGAAAAAAAAATTTGTGTTGACTGACATTTTCGTTTCAGCGGTCAACCAAACAACCGCTGAAACGGGTGCCCATTTCAGCGGTTTGTGCCGCTGAAGTGCAAGCGTCTACTTTAACCCTTTTTTTTGTAGTGGTTAGGGATGAATATAATAGAGTGATGTCTAGTGATTTTGACATTGAAAGGTTGCTTATACAGCCAAAAAAAAAACAAATGTCCGAACAAAGTTTCCGGATTACAAGAAATAAATTTAAAGGTGGTGGATTAGGTTTACGAATGGTGGAATAATATTATTAATCTCAATTACTATATCTTAATGAACTGTGACGCCTCTCAAAGGCTCTGTGAGCTGTGAAATGCAGCTCTCATTGTCTGTCTATATAAATTTATACACTTCTAGTCTTATTTATAAATCGCTAATAAAGTTAGAGGAAACAAATTAAACTTAAAGTTTTATTGACTCCTGGTTGAAAGTTTAACATGTTATCTTTTTTTATGTTACATTTTTGACATGTTAACTTTACACTACAAATACCACATCACTAAATAAAGTCAAGAAGACAATAAATGAAGGGTATTCTTCTATTTTTAACTGTGGACAAAAAATTATGCTATGGAAATGTTATCAAAATAAATACCCTTAGCTTATATTCTGTTTTATAAATAGGATAATAGGAGTATAGTATTTCTTTTTTTAAAAAAAATAATAATGACATCACTATCAAGTTTAATGGATGTGAAAGAGAAGGGAGCCTGTAGGGAGAGAGGGATGAGTATGTTATGAAAAGGAAGTGAGTTTTGACCTTAGTGTTCACTCATTAGTGAATTATTATCTCATGATTAATGCGCTGAGTAAGGATTGGCAGCATTGGTCTTCCCAAAAAGCTGTGTCCTTCTTTACAAAAAGGCTATATATTCATTCATTAATTTTAGTTGAAGAGGGACACGATATTCCTGGATGCATGCATTATTATTATATTTATATAAGCTCATCAGCCTAAACGGCGTTGATTTCGGCGATTCCATCCTTTTCTTTTCTTTTTCTTTTTTTTCTTTGTCGTTTCCTTGATACTCAAACTAGACGAGCAATGGAGAAGGTGAAACTCTGTTTTCAAAGCAACACATGCTTGTGTATGGCTGTATTCCGATCTCGCGAATATATATTCTTCAATATGTATATAATATATATTTTTTTGGTCATTTTGCTATTTAGCAAAAGCATCAACCCTGAATCGAAGCTGCATATTTATCGATCACATTCAAAAGCTCAAATCTCGAGCTTGCTCTCTCCACTCTCCAGTAGTGTGCTATATTGTAATTGACTAAATCCAGCATATTCCTACCACCATGATTAATTTTCAAAACATGCATGTACTTTATTTAATACATTTCCCTGCTTGATGAATTGACCGCTTTGATAGGAACACTGATTTCATACATATTTCAAACTTATGTTGCTGTCACGGAGAATATGGCCCGAGCACAGTTAGAGTAACATACTGTTTACTACCTAATCCCTTTATAAGCTGAATAGGGATTCAATTAATCTGGATTTTGTGAACTGGCCTAGCTAGTAGCTAGCTTGTGGCGGCGTGGCTCACAATGTACACATCTTGTAACCATATATATCTTTAGGATTACTTGTTAGATTTTTTTTTTTGGAGATCACCCGATAATCTCTGGCATTTATTGATAACGGACTAATTCGGATTTGAGGATAGAGTAGTGCTGCCCACATAGGTAGGTTCCCGTCTCTTAATGAAAGTGTTTCCTGGGATTCGAATACGTACACATTATCATCCTTAAGGGGTTGACCAGAAACTCATTGGCAGGATTTGTTAAATTACAGAGTATGAGTCTGATTAGCCTTAAATTGATTGATACAGGTTATTCCACAACATATGTAATTGGATTTAATAAGTTGTTCTTCATTCTTCCCATCATCAATGTGGTTTTATTATCATAAATAATGTTAAAAATTGTCGATTAGCTTTCTTTTGATGTATCAATATGATGAAGGTTTTTCTGTATATGTGTCAATATATGCATTAGAAGTAATGAAGAAACATGTTATTCATTCACAACTATTCCCTAATTAAGTAATAGAAGAAATAATGAAGAAAAATGATTGATGAACTTAATTGTTCATATTTCTGTGTCTAATATAAAATCAGATGCAATATTTTCCACTACTATATATTTGCCACAATTTTTAGGACTTGGTTCAGGCTTTTGAACCCACTTTCTAACACCATATGAGCGCGATTGGCCTTGATTAAATAGTAAAAGAGAAGTGTCTATCGCAATCGAAAAATATAGTTTCACTATACATATATGTCTGTTCTTGCTTTAGATTCACTGATGAAGTGATCAATTACTCTGGGTGCACCGATACGTATACACAACTCGCTGAACGATGAAATTAAATATTGGGATAATATACGGGAGAATTAATGCAGAAACAATAATTTATGCGACAATATATACGCTCTTGATGATGAAGTAGTGGCTAATTCCTCACACATTCTGTAAGGTATTGGTAGAATAAAATAATAAGGAAATGAAATAAGTTTGAGTGGATGGAAGACAAGCACATGGAATAAGGAATATTTATGGAAAGCATTTTTTGACAACATGGCAAATGAGGCATATAGAACGACATGTTGACCGGATATTATCCGATCACAACCTTATCGTTCGATAGTCCAAAACAAAGGAGAGGGAAGAATATATTAGATGCCACTCTTCTAAACAAATGTGAATGTTTAAAAGAAAGCACAATTTCACTTCCCGGAGAATCTAGAGCGCATCAGGCGCTGACCCTTTGCTTCCAAAACTAATAATCCCTCCGGTCCCTAATGTAAGAACCCAAAATTTGAATGGTTTTGGTCCCTAATGTAAGAGCTCACCCCATATTCTCTCCTCATTTAATGCATTTTTTCCTACTTTACCCCTAACCCTCTTTCATATTTATTAATGCTTATGTATTTCTCTCTCTTAAAAGTACCATAATAATTATGGGCAATTTTGGAAAAGAAGCATTAACTCCAGACACCCAACTAACATTCACATGTTTTCTTAAGAAGCGTTTTTTTTTGCGGCTAGCTCTTATATTAGGGACCGGAGGGAGTACAATATTAACCATATTATTATTTGTCATATTCATTCATGCAGCTGATCTTGATCACCTTATTATAATAATAAAACCAACCAAACAAGGGAATAAACAAATAGGGTATACTAAGCATAGGAATGTGAGCACAATTAATGAAGACACGCCTTGATATACTCCCTCCGGTCCCTAATGTAAGAGCTAACCGTAAAAAAAACGCTTCTTAAGAAAACATGTGAATGTTAGTTGAGTGTCTGGAGTTAATGCTTCTTTTCCAAAATTGCCCATATTTATTATGGTACTTTTAAGAGAGAGAAATACATAAGCATTAATAAATATGAAAGAGAGTTAGGGGTAAAGTAGGAAAAAATGTATTAAATGAGGAGAGAATATGGGGTGAATTCTTACATTAGGGACCAAAACCATTCAAATTTTGGGCTCTTACATTAGGGACCCGAGGGAGTATATACTTTGTGATACAAATACGCGATACACAGACACACTACGTAGTCTATAAAGTTACATACTTGCTGAGATCTTAATGGTGTGTGATTGAGTATAATAAAATGGAGGTGACAACAAATAGACGAGAGAGAGAAAAAGGGAAGAAAGTAAAAAAAAATTAAGGGGGTGTGAGTCACGTGAAGGGAAGCAACGTTGACGGCGAACAATATGGCGTCCACGCGCGCGCGGGATTCGAGGGAGCGTTTGGACATTGTTTATACGGACACGGTGAGGGAATATTTGAGTGTGTTGTAGCTTCGATACTCATGAAAAAAAAAAAACACTTTTTAAATGTAAACTTAAAAAATATTAGCTAAACACTCCAAATATTTGGAAAAGAAAATTTCTAAATCAAATCTAAATTTTGGTACGAAAATTTGAAGGTTTGCATTTTTATGCAAAATATGAGGTAAAAATATGTCATGAATACACATGCATGTCATAATAGTATTATGAAAATGCCATTAATTATACATCCACACTCTGTCCCAACATTAATCCCAACACATTAATTAACTTTGTGTTATTTTAGTAATTTTTAGATAAAAGTCAAAAACACATTAACTTTGTGTTATTTTAGTAGTTTTTAAATAAAAAGGTCATTCGCATATTAATAAGCACAACACTTTTATTTCATCAAAGACTCTTTTTACACAACTCAATTATTTTAAAAAAAATGTAATCTTTTTTTAAAAAACCCACTTTTCCATCTTTTTTCCAGAAACTATTCTCTTTAAACTAATCTAAATGTACTCATGCATATTACTACCTCCGGTCCCTAATGTAAGAGCTAGCCGCCAAAAAAAACGCTTCTTAAGAAAATATGTGAATGTTAGTTGGTTGTCTGGAGTTAATGCTTCTTTTCTAAAATTGCCCATATTTATTATGGTACTTTTAAGAGAGAGAAATACATAACCATTAATAAATATGAAAGAGAGTTAGGGTAAAGTAGGAAAAAATGCATTAAATGAGGAGAGAAGGTGGGGTGAGCTCTTACATTAGGGACCAAAACCATTCAAATTTTGGGCTCTTACATTGGGGACCGGAGTGAGTATATATCAACACTTCAATTGATGTTTCCACTCCGTGCATTGTTTGAATGTTGGAAATTGAACCTTATTCATAAAAAACAGAGTCGGGCGAGTTAAATATATCTAAATTGTCTAAATATAATTTACATGATCAACATTTAATTTTAAATTTATATTCATTATTTCTTAATAAAGTAATATTCAATCCGTCTAATATATATATATATATATATATATATATATATATATATATATATATATATATATATATGTTAATCTCTCCTTATATAACCAGCTCCCGTTGGAAATGTTATGGCCGCCACTACAAACAACATCATCACGTACAAATTCCTTAATATGTGTGTGTATGTGATTTAATTACGTACATTTGAGTCAAGACAATATATCTCACAAGAACTTACAGAAACTTGACGAATTTTATGGCTCAAACACATATAAAACTGTTAGTATGTTTTTCACATTTCAAAGGGGGAAAAATACAGGAACGGGAAGAAATAAGGAGATGCATGTGAAGGTGTGGGGTGGTGTCGCCGGACATCACAGCCACTCTGACACACTTACTATTATTATTCCTTTTTTTCTCAAATCTTATTTCTCACGACACTCCAATCTTAGTTGAGTACAAATTTATACTTGTAGGGTTTCGCACGAGTCCAGCTCGACGTTTTATTGGCCATACGTGCTTCCCCAATAACGTTATCACATACACTATTCATTATTATCACCATAATAGACATTTCGACGTTATATACAGATTTCAAGTTTCAATTTTATTTGGCATGAAAGTAAATAATTGATGAGGCTAGATTAATGAAAAAAGAAAAAGGTCGGTCAGCATGAGGTATAATGGGACGTCTGAAGTGATCTGCATGGAACAGAGCAATAATAATCAGGAAGGGCAGGGCACATGACGTGGATTTTCCTTTTATCAATTTAAAGAGTAGAGATATTTAAGCCAACAACAATCCTCGTTCAATTTATAATAATGGGAATATTCCTATTCAAGAAAATGTTGTTGAAGAAGATACAAAAACTCTTCCATTCCTATTGGGTCGCCATCCATCAACGTTATAAGGATATACACCATTTAGACTCAGTATTTCCCCCATGGAACACTGTCGTCCATTTTGTTTTTATTTTTGTTATATGTTTTATTTTAATTTAATTTCTCGAATTCCAATTAATCCTTTGCTTAAAAAACCACTGTCTCATCTTCTCTGATTTTTCCTGTATAGGTACTAATAAGAGAAACCAACCAAACTTTCCTTATAGTTTATATATCCCCTTCATTCTCTCTATTTCCCAGTCCCATTACATAAATACTTCCCCTTTTCACTTACTTTCGTTCAAACCACCATCCCCAGAAAAGTCTGAACTTTTTCTCTTTTCTTCCTTTTCCCCTCTCTGTATTCCTTGTATCTGACTTGCTAGTCGCGTCACTCCTTCAATTAATTGCTTCATCGTCACTACTTTAAACTTTTACTTTCATCCCCTATCAAATCCTACGTAAAGCCTACCTATATCCCCTCCTTTTCTCGAAACTAATGCAAATCATAAGACACTCATGATATAATCACAACTTGATGATTCTCCTTCCACGTTATTCCCTTCTCCACTTGTTCTCCTCCTTCCACCTTCTATTTCTTACCACATCATTTTCGCAAATTTATTGAACTAACTCTGATCCCATATTCTCTGCCATTTCAATTTCTTGTTTATTTAAATACCCCCATTGCCTTATATAGATCTATAGTTTCCAGCCATGTTCACTTCCTCGAAGACAAGCTCAGTAATGAGAAGCTTAACACCTAATTTCCCTGACCTTTCCTTGAACATTAGCCCTCCAGATTGCACTGAAGGGAAACGAGTTGAGAGTTACACTAATAATATGTGCTCTACCTCTGATTCTGGAAGCAGCGAGAGTGACTTAAGCCATGAAAATGTCTTATCCCACCTTATTGGTCATCACCATCACCATCATCGTGAGCCTACTTTGAGCTTAGGCATCAAAGTGTCGTCTGATTTTAATGCTCTTCCAATCCCATCAGCAAGAAACGTTAATCACTTTCATCACAACCCACAACCTCACATCTATGGCCGCGACTTTAAACGAAACACAAGAGTGGTTTGTGGGGTCAAAAGAAGCATCAGAGCTCCTAGAATGAGATGGACCACAACCCTACATGCCCATTTTGTTCATGCTGTTCAGCTTCTTGGTGGCCATGAAAGTAATTAGTCTATGTTCACATAATTAATTAATTAATTAATTAAAAGTTGGTGCTTTCTATCCTTTGATTTCAAATTTTTGTGTATTTGTATAATATTTTTGTTTTGATTTATACTGACAGGGGCCACTCCAAAGTCGGTGTTAGAGTTGATGAATGTGAAAGATTTAACCCTAGCCCATGTTAAGAGTCACTTACAGGTTGGTGGGGCATGCATCTATCTCCATATATATAATGCATATTAATGATCAGTTTCTGTTTTCCCTTTTTAGTTTTTCTACGCTTGAATCAAGTTTATGAATATAGATAGGTAGCTAGCTATTTTCGAGGTTCCTCCACTTGTGAGATAGTGGGGGACGGAAAAATCAGATAGCTATCCTACCCTTGTTGGACTTTATTCTCCTTTTTTTTTTAAAAAAAAATAATATCTGCTGATATGATTGTTCAATATAATGTTCATGCAGATGTATAGAACAGTGAAGAGCACTGCTAAATGTACAGGTAATTGATTATATTGTTCCCACTCAATATAATGATACCATATTCTTTTTCCTTCTCTCGGGGTATTAATTATCATTGATATTTTTTGTGTTGAGATCTTGGTAGTGATATTGTAGTGAGTGAGGCTGCAGAAACTGTATGATTAGGTCTAGCACTGTTCCCCATTATTAATAAAAACAAAAGTTGTGGTTGGATTGTAGTACTGCCTACTTACTTCAAGTCTTGAAGTGAATTATTGATAACATTGTTATGTATCTAATAAAGAGAGCAATGCTTCCTTGGGGGATTTTTATTGTTGCAGGTCATGGCCACACTGATATGGCCTTAGCCCTAGTCGATGATAATGGAGCCTCAGCTTGTGAAAAAACCCACTCAACTCTTAAAAAATCTCACAGGTAAATTAATCCATCATGTCTTCGACTCTTGGCTCTTCTTTATTTTAATAGTCTGCGTGGTTCTTGTGTTTTCCAAGAGTTGCAAATAAACAAAATATCCCTATATATTTGTTATATTTTTTATATAAACTATATATTTGTTATATTACTCTTCAATTAATAAAAATTTAGTAATAATTAACAAATAAAAAAATTATTCATATACCATTTTGTTTACTAAAATTATATTAACAAAAATCTGAACTACTCTAATAAATTTTGTTCAGCCACAGGTTGAGGATATTGTATGATCTACTAGTGTGAACTTAACTAAACTGGAAATTGATTAATTTGTAGCTCTCTATATATGCTAACGTAACCATGCACGAATATTCAAAAATGCCCTCGAGTATCTGTCTGTCTATCTCTGGCTTTCTGCCTGTCTTTTTTATTATTGAGTACATAGATTTTGAAGAACAATAAACTTAGGGTTTCATTAGGTATGCTGTTTATGGTAAAAAAAAAAAAGGTGTGTTGGTCATTGTGATGTGTACCCACCAAGCTATATTAATCACCGGATGTTCATTCCTCGACCGCCCATTAGGTCGTCCACCGATGCACTTATTGATCCCACTATGTGGTAGTAGTAGTACGTACAAGGTCACATACATTTGGTTCAAATCTCAATGTCGATCCTCGTCATAAATAATGTCGATTGAATAGACAAACTATACGATATTTCTACCAGATCCGCGCCCTAGTAGTTAACTAATTATCCTGTTTTTTCTTGACCAAAACTAATTATCCTATTTAGACAGCTAAAATTGGGATATACTATGCAATTTGAAGCATTTGTTAAAACTAATTAAAAATAATAAATATATCATAAATGAACTTTATTTTTGCAACTTAAATTTCATGCTCCCGTAAAAAGGTAGCCAGGGAGGAGCTAGGCGCGCGGACTGATATTTACATCACAAATTGAAGGATTCGGATAGATGCTAATATAGATTGTTGATTTGTGCAGACACTATATATTTGGTTGAGATGGTTTGAATTAATATAATGAAAATCTTCTTTTTAAATAAGTTCTGATGATTATCATATAATGTTTGGCTTCTGTATATGGAACCAATTTCTTATGACGACGATGATGATGCTTGATTCCCCCAGCAACAAAGAATCATGGCAATCATCAACGGAGACAGGGACAAATGATAATAGACAAAAGCCAGGAACGAGTTTGACGTATTCTCAAGTGAAGGCAAATGAAAGCATGGTAAGCTAAAGCTGGCATTTATATAGGGTCAGAGCACACAGAAACAAACCCGGCACATACATTATTTTGTAGTCTCTGGTGCAGTGAAATGATATTTTTCTAAAGTATAATAATTTTCAATAATAACTAGTGGGGTATTGAAAACAGGTGGTTGGAGGGTCATTGTCAGATTCTTCAGATGAGACGCTTAACCTAGAATTCACTCTTGGAAGAACCAGTTGGAACACTGATGACCATCAGCCTCAATCGTCAACAGACTTAACTCTTCTCAAATGTTAAACTTTTATACTTTATTCTATCTATCAATATGCCCTTAGCTTTCCCATTGACAAGTCTTTGTGAGTTTTTGTCTGGAAAAAAGAGAAAGTAGAGGGATAAATCCTTCCTATCAGACATTTGCTTCTGTCCAACAACTCCTATATCCTTGTCTTACATGTCGCTGTCAAATTATGAGGGTAAGAGTTAGAGAAAGTAATGTGACCTATAAAGTTGCATTAATTGATCAAGACATGACCCATTCGGCAATATATTTATTGGACGTGTATTGCTAGGAGGGATCAGTTTAGATATTTGAGTCTTGATACCGTAACATATAAATCCTTCTCATTGATAATCTCTTTTGGCAAACTGGGTGTTTTTTTCTGGTACAAAGTTAAATGATGCCGAGTACTGGTCCAGATCGATGAACATAAAATGGAGAAGTGGCAAATTTCGGTTGAGTAAGAATTTGAATACGGTCTTATTTTTGTTTTTCGCAATGGATTTATTTATCATGGTTAATTATTTTAGTAATCAATATAGCAAAACGTAAAATGAAAATTGAAAAATTCTTAGTTAATAAGTAAATATTTCTAATAATCATGTTATACACAAAAGAAATCGAAAACAGATAGTCATAAATATAGTACGCACAAACACTCGCCAGTCAAACTTTGAAGCATTTTTTTAAAGAAAGAAAAGCTAAGAGTTATTGGAGAGAAGAGTCCAAAAGTGGCATGGACATTGTTGGAACTTGAGCACTTGAACCCTCGAGAACTCAATGGGATTCACACATAGCAAATTACCTAAAGAAAAGAAGGACGGGAGAGAAGGCAAAGAGAAACTTATCAAGGTTAATTAGGGTGAGAAACACTGTGAGTAATTAAACTCCTTACTAAAGAGTTTATATAGTGATAAATGACTTTAATTTATTAATGTTGCCAACTAGTAATTATGATAAATATTCTCTCAGTTCACTCCAAACAATTTGAATTTTAATAAGCAATAAATGCTAATTGAATCAACAGTCAATTTCTCTCAAATTGTTTATTATTTGTCCGATCCTCAGGCGATCCAACATGTTGAGGGCGGACTACCCAATCATATTTTCCAATACACCCAAAATATACATAAGTTTGTGTGGTAGTTCAGATGAACTAATTTACGTAGATTCATTTATTGACAGGCTAGGCCATGATAAATACAAAATACAAATTCATCAACTTTCTAATAAAAATGGGGGAGATGAATGAACTAAGGTATCAGACAACAAACAAACCCACGACAAATGGATGAAAAATGAAAAAAAAAAAAAGTAATGAAGAAATGACCTGTTTCAACATGGACAAGTTCAAATTTAAATGATACACACAGAATAAAGACGCACGTACGAAGCAGAGAGGAACTTAAAAGGCCTCTCTCAACATGGCAGGTATCATAATAATGAAGCTCTTTGAAGCCACTGTGATTTTTTCAGGACTAGCAAAGAAATAAGCTAAGAGAGCTGTTATTTATGTTATTGTTTAATTTGTTGGCAAAGTCGAGAGTAGAATATACTAACAATACAAGGCTGAAAATAGTTAATGCATGTCTTTGATCTGTAAGACAAGAGGTGAAAGTGAAGGTACGACAATGTCCTAAATTTTGGTTGATGAACAGTGATTGATTCCTCACCCAGCAGCATATCCATTTCATGGTGTTTGGGCCTTTCAACTTGGAACGTTTCATCATTGCTCTCTGCTAACAGCTTCGCCTTGTCCTTTTCTCAGGATTTATGCTCATTGTCCCACACCCCCACATTGCTTCCATATCCCACCCATATCTCTCTTCTACATACTTCTTCCATTCACTCTTAATCCAATCCATTTCAAACATTTCACTCCACCTAGCTTGTTTCCTTTCTCATTTCAACATTACTACTTTGTATATGTCTAATTTAGATGACATAAGTAGTTCAACAAAGACACACACACACACACAAACGCACGATACTAAATTTATTCTCATTCAAAAAACACAAATTCTTGCAGCACACATTATTATATATAAAATAAAATTGTATTCAATAATTGAACAACGACTGTGCTTTTCACCATTTTACAAAATCCTCTTAGTTTCAGAGGATCCATATCCCTGACACGATTTCAGAAATTCATGTACCGTTGGTTCATTTATAATTTCTGGGGCCAAGCTCTGGTTTGTGTATTAATTCATGTGGCTGGGAAGGAGGAGGCTCCACCATACTTTTGGTATTTTCTGAGTTCTGATCCCTGATCTCTGATTAATTTCATCTCTTCCATTCATCCATCACATGCATTGCCTTCTCATTTATGAATGTTAACCTCTGTTCTACCCTTTCATGTGTCACTTTTCTCGTAAACCAGGTGCTATATCATCTACATATCTCTGCATGCTTCGATCTTATTTATTAACATCGATCGGCGTTTCTCCAATCTCTTTTAATTTTCTCACCTTTTTTGTTTTTTTGAAAATGAGAACACCACATTGTTATTAATTGCTTTCAACTCAAAATTAAAAAATCTCATCACTACTTAAAAAGAAATCCATCCTTTGAGGCCTTAAGTTTTAAAAAAGTTGCTGCCGAAAGTAGTGTAGCTTCAGGTGTCACGGCTAAAAGTTATGGCCGAAGCGTCCAAGAAAAGGCTATGTTTGCCATGTCACGTTGGCTTGAGTGATGATCGATGGGATACGTTGGACAGGATAAGGATAATATGTCTAAGCTCAAACTTCTAATGTTATAAAGAAAATTGTAAACATTAAGTATGTTTTTGCTTAAAATATAAATTTATTCATACTTACATTTCTTTTTTAGAAAAGGGAATATGAATTTCTTCTAAAAGACAACGAGTATAATTGTTTCATAATCAATTGAGTCAATTTGCATTATATATATACATACAATGCATGGAAGAAAAAAGTGATTGTAGGATTGATTTCCGCGACAGTGTTTGAGATAAAGTTTCGGCATATTTGAGCATTTGCAGAGCACGCAGATCCGTCACAGATCTTGTGGTTGCAAATCTTTTGCCACAGAATTTCCCCAGTTTTTGTCACAATTTTGTCAGAATTGGGACAGTTTTGAGGCTTTTCAATGATAAAACCACAAATTTCGTAGTCATGAAGAACAGTGGATGCATCTTAATTAGATTTTACACGTAAACTGATGACGATATAGATCTATTTTATAACGTCAATGTCGTACAAGTTTAACCTAAGATCTTTGTAAGTTGTTACTACGTGAATATTCAATATTGAGTTGCAATGATTTATTCCAGAAATTCGATGTAATAAACGAGTGATATGGAGGCTCAGTCTAAGGCTCAAAGCGCAATTCGGGCTGCAATTGGAACCATGCTGGTACAAAATGGGCCAGTATTTATAGCCCAAATGAATAACATAGCCCATCAAAAGTATGGGCTCCAAGAAGAATTTGTCAAGTTTTGAACCCCTTTACATTCATGGTCGAATTCATTATTCATAATTATCAAAGAATCACGAACGATCTCCTCTATCCTTCATGTGCATACTCGATCAGCCTCCATCCTCTCACTATTAATGTTGGTTGGATATAAATATCTGATTATATCGGGCAATCAAGATTTTTGTTGAAGACACGATAATATTTGGAATAACCTTCAAACTTATGCTCCTCTCTCTTGTGTTTTCACTTCGGTGGTTTTGTTTATGGGATGAAGCTCGAACTGAGTTAGATTCTTCTCACGCTCACCGTATCCTCTTGTGTTCTCTAGACTCGCTAGTTCTCATTATTGTTGATGATTTGTGGGTATGATATCAAGAGTATTGCCTGATTTATGATCTATAGTAATGGGATGTTTATCTATTTGGAAGAAAAAAGAATGCTGAACAAACAAAAGATGTAGAATAACTCAATCCAAACAGGAGTTCAGCATTCTAAATCTTATTTCTATGTTATTGTATGCTTTTCTATTTTACTGTGGTTTTGATATGGTTGGGCTTGGATATGTCGGGATGGTCAACATGAAAGCTCTACCACTTCATCTCCATCTTACGCCACGTCTTTAATTCTCGCGATCTCTATGCATAAAAAGGAAAAATTCAGGCAGGATCAGGCTATATAATAACACCAACAATAAACAATCAGCACCACCTGGAAATATACTCCATATAAGAGTACAAAATTTAAATATCTTTATTCTCTATTTAGAAGAGTTTGACTAAATTTGTTAGAGCATTTCTTGCATACTCATTTTACCCATAATTATTATTCTCTCTTGAAAATTTCTTTTACAATCAATTTTATCATTATTATCATATTTATCTCTCATATACTCATCTTAAATAAAGATTAACTTGAGGGAGAAATTAGGAGAATAGACAAATAAATTAAGGGTAAATGTGTGATTTAGTACTTAATAATGGAAGTATCACAAATAGGTACCACCTGCACCAAACACAAATTTTGAGATGCATACTTAGTATGGATTGGATCAAAGAATTGTGAATATAAGAATTCTGTTAACTAGCTGTTAGAAACGTCAAAAAATCACATGTCTTTTAGTGGGCCCCATTTATGATTTTTAAACAGTTTCAACTATTCTTTAATAGAATTCTAATAATTGCACACTTTTTATTTAATTAATACTAAACCTGCACTTTACTCAAAAAAAAAAATACTAAACCTGCACCTCAAGATTGTTAGTTAGTTTAATTTTTGTGTGCATTGCATATTTATTGGATACTAAATTTGTACAATTACCCTATAAATTAATTCCCCTTGAATATCAAAACCACCGAAGTTACCTCCATTATACAAAAGAACACAAGAGAAGTTGTGCCAAATTTGAGATGTAGAAATTCAAGGCAAATGGAAAAATTGCCCTTTCTCTCTTCCTCCATCTTTTCTCTAGCTCTCTCCCTCTCTCACCCAGAGTAGAGAATAAAATTTTCACAATTCCCACCAAAATCGCAAAATAATAGAGAACAATTCTATTTTTTTCTAGCAACTCCATTTTCAAGTTCTCGTTTTCCATGTTTATAAAGCAAACCTTTTAAGGAGTTATGACTTATGAGTGAGTGCTCGATTCTAAAGAGTACCATTTAACTATGATTTTGATTGCGGCGTTTGATGAGATATCTCCATAACTAAGTAATGTTAGGCGAACCTACGTATGTTTGATTGTTATATTTCAGATCTTATATAGACAAATCCCCATAGATCATGAGTTATGAGATCTATCATTGAATTTTGCGAGTGAGTTAAAATCCTTTTCTAAAATTTATGGAAAAAAATGTTGTATAGTACGTATAGAAAAACCCAAGGGCAAAAAAGGATGTTGCTTGAAAGAAAGACTTTTAATTTAGTTATATTATTTTGTAACTTTTTTTGGAATACTTTGGCGTGATAGATAACGCCATAAATGATTATAAAGTCAAATTTTGATTGCGTATTCTAATCGGCTAAGCCACCGCGCGCCGCCTCTAGACTGCCGTAATCAATAAGTTCCAAGTTCACACCTTTCCCACACTATTTGTTCTAGTTAAAGTAGCTGATAGAACATACACATACTTTCGTTACAAGTTCACACGTTTATATTTTTTTCTTCATTTGGTAGTTGGATCTTGCAATTACAATTCTAATTAAAAACTACTGGTCTTTTTTTTTTATTATAAGAGCTAATTAACCTTTTTATAAATACTGATAAAAAATGTTAAAATACTTTATTGTGGTTATATTTTATATAAGGTCCATTTTTAACCTTATTCCTTTGGCATAAAAATATTTTCTCCACTCCTCGCATTAACTAATACTCCATACAGGAAGCAAAAATAAAAAAGAAGGAAACGAGCACTTATTTATTATTACTTAAATAATTTTTTAAATTTACTTATTATGTTTGGGACAAAAAATTTACATATGTTGTCTCTAATATGTAAAACCAGAGGGAGTATACAATTGTTGAAGCCGGATCGGGCCGGACGGTCGCCCGGAGAGTAGAGCGGCTCGGATCTCATCGTTTGGCCGCTGGAAGAGTAGAGCCGTGTTCAGCCTCTTTTGACCGGCTTTTGAGCCGGGAACCGTTGTTAAGCCGGAGACCGGAGCGGATTTCATAGAACCGCCCGGCTTTGACTTGTTCGCGACTCAACAAAAAAAAATGCAGAAGGAGGAGGAGAATGATAGGAAAAAAAATTGAAATATTAAGGAAAACAAACTTACTGTATATTTTATTTTGTGATCTTGAGAGGTGAGATGAATGAAAACAGAAGCAAGCTTATTTAGTCCCATTTTTCCTTTCCTCCCGCTGAAGAAGATGAACAGACTCCAACACGCTACTTCATTCTCCGACTACTGATATTGAACTTGCAAAGAGAGAGAAGAAAAGTATAATAATTTTTGTTTGAACTGAAATAAATGTATAATAATAATAATAATAATAATAATAATAAAATGTTACCCCACTTTTCCCAATGTAAAAAAGTTGAGAGCTGTCAAGGCCTTTTCCCAAGCAAGTCTACATACTTGTGTAGTGTGTACCTTCTAGACTCTAGTTATAGCCGATGGAGATGGAGTTACACCTTCATAAATGTCTTTTCATTCTTTGTTTTTTTTTTATTTTTCTTTTCTACAATATTATTATCTTACCAGTCTCTCTTTAAAAAATTTGATTGTCTTCTTTTTTATTTTTCTATAATTACTACTTCCTAATTTTCATTCTTAAAGTATGTTGAAACTTAATTATAGAATATATTTTGATTTGACAGTAGATTTTCATCCTATATAATATTTTTATTGTGTATCAAAACTTTTGATTATGTCTATTTTTAAGATAGATTAAAAATGTCATATTTTTCTTTATTTATTATGGTACCGGTCCAACCGTCGGTCCGACCATACGAACCGTGAGCCGTTGCCTTCTCCGGTTTGTCTTCCGATCCGACTTTTACAACATTACAATTTAAACATCCCTCGCTTTAGCAGTTCAGGTAGGTGACATTGAAAGAGCGGTCTACATTTTTTTTTATCATAAGAGCGGTCTACATCATTTTGCCGTTTTATAATAAAAAAAATTTAAAATAAGTAATAGTGAAATCTTAGGGAACCTTTGGTCAGAAAAAAAATTCTGGATATTATTAATAAAATTAAACGTTGATATATGTAATAAAAAAAAAAAAACGTTGTCATAAGCTACTGTCTAGATACATTTATCATTAATGAATGTTTTATAAATCTTTAAAAGCAGCTTCGTGTAGTGCACGGGCAAAATACTAATAGCAGTTTCTTTTTGATAAAGCGTAAAGGCCAAAAAAAAAATCTTGACATATGTTTTCCCAGGCTCACATTTTCTTGAATAATTAGCTAAGGTATGCTTTTTAAGGCAATAAGCTATATATACACTCACATACAGAGCACCCTCAAGAAACTACAGATCGATCAGCCATGGAATTGACGACTCTCATGCAACCCACAATTCCATTCACCATCCTCGGACTATTAATCTTTGTCTACACTCTTTTCTCCATATCAAGAATCCGCAGAAACAGAAGAAAGCCACCGCCGCCAGAAGCAGGTGGCGCATGGCCGGTGATTGGCCATCTTCACCTCTTAGGTGGGCCAGAGCCACCACACATAACTATAAACAACATGGCAGACAAGTACGGACCAATCTTCACAGTAAGGCTTGGTGTTCACCGAACATTGATAGTCAACAGTTGGGAGATAGCAAAGGACTGCTTCACTGTGAACGACAAAGCCTTTGCTAGCAGACCAAAACTTGTAGCCTTCGAGGTCATGGGTTACAACTTTGGCATGATCGGTTTTAGTCCCTACGGAGCATACTGGCGGCACGTGCGGAAGATTGCCACGCAGGACGTTTTATCCAACCATCGCCTAGAAATGTTAAAACATGTGAGAGAGTCCGAGGTTAAGTTTGCCATGAAGGATACATACAATCGTTGGCTAGAGTTGAACACTAATAGTAAGAATATGGAAGCAGTGAGACCTTTGTTGTGTGAGATGAAGAAGTGGTTTGGGGAGATAACATTAAACGTTGTGTTTAGGATGGTGGTGGGGAAGCGTTTTGGTGAAACTGAAGGGAAGGAAAGAATAAAGAAATCGCTGAGAGATTTGTTTGATTTGAGTGGAGCATTTGTGATATCTGATGCGTTGCCTTATTTGAGGTGGCTTGATTTGGGAGGACAAGAGAAGGCGATGAAGAAGACGGCTAAGGATTTGGATGAGTTTATTGAGTTTTGGTTGGATGAACATAGACGCAAGAGGGACGAGGGTGGTTCAAGGGAGGCGAGTGTTGAGGACGGAGACATCATGGATGTGCTTATTTCCAGTGTTGATGAAGCCGAAATCATTGACGGTCACGATGCGAATAGTGTGATTAAAGCTACCAGCCTGGTCAGTCCTTCATACCTTTTCTCTAATCCCTTTTTATTAGTATTTTCTTCTTTTTTTTTTATAAAAAAAATTAGGAAGGATTTAAGCTCAATCAAACCTAAGGGCAAGACATACCTAGCTAAGACTACACAAACTAAGTGAAATAAAGCTAATTATAACTCCTCTGGCTGTTCCCCTTGGTTAAGGAGATATCTCTCCACGTGTCGATTAAGTGTGACTCATAGCAATCAAACCGTGCCAAAGTAGACTACTATCAAGTACGCCTAGCTACTAAACCCACGCACAATAGGTTATAAATTAGTACTCCCTCCGGTCCCTACTCCGGTCCCTATCCTTAGTAGTTAGTGTAAGAGCTAGCAGTAAAAAAAACGCTTCTTAAGAAAACATGTGAATGTTAGTTGGGTATTTGGAGTTAATGCTTCTTTTCCAAAATTGTCCATATTTATTATGGTACTTTTAAGAGAGAGAAATACATAAGCATTAATAAATATGAAAGAGAGTTAGGGGTAAAGTAGGAAAAAATGCATTAAATGAGGAGAGAATATGGGGTGAGCTCTTACATTATGGACCAAAACCATTCAAATTTTGGGCTCTTACATTAGGGACCGGAGGGAGTATTTTCTTTTATATCTTCAAATTGCCTCATTTGATTTCTTGCTCTTCCTCGCTGTGTTCTTGCTACTCGTATTCACAATTTCACATATTAATGATTATTATAGTATTCGTAGGATAAGATAGGGTGGGTGGGGGGGAGGGGGGTACCCGCCTAGATTGGGACGATATTTTATTATTTTTTGTAGGGTGTCCTACGACGAGGACAAATGTTCCGGTTCCATCTAAAATGGTGTTTGCTATTGACAAAGGAAAGTGGAAAATAGATAGCGAAATGATGAATATAAAAAGTAAACTTCAAGATGGAAAAGTAAAGTTGTGAGATAAAGAGAGAAATTTTTTGGATCATGAGATACTTGTAAATTACCAAAAAAGTCTTTACTTTCTTTTTAACTTCTAAACAAACAATGTTTTTTTTTTGAAATGGAAACATTTATAAACATGATAAAGATAAAAATTGAAACATGATAAACATTTGTAGAGCCATGAAGGTGAAAAGTGGAGGGATATACTCCGTCCGCTATTTATTATAAATCACTAATTACTTGCAATTTTTTGTCCTTAATATAAGGAACTGAGCACTGCTTTAAATCTTTTTATCCCACTTTACCCATATTATTAATGAAAAATAAAAATTAAAAATGTGAAATACATCATTTAATGAAGGGTGAAGTTGGAAAAAGTAGTAAATTTAACAAAAAAATTTAATATTCAATCATATGTGAGAAATTGATAGTTGATGACTTATAGATGTACTAAATGGAGTAACAACTAATTGCAATAAATGACCGCGCTGTTAAGGCTTCTTGTACTGTACTCGTTCAAAAAGTGAGGAGTATGCGAAGGGAGGGAGGACGGCTCTAAATTTTAATAAACGTTGACAATAAATCTGACATCTGGAAAATGAAAGTGGTGGAGGGCTTTCTTATTAAATACTCCCTCCGGTCCCTAATGTAAGAGCCCAAAATTTGAATGGTTTTGGTCCCTAATGTAAGAGCTCACCCCACTTTCTCTCCTCATTTAATGCATTTTTTCCTACTTTACCCCTAACTTTCTTTCATATTTATTAATGGTTATGTATTTCTCTCTCTTAAAAGTACCATAATAAATATGGGCAATTTTGGAAAAGAAGCATTAACTCCAGACAACCAACTAACATTCACATGTTTTCTTAAGAAGCGTTTTTTTGGCGGCTAGCTCTTACATTAGGGACCGGAGGTAGTACTCATCATTGAAAAAGTTGAGTGGGAAGAGGGTAAGTAGGTTGGGCATGGTAAAAAGTAAAAACTAAATAATGAACTTTATCTCTATAAGTGTTTCTAATATCTAAATTTTAAGAGGTGCATTAATATACTCATCTATTGAACATGGAGCAAATGTAATACTGTTGTTAAATTTTGGATGGTTTCGTTAAAATTTTATTACTATAAAGTTTTTAGAAATCATCTAATTATTATCATGTCCCAATATACTTGAGGGGAATAAAATTTAATCAATAAAAAATTGTAACACCCTTAATTAGAAACTTGAGTATTAAAAAAATTTGCACATTTTCCCAAAGAAATATTTCTTTTTTGGCCACACCCAAAGAAATTTTTCTCCTCATTGAGTGTGAAGATGAATTCAATAGTTTAGATATAGTTAGCTCTCCTTACTTATTTTTTTTATAAATATATAGAGAAATCTTTCACACAAAAAGTGCACAAGGGAACCAGTTCACGGCTAGTTGTGTTATATTCCGACCAATGGTCTCGACAAATATCACCTATTCCAAATAAATACCCCTTCCACTCCTAATTATAAGAACTTTTGTCTTTTCTAGAGAAATTTAAGGTGCATAATTTAACAGTTAATTATTTTTCTTCAAAACTAGTTTATTCTAGTTATAAATTAACTTATTATCTAATTATATATTTTATAGTTATAATTTAGTTATTTAATCTACTTTCTTAATTTATATAAAAATTAAAAGGTTTTTAAATTTAAATGTGGAGTATTTTCGTTACTCTTTAGATGCAAAATTAAATTAGGAAGTCGATTATATTGTTGGAAACGGAAGGTCCTAGATACGGGGTATAGGGAAAAAATGATAATGTATATGTATGACCATCCACGTCACTTCATGGTAGGTCCAAATAGTACTCCTATATATATAATGACTGGAAGTGATAAAGTTGCCCCACCACCTCCAAACGATCTTACATGTGTTTTTAACATTTAAACAGTTTCATTACAATTTTTTCTTTAACCGCAAGAGTATGAGTCAAGTTTAAATAATATAGTGGAAAGTAAGAGTGTCGTTCCAATAGAGAATATGTTTAAGCAAATTCATTGAATAAATTATTATCAAAATTAGTTTTGAGGTAAAAAGTGATATGATTAAAATAAAAATAAGAGGATATATTTCTAAAGTTAAAAACAAACACAAAAGGAAAGATCTAGGTTTATTTATCCACTTTATAGTTCATGATGCTCTATTAACCTTCCTCTAATGTCAATTAATGAGTATTAAGTTGATGCTTGAAGTCTCAAGTATTTGAATAACTCTTCCGAGCTTACTCAAACCTTAGCTAACATTAATATGCATATTTTCATACTACATATTATGCCAACTAGCTTTATAATCAATCTACTTCAATTTTACAAAACTTGGTTAGATCATGTCTCTATCTCACTAACAAACTCTCCATTCATCCTTGGAATTTCAAGACAAACTTGAATCTAAATTAGTTCTTTGTTTAGCTATGCTCTTCAAAGTCACAACTAAACAAACAAGTTAAGTGTTGCGCACCACTTAGTAAAAATAAAGCACAAACTAGATTCACAACAATCATAAACATTAATTAATAAGAGAGAAAAATGTTTAAGTATCAATCCATAACAAGTTTCAAAATAAACCTAGAACAATAAACTACCTACTCATACTAAGACTACAAATTATACAAACACCAATGAGATCCAGAAATTAACAAGAGAAATTGAAGACAAATGGAGAGGGAAAGAGAATAAATCACCAAGGGATCTTGAATATCCAAAGCATTCTCTACCCCAAGCCTCAAAGCAAACTCTTCGTCTTTAATTTCTCTTATTCTTGCTCTCGCCCTTGCCTCAGATCTGTTGCTTCTCTGTATGTGTAGCCGAAGCTCCGAATGGAAAAGGTGAGGAAGGGTTTTAAGTGTGTGTATCTCTTTAAAGGCGCAGCCCCTCCTCACTGTTCAGCGTGTGTGTTAGCCCTCAAGAATTAAAAACCAAACAGCCCCCAAAAACAGTCCGCCTACCACTCAACTCTCTGCTCCTTCTGTCTTTTTCTTCATTTTCTTTAGGTTAATCCAATTAAGGCCCATCAAAAGCCCAAACTCTGCAGCTCCCTTTTCTTTCTCCAATTGACTTTCTTTCTTTTCCTCTTTGAATCAATTTCTCACTTGCTGCTCATCCTAAAGACATGTAGCCAACTATTACAAATATTAATATGTAAATAAGCAATGCAAAGTACTCACATGTGGCTACATGAATTGATTTTCATTTTTCATGTTGTTTCTTCTTCTTTTTACATTTTATTTTACCAAACATCCTCTTTAAGCAATTGATTTCTTTTTAATTCAAAACTCCTAATCTTAAACAAAACAATTTAAAATTTTGTATCAATGACTCCCCAAATATATCCAAAATATATGTCAAATCTATATAAAATTGGGGAGTCATCATTATAATTTATAAATCCGGTTGTAAAGTTTATAATTCAGGACACATTACCTGTGTGAAGAATTTGTCAATAAATACATGTTTCATGTTCTAAATATCAATGTTAATTATCTCAGATTTGAAGAGCAAGTTATTATCTCATATTCACATTAGTGCAGTTTTTACCATTAATCTTGCAAATGATAACTACCAATATATCAAAGATTTTTTACCGGTTTATCAAATTCTAGGTACTTAATCATTAAACATCTTATTTTAATTTATCTGAAACTAAAATTTTATTTTCTCATATATAGGTTAAGTATCCAACATATATATATCAATGAACACTTGATTGTGATTAGTTGATTACAATCAAGAAACTAGAATTGTTTTATAGTAGCTAGCAAGATGAGGCTTCCCTGATTAAGCTAATTCAGACGCGCGTGAGTTAATTTAAAGGCTACCTGCTATGTACCTGTGCAGGAAAAATAAGAACGTCAAGTTCAATTGACATTTGCTTCTTGGTTTTAACTAAACTCAATTCTACAAATTTGCAGACCATTATTTTAGCTGCGACAGATACAACAACTGGAACGCTAATTTGGGCTCTCTCTTTACTTATGAACAACCCTGAGGTCCTTAACAAGGCAGTACATGAAATGGACACGCAAGTTGGGCGAGATAGGGTAATAGAGGAGTCAGATTTGAAGAACCTTCATTATCTGCAAGCAATCATCAAGGAAACTCTGCGACTATACCCAGCTACACCATTGGGTGTGATTCATGAGTCCATGGAAGATTGTACTGTGGCTGGCTACCACATACCCTCAGGCACGCGTCTTTTGACCAACCTCGCAAGAATCCATAGAGATCCACGAGTATATGAAGATCCATTGGAATTTCAGCCCGAGAGATTCCTCAACGCACACAAGAATGTAGACTTGAGAGGCCAACATTTTGAATTGATTCCTTTTAGTTCTGGCAGAAGAATGTGTCCTGGAGTCTCATTTGCTCTCCATATAATGCAACTCACACTTGCTAGTCTCTTGCATGGCTTTGATATTGCAACACCTCATAACGAAGTTGTGGATATGAGAGAACAGGTTGGTTTGACCAATATCAAGGCTTCACCACTCCAAGTCCTTCTTACCCCACGTCTCTCCCCTTATCTCTATGGATAAGAGGAAAAGAGTGAGGCTGTTATGTGCTATATTTATATGCTTATAATTATGGTTTGTCGGACAAGAAAGGGCTTTTATATTTTCTTTCATTTGTCACGTTATATATATGAGTACACTGATCGTGAATTTGTGAGCATTTAGATCATAAATGTTTTGGGTTAAGGAAAAAGATCCTATATGTGTGTGTATCTAAAAGCCAGCTAGATTGTAAAGGATCTCTTTATTCGATATCGCCCCACGATTCCTTATTCCTTTCAATTCCTTACGAGGTAGTGGGTTCTACATTTAAAATAGAGAATAGAAGCGGGCCATCTCGCATACACACGTCGGCTTACTGTAATGGGCTGGCATGCTCAGCCCACACTTCTGGGGCCAACTTGTATGCCAACCTGAGCCTGCCCCATGGGCTAACATGGTATTTTTATTAAGAAAAACTACTATGTTAATTCGATTTTGTTTTCAACTTTTTTTAGTATAACAAAAACAATTTATTCTGATAGAAAAAACAAAACCAATTTGCAAGAAAACAATATATAACTGATCGTGAATAGTAATTAATTATTCATGTTTTCCAGTGTGCTATATAAAGTGCTACTCCATTGGGTTCACATGGTCATCAATTTTACACAAATAAATAAGAGAAATATCGGGGAGTAAGTAAGTGAAATAATATGGTTTTAAAATTTTATCCTTATATCATTTATTTTACGCACAATCTTTTTTCCTTTTTTAATTTAATATTTAAGAGTAAAAATAAAAATCAAACACAGATTATTTTTCATGCGATGCGTAACTTTAATTTTTGTAATGTAAAAAAAATACCATGTACCTCTTGCAAAATAAGTGTGTTTGTATTATAGTATGTCTATTCAAATTTTCTTCCTTGTCTTTTGTCGTTTCAGTTCTAAACTACAGTAAATGCGTGTGACATATATTTTGTCATATATATTCTTTTTTTTTATAAATGGCAAAATGACATTAATTAAGATCTAATTATTACAACAGTTTACTAATATCCAAAACATATAAAACATATTTACAATTAAACCGTAAGCTGAGAATTAAAATAGATATTAGAGAGACAATATTAATCCCTCCGGTCCCTAATGTAAGAGCCCAAAATTTGAATGGTTTTGGTCCCTAATGTAAGAGCTCACCCCATATTCTCTCCTCATTTAATGCATTTTTTCCTACTTTACCCCTAACTCTCTTTCATATTTATTAATGCTTATGTATTTCTCTCTCTTAAAAGTACCATAATAAATATGGGCAATTTTGGAAAAGAAGCATTAACTCCAGACACCCAACTAACATTCACATGTTTACTTAAGAAGCGTTTTTTTACGGCTAGCTCTTACATTAGGGACCGGAGGGAGTACTATCTAGTGTATAATAAATCACTTTATTTGAACAAAAAAAATCACTTTAAATTTTCAGAGAAATTAAGAATGCAAAAAATTAATCATTTTAAAAATTGTCAAAAGTTATCTTCTTCATCAAAACTAATTTATTCTATTTATAAAATATATACAATCTAATAAAATAATGTAATGTATATAATATAATTTAATATATGAGAAAGTAGAAACTAGAAAGTCTCTGGGGTAGGATCGCAAGAGAAGAATTTTCCTCACAAGACCACATTTTCTACACACATTGGAAGATAAACATATTTAAAATGAAAGAAAACCCTAGTGGGGCGGCCAAACACTTGTTTAATCATATTTTAATTAGTTTAATCAAGCGTAGCGTGGCGGCAGATTTCTCCTTCCAAGCTTTTAGTAATAAACTAATAATAGTTTGTAGTTTTGTTTCTTAATAAGACATATAGTATATAGGTTTGAATTGTATTTGTACTCTCTAAATATAATATTCACATATTTATTTATTTTAAAAATAATATTTTACTAAAGTATTATTTCTTGGGAAATCAATCACGTGTATACAGAAAATAACTGAAGTAAGATGAGATCCTAAAATATCCCATATTCATTATTACATTTATACAGGTACCATTGAACCAATTCCTGAATGTATATATAGGTACTTTTGAACAGTTTTTTTTATATGATGCCGGATAAATTTTACACACATACACATATATTATGGTACACGCGTACATATATCATTTTAAAATTTACTTTAAACAATACATTAATTTCAATTGCATCAAAAAATTGAAAAAGCCTTTCTATGACATATCCTTTCTGTTATTAACCTTTGGTTAGTGGTATAAAAAGAAAAAAATATCGTGGTCAAAATACTTTTACCTTGTCTTTTTTATATCATGCAAAAAAGTTGAACAGGCCAGGTTTTGATGAAGAGAATTATTATATGATTTTTTTCACCCGAGAGAATACACATATATTGATGAAATAATAAGAAAAATGGATAACAAATTTGATGGCTTGATCCTTATTTATTTGTTTCAAGAAAGGTAAAAAAGAAATAATTTGAAGAAAGTATTATTGGCACATGCTAATGATTTAAATCACTCGGAATCTCAAATTCAGACATAAGAGAATTTACATACAATGAGAGAGAGGATCACAAAACCTAAATCAAATAGGTCGATGGCTCGAACATTTGATAGCAAAATTTAAAGAAGTTGGTTAGTAATAAGAAATGTATGTGCTTGTATAATTAAGCTGTGTTAACCCTCTAGCATAAGATAAATTCAATAACTTTCCACTCCATCCTTGTTTAAAATACAAATGATCAAACTCTCAAACACCACAAAAATTCTTCTATATCATTTAAAAAATAAGACTAGAGGGGCTACATAAATCAAACATTATAATAGTCTTGTTTGCTTCTTTGGACGGTCGATCGGTCCTGATCCATGAGACATGAAAAATGGAATGTAGTGCCCCAGTTAATAAGAAGTCCGTCATTTTGTCACCATTCACCTAGTTTATATAATTCAAATGCGTTGTTCTATATATAACTGTGCCATCCTCCATTAAGAGCCATACCAAAGTCAACCATCGATCACCACAGATACAATTACCGCCATGAACATTCCAATCTCCGGCCAAACAACTTCTCCTTTCACCATCCTCGGACTTTTCCTCTTCCTCTATACCATCTTCTCCCTATCAAAACTCCTACGAAACAAAAATTCTCCCAAAAAGCCACCACCGGAAGCTGGCGGGGCGCGGCCATTTATGGGCCACCTCCACCTCCTAGGCGGCCCAGAACCACCCCACATAGCCTTAGCCATCATGGCTGACAAATACGGCCCCATCTTCTCCCTAAGGCTTGGGGTCCACCCAACCTTAGTTGTAAGCAACTGGGAAATCGCTAAGGAATGCTTCACCGTAAACGACCGAGCCTTAGCGGGCAGGCCGAAGATATTAGCCTTCGAAATCATGGGCTATAACTTTGCCATGTTTGGAACCAGCCCGTACGGTCCGTACTGGCGACACATAAGAAAAATCGCCACCTTAGAGGTTTTATCCAACCACCGCCTAGAGATGTTGAAGCACGTGCGAGAATCCGAGGTCAAGTTAGCCATGAAGGATACATACGAGCGTTGGTTAGAGTTGAACAAAATGGTTGAGATGGAGTCATCTGTGCCTCTTTTGCGTGAGATGAAGAAGTGGTTTGGGGATTTAAGTTTTAGTACTGTGCTTAGAATTGTGGCTGGGAAGCGGTTGGATGATAGTGAAGAAAATAGAACGGCTATGAAACCTTTGAGGGATTTTTTCAAGTTGACTGGAGAATTTGTGGTGTCTGATGCTTTGCCTTATTTGAGGTGGTTGGATTTGGGTGGAAAAGAGAAGGCTATGCAGAAGACGGCTAAGGATTTGGATGAGTTTGTTCAGTTTTGGGTGGATGAGCATAGACGAAAGAGGGATGAAGCTAAAGGTGGTAAGTATGAGCACAGTGATTTCATGGATGTGCTTCTTTCCATCATTGATGAAGATGAAGTTATTGAAGGCCACGATGCTAATACTATCATCAAATCTACAAGCCTGGTTAGTCCTTTTCGTAACATTTGACTTTAAACTTGCTAATTCTAAGGTTTTTTTTTTTTAATTTTCTATGCGTTTATTCTACTCCCGTTTCCTGTTTTTAAGTTATATGACCATGTTACACTAAAAAAACTCGATTTCTTTAGATATACTAATCCCCCAGCCTCTTTTTCGTAAATTAGTTTGTCTTGTATTTCACTTTATTTAAGTATTAAATGTGTTTCTACTCATTTTTACAAATTATTCAATTCTATTCCATATTCTTTTTCATTTTTAATCATTACTCTCTCTTAATTATTATTTTTACAGAAGTTGAATTGCAAAAAAAAAGTTTGTCCCAAAACATAAGTTTACTTAGAGGCCAATGATTGTTTACAGTAGCTTTAATTATTTAATTCTTATTTGGAAGTTGGGAAAGATGAGAGTGAGATGTAAGAATCATTTGTGAATGTAGAGGGGAAATTATATTTTTTAATAATAAGGTTCTAATATACGGAGTACCACTCTTTTTCTTTTTTATAATCAGTCTAATTTTTGTAAAAAAATTTACTTTTTACTATTATGTCCACTTTAATTTGGAAGCAATTAATGTGAGTTGTATAATTTTTCCCTTTTATTATACCAGAGAATTTGATAAATATGGAATGATTTATTGTAGACATTTTCAATGATACTCATAACAGATAACACTTTTTATTGGTTTTTGTGAATCATGTAACTATATACTCCCTCCGGTCCCTAATGTAAGAGCTAGCCGTCAAAAAAACGCTTCTTAAGAAAACATGTGAATGTTAGTTGGGTGTCTGAAGTTAATGCTTCTTTTCCAAAATTGCCCATATCTATTATGGTACTTTTAAGAGAGAAAAATACATAAGCATTAATAAATATGAAAGAGAGTTAGGGGTAAAGTAGGAAAAAATGCATTAAATGAGGAGGGAATGTGGGGTGAGCTCTTACATTAGGGACCAAAATCATTCAAATTTTGGGCTCTTACATTAGGGAACGGAGGGAGTATATCCTTATAAATAGCTAGGGACAAAGTGGTATACTTAATGACCTTCTCCTTCCTTGTTTGTAATATAAAAGTATAAAATTTGAATAATTTTAATCCAAAATATAAGTTCACCTGCATTCTCTCTTGATTCAATATTTTTTCCTATTTTGCCCCTATCTATCCCTTTTTCATATTTATTTATTAATGCTTATATATTTCTCTCTCTTCACAATATCATAATAATAAATATAGGCAATATTGAAAATTAACTTAAGATACTCAACTAACTTTTACATATTTTCTAAAGAAACATATTTTGGTGGCTATGTCTGAACTCTTATATTACAGACTGGAAGGAGTAATTAACAGTTATTGATATTATTTATCTGGTCTTATTCATATGGTAGAGAGTTTTATTCAGTCCTATTTATAAGTTTCATCATTAAATTGTTCATATAGATGTACAACTTAATCCTTTATTTATTATATATTGATGACTTTGTTTTCAAGCAATTCAGTAGATATTTAATAAGGATAAATATTGAAAGTCGTTGAATTCCAAGGCAGAGTTAATGAGGTATAAGGTTTCTTTACTTGTCTATGTGAAACAAGTTACAAAAGCCTTATAAATTAGGATAGATGTGTAAGAATAGATGAAAATGGGCTTTAATATTGTAATAAAAACCGAGTGGTACTTTTTCTATTTATATTTATTATCTTAAATAATTTTAATTTTTTAGTTCCATTGAAAGGATCAGATTTCATTAGAATCCAACAACTTTATAGATGTCTCTATTTAATTAATGAGAATAAAGTCAGCACAATTAAACTTTTAATTATATATAAAAAATTCCATATCCTTTTCACTTTAATGAATGCGACAAGGAGAGTTCTATTATTTAAGATGATCTCATTGAAGACCTCTCTCTAATTCGAGGAGCAGGTGGATAATACTCCCTCCGGTCCCTAATGTAAGAGCCTAAAATTTGAATGGTTTTGGTCCCTAATGTAAGAGCTCACCCCATATTCTCTCCTCATTTAATGCATTTTTTCCTACTTTACCCCTAACTCTCTTTCATATTTATAAATGCTTATATATTTCTCTCTCTTAAAAGTATCATAATAAATATGGACAATTTTGGAAAAGAAGCGTTAACTCCAGACACCCAACTAACATTCACATGTTTTCTTAAGAAGCGTTTTTTTGACGGCTAGCTCTTACATTAGGACCGGAGAGGAAGTACTAATGCTCTGTATAGATGCAAACTTGAATGTGGGGACAAAAAAAACAGCTTAGCCCGTATAAGAGTTTGACCATATATAATTTTCGATGGATCACATCGGGCTGATTTGGAATTTTAAAACGAGGAAGGGTCAATACATAATAATATTATAATTAAAGTTCATATAAATCATGCAGGCCCTGATTCTAGGTGAGACAGACACAACAACAGTGACACTAACATGGGCAGTATCTTTAATTCTCAACAATCCTCAAGTACTAAACAAGGCAGTTCATGAACTAGACACACAAGTCGGGAGAGAAAGGCTAGTAGTGGAATCAGACTTGAAGAACCTTCCTTATCTTCAGGCAATCCTCAAGGAAACCATGCGTCTCTACCCAGCTGGTCCACTAAGTGTGGTGCATGAGTCTGTGGAAGATTGCACTGTGGCTGGCTACCACATACCCTCTGGCACGCGTCTTTTGACCAACCTCTCCAAAATACATAGAGATCCACGGGTTTTTGAAGATCCATTGGAGTTTAAGCCTGAGAGATTTCTCACCACCCACCAGGGCTTTGACTTTAGAGGCCAGAATTTTGAGTATATCCCCTTTGGAGCTGGTAGGAGAATCTGTCCTGGAATCTCATTAGCTCTCCTAACCATGCAGCTCACACTTGCTAGTCTCTTGCATGGATTCGATATTGCCACCCCTGATAACCAACCAGTGGATATGAGAGAACAAGTTGGGCTGACCAACATGAAAGCCTCACCACTGCAAGTCCTTCTCACGCCACGTCTACCTCATCATCTCTATGGTTAAAAGGATATGATATCAATAGATGAAGACACACCTCTCTCTATCTCTCTAAGCAAAATATAAAAATCTAATATTTGGACACGATATGTAATAAACGATGTGTGTTTGTGTATCAGTGAACCAAGAGTAAAATAAGCAAATAACTAAAGGTGAGGCTTTGAATTTGTTTACAAGTTTGCAGAGATCAGAGGGTAAACCTTTTTAATTTTAGACACATACAAGTCTTTCTATGTATATTTGTAAAACCGCCAATGTCATATGCGAGTACTAATTTTGATTGTTTGGCCGTTTGAGAGCATATTTATTACACATACTCGACTCTGATCTCTATTGGTTTATAAATATATATAAGAACAATTAAAATAATTTATTAGATTAAGGAGATTAGTTAATTATTAATTAAAATAACATGATATTTTAACACGTCATAATAATTTACTTTTACATTTTATACACCTCTTTTACTTGTTTATTATCCTGGAGTATCAACAAATAATATTAATGTCGAGAAAAATTTAAAAGATTTAAAAGATGCCCTATAAACTAATTAACACACGCCACTCAATAGGTCCGGTGGGAGTAATGATTTATTCATGTCCTGCAATGAACGGAGAAGGTTTCGATTTGTGACTATGAGTGAGGGAAGTGATTTCGATCTGCGAGGGAGGAGGGAGGTTTCAATATGTGAGTTCTGGGAAAAACTGCTGAAGGCTTATAAAAAAAATAAAAGCTAATTAACAGGCAATCCTACCAGCTTAACAACAGACTTTTCTTGGGCCTGCAACTAGCTTGTTAAGAAAAACAGGATTAAAAAAGGCCGAAGCTTGAGCTAGGCTTGGAAATAACCAGGTCGGTCCAAAGGCCAGGCCTCATGCCCCTGAGAGTGAGAGGTTAGCTGCTCACCCCTGCTTGAAAGAGGGGTTTTTATCTTTTTTGAAAACAATGCTGCCTTAACATGCTCCTCTTCCGGGTCGAATAATATACATTGTATACAATGTATTGAAGTACATACAATGTATATTGAAATACATACTTATGTACTTCAATACGCAACAGATAATCACAATTATTATTCTTTAAAAAAGAATGCAAGGAATATCCCAATTCGTTTCAATCTAAGCTAAACCTCCTTGTCTGATAATCATTCGTGTAGTGAATAGTAGATTCTCGATGCAGTTCAATAAAGTTGCTAAAACCTTTTAGCTTTTGGTATGGACCTAATACCCCTAGTAGCATTCAATTGCCCAGTGTCAGATGCGCTGTCACTCCTCTAAAGCATACAGTGAAAAACCAATCGTATGACCTCCTATTTTTCCCGGTCTTTTTTTTAAATCCCATTATTTTTAATTATGTTTTATAAAATATATATGAACTCTTATAATCCCAACTGAAAAAGAATTAGGGACAAAATGAACTCTTATATTTTGGATTAATAAATTCAAATTTTGAACTTTATTAGTTAGTACTTAGTACCAAGAGGGTTTTGGCCAAAAAAAAAGTACCAAGAGGGTTTTCTGTAAAGGCTAGACATGTAATAAAGTAATATATATGAGCTAATAGTGATAATTGAGCAAAATTAACTATCTAATCAGGAGATAAAAACTACGTACGAAAATCAAAATTAAATGAAAGGATAAAATACAAACGTAACTTGGCAAAAAAAGAAAAAAAGATACCAACGTAACTTCCCAATAAATGAGCAATTAGTCAATTACCGTCTCTAAGTTCAAAAGTTAACAAAGTAGTCAGGACACTTAACGTTTTAAATTTCGCTTTCAACGAAACATTAGTTTCAGTTGCATCATTCAGCCCCAACTAAAATTTCAGTTGTATCCCAAAAAAAAAAAAATCCCCGTTCCGAGACATCTTTTTTGTTATCTTTCTTTCGGTGACATCTAGATGAAACTGGAAGAGAACTAAATAAGAAAATATTGCGGTCGAACTACTTTTCCCTTGTATATTTCAAATAATAGCATGCTAGAACTTTGTTTGGTGGAATAAAAAAAAACGAAACAGGTTTTAATGAGTCCTTTTCTTAAAAGTAAGCTAACAATAATTTAATAATGGGAAAATTGATGTAATCTCGTTCAGGGACTCGGGAGTATTTTATATACAAATTAAGAAATAATTTGAAAAAATTATTATCTGCTCTAGATCATTATAAATATCAAATTCGAGTGTAAGAGTCACTTATAATACAAAAGGAAATCACAAACCCCTAAACAAAATTAGAGAAGTAGATAGCTCAAACACTCGACAATAAAATTACAAAAAAGGCGTTGATGAATTACCTATTGATAATACTACACGCATGCTTGTATCCATACATGCTCCATTCAGTCACAAATATAAAATTTAATCGACTTTTTTTTTGTGAGAAATCCTAAAAAAACAAAATAAATCATTTATAAATTGATTTACCTAATTTTTTCCCATAAACTAATTTATTAGACCTATAAAATAAAGGTAATCTAAAAATATATCAAATATTTCATAACTAAATAATTCATTTTACTTTCTTAATCTCTCCTCAAAAAAGTTAAATAGGTCCTATATTGAAGACTGAAATTATTATAATTAGGCTAAATTAACCCTATCATAAGATTCAATAACTATTTAACTCCATGATCCATGATCAAACCTTTAAAAACTCCGAAAAATCTTCCCAATGCAATATAAACAGAAAGACTAGAGACTACATAAACCACACATTATAATAAACTTGTTTGTTTCGTCTGACAGGCGGTCCTAATTAATGAGATATGAAACAAGTACGTAATTAACTAAGGTGAGGTGGTGCGTAGTGCCCCAACTAACAAGCCTTCCATCATTTTGTCACCATGCACCTATATTATTTTATTTAAAAGCGTTGTTCTATATATGACTATATGCCACTCTCCCTTGAGAGCCGTACCCAGTAATCAACCATCACCACCACAGATACAATATCCACCATGGACCTCCTAATCTCCGGTCAACCAAACTCTCCCTTCGCCATTATCCTAGGATTCTTCCTCTTCCTCTATACCATCTTCTCCCTATCAAAATTCCTCAGAAACAAGATTTCTCCCAAAAAGTCACCACCTGAAGCCGGCGGCGCGCGGCCAGTGATGGGCCACCTCCACCTCCTAGGCGGCCCAGAACCACCCCACATAGCCTTAGCCAACATGGCTGACAAATACGGCCCCATCTTCTCCCTAAGGCTTGGGGTCCACCCAACCTTAGTTGTAAGCAACTGGGAAATAGCTAAGGAATGTTTCACCGTTAACGACCGAGCCTTCGCGGGCAGGCCAAAAATATTAGCCTTCGAAATCATGGGCTATAACTTTGCCATGTTTGGAACCAGCCCGTACGGTCCGTACTGGCGACACACAAGAAAAATCGCCACCTTAGAGGTTTTATCCAACCACCGCCTAGAGATGTTGAAGCACGTGCGAGAATCCGAGGTCAAGTTAGCCATGAAGGATACCTACGATCGTTGGTTAGAGTTGAACAAAACGGTTGAGATGGAATCACCTGTGCCTGTTTTGCGTGAGATGAAGAAGTGGTTCGGGGATTTAAGTTTTGGTAGTGTGCTTAGAATTGTGGCTGGGAAAAGGGTAGATGATAGTGAAGAGAATAGAGTGGCGATGAAACCTTTGAGGGATTATTTTAAGTTGACTGGAGAATTTGTGGTGTCTGATGCTTTGCCTTATTTGAGGTGGTTGGATTTGGGTGGAAAAGAGAAGGCTATGAAGAAGACTGCTAAGGATTTGGATGAGTTTATTCAATTTTGGGTGGATGAACATAGACGCAAGAGGGATGAAGCTAAAGGTTGTAAGTATGAGCACAGTGATTTCATGGATGTACTTCTTTCCATCGTTGATGACGATGAAGTTATTGACGGTCACGATGCTAATACTATCATCAAATCTACCTGCCTGGTAAGTCCATTTTTGTATTTCTCTTATTCCTTTTCATTTACATTTGAGTTTTTAATTTCTAAATTATTATTGAGAGATAATTAATTACAAGTCCCACAGTGAAAACATTATCAAGTTAAGGTTCTACAAACTCTAGTTTAGAGAAACTTAATTTTAATTATATTTAATAATAAATTAATATTTTACCCATTTCATATCAAATTTCTCTTTATTTCTCCTCCCCATCTTCCCTCTTCCACCAATCTCCCTTAGTCCCATCCCCCGAGATCAGCGAGCCTCCACCTTCAAATATACAGATCAAATATAAGTTAAACAACCCCATCTTTCACTCAATTCCCATGGTAGGATCATTATCACGCGCTGCATGTTTCAAAGACAAGACATACAATAGCAATTCAATGATTAAATTAGGTAAAATATTATAATAATTAGGAACAGAGAGTGGTATATTTAATCATTAAATTAATAATTATTGGTATGTACTCATGTGGTCTTATTTTTCTGATAAAAAAATGTGGTCTTATTTATGGAGAGAGAAAATGATTTATTTGGTCCTATATTTATATAGTAACATCATTTCTTTCACTTAACAAGGGTGAACATGGAAAACTATTGGATGTCAAGGCAGAGTTAATAATGTTTGAAATTTTCCTTAATCTTGTGTGAGATAATCTTGTTTTTAACCAATTTTAATTATTTCTTTATTGTTTTATAGGAAATCATATTTCCATTAGAATATATTCAATTATATTTAATCAGAATAAAGTCTACACAATAATGACCTATATATAAGAAATTCCACATCTTTTTTACTTTAATGGATCCCACAAGAATCAGAGAGTGCTACTTAACCTTATCTCATTGAAGACCTCTGTCCGGATACGACGAGCATATGGACGGTGATGCTCTGTCTGAACGCAGATTGCGATGTGGTAGAAACAAAAAAACAGCTTAGCCCGTATCAGATGCCGATTTGGAATTATTTAAAGGCGGGAAAGGGTCAAAACATATATTAATCTGAAGTTCATATAAATCATGCAGGCCCTTATTCTAGGTGGGACAGACACAACAACAGTGACACTAACATGGGCAGCATCTTTACTTCTTAACAATCCTCAAGTCCTAAACAAGGCAGTTCATGAACTAGACACACAAGTCGGAAGAGAAAGGCTTGTAGTGGAATCAGACTTGAAGAACCTTCCTTATTTCCAGGCAATCCTCAAGGAAACCATGCGTCTCTACCCCGCTGCTCCACTAAGTGTGGTGCATGAGTCTGTGGAAGATTGCACTGTGGCTGGCTACCACATACCCTCTGGCACGCGTCTTTTGACTAATATCTCCAAGATTCATAGGGATCCACGAGTTTTTGAAGATCCATTGGAGTTTAAGCCTGAGAGATTTCTCACTACCCACCAGGGCTTTGACGTCAGAGGCCAGAATTTTGAGTACATTCCCTTTGGAACTGGTAGGAGAATCTGTCCTGGAATCTCATTAGCTCTCCTAACCATGCAGCTCACACTTGCTAGTCTCCTGCATGGATTTGATATTGCCACTCCTGATAACCAAACAGTGGATATGAAAGAACAAGCTGGGCAGACCAACATGAAAGCCTCACCACTCCAAGTCCTTCTCACGCCACGTCTTCCTCATCATCTCTATGGTTAAAAGGATGTGACATTAATTAGTGAATGATCAAGCCAATTTTAAATCATATTTGAGACATATGATGATATTGATTGATGAACTTATGAACACATATACTCCATTTCTCTATCTCTCCAATGAACATATAAAAAACTAATATGGAAACGATTTGTAATAAATGATGCGTAGTTGCATTGTGAATCCAAGTGTAAATAGTAACTAAATAAGTCAGTAGCCGATAGGTGAGACTTTTAATTTGCTTTCATGTTTGAGAGGGAAAACTTTTTTAGATGTATACAAGTAGTCTTTACCTGTCTGTTTCAATTGACAATGTCATATGTGAGTACCAATGCATTGCTTGGCAGTTCGACAATATATTTATTAGTAGTGACAATATATTTATTATTTCCATTTCTGAGTATAAGATTCATATGACTAATTTGATTAATTATTAAAGTTATTTATATTAATTAAAATAACGAGTGTAAGGTATAAAAGATGAAAATGAGAGGTATTAATGATGAAATGTAAAGTTTGTAGGTTCCATGAAAGGAAAAATGTGAGATAAAAAGAGAAAGCTTGTGGGCCTCAGGATTTATGCAAATTACCATTTTCATTTTTCCCATTTCCATCCAACCAAACATAGCCAAGGAAAAGACAGAGGAAGAAACGAGTGTTAGATATGCATAATGAGTGAAAAAGACAGAGGACTAAAGTGATACCTATTTAATGAACTTGAGAAAATTGTGGTCCTTAATCTCCCGGCACCATAGCTTGCCGTAAGCCCGTAACTATAGAAGGAAAAATTAAAAATTAAGATTGATTGTTCCACTTCACCATATCAAGACCTTGAAATGTTATCCAGTTCATACACGTGCTTCGTTCCATCGTTAATGAGATTCAAATGATTTGATGACCGCCACGATGCTGATACAATAACCACACGCCTTGTCAGATCAGCCAGTAATATATTCCTCAAATTATTTTTTTCTTCCATTTGATTTTGAATTAAGGGAGAATTAATTAGAGGTCTCATAGAAAAAACATAATTAAGGTGAGATTCCAAATCACAACGTCAAAAGTTGTTATTATAAGGTGAAGAAGTTGTAATTTATAACATGTGAGACTTCATCATAATTATCTTTCTTGCATGAGATAACTAATTAATTCTCCCTTTTATTTAAATATTCTTATCGATCTCTATCTCCATTTCTATGGGTCACGGCGTTAATATAATAATACTAGTACTCCCTCCGGTCCCTAATGTAAGAGCTCAAAATTTGAATGGTTGTGGTCCCTAATGTAAGAGCTCACCCCATATTCTCTCCTCATTTAATGCATTTTTTCCTACTTTACCCCTAACTCTCTTTCATATTTATTAATGCTTATATATTTCTCTCTTAAAAGTACCATAATAAATATGGGCAATTTTGGAAAAGAAGCATTAACTCCAGACACTCAACTAACATTCACATGTTTTCTTAAGAAGCGTTTTTTTGACGGCTAGCTCTTACATTAGGGAGCGGAGGGAGTATTTTTTAAAGCTGATTCATGTGACCGCTATTTCTCTGCTTGTTAATTAATAAGTGGGCTGAAAAGGTGAAAATTGAGTAATGGAGCCCGCCAGACGCGCACACACATCTCCATTATCTCATCAAAAGCGTGGCATTCATTTCTTTTTGTTTTTGGTTACAATAAGGGGCAAAGCCCAAACTATATCCTAATCCTACGGGGAGTACCTCTCCCCTCAATGTCTGCTGAAATTAGGACTTCTACATTCTCAGGTGGCGTGTTCCAGATCTTTCTTCCTTCATGTTGCCTCAAACCAATTGTTGCCAAAAGATCAGCACATTGGTTGCTCTCCCTGTAGATATGCCTCACTACAACTTCCCATTCTCTATTCAGCATATCATCAATTTCCTGCAGCATGCTTTGGCAGCCATAGATTTATCCCTTCAATAACCTGTTTGTCATCACTCTCCAGAATTATTTTCCTGAATCCCAATTCCCAGCTCAAGCTCAATCCTTCTTTGATAGCTTTGATCTCAGTTCTGATTTGGAGCAGGTCTCCTAGCTTCATTGAGAATCCCTTAATCCATTCTCCTGTATCACCACGGATTACACGGCCACAGGAAGCTTCTCCATTCGCTGTGAATTTGCCATCAACGTTCACCTTACACCAGTTAGGGGGAGGTGGTGTCCAGATAATCATGCTAATTTGTCCTTGATCTGGTAGCATCTCTTCTCCTTGCCATCTCTGTTGATAGTTTGTTAAGTGCGCTTTGATTTGCTCAGCGGCATTGTGGGGCAAAAGGAAATTGTTCTCATGAACTTGTAGATTTCTCCAACGCCAGATACATCAGCAGCCAACTGCAAATAGCTCTTGCCAATCCATCCTATCAGAAAAAACTTCCGGTTTTAGCAAGTTCCTGCTTATCCAGTTCTTTCCCTCCACTGAAAAAAGGATCTCCAAGAATAAACAGGTAATAATTGTTTCCATATATTTATGGCATAAGGGCAGTCTCTAAGAGCATGAATTTGGTCTTCTATTGCACACTGACAGATTGTGCAAGTACCTTCTTCATTTCTCCATTTCCCCGTGACTGCATTAGTTGTTAACCTGTCATGAGCTGATAACCACATGAACACTCTCACTCTTTCAGGTGTCTGCGATTTCCAGATCTTGTTCCACTTGTTCTGTCTCTTCCCCTTACTTGCTCTGGAGTGTTGAGAGTATGCTGAAGCTACTGAGAATTCTCCACTGCCAGAGCTCTTCCACACTATAATTTCGCTGCCATCAACGCTCCTTTCAGTAGAGGTACTTGCTCTGAATCTGTCTTGTAGCTTGTCCATTTCTCTCCATAGCTTAGAATCCTCCTTTTTTGAGGTATTACTGCTTGTCTCACTGTTAGACCTGGTGTATTTCCCTTTGAGTACTTGGACCCACAAATTATCAGGTTCTGTTTCCATTCTCCACAATAGTTTTAACAGGAATGCATCATTCATCAGCTTCAAATCTTTGATCCCTATGCCTCCCTCTATTTTAGATTTACATAGTTGTTGCCATGAAATTGCATGACGCTTCTTTTCAGTCTGAGTATCACCCCATATGAATTTGCGTTGCTCCTTTTCTATCTCATTAATCACTCCCTGGGGTATCCTATCATGTTGCATAGGATAGTAGGTCATAGAAGAGGCTGCTGATTTGATTAATGTCATTCTTCCTGCTAATGATAATTTTTTGGATTCCCACCCATTCAGCCTTGCTTTAACTCTTTCCAACACTGTTTTGTACTTGTCCCTTCTCCTCTTCGGGTGTGAAATATTTGCTCCTAAGTATCTGCCAAGCTCCGGTACCTGTTTGAAACCACTCCTTCTACATATTTCTTTTTTGTTCAAGTCAGGGACGTTGGGGGAGAAATATATGTAGGTCTTATCATTGCTAATCCTGTGCCCGAACATGTCACCAAAAACCTGCAAACATTGCAAAATCACATCTATTTGTTTATTTTTAGCTTCTGCAAAAAGAACCAAATCGTCAGCAAACATCATGTGAGATATAAAAGGACCATTTCGACCCGCTCTCATTGCTCTCCATTTTTTCTCTCTCACTCTGTCTAAGATTATGTGGGTAAGCTTCTCCATTCCTAGTACAAAGAGATATGGTGAGATGGGATCACCCTGTCTCAAACCCCTTGATGTATTAAAGCCCTCCAATTTTTCTCCGTTCCAGATAATGTTAGTAGTGTCAGTTTTAATGCATCCCATGATTCTGTTAATCATATCTTGGGGACACCCAAGCTCATCTAACACCTTTTCCATAAAGTTCCAGCTTATCCTGTCATAGGCTTTTTCAAGGTCAACTTTGATTGCCATGAACCCCTTCTTCCCTCTCTTCTTCCTCATGGAGTGAATCATTTCATTCACAATAATAATGTTATCGTGAATGTTTCTATTTGGGATGAAACTCACTTGGTATGGGGATACTACTTCGGGAATGAGTCTCTTCAATTTCTTAACAATAATTTTTGGGAGGCACTTGTAAATAACATTGCAAAGAGAAATAGGTCGCATTTGGTTCACTTTCTCAGGGTGTTCAACTTTGGGAATAAGAGTGATCAATGTTTGGTTGACTTCTCTGATTTTTTCTGGATTCATCCACAATTCTGCAATTGTTCTTATAACATCTTGTCCAACAATATCCCAATTCTTTTGGAAGAAAATGGCCGGAAAACCATCCGGCCCTGGAGCTTTCAAACCACCTATAGAAAGTATAGCTTCTTTGATTTCTTCCTTGTTGAGTTGCGAGCAAGCCCCGTCCCATAGCTCCTTACTGTTTTCTGGCCATGTGTGTTGAGACGTATACCAAGGTCTGTCCTCTTCTTCCTCCTTGAATAAATTTTTGAAGTAGTCACATACAAGCTTTCCCACTTCGTCTTCCCCTTCAACCCATAAATTGTTGTCATCTTTAAGAGTGTTAACTCTATTCCTTCTTCTTACAGCAGTTTTGGAATGGTAGAAAGATGTATTCATATCCCCATCATTAAGCCACTGTGTTTTAGATTTTTGAAACCATAGAATTTCTTCTTGGTCCAAAACTTCCATGAGTTCTTCAGTTAATTCCTTCTCAAGTTTCTCAAGATATGGGTTGGGATGTTCCTGACACGCTCTCTCAATGCCATTCAGTCTTCTGATCAACTCATTCTTTTTCTTCTTTATATGCCCAAAAATTGTGTAATTCCATTCCTGCAACTCCTTCTCCAGGCTGTTTAAATTTTCTCTAAATTCTTTCCTTTGCTGCCAATTCTTTTCAACAAAACCTTTGAACCCTCGGTGTTTGAGCCATGCCGCTTCAAATCTAAATGGCCTATTGAAATGCTGTTTTTTCTCACCATTCAGATTGATATGAAGAGGGTGGTGGTCTGACTTGATCCGTGGTCCAACCCTCACGAAAGCATCACAAAATTCTGTTCTCCATGCGATATTGCACAACCCTCTATCTAGTCTTTTGTAGATTCTGTTGGCAAACTGACTGATTGGTCCCCTCCATGTGTATTTATGTCCCTCCGCACCCAAATCAAGTAAGTTACATTTGGCTATGTTGTCATTGAACTTCTTACACAGCGTGGCATTCATTTCGCCATGAATATTATTTGTCTTGCCATGCCCGCAACTTCACGCCACTTCAGTTAGTCTTGATTAAAGAAAGGGAAAAAAATCTATTGATCGTTCCTTTTTTAGGTTACATTGATCGTTCCTTTTATGTTTCAATATCATGTCTTTGAAATATTATCGATTTAGATGTGATGGTGAGGGGGGCACGTACTGACTCAGTTTGCCCCACTTGTGATGGTTGAAGGCAGAGACAATGGAAGCGTAACCAAGTTGATTCCTTGCGGAACCATAGTTAGAGCTCTCTTAAAGATGAAAGATGAGCTCTCTCTGTTTTGAAAATATGGGCAGTCAAAGTTTTGATGACCCATATTTGATATATTTTATCTTCACTTTCTTTGAAAAAATTTAACATATTTAGAATCTGATTGAATTAAGTTAGTTCATTAACTAATCATTTTAAATTATTTTTTTTGTTTAAAATTGTTATTGAAAAATTGTATATATGGATAGTCCAAATCTTCTAAGCAAGAAGAGTTATTTCATCTTTTTTATGGGCTCTAAATATGGTTCTGAACATCTGATTCAAGGCAAGCTGGATTTGGATCCTCTCGTATCTTCTTTCACTCCTTTACCATCCTCTTCCACACCATTGGATTTTTAAGCCAATGGTTTTAATTAAGGACAAAGTCTTAAGGTACACAAATAATACCTAACTATTAGGCATGAGATCAAAAATGAAAATTTCCCTAATATGACAATAAAACAAATATAAAAAGTCCAAAATGCCCTTATAAATTAGGGAAAAGATTTAAAAGAGTAGAAATTTATAAGGGCATTTTTGGAATTTTCATATCTATTCTTATTGTTATATTAGTGAAAATATCATTTTTGATCTCATGCCCAATAGTTGGTATCATTTTTGTATACCTTAAAATAGTTATGTACTATTTTTGTTCCTTGTCCAATAGTTATGTATCATTTTTGAATCTTCACTCTTTAATTAAGTACATTTGTAAAGATAATATAATAATAATAATATTAGAAAATTATATAAATAAATTTAATGTGTCAGAATTTTCTCTGATAGTTCAAAATTGTATACAATTGATATAAATTTAAATTTATTTCTTTGGCCAAGAGTCTTTTTTTTTGTCTTCAAAGTAGCCATCATAGATCATTGAGCACCTGAATTAATAATAGATATATTTATGGCTTAAACTAACTTAAGTGAGCCAATGTTACCTTCACTAATGGTCAATGACTTTAGACAGTCAAATAATTTGTTAGATTACATATGAACCAATATATTCATCTTATTCATATTTCTCTCTCTTTTTCTCACTTTCTTACTCTTCACTCTCACGCTGCTCACCACCGCCACCCTTTGCCGCCCAACCACTACCCACCACCACCACCATTGTCACCGTCAACTCAGTGGGGATTGTGAATGTGAGATGAAGCATGGTGGGGGATCAATAGAAGGGTGACTGGGTGAGTGGTGGTCCAAAATGAGATGAAGCTCGGGAGATGCTACACTTGGTGGCGTTGGTGAGGAGTGGGGTGGCTCTGGCGTGTGTGGCTGGAGAATAGAGGAAGTTGCAAAAGAGAAGTGTGATTTATGGGGAATGATGATGAGTGAAGGGCGCCTCGATATGGTGTCTGGGCTTGAGAAATCTTGGAGGGAGAAGGATGGCGGTGGACTCGTTGGCGAGGAAACAGAGAATGAGTGGTCGGAAGCGGCTGTGAGGGAGGAGAAAGTTGTCGGAATCCACAACGGCGTAGGAGATAGAGACGACGGTGGAATTGAAGAGGGAGTGATATGATGGTGGGTGAAGGAGAAAGATGATTGTAGCTGAGGTTGACGGAGATCATGTGAGTGGGGAGAAGATCCCGTCGCCGGAGGGGGTGGTTATGATGACGACGAGGTGGTGCTTATGGCAGAGAATTGTGGATGTGTGGTGGTGCGATGGTGACGGTGACAATATGATGATGGTGTGGAGTGTTTGGGTGGCGAAGAAGGTGGTGCTGAGGAGGGTGAAAATGAAGGGTAAGAAAGTGAGGAATGAAAATAAAAAAGAGAATGAGATATAATTAAAATGAATATGTAGGGCTTATATACAATTTGATAAAGTTTTGTAGGGTCAAATGCCATTCACCGTCGAGTCAGAATAAAATTGACTCACTTTGATCAGCTTAAGGACGAAAATGTATATGTTATTAGTTCTAAGTGTCAATAATCTAATTAAGGCAGTTGTTACTTTAAGGCAGATAAAGGTGCTTGCCCTTTTTCTTTCATTTTTTATTACAATAATATGAACTGCACAGACTAAGTTCGTCTAATTAAATTTATTTTGTAATTTTTTTACTATTATTGTTATGATGTAATTTTTTAAAGAAGTATTTATACACTAATGGATTTTTAATCCATTAGTGTGAGGGAGACAATGATGGCAGAGTAGAGAAAAAGAAAATGCAATGACTCTATTTCATTCTTCAAATAACCATCCTAGATCATTGACTGACAAATCCTTGGATTTGTATGTTTTTATTGTGTTAACTTGATGTTATTAACATTTCAAAGATGTAATATTGGTTTATTTATGTCTAATTGAATATCTAAACCTTTAAGTAGAAATTAGTTTAGGAAGTGAATTAATTGACCTAACTTATGAATTTATTTGTTAATTAATTTTGAGAGCCAATTGATCTATTTCCTTCCCTTATTTCACTTTTAGGGTCGCTCAAGGACCAAATATGGAGGAGTTCGGATGGGAAAAAGCAAGGAAAATGGGGAAAAGGCTGAAAAATAAGCTGCTGGACGAATTTAGAATATTACAGAAAAGGACTTTGAATTTCAGAAATTTCAGTTTAGTCCCAGTAACATAATTACAGCTTAATCCTCGAATTTTAGAAATTACGCCCAGGTCCCTCCTGCGAACTGCTACATAACAGACCCTATTTTACTGATTTTTGCACGGTTTTGACCCCAATTTGGACCCAAACTCAATCTCAAACATTAAGTCCAACTTAACATTCATATGAGGTGTAAACATTAGGTTAGAAAACTAAGTTTTGGAACCTGGAGTGTGTGATTGAGTGGCAAGGACTCATTCACCCTTAACCAATTGTCTGGGGTTCGATCCCTGGCGTTGGGTATGGAGAAGCATTAAATCTCCCAGGCCAGCTGTCCCACCCTTTGAGGTGCCTACAAATCAGCGGGGGATTAGTCTCTCACTTGTCGAGTGAGGGGATACCTTGATCATGGATAAAAAAAAAGAAAACTAAGTTTTGGGGATTAGGTGCTCTCCAAAACCCTACCTTTCTCCATCCCTTCCACCATTCCTCTTCCATTTTCTCACATTTCCCTTTCACCTTCCACCTTCCTTCCTCCTTCCATGCCTCAATAAAGTTCCTCCTTGCTCTTGGAGTTGATGGGAAGTGACTTGAGCTTTGGTTCTACAAAAGGGAGTCTCAATTCCTTTCCTTTCCTTTCCTTTCCTTTCTCTTTATATTTTTGATTGCCTAGGTTTAGGTTTACCATTTTATATTTTGAGATTAGACTGGACTTGATTGTTATTGTGGGTATTTGTGATTTTGGTTTGTAATGAGAGATTTGTACTCATCAATGTACATGGTTATGTATATGTTTTTTATGGTTTATTTGATATCATTCTATTTATTCATGGATTTGATAGATAGTTTGATTGAATTGAATTATAATTGAACCTAATGCATTACAAAGCACTAATCACACTCTAGGGTAATTAATAATGTCTATTTGAATGAGTTCATGAGACTAGACATTAGACTTACCGGTTGGTAAGGTTTGGTACTTTAGGAAACCTAGAGAAAACTCAAAGGTGCTAAAGGGCTTAGCAATTTCTAGTTAGTTGGGGTTCCACTAATTAGGTAATTGGACTCATGAGTTCATGAGGTTTGGTAAATTAGGAAATTTAGTGCATTAAACACCCCAAAAATCCTTAGAAAGCTATGATAGTCATTGAAAAATCATTCCAAGAGCAACTCACTTCCATTCCACCCTTTTATCCAAAAATACCAAAAATATTTATTTGTTTTGCATCCTTCATTCCCTCTTTAAAAAATCAACAAAATATATTTTCTTTATCCAAATTTAATCTTGCATTGCATTTAATTTACTAGGATAGTTGAATTAAACAAGGCTCCTTGAGAACGATACCCGGGGTAACTTTCGCTTACCTTGAGGTCCTAAAATTTCTTGAAGGACTAAGCTCAAGGCACACTACACCGACCGCTAAATCGGTGTCCTTCACTGACCACTCTAAATTAGTACTGAGTACAATTTCACCCTTTAAGTAACTAAAGTGATCTAATTTTCCCTTGACTTGACGGACTTAGCAATAGGCGTCGTCCATTTGTCAACATTATATTCGTCAGAGGGTAAAATTGGATCACTTTAGTTACTTCAAGGATGAAATATCCAATGTTAATTTAGTGTGTCCAATGGTGCAAAATAGTTACTTGAAAGACAAAATAGGTCGATCACCTTAAAAGAAAAAAAAGGAGAGATCAAACTCCAAGCAAATTAAAGTCGCCCTGGTTTAACAAGTAAATGACTTAGTAGACGCACACCTTTCCCCTAGATAATAAGTGGGTTGGATTAATGGTGAGAAAAAAACATGGTTTCTTTTATTGACAGAGAAATAAAACATGGTTTATACTTTCTACTTTATATGATTTTTTTCATGAAGTCATACAATGAAAGAAACTCCGCACGCCGATGAAGTAGCACTCATAGAGAAGTGCTGGTCTCGGTTAGCAATCATTCAATAATAAAAGCTTAATAAAATCTAACGGAAGGAAAAATGTTTGAAAGTCCATAGGTATTTGTAAACTTAAATTGGATACAATTTCAGTCCAAAAAAAATAAATAAATTGGGTACAATTATCAAATCACAAGCCTAGTCAGCCCTTCACAGTTCACACATACTCCCTCCGGTCCTTATTATAATTCAGCAACCGCCTCTAAATTTTGGTCCTTAATATAAGTCACCAACTAAAATTAACTAACTCATTTATTAAAATTTTCCCAATATACCCTTAGCATTGGAAAATGAACATTAGAAGATGAGAAGAGAGAGAAGATGAAAAAGACACATGTATACTCATAAAGATAAAAAAGGTAGTGGGTCATAGTAATAAAGGTAAGGGGGCAAAATGGAAAAGATAAAAAAATTAAGACCAATTTAATGATTCAACTTCCATTAACCTTCATTCCTTAGTATGTACAATTTGGGCATTTGGCAACTTATAAATAGGACCGGAGGGAGTATCTCAAATATTTTTTTTTGCATATTTGATGTTCAATTTGATGACTGCCATTTACTTCCGTGCTTGCTTGAAAATGAGACCAATTATAACAAGCCCACCATTCATTTCCTTCTCACTTTAAAAATTGAGTAATTTCAAACATCCATGTTGTCTCAGTTAAAGAAAAGCATCTATATCGATGTCTTTATTTTATTATTTATGGAAGAATAAAAAAGAGATACTAATAATACAAAAGAGAAAAGATGAAGAGAAAAAAGTTACCGATAATATTGAAAAAACGACATTTAGCATTTAACTAAAGCAAACCCTACCTTATATTTTTATTGCAATTTTTGCAATAAAAATAAGAAAAAATACTTTTAAAATTTGATTTTAACAATGGAATAAGTCCAAGCCTATTTTCCCACCTGCATCATGATACCCATTTTTTCCAAGCCTATATAATTGTATATTCAAATCTACGATCCGATTTTACCATATTTCCACCAGTTTTTTAAATTCAAGAGTTTAACAATGTTATTGTTAAAAAACCAATGCTATTGATTGCTCCTAGAGATGAAAAAAATCACAGCTTCTAGAATTATCATTCCCTAATTACCTCTTTAAGATTGAAGAGGCATAAATTTTATAATTAGAATTCCCTATTTACCTCTTTATATAAATATAGACGCCTTTTAGAATGATCATTCCCTATACACTTTTTGATATACATTCATGGATTCATATAAGGACATGAATTTACCAACCATCACCATTCTCATCATTTTAAATTATTCCAACATGACATCGTTAATTGTCATTGTTGTCAAACTCGCGAGTTGACATACTGATTTTACCATTTTTGCCACTCAACCAAATCAAAACGTGTGATGAGTCATTTAAATTCTCAATAACTGCAAGCTCAAACTCAGTAGAAATTTCCGTGTTTACATGTTTAATTTTTCATCTTTACCTTATATAAAATCGTGTTTAAACTCATTTCAATTAATCTTATTTGCCCGAATTCAATGAATTTATATATAAATTTCATAGAAATTTGAATGTTGATATATTTAATATCAACTATTTATATTTAAAATATATTCAAGTCAAAATATTATTATTTTTTGTATTTTTATATGATTTCATAATACTACCTCCGGTCCTAAATATAGGACCTAGATAACTTTTTTTTGGAGAGATTAAGGTTGCGAAATATGTTATTAAATGATGACATATTTAATATATTTTTAGATAATCCATTAGTTTATAGGTAAAATAAACTAGTTTAAGGGAAAAAATTAGGAAAATCAATTTATAATTAACTTATTTTTTACTTTTTTAGGATTTTCCAAAAAAGTCATCTAGGTCTTATATTTAGGACCGGAGGGAGTATATATTTTTATTAATAAACATAAACTGTCAATTAAGTCTACGATCCAATTTTAACTATTTCCACGAGTTTCTTAATAAATTCACGAGTTAAATAACCTTACTAATTGCTCCAACAAGACAACGAGAGATTACAAAAAACCACACCTTCTAGAATTATCATTCCCTATTTACCTCTTTAAGATTGAAGAGGCATAAATCTTATGATTAAAATTCCTTAATCTACACACGTTTTGTTATAAATTTGTGAATTCATATAAGGACATGAATTGACCAACCATCACACCTTCTCATTTTAAATCATTCCAACTCAACGCGACATCACTAATTGCTCCAACAAGCCAGCGGGAGATGACAAAAAATCAGCCACATGCTTATCAGCTGATTTTTTCTATATATACTTGTATATCTTTGATATAATTGCAAGACCAACAATTATCATTTGGAAAATTAGCACCATTTGCAAGAAGATATCATATACTTAAACAATACTTGAAAGTTGAAACCACATTCATTTTCACAGCCAAAGACACGATGGACCAAACCCTAACGTTAGGCATAATAGGATTGTTGCTCGTTCTCTACCTTTTCCTCTCGAAATCAATAACCCACCGCAGAAACAAAAGTACAACAGGAAAGGCACCACCAGAAGCAGAAGGCTCATGGCCTATAATTGGCCACCTCCACCTCTTTAGGGGATCAGAGACACCGCACATAACCTTAGGAAACATGGCTGACAAATACGGACCAATATTCTCCATTAGGCTCGGGGTTCGAAAAACGTTGATTGTGAGCAATTGGGAGACTGCAAAGGAATGCTTAACCGTTAACGACCGAGCTTTTGCTAGCCGTCCGGAAGTCGTAGCTGGCGAAGTGATGGGCTACAACTTTGGCTTGCTAGGAGCCACTCCCTATGGACCCTACTGGCGGCACGTGCGGAAGATTGCCACGCTGGAAGTTTTATCCAACCATCGCCTAGATATGCTGAGACACGTGCGAGAGTCCGAGGTTATGTTTGCCATGAAGGATACGTACAATCGTTGGTTAGAGTTGAACAAGAATATAGAGGGAGTAGTGAAGCCTCTTTCATGTGAGATGGAGAAGTGGTTTGGAGATATCACGTTGAACGTTGTGTATAGGATGGTGGTTGGAAAACGTTTTGCGGAGACTGAAGAGAACGAGAGGATTAGGAAGACATTGAGGAGTTTGTTTGCTTTGAGTGGAGCGTTCTTGATATCAGATTCTTTGCCTTCTTTGAGGTGGCTTGATTTGGGTGGTAAAGAGAAGGCTATGAAGAAGACGGCTAAAGATTTGGATGAGTTTATTCAGTTTTGGGTTGATGAACATAGACGCAAGAGGAACTCAAATTCAGGACCGGACAAGACTAAGCATGGTGACTTCATGGATATGCTCATTTCAAACATTGATGAAGGTGAAATTATTGAAGGATATGATTCTAATACCATGATTAAAGCTACCAGCCTGGTCAGTCCTCCTTCACACACACATATTATATATCTCTTAATATTTTTTACTTATATTCAATTTTTAAATTTTGAGAATATTTATGATATTCTTATATACATGCATATATATTGTTGAAATTTAGGAAGGAATCGACACAAAGGAGAGGAGAGAAAAGAAGTTATGATAAGATTAAAGTGACTTGGATTTTTTAGTAACCAATAAGTCAATATTTAGGCTACAAAAATCACTTTAATAAAGAAAAATAAATTCAAACACACACACACACAGAGCAAATAGATATAACCGATTTGACTTAATCCAACTAAACAAATCTAAAATCTTTGAGGTTAAAAATAAAAAAAACAAACAAATATTTGAAGCATATAATATTCCAATGGGTAGTTGGTTGAGCTGGTAAGTGGGCTGCAACCCCCGTAAGGATGAGAACGCGTGTTCGATTCCCGGGAAGCGCTCTCATTGGGAGAGGGGACAACCTTGCCTATGTGGGCAACACTCCTACCCCTCGAGTCCGGATTAAACCGGGCGGTAATTAACCAAAAAAAAAAATATTCTTATATAGATGGCAGCATGCATGAAGGGAGTCGAATGGGAAATTTGTGCTTTGCAGGTTATAATTTTAGCAGGGACAGACACAACAACAGCGACACTAACTTGGGCGTTGTCTTTATTAATGAACAATCGCGAAGTGTTAAAAAAGGCAATAGATGAAGTGGATGCACAAGTTGGGAGAGAAAGGTTGCCATTAGAATCAGATTTAAAGAACCTACCTTACTTGCAAGCCATTCTGAAGGAAACATTGCGGTTGTACCCAGCAGCACCACTGAGTGTAATGCACAAGTCTATGGAAGATTGTACAGTGGCAGGGTATCATGTACCCTCAGGCACAAATCTCATTACCAACATCTCTAAAATTCATAGAGACCCACAGGTATATGAAGATCCATTGGAATTTAGGCCAGAGAGATTCCTCACTACACACAAGAATGTTGACTTGAGGGGTCAACATTTTGAACTGATTCCTTTTGGTGCGGGTAGAAGAATGTGCCCTGGAGTTTCTTTTGCTCTCTTGATGACGCAACTCACACTGGCCAATCTCCTCATTGGCTTCGATATCACAACTTCTGATCACAAACCAGTGGACATGAGAGAACAGGCTGGGCTAACCAACGTCAGAGCATCACCTCTTCAAGTTCTTCTTACCCCACGTCTCTCCCCTCATCTTTATGAAGAACGAAGCTAAGTGGAGGCAAAAAAGAGCTTCGTCACATTATTTTAATTATGCAGCTTGTTTTTAATTTTCGAATAAAGATCTAAAGAGTGGAAGCTTTTTATGACTGAAAAATTCGTCATGTCCTGTTTCATCTAGTTATAACATTCAAAAAGTGCTTCTTGTTTTACATTATTTTGGATCATTCTTTTTATTTCATATTATTTAAAAAATCAAATACTTAACCACTTACTTAAGCTCTAATTACATGCTTTTCAGTGTAATAAAAAATCTATATTTAATTGAAGTCTTGAATCGTACTATAGCAATATTTTACATTATTAATTTTAAGTTTATATTATTGTTGAATGAGAGGACAAATAATTTTGTAAGTTGCAAATGGGATGCTTTTAGAGCTGGGAATTCGGGTCGGGCCGGGCCTAAACGGGCCAGGCCCACTTAGGCCCGGTTCCCCTTTTACTCCCCTATTTGCGAAGCCCGGCCCTCATGCCATCGGGCTGGGCCTGGCCCGTAGGGCCTGGCCCACTTTCTTCTTCTTTTTTTTTTAAAAAAATCCTTTTACTAAACCCATTTTTCCTCTTTCCACATTGTTCGCCCTGTAAATTTTATGGTTTTAGCAAAACAAAATCATCTAATAACATCACAAACCCACAATGAACATAGTTATAAGTCATAACATAGTCTGATAAGCGATAATATTACAACATACACTGTAACACTGGTAGTGATACACATAATCTGACAGTCAAAATAAATAACAAAGTCTTCAAATATAAATCTAAATAAACAATAAATAATAACATTCAACGAGTAATCTAAGAGTGTACATCATCATCACTGTCATCATCACTATCATCAACGACATTTGATTGTGCTTCACTATGAATTGACTCCTCTCCATTGACAAAATATCAGGTCTTTGCAATTCTTCTTTACCATCATATGCACTATCTCCTCCATCATCTAAGAAAAGAGAAAAAAAATTAATTGTCCTTCAAGCATGTATAAAAAAAGAAACAAAAAAATCATAAATTAAATAAAGAATCATATGCAATTTTTTTTTAAATAAAACTTGGAAACGAGCCTAAAATACGGGCCGGCCCGCACGGGCCCTAGGCCCTAAAGGACCGGCCCTAACAGGCCCGCTCCCCTATTTTTCCACCAAAACAGTAGGCCTGGCCCTTCTCGGGTTTGCATGAAAACGGGCCGGCCCGACGGGCCAGACCCATATTATTACCGGCTCTAGATGCTTTGCTTTAAACAGTAAAAAAAAAAAAGAAATATCGATGGTTCATGAATTTATTGATAGCTGGTCATGTTCAAATTTCCCATTTTTCATCACACGGTACCCCGTATTCCAATTCCACTAGTAACATGGATTTGGATAATCTCCTTTTCTCCTTCCTTTCTTCGCCCTCCTTTTCTCATTCTCACCATTGGATCTTCAAAATTAATTAATAATTTTATTAAAATAAATACATGTGAACATCACAAAAATAAAATTATACTGTAGTATAAACGGGCCATTCCGGCGCAACCTTACCGGCGTTTTGGTCCAAAACGCCTATATGAGACGCATACCGGCGTTTTTCCCAAAGCGCCTATATGAAAACGCCAATAAATTTGGCGCGCGCTTCCCGCCTTTTTTCCCGCGTTTCCATATCGGCGTTTTGGGTATAACAAACGCCGGTATGGTTTTAAAATTTAAAAAAGAGGGGCTGACAGTTTTTTTTTTATTTTTTTATTCAGAAAACCGCATATAGGCGTTTCTTCAAAACGCCTGTATGCGATTAAATATTATTTTAATCGCACATAGGCGTTTTGAGAAACGCCTATGTGCATAATTGCATATAGGCGTTTCTCAAAACGCCTATATGCGATTAAAATAATATTTAATCGCATACAGGCGTTTTGCATATAGGAGAAACGCCTATATGCATTATTTACATTAAAATAATGCATATAGGCGTTTCCGCCAAACGCCTATATGCATTAGAAAGCATATAGGCGTTTCCCTGAAACGCCTATATGCATTATTTTAATGTAAATAATGCATATAGGCGTTTGGAGAAACGCCTATATGCATTATTTAATATTAAAATGCATATGGGCGTTTTCCAAACGCCGGTACGCACCTCCGTTCCCTATAAATAGCACCTCCCTCCTTCCGCAAAGTTGCTCATTTTCTCGTTTTCTTCTATTTTTCTTCTCTTCGTCTCTCATTCAATGTTGCTGTTGCTTTGTTTTTTTTGGCTAGTTTTGCTGATTTTTTTATTTCGTGTTTTTTGGTGATATTTGATTTTATAATGTTGATATGATCTTATTGCTTTTCTTTTACATATTGCTTGTTGTTTTGATTTTATATATTTGGGTATCATGTTTTATGAATTACTCTTGTTATTGCTTATGTTTATATATATTATTTTTTATGTGTATGTAACTTTGGGATTAACATATTATTCCTTATGTTTTTGAACATTTTTCTTCCTGGTTCTAAACAATCAGGAAGAAAAATGTTTTTTATTTTTTTTTGGAAAACACATACCGGCGTTTTGCAAAACGCCGGTATGAAATATTATTATTTAATACCGCACATAGGCGTTTTATAAAACGCCTATGTGCATAAATAAAAAAATATTATTTCCGCATACCGGCGTTTTGCCCCTCGTCTAGGCGTTTTTCAAAACGCCTAAATGCCGCATTCCCACGACAAATATTTAGGCGTTTTGCCAAAACGCCGTAGCGCTATTCCGCCGGAAAATTCCGCCGATTCGAGGCCCTATAAAACGCCGATATGGGCCCCGTTTTTTGTAGTGTAAATTTAACCCTTGGGTCAAAGATCCAATAATGAATTAGTATTATTGGGAAAAGTAGGCAAACGAGAGAATGGGAAAATGACAAACCCCTACTAACACTTTCTTTTATGAGTAAAAACTTTTTAAGGACCGATATTTTGAATAATAGGAGATAAAATTATAGGGAGTTGCTTCATTTTCACATGCGTTGGATTCGTCCGTTGAAGAATCTAAGGTTCGTACTGTAATTAGGTGTCTTCTCATACAATAAAAAAAAGCGCGAAAACTCAATTTTGATACATAACTATTGACCAGGATAAAAAATAGTATATATTTATTTAAAAGGTTACAGATAATTTTCAACTGTTGGACATTGGATCAAAAATTATACTACCTCCGGTCCTAAATATAGGAACTAATTAATTTTTTTTGGAGAGATTAAGGTTGCGAAATAGGTTATCAAATGATGACATATTTGATATATTTTTAGATTATCCATTAGTTTATAGGTAAAATAAACTAGTTTAAGGGAAAAAATTAGGTAAATCAATTTATAATTAACTTATTTTGCTTTTTTAAGGATTTTCTAGAAAAAGTCAATTATGTCTTATATTTAGGACCGGAGGGAGTATTTCATTAATATGACAATAAGATTACACTCGAAAAGTCCAAAATGCCCTAATAAATAAAATAAAACAACATATTTTCTTTCTGCTTCATTGCTAATTCTTTTCTCTTTTTCATTTCATTCATTCCCCCATTTTTTATTTCATGTTTTTCGTTGGTTTTTCCTTGAAGAAATGAGATTAACTGATATGCAGTTACTTTAATTTGTTGTTGATGGAGGAAGAAGGAGGAGGAGAAAGAATGATAAAAATATATTTTGTTTTGTTTTATTTATAAGAGCATTTTGGACTTTTCACATGTACTTTTATTGTCATATTATTGAAATATCATTTTTATCCAATGCCCAACACTTGAGATCATTTCTGACCTTTTAAAAAAACAATGCGTCGTTCATCATTTTATATTTTGACTGAGAAATTATAATGATGAATTCTTGGATAGTTTCAACCAAATCGGATTCTCATCATCACAAAAATATACTTAACCGATGATTTATTAAAAATATCGGGGCTCAAGACATAACATATAACGTGGCGACGGACAAAACATGACTCAACTCAATAAAAATCTCGTTCCAAATGGCGAATTAAATTAAAATGACAATGACGGCTGACAAATTCCATTTGGAATCTCTTCAATTTCATTGTAACTAGCTAGCGGGTGGCATAATAAGGGAAAACCGGTGGCCCCCGTGACTCCTTGTAAAGTCTAAAATCTAAACAACATAATCACATGCATGACACTCCCAAACCTTAGTCCTATAAAACCATATATAAGTTGAGGTATTCATATGATTAACCCCCGTGCTCTCTCTTCTGTATCCTCCATCTTCGTTCTTCACAAATGGACTTTTTGATCTTCACCCCTTTTACCATCTTTGCTCTGTTTCTCTTCCTGTACCTTCTTATCTCCATATCAAAAAGCCGCCATAGAAACAGAACTATGCCTGCAAGACCACCGCCAGAAGCAGGCGGCGCATGGCCTATAATAGGGCATCTCCACCTCTTTGTTGGGCCAGAGCCACCGCATATAACATTAGGAAACATGGTCAAAAAATACGGGCCAATCTTCACAGTAAGGCTTGGTGTTCACCAAACATTGATAACTAACAGTTGGGAGATTGCAAAGGAGTGCTTCACTGTGAACGACAAATCCTTTGCTAGCCGTCCCAAACTTGTGGCCGCGGAAGTTATGGGCTATAACTACGGGATGATAGGCTTCAGTCCCTACGGTGATTATTGGCGGCACGTGCGGAAGATTGCCACGTTGGAGGTTCTCTCCAACCACCGCCTAGAGATGCTGAAACATGTGAGAGAGTCCGAGGTTAAGTGTGCCATGAAGGATACATATGATCGTTGGTTAGAGTTGAACAAACATAATGTTGTGGAAGCAGTGATGAAGCCAGCTCTGTCATGTGAGATGAAGAAATGGTTTGGAGATATAACGTTGAATGTTGTGTATAGGATAGTGGTGGGAAAACGTTTTGTTGAGACTGAAGGGAACGAGAGGATTAGGAAGGTACTGAGAGATTTGATTGACTTAAGTGGAGAATTCTTGATATCTGATGCTTTCCCTTATTTGAGGTGGCTTGATTTTGGTGGTAAAGAGAGGGCCATGAAGAAGACGGCTAAGGACTTGGACCAATTTATTCAGTGTCGCTTGGATGAACATAAACGCAAAATAAACTTGAATATAGGGCAAGACATGCATAAACACGACGACTTCATGGATATGCTTATTTCCAGCGTTGAGGAAGCTGACACTCTTGATGGCAACGACTCTACTTCTATGATTAAAGCTACAAGCCTGGTCCGTCCTTCGATATATACATCCCTAACCCTTGTTTTCTTTATTTCTTAATCTGCATCCAATATTTGGCCTCGTATAATTTTTTTTATCCTAGTCTTTTTAAAAAAGTAAAAATACACATGTTTTTTCACAATATGGTTTTGACTGTCATTTTGTCAAAAAATATGGTTTTGATTCAACAACTGCAAACTTTAAAATATTACGTTTCAAAGTGGAAGAACAACTCCTACTCATTTTTGGGATTAGCACTAAAACTGGTTTCGCTTAATTAACCTTTTTTTTTTGAAAGATTGAGAAAGCTAAATAAATCACTTATTCACAATATATTATGTATATTAGTATATGTCATGTTTATTTTTTTTGGACTAAAAGATTATATGTTCATGGGTTAATACAACTAACTTTTGGTTACTAAATTTTATTCAATTTTGGTTTTAACCCCTTATTTTGGATTCGGTCTTTGAACTTCGGGTTAATTTTGGCCTTGATCCTCAAACTTTAAAATTGATAGGTTCAGTCACTGAATTTTGGTTTAATTTTGGTCTTGATCCCTAAACTTTAAAAAAACTTGAAAAAACTTAAAGCCTAGGGATTAAGATTGAAATGAAAGTTTATAGGGACTAATAGAACTAAAATTGATTGAAAGTTGAGTGACTAGAACTATATATTCTAAAGTTAAAGGATCAATTTAAAATCAAAATTGACCGAAATTTTATGTCTAAAATGAAAGTTGGATTTTAAAGTTTAAGGATCAAAATCAGAATATTGATTGAAAGTTCAAATTGCAAAAGCAATATTAACCCTAAAATTTACAATTGATCAATCAAATAATTTTGGTATGATAAAAAAAATTAAATAATTTTGGAGAGAAAAATCTAGCTAAAATGACGAATGACGACAAATTATTGCAGGTCGTAATTTTGACGGCAACGGACACAACAACGGCGACATTAACTTGGACTTTGTCTTTACTCATGAACAATCGTGAAGTGTTAACGAAGGCAATAGATGAAGTGGACAAAGAAGTTGGGAGAGAAAGGATGGTATCAGAATCTGACTTAAAGAACCTGTCATACCTTCAAGCCATCCTCAAGGAAACGTTACGCCTCTACCCAATACTACCATTGAATATGTTACACAAGTCTACGGAAGATTGTGAAGTGGCAGAGTATCACATACCCTCAGGCACCCATATGTTGACCAACTTCTATAAAATCCATCGAGACCCACATACATATGAAGATCCATTGGGGTTCAGGCCAGAGAGATTCCTCACTACTCACAAGGGTGTGGACTTGATGAGAGGTCAACATTTTGAACTGATTCCGTTTGGTGCTGGGAGGAGAATGTGTCCAGGTATCTCATTTGCTCTCTTAATGATGCGACTTACACTCGCCAATCTCCTCCTTGGATATGATATTGCAACTCATGATAACCAACCAGTGGATATGGAAGGACAGGTGGGGCTCATCAACATCAAAGCCTCACCTCTTCAAGTCCTTCTTACCCCACGTCTCTCCCCTCATCTGTATGCATAACAATGGGTCGGAGACAAAAAGAGAGAGCTAGCTTGGTTTTTTAATTGTCTCTTGTTCTTGTTATTGTTGAATAAAATACAGTCCGCGATAAGTTATATATGAGGTTTGTAATATATTGTCCTAGATGTAATCTCTTATATTTTAGATAAATATTTGGAATTAATTTTTTTTTCAAAGTTGCTCTTATTTATTATGATACTACTATTAACAGAGATAAATATTAGTCCATTTAAAAATATGAGAGTGAGTGTATAGAGAGAGAAAATACATAGATGAAGAGAATGGATATGGGTAAAATAGGAAAATTTACATTAAATGACGAATGAATTTGAGATAATCTTTTATATTTTAGATAAAAAATATTAACAATTCAAGTTCTTATAATATAGACAGGAGGAGAGGGGGAAGTATACATCATTGAGATATGTACACTTTTGATAAAAACAAAAAAAGAGATATGTACACTCTTTGCATTTAATTAGCGTAGTGCGGTTGTGTGTATGTGTGTTAGGTTGTTGACTTGTGGCTATTAATTTTTTCGTGTGGAAACAGAGTAATTTTGAAGGCTGTTAGGGGCCATCAGACCAAGTCATGCTGGGGTCATGAAAGAAGAATCTCATTATGTTTTGGGTTGCGGTAGATAGAGTTCAATCTTCTCTTGGGCCTGTGGTAGAGGGCCTATCTATCACCAGAAGTTTTGGGCATTTTTGTCTTTACATGAAATGAGCGCGCGCGCGCGTATATATCACACACACTAATAAACTCCATCGGTATTTATCTTGGCACTTCCCTACTTTTTTATTTCTATAATTTTAACATTTCTTTTTAAATGAATAAATTCTATGTAATAAAACGATTACGTCCGTGATTTTAATCAAGAATTATTTTTCAACCTAATCAAGTGATTTGAGACTGTATTTCGGCCCAAAAAATTTGAGACTGTATGTTATGGGAGCCCAATTTACACTTCAATATTTATAAAAGAAAAAGAGAGGTTGTGGGAACAGCTTTTCCAAAAATCAGCCATAATCAGTATTCCGTATAGTCATTAGATATAATGTCATGTTAGTGTCAATGGTTGCGGTAATCCTCTCAAGTTACTTATACGTATCAGATGTTGACATAAGAAGAAATATCAGTCACACATCTTTTTTTTCTATATCTATCCATTCAGATACTTGCAACACCAATGATTGCAAACTAGATAGCAAAATTTGCAAGATGCCCTTACAAAGCATCTCAAACCGCATTTTCCAGCGCCATGGTCACAATGGACGAATACATAGCGTTAAGCATAGTAGGATTGTTGCTCATTCTCTACATTATCCTCTCCATAACAAGAAACCACCACAGAAAAAAAACTACAACAAGAAAAGCACCACCGGAATCTGGCGGCGCATGGCCTATAATTGGTCACCTCCACCTCTTAGGGGGACCAGAGCCACCACACATAGCCTTGGGAAAAATGGCCGACAAATACGGACCAATATTCACCCTTAGACCTGGGATTCACCCAACCTTAATTGTTAGCAACTGGGAGATTGCAAAGGAATGCTTAACCGTTAACGACCGAGCTTTAGCTAGCCGTCCCAAAACTATAGCCGGTGAAGTCATGGGTTACAACTTCGGCATGTTTGTCACTAGTCCCTACGGAGCCTACTGGCGTCACGTGCGGAAGATTGCCACGCTTGAGGTTTTATCCAACCATCGCCTAGAAATGTTAAAACATGTGAGAGAGTCCGAGGTTAAGTCAGCCATGAAGGGTACGTACGATCGTTGGCTAGAGTTGAACAAGAATAATAACGGTGAGAATATAGAAGCAATGAGGCCTTTGTTGTGTGAGATGAAGGAGTGGTTTAGGGAGATAACGTTGAATGTTGTGTTTAGAATGGTGGCGGGCCGGGAAAGCGTTTTAATGAGATTGAAGGAAAGGAAACGACAGTGAAAGTACTGAGGGATTTGTTTGAACTAGGTGGATCATTTTTGGTGTCGGATGCTTTGCCGTTTCTGAGGTGGCTGGATTTGGGTGGCAAAGAGAAGGTCATGAAGAGCATAGCCAAAGATTTGGACCAATTTATCCAGCTTTTAGTGGATGAACATAGACGCAACAAGAGCTCGGATTCAGAGTCGGCCAAGACTAGTGAGCTGCACCGTGACTTCATTGATATGCTTATTTCTAACGCTGATGACGCTGAAATAATTGATGGCTACGATTCTAATACCATTATTAAAGCTACCAGCCTGGTCAGTCGTCCTCCATACCCACATGTTATCTATCTCTGATTCTTTTTGGTTCATTCAATAATTTCCAACTTAATATAGTACTCCTTCCCCTTCTAAGAATTTAAAAATTGATTTGGGTGAATATTCCCAAAAAAAAAATTGTTTATTTAACCATAATCTATAATAATAAACAAAATACTTTATGATTATAAGACTGATTTACCTATCTTAATTTCTTAAAAAATCAATTGTATGGTATATTAAAGAAACAAGTACCACTTTCATTCTTGTTGACAAGTACATTTTGTCTAAAAATATTGTACCTTATTGTAAATTCATTTAAGAATCAATTTGAATCGTACAAATTTACCTCTATATATTGATCATGTGAGATAAAGATATGGTTGATAGAGATGTAGAAGTCCTATTCTTATACTCGTATTAAATCACACTAAAATTATAAAATTAAAAAGATTGATCAATAATCATAAAGAATTTTAATAATATGTGACTTCTTGATACACGAGAAATAGACAAAACACTCTATCCAGTCCTAATTATAAAATCACTTTCATTTTTTGAAGAAATTAAAGAAGGTCATTAAATTAGTTATCATTGCATGATATTATCAATTTGTCATAATTATAAACCTTAATCCTCAATCCCCATCTCGTTTGTTTAATATTGGTGAAAAGCATCATTGAGTTTAATTTGGAAAAAATTGAGAAAATTAGAAAGTGATTTTATAATTAGAAGCAAATTGAATATTGAAAGTTGTTTTATATTTAGAATGAGAGGAAGTATTATTATGAAATCAACAAAGTGGTATTCACTGTGTTCTTATATATGTCATGTCTAGACTCTGGATCAACGTGCTATCTTGTAGGATAACTTGGCAATATTGAATGGGGAATTGGCACTTTACAGGTTATAATATTTGCGGCAACAGACACAACAACAGCGACATTGACTTGGGCGCTGTCACTGCTAATGAACAATCGAGAAGTGTTGAAGAAGGCAGTTGATGAAGTGGAAACACAAATTGGGAGAGAAAGGTTGGCATTGGAATCAGACTTGAAGAAGCTACCTTACCTACAAGCCATCCTGAAGGAAACTTTAAGGTTGTACCCAGCAGCACCACTGAGTGTGATGCACAAGTCTATGGAAGACTGTACAGTGGCAGGGTACCATGTTCCCTCAGGCACACATCTCTTGATCAACCTCTCTAAAATCCATAGAGATCCAAAGGTATATGAAGATCCGTTGGAGTTCAGACCAGAGAGATTTCTCAATACGCACAAGAATGTTGACTTGAGAGGTCAACATTTTGAACTTATTCCGTTTGGGGCGGGTAGAAGAATGTGCCCTGGAGTTTCATTTGCTCTCTTAATGATGCAACTCACACTAGCCAATCTCCTCGCTGGCTTCAATGTTGCAACTCCTGGTGATAAACCCGTGGACATGCAAGAACAGGGTGGCCTCACCAACATCAAAGTCTCTCCTCTTGAAGTTCTACTTACCCCACGCCTCTCCCCTCATATATACGCTTAAAGGTAGCTTTTTATATCTCTTTCTTTATGTCCTTTTTTATCGGACAAGTTAAGCGGACATGGTGCAACATTCATTTTGCTTATAGGTAATGTTTGATAGAAAAAATTAATTGTAAGTCACATTACGTCCAGGGCAGTTCTTAATTTAATTAACATATAATTTATCTTGCAACAAAAACTACATTTTATATTAAAGATTGTGTTATGATTCTCACATGAGAAATTTCACCACTATGTTAAGTTTACAAGTTCAAGGGATTATTCTTTTTAGATGGCTAGTTATTTAGGATGAGTTCTTTCTCTATACTGATGTCATTATATCGGTTCTTTCATTGAAAAGCCACCATCAGAAAGGGTTACGTATCCGTGGATGGTTATACTTGAAGGGGCTGACAAGCAAGATCAATATTGAGTGAAAAAAATTAACAAAGTGTTACGTTGTACAGTGGATAAGGGCTACCTGTGGATGTTTTTTAATATGGGGTGGTTTACCGACAAAATTTTGAATAATGCGTGCCAAATGAAATGCCAGAAACATTAGAGGCGCCAACTTCTGGGGATCATTGTCAAAAGCCTTAAGTTAAGACTATATATCCTTGAAAGGTATAAGAATTTAAGTCCTTCAAGTTTAAAAGTTTTTAAGATATATTTTTTTATCAGAACAACTTTTAAGATATGGTCCTCCTAAAAAACTTATGTTTTTTTTTGCCATCTCACATTGTATACATGATAGATTTTGTTTTGTAAAATGGAAAGAAATAAAACTATAATATGTGGATCATCATTTTTTATTTGAACATTGATATAATAAATTATTAGCTTATTAGATTGCTAGATATCTTGGAAAAATTTTAAATGAAACATTTTTAAATATGTTAAAGAGAATTGGATGTAACAAAATTTAAGAAGGACCATGACATACCAAGCACCTAAATGGCCTATTGAAATTTAACATATAGAAGTGATAAAAATATCTCTGAACTACATTTGTTTATTTATTTTTTTTAAAAAAAGGCCCCTATATGTATCGTCCTATATGTATAGTTGGATGCAGTCTAGTGGGAGATTTGTTTTTGTCTTGGGGAGGGTTGATTGTTATTAAAAAAATGGGAATGGGAATGGGAAGGGGGTGAGATTCAAAAACACTCAATCCTAATATTTTTTTATATTCTATTTTATTTGATTTACAAAGAGAATTTCTTTTGTTATTAACAACACTCTTGAGTGTTGTTCTACTTGCCTCCTATAGACTCGAACCCTTTCCTGTTTTGTTTTTAAAAACTAGTCTTTTCCATTGACATTCAAATCTATATTCTAACTAACTACTTGTTTGATGCCACTACATATTGCTCTTTCCAACTTGTTCATTATAACATTACTGAATTATGCTTTTATTTTTTTAACCAACTAAATTTTTTGGTTTATCATAAGTTGGTAAAATTTGGGAACAAATTCATAAGAAGAGAGAGGAGTTGGTAAATCATGGAAACTTTTTATTACAAATAAAACAATAATACTGCTAAAAAACATGAGAAGAGAGTTTAAGAATAAGTCAGTCAGAGAAGAGTTGATAAAACTTAGGAAACTTTTCATCGCACATAAAAGAATTTTGTTAAACCACAAGTGTGTGTGTATTGAAGGGCTTGTTGGGCACGGAAAAGAGGTGGATTCGAATCCCATACTCCTCCAATTATGCCGTCTCTTTTGCACCCATCACCCAAAACAACACATTTCTTTTGCGCCCATCACCCAAAACAACACAAAACAAAGTAATCCCTCAATTAGATCACTGATATGATATTAGTTAAGTTAGTTAAAATAATACTACCTCCAGTCCTAAATATAGAAACTAATTGACTTTTTTTTGGAGAGATTAAAGTTGCGAAATAAGTTATTAAATGATGACATATTAGATATATTTTTAGATTATCTATTAGTTTATAGGTAAAATAAACTAGTTTAAGGGAAAAAATTAGATAAATCAATTTATAATTAATTTATTTTTCTTTTTTAAAGATTTTCTAGAAAAAGTCAATTAGGTCTTATATTTAGGACCGGAGGGAGTATGATATTACTAATATAGTCTAACCATTTACCTTTAATTACTCTCACCCTTCTTCTCTTGTTTTATTATACGGACTAATGAAAAAGATAATTTGAGAAAAAAGTTGATGAAAATTATGAATAAGTATATTTATAATAAATTGATCTCCCAAATAAGTCTTATAGTAGCGCTAGTATCTCCCAACTGCTGGTATCCTGGTACCGATTCCATCAAAGGTGGCTGAAGCTTTATTAAATAAGTGCCGATGGGCTGGCCGTGGCATCTTTTTTAAATAAATAAATTTAGTTCAGGTATATTTTTGTGATTTACATTAAGTTTTAAAATCTGTATCATGCAATGGTCATTATTTGAATTATTTGTATGACGCAAAAATATTTGCGGTCTCAACGACTACGAGCACGTGGAACTGTGGAAATTGGAAAAGCTTGGAATTGGAGGCACAGGAAACGAGGAAATCGTCGCCATGGGAATCAGTTTGGGGTAGCTTCTCTTTTTAATTTTGCCTCTGTTCTTGTTTTTGACTTTTTTTAATAGAGATATGATGAGAGGGGGAGCTTTTAGCTAGTAGTCATTCATGTCTGATCTCAAATTACGAACTTCTCCCTCCCCAGTCCCCATCCTAATTATAATTACAAAACCATGATTTGTTTAGGAAAATTAATGATGTAAAATTAGTCATTTTAAAATGTTAAAAGTTATCTTTTTATACTCAAAACTAATTAATTTATTTTGCTTTTGAACTAACTTATCATCTAATTACATTACATGTGATATGACATAATTTAATGATTTAGTTTGTTTTCTTAACTCACACAAAAGTTAAAAGGGTCTTATATTTATACAGAATGAGTACTATATGTTCCAAAGCAAATTTTGTTTCCAATATTTATACATTTTTTGTTGAAGTACCACTAAGAGAAAAAAGTCCCGTAGTTGCGCAAAAAAATGTAAAGGATATTGCGCCCTACAACATGACAAAAGGCATGTGTTGCGGTTTTTCGTTGTGATATATAAACATGCGAGACATAGTTGGAAAAACGGGACATTTTCACTTAATAAAAAACAATGTCATGTCACAGTGGCGCAACATAGTTGATTTTCACCAACTTGTGCGACATTTTTTTTTTAGACACATATATTATTGGTTATAATGGAGAAAAAGTAGATGATTGTTGAATGAGAAAGAGTAAATAATTGAGAACAAATATTAGAAGGATTGGAATTATAGTATTTAAACAAATAGATATTAAAATGAGTATACCTATTAGGCAAAATAAATAGAAGGGATAAAAATTATAGTGTTTTAAACAAGTAACCTGCAAAAAAAACCTGATAATTAGTTATATGGAAAGGATGAAGAGTGAAAGTGGAGAGGTAGGAAAGAACAAAGTGAAGAGGGAGGAAAAATAAAGTGAGGGAGAGGAAAATTTATGAGAATGAGTAAAATTTGTATAGATAATTTTTATGTCGCGCCTCAATACTCATTTGTTGTGACACTAAGTGCGACACTGTTTTTTACATTATTAAAAACATGACTGTATTATAACATGTCGCGTTACCAAGCGTGACATGTACTTTTAACTAAAAACTCCATTATGTTGTACACAGTGACACTTTCTCGCGCCATGCGAGGTAGTTTAAGAAATATCATGTTCGTTGACTGTTGACTAGGGTGGTAGAGTAGTATTAATTGTGCCTATGTTATTTTTGGTAAGGAAACAGTGAAGGTGCTTTACCATGTATGGAAATGTGAAGGCTGAAGCAAAACATGATACTCCCTCCGTTCTGTAAAATAAGAGTTCAGGTGCAAAAGAATACTTCTAAAAAACATGTAAATGTCAGTTGAGTGTTTAGGGTTAATATTTTGTTTTCAATATTGCCATATTTATTATAATACTTTTAAAGAGAGAAATAAATAAGCATTAATAAATATAAAAAAGAGTTAATGACAAAGTAGGAAAAATGTATTAAATGAGGAGAGAATGTGAGATTTTTTGAGTCTTTATATTTTGAACTAAAATTATTCAAATTTTAAGCTCTTATATTACGGACTAGATGAAGTAATAATAATCTTTAGGGTTGTGAGAGGGCGAGACGTGCTTGAAAGAAGAATCTAACCAGGCTTCCTCTTAAAATGGTCCATGCACATAATTGAGTATCATGCATGAGTCACAATAATGGTCCTTGGGTAGTTGATCTCCATTCAATATTGCTTTACTCCCAACCACAATGTGTTCAAAAAATTCCCTAAAACCAATGCTCATTATTACCCTGCAACAAGCTTCTTTTTCTGTTTTCCTTTTTTGTTTTTAATTAATAACAAACAAGCTTTTCCTGCTTTCTCCTGTTCTCCATACGTACGTATAACTTCGACGATGTGCAAACTGATTCAGAATAGAAATTTCATGCTCAAATAAGAAATACCTTGTCTTTATTTGGTCACCCAGTCAAAACAGTGGCTTGCCAATGTTACATTGACATTAATAATACTTCATTCATGTCATAAAAATATCAAAATTCAATTTCTCTCATCGTTTCTTCTTTTTCCTAAATGAACATCAGAACATGCATCCTTTCACCCAAAAAAAATGAACATGCATCCTTATCTTGATGATGGTCCCCAAGGCCCAAGCGCTATTACTGAACTCCACATGATACAAACCAGAATGCCACTAACAATTCCACCCATTATCCAATTTTATGTTTTATTGGCTCAATGATTTAACATCATTTCACGGTCCCATTCAATGACTCTCCTAGTAATCAGCCGCATAATTTTTGGACGGTGATTGATTGATCCAACCCTAAAAAAAATTGAGAGGTGGATATGTATTATGTACATGGCCTTGATTATTGTCTTACTAACAGAAGGGGATGCCAAATTTACAACCCACGACCACCTGCTCGGACACCTACTCCCGCACCTTCTCAAACGACAGCGTTTTTTAATATTTATAAATTTAATACCATAAAAATTAATACTCCGTTTTAAATACACATATTTGTGCTTCTGAAAGTTCCTAAAATACTATAAGTCATTTATATATTAATTTTTCCTTTTGATAAGCTAACCTATTACTTGACGTATAAGATACATATATAAACTAATACTCCCTCTATCCTGATTATAAAATTAAAATCAGACTTTTTTTTGAATTCAGGACTAGGAAGTGATATACTCCATCCGCTTCTAAATATAAGAGCTCTTTAACTTTTTGTGGGAGTTAAAGAAACAAAATGTAACACTAAATTATAATAGTATGCCACATGTGATTAGGATATATGTTAATTTATAAGTGAAATGAATTAGTTCAAGGAAAAAAGATAATTATAAATATTTTAAGGTGATTAATTTTACATATTTGATTTCTCCGAAAAAGTAAAAAAAAAAGTCCTATAATTAGTATGAGAGAGTATATATAAAATATGTTATGATTAAATCACTTATTTAGCTCTATAATCTTTATTAAAATCTAAAAACAATCAAATCCATTGGTATCCTATATACCTGATAGCAATGAAGAAATATACTGTTCAAAGAACTGTTTACTATTTTGTCTTTTAGTTCATCATGTTCATGATTAATTTATTTATTTATTTCTTACCGTGTGAGCCCATTTTTCCCTCTCTCTGTATGCGCACTTATTGCTTTTTTTTCCTTTAGCATTATATGAGTTTAATTTACTTAATTAATTGCCTTTAAAAGAGAAAAATACATGAACATTAATAAATATGAAAGAGACTGGTAAAGAAGAAAAAAATACATTAAATAAAGAGAGAAAGTGAAATGAACTTTTATACTTTGGACCCAAATCACTCACAATTTGGGTTCTTATATTACAGACCAAAGGGAGTGACATGATATTATCAATATATTCTTCTAATTTACTTGAAGTAAAAAAGGTGGGTCTATAGAAGAGAAAAAAATTAGGAGGTAAGATATGTAATGTGTCTTCAGTGAGTGTATTTAACTATCTCTTGTTTTGCTTCAAGGTATGTACAGCAAATTCAAACATCAGATACAAATTTACGTGATTTAAATATTAAAAAATTATATAAAATTTCAGAAATCTTTTTCATATTTAATGAACAATGTTATAATGTTTGACTTAATTGTATGTCCTATTGTTAATTATATTCCATCATGTTATATCTTATTTATATAACTTAACTTGACATAGTTACATTTTCAACTTAACTTACTTGATTTGATATGTCTTGATTTATTGCTCCACGGGCAAGGCCCGGGTATACTTGCTAGTCAAGTAAATGAGTATGAGGGAGGAAATTCCATTATTTAAACAATTCCAAGTTCAACGATCATGGTAAGTATAGCACCCATTGTGTGACTAAACTTTTGGGATCTTGAGTCGACAATACAATACCAACTGCCACGTCACACAATGCACCACTCACAAGCAACAGCTGAATCAACTCTGGTTAAGTAAACTAACTCCAGTTAACGAATTCCCATAGAGCAATAAAGTCAGTATAGTCAAGTAACGATCAAGGGCCTAACGAAAAATAAAAAGCACAAGTCATACATACAAAAAAAAAAACATTTCCCTCCATCTTCTACATTTTCCGGCGGGAAATTTAATTTCGCCGGCGAGTCGAACCTTTCACGGCGATGTTGAGGGACGAAATTGTCGGTTCGAGAAGCGCGAGGCACAGCGCCGCCGTGTCGGCGGCATCGAATAAAGTCCTCGTGGCTGTTAAGGCGGAGAGAGTGATCTCCAAAACGGCATTGACTTGGGCGTTAACTCATGTCGTTCGCTCCAGCGATTGCATCACGCTTCTCGCTGTGTATTGTGGAGGCAAAACTGGTATATATAATATATTCTCATAAATCTCTCGCGAAATTTCAATTTCATTGTTGTTTTTCGTAGCTGTTGAGCTGAATTGATCGGTGATTGAATTAAATTTCGCCTTCTACTGGTTTTGCTTGGAATTTGTATGGACAGAGATTTTATATTTGAATATTGGATATGTTTATATGTTTTAGGTGGAAGATTCTGGAGTTTGTCGAGATTGGGAGGAGATTGCACGAACGGACGGCGGGAGAAGCTGCCGGAGAGGATTCATGAAATCTCCGATTCTTGTGCACAGATGGTGCTTCAGTTGAACAATCAGACTGAGGTAAAATTTCAATTTATTGAAACAAAAATTGTATGTTGTTTACAATTTTTATGCATGATATTGATAGGTCGTCGGCTACTAAGTACTAACCACAATAATTTCAGATGGCTAAAACACCAGTAGGAAAATGCGCGTCTTAATTTTTTTAATAATCTATAGACGGCCAATTTTATTCTAAAGTATATACACGTCTTAGTTTTATATACTATCAAAGAATAATTTTATTCAAAATCAAAAGTAAACGTCGTAGACGTGACTATGTTTATTACGGTAAACAACAAAACCACGTGGCTTTTCCCTGCCTGAAATTGTGATTTTAAATGCACTAGTACAAGGGGGAGTCATCTGAAAAAAATCGTTCTAAATTTTAAGAAATTAGATTCCATGTTCATTGTAAAATATGGTAAACGGCTAAACGCACAATTAATCATTGTATTCTATTTGCAATAACTTGCCCTCTCTCTGTATGTGTGAAAGATCTATAAAAATTATTGTAATTAGGTTGAATACCTAAAAATAACCTAATAATCTAAAAAAAATTAATATTACATGTTCATGTATTGTCCTATTTGCAATGTCGCGTTCTCTCTATTTATTACTACTATTTTTTGTAAGGAGAATGGAGAGCAAAAACTGGTCTCTTGTCTCTCAAATTGAACAGCTACGTGGTAGAGATGACTTCTGATGTGCTCCAGGCTGTATTGCCTTGTTCATTGGGTTTTCGCATGTGCTTCAAAGTAGTAGTTGTTAAAAACATTAGATCAATCATTGCACATGCCTAAAATTTTGATAAACTTAAAAGAAAGTGATATTTAGCTTAAGGCATTTCCAAAATTAGTATACTTTATATATGTAGTTTTGTTTTGAACTGAACTTAGTATATATGTGTTTACTTTATATATGTAGTTAAGAGATCAGCAATTAGCGGATTATTTATGTACCCTTTCAATCAGAATAACAAATGTAATTTTTTGATTCATTATTGAGTTCATTTGAAGTCTTCAATTAGAGGATTATTTATTTATCACAATAATAATATTAAAACCTGCCTATATTGAATAATCATCCTTATCATTAGTTTCTTATCCCAACATAGTCTCTGACAGTCATAACTGATGTGATACTCATATTTTTTAAGCAATATTTCTCCTTACATTGATATCCTACTACCATATGCTACAGATCTGGAATAAGTTTCGATAGTTTAATGAAGGCTTTGCCTGTTGGTTTCTGTATTCGCAAGAATGTCATTTTGTGGGGAAAACTTTTTCAATTTATTTTTCTTAAAGATGGTTCATCATTGCAAAAACTTGAGATCATTATAAGTAAAAAAGGCAAAATTTTTTAGATATTTGATAATTGGCTATATGTGCTGTGAAAATTATGATCAAAACTTAAAAATCATATTAAATAATTAATATATATTGATTAACATTTAAATTAAATTTTTTTTCTCAATTTAGCCCGGTGTAAATTTTTGCTAGTGTAGGAGTATGAGTCATTTCATTGTTTATTTATGCCTGGAAGGTATATAGCTTTTGACAATATTAATCTGAATATGAAATATAATACTCCCTCTGTTCTTAAATATAGAACTAATTTGAGGGTTAAGATTGTTAATTAAATATAAAACTCATTTCTAACTTTTACAAATATCACATAGTATAGTGTTTCAAAAATATTCGACCCGAACATCATGAGCATAAACTATGTTTTAATTCTGTTGTGAAGGTAAATTCGTTTGTTGAATTTAATTTCTGCTGTAATTTGTCCACGAACACAGGTGAGGGTGAAGATCAAGGTGGTCACGGGCACACCCAGTGGATCGGTGGCAACTGAAGCAAAATGCAATGGGTCTAATTGGGTCATACTGGACAAGTAATTAAACATGAAAAAAGTATTTTTCTTTTATCTGAGCTATTCAATAATTTACAAGCTGATTGCAAGTTAGGCTATGAATTATGATATACTCCCTCCGTTCCTAAATATAAGATCACTTTGGGGAAGTGGATAAGTTCCTAAATATAAGATAACTTCCTATTTTATCTCAAGCTTTGCCCAAACTACCCTTATACTCCCTCTTTTCATCGAAAACCCCTCCTCCTTTTAAAGTTAAGTAATTGAGGGGATTTTGGGAAGATCATGTAATTTTATTGTCTTCCTTAGTCTCCCCAAATTAACCAAAGTGATCTTATATTTAGGAACGGAGGGAGTACTCCGTGCCATGCAAATAAGACAACAAACTGTGAAACTGCTATTGTACCTTAATCCACCTCTTACTTAATAATTCGAAAACGAGGATTTTAGATTGTAGAGGATGTCCTAGAGTGGATTACCATGTACGGTGGCTCTATTGGATACACAATATAGGGGCAGCGGAATTTAGCAAAAGCAAAGACATTTCCATCAGGAAAAAGAACCTCAGGCATATACTTGAGGAATATTCATTCATTTTGAATCGGGCTGTTAAGATTGAATGATCACTTCTTATTCTTTCACGCATAGGTAGATTAAATAGAAACTTTCGGTGAAGCCGGAAGCCCCAAATGGAATATTAGTTCATTAACTGCTTTTTAATGTTTTTGAAACAGGAAGTTGAAACAAGAGGTGAAGCATTGCATGGATGAACTCCAATGTAGTATTGTGGTGATGAATGGTTCACAGCCAAAAATTTTAAGGCTTAATTTAGCATCCTCCGATGAACTCCAAACCCCCAACTTTTCTGCTGCCTCTTCGCCGGGAATAGATATTGGAAGGCTAAGAGGTCACAGATTGAAGCCGTCCACCCCAGTCAGTAGCCCTGAAGAAGTAGCCACTTCTAATACAACATCTACCTTAGTAAATTCAGCCTCATCTTCTGACACCATGCCCTCTCTTTTTCTGGTTTATGAACAAAATCCTCTGTTCGAGGGTCAGGGTCCACAAAGAAGAAAACAGAGTCCAGTCAGTGAATCAAAAACTTTCGAGGATCAGGCACCATTAGCCATTGAATTGAATAGGGAAAGGACTCTAACTGTAATCAAATCTCCGGAATCATCTTTTGTCAGTGATGAGAAAAGTGTGTTTTGGAGCCCTCAAAATAGCCTTGTCGATGATGAGAAGGTTCAAATAACAGAAAGCACTGGAATTAGTCAAAGATCTAAATCTCCCACTTCTAAAACTTTACTTGAAAGATTTGTACATTGTGATGAGGAGATGTGGAGTGATGAAGTAGGTTATAAGCAAGCTCTAAATGGGAATCGTGTTGTGAAATCAGGCATTAAGGATGCCACTCCTGCAGCCAGAACTTCCTCTGTACCTCCTCCCTTATGTTCACATTGTCAAAACAAAGCACCAGTTTTTGGAAAACCTCCTAGACGCTTCCATTACAAAGAAATAGAGGAAGCCACTGATATGTTTTCAGATACGAATTTTCTGGCTGAAGGTGGATTTGGAATTGTTCACAAGGGAGTACTACGGGATGGCCAGGTCGTTGCAGTGAAACAGTTAAAATTTAGTGGCTCTCAGGCAGATCTTGATTTCTGTAGGGAGGTCAGAGTGTTGAGCTGCGCACAACACAGAAATGTTGTGCTGTTGATAGGATTTTGCTTAGAAGGCGATCTGAGGATATTAGTCTATGAGTACATATGCAATGGATCCTTAGAGCTCTTTCTTCATGGTTTGCACTAGCTTCCTTAGTTTCAGCTAATTACCATTTCTTTGCCACAATCGAATGCTGGAATCAAAGATTTTTATGTATTGCATATTTGCAGGAAAGAACAGGGGTGCTCTAGATTGGAACTCACGCTTGAAGATAGCAATAGGAGCTGCACGAGGCCTGCGCTACCTTCATGAGGATTGTAGAGTAGGCCGAATAGTGCACAGAGACTTTCGACCCCAGAATATACTCTTAACCCATGATTTTGAACCTGTGGTAATTTCACTTCATCGTTTTGTTAGACTTGTTTTTGCTATCTTATGGTTTCGAAGTAACAATCTTAAATTTATGGTAAAAAAAGTAACAATCTTTAATCTCTTACTCAATAATTTTTAGAAGAGTCTTTAAAGAAATTTATTATAAAACACTCTATTATTACACTATTGAACAATCTAATCGTTTGCAATGTATTCAGTTGGCAGACTTTGGCCTTGCAAGGTGGCAGTCGGAATGGAACATAGATGCTGATGATCGAGTCATTGGAACTTCAGGGTACCTTTTCTGTTCTGTTTATGCATTCATGAAGTTATCATTGTTTATAATTTGATTCTAATGTCAAGCCTTTTCACTAACAAGCACAGGTATCTTGCGCCGGAGTATCTTGAAGCGGGAAACCTTACATATAAAGTAGATGTGTATGCATTTGGAATTGTCTTGTTAGAGTTAATAACAGGTCGAAGAATTAGTGAGTTGGAACATAAAAACGGACCCTCATTTCTCTCCGAATTCTTTCACCCCCTGCTCATGGTGGAACCCAATCATATTTTAGAAAACCTCCAAATTCTGAATCCATGCTTGGAGTTTGAGTCGCCACAGGAATTTAATCTTCAATTACAAGCAATGGCCCGAGCTGCTTTCTTGTGTCTTCGTCTAGATCCTGATGCCAGACCCCCAGTGTCAAAGGTATACGTGTCTAATTTTTTAAATTGATCTTACATTAAATTTGATTCTGAGCACATGGAGTATAAATTCTCGAGAGGAAAAATCTGCTTATTCCAAAGAGAAAAATTGTTTGGACTGACAATATGCTTGTGTTTATTGTAGATCTTGAGAATGCTGGAAGGGGGCGATGCAGTTCGTTCTATTGGTTTAGATTTTAGCTCAGTTGGGAACACAAGTGGCCATTTAAGTGGATTTAAGTCCCATACTCAAACTAAAGGTGGAAGAAGCCACTCTCGTAGGCTCTCTCATTGATAAAGTTCATGCACCCATATGATTTGTTTAAAAGGTAGTTTTTTTCATTTATTTTATTACACATACAAAGGCAATTTTTGGGTTCTTGAGAACACTATGTTTAGTATGGGAGACGTCTGGGTAGATTCAATCTCACCACAAGTTGTAATACATCAAATTCTTGTCACATTGTATTCACTCACTATATTTTTCTATATGCACTATTGTGTTTGAAAACAAGAAAATAAAAATTACAGAGATACGCACACACATCATCGCTTAAATCTGGTTCTAAGTCAAATATTTCACCACAAAATAATAAGGCGCATCTCTTCTCTTGGGGAAGATAGCAAGAAACAAATCAGTCGCCTTGGTGTGATATTTGATCTCCTCTTCCCAAATAAAGTTTCTTGTTGTGCGCTTCTCATGTAGTATAAACATATTTCTTGTAAAGTAAATAATTGAGAAGAAAAGGTCAATTTCATCAACCCGTGAAATGAAAGGAATAGAATTACACCTGAGAGGTTTCACATAGCATGCATACAAAGAACATTGAAAGCACAAAGTTGCTGATTCCCATTTATCACACACTACTTTTCCGATACCATAAATCTAGTTTCACCCCTAGAAAATAGCATCCCCCAACCCAAACAAAACCCAAACTTGAACTACATACATTAAATCACCTTTTATTGTTGTTTGAAGAAGAGAAACTACTACCAGCATCAGATGGAATAGAATCAAACTCAATCGATTGCTGCCCCATTTCCAAACTTATCCCCAAGACACTCCAAACCTTAACCGATTTATCCAAACTACCACTATACACCAACCACCTTTCCTCCCCTCTGGCCACTGCCTCCCTATCCTCCTTCACCGCCAAACACTTCACCGGACCCTCATGCCCCGTCAGCACCGCCACACACGTGTGCTCCTCCCCCTCCCTCCGCCACACACGTATCGTCTTATCCGCCGACCCACTCACGACCACCATCCCCTCCGCCGCCATACACAACACCCCCCTCTCATGCCCCCTCATCTCCCTACCTCGTCCATACACATCATCCTTTCTCTTCCACCAATTGATTATCCCATCTGATGACCCTCCGTACACAACCCTCCCCGTGGGGTCCACCGCCAATGACGTCACCGAACATTCCTGCTCCAACAGCGTCCCTGCCGCCACGTGTCTCCCTTGTTGTTCTTCCCTCCGCCACGCCTTCACCGTGCCGTCCGCTGAACCGGAAAACACCATCCCGTGGGACCCACATACGATTGAGTTGACCACGTCATCGTGGGCGTTTATTGACTCCGTGCACTTAGAATCTGATAGCCTCCATACCTTTATGGTTTTATCCCACGAAGCTGAATATAACGTTTTCTCGTCCTTGCCCATGCATAGGCATGAAACGGCGTCAAAATGCTTTATCCATAAGGCGGTTTTGTTTTTCTTGGTCTCCACGTAATTACTTGGTCTCATTGACGTTTTAAATATGTCTCTCAGGGCAGGCAATGTTCCTACACGGCGGTGAATGGTAGGGATTCTAGAGGACATTTTCCATATTCTGATTTTCCCATCTTGGTGGCCGGTGTATATTTTCTTATCGTAGATTACGATGGTTTTGACTAACCCGCTGCTGGATTTGAAGGCGGAGAATTCTCGAAGGTTTTTCCAGACACGAATGTTTTTACTATCGGAACCTGTGTAGAGGAGGTTCCCTGAGGTGGCTAAGGAATAGATGTAGCCTTCTTCGCGGATTAAGGAACCCATGAGAGTGTATTGGGGGATGTTTTCTATATCAGCCCACCAACATGAGCTGGGAATCAATGGAGGCATTGTGGTGGTTGGACTATTCCATGGTGACATCATCATTGGTGATCCTTCTCCGCTGAGTCGGCCTGAGGAGTCGAAGCGACCGTGGGTGGAGGTGGTGGCGCTGCTTTCGCGGCCGGTGAAGTTGTCTTCGGAGGAATCGGATATCATGGCGGTGTTTGCATGCAAAACCATGGTGTTGGGTGTTTTATAATTGGTATGTGTTCCCTAATTTTTGTAGGATGACATTATTATTATGGGAACAAGGGTGCATGCATTGCATGCAACGCAGAATTATTGTTGATAGTCGTTTTTTTGTGATTACATGGGTTGGTTGGCTAAGAGGAAAAGCAGGAACATTATGTCCAAGAATACGAATTTACTCAGGGCGGGAGATTTTGGACATTTAATAAATTATATGAAATTATTGTTTAAATTAAGTAAATTTTTTATGGTAGAGCTGCAACTAAACATCATGCTGACGTATTAGGTAATTACTAGTTTACGTATGGGTATTTTTAAGAAGGGAATTTCCAAAGAGAAAGTCAAAAGGTTGAATGGAAGTTACGAATACTAATGTTTGTAAATTGTAAGTCTGTAACCAACCATGAATTAAAAAGTCTTTAACCAACCAATGTAATTAACGTGTGTTTGGGAAAAACTGCAGCTCCCTGTTTTTTAAAAGGAAATATCTCATGCATCCACAACGATCATATTGAATACGATTTGTCATCATGCCAGATTAATTAACAAATACTAGTGTTAAGTGGGCAAGTCATACGTCCCCAGCTAGCTCAAGATAGACTGGAATAAGGTTGTTTGATGCATTATATTTTTTCCGGTTTCCTTTCAATGACTAACAGAAGAACCAGCGCGGAACACTTGCATTTCTTTGCTCTCCTATTTTCTAACGATTCCTAAATCGAAACCATTCATTTATCTAATGGTGCAAAATATCTCATATCCCTAAGAGAGTTGCCAATTTTTTCCTCCCCAAAAATGTGCCCTTTACCCTTAAAAAAATCTGAAGAAGCTTTATTAATTAAATACTCCCTCCGGTCCTAAATATAAGACCTAATTAACTTTTTCTAGAAAATCATTAAAAACGCAAAATAAGTTATTTATAAATTGATTTACCTAATTTTTTCCCTTAAACTAGTTTATTTTACCTCTAAACTAATGGATTATCAAATATGTCATCATTTAATAACCTATTTCGAAACCTTAATCTCTCCAAAAAAAAGTCAATTAGGTCCTATATTTAGGACCGAAGGTAGTATATTATTGTTTTTCGAAATAACACTTATATATATTTTGACCAATATATATGTGTATTTATAGTTATATATACAATATTCTTTTATTTACTTATATGTGTGTATGTGTTTAGTATAATTTTTTCTTCAAAACACAATAAGCTCGTGTACTTTTTTGGTCATTCACTTTAATATGCGTTAAGTTTTCTTACTTTTCTTTGACAGGAGTTAATTTTTTATTTAAAAAATGTCATAAATAAATATTTATGGACTCAATTATATATTTATGAAGTTAATAAATTGTCATTTACTTTAATATATATAATTTTTTAAAGTGAAATAAATAATTGTGATTTAAGAAATGGAGGAAAATAGGAGAGCAAAGTAATGCTGGGGTTCCGAGCTCAGAGAAGAACACATGAACAGAGAAGAACGAGTTGATAGACACTTGTTATTTGAGTAAATACAAGAGGGGCGAGGGATCTCTCTCCGTTGAGATATATTTTTTCTATTTCGTCTCAGTTTAGATATAACAATATATATTTATCCTCAATTTTAATCCAATGGTACTATAAAAATATGTATTTAATATTATTAATTACATGTTTAAAAAGTTGTTAGATTAAAATGATGGTTGGATAAGCATGGTTGGATTGGAATGGAATGGTTGGATTGAAATGGAAGGAAATGGATGGAATGGTCAATGGAGAGCCCCTTACCTGAGAGGAGGGGGACTCTATGAAGCTGCCGCGAACGTTGAAGAAAAGTTAGGCAGTAGCATTAAGCAACATTAAGTCATCAATTATATCGCTCTAAATATACGTCTCGCTTCTATATGCACCCTCTAATGCATGTGTGCCTTCAACAGTACCTATCACCTAATAACATCTCTAATGTCCACGTACCTACAAAAGCATTATCATTGTTAGCAAGTACTAATAAGTAACTAGGATGTGGTAGCTTCATAGGCTTGCCTTTGTACGTAATTGTGGGCTATAAATCACTACTCTATGAATTATCGTTTAAGAATTGAAAAAATAAGTGTAAAATTACAAAGAAAGCTTTGAAGTCATCACATTGATTGCATTTCATTACCAAATGCAGATTTTCCTTATGAAATTAATTCTTCAGCATCCGAGATGAGCCATATATTTCAAGTGGCTTATGACATCTCCCACTCGCATTTTAAGTGGCTTAGAAATTTTGTCAGAGTAAAAAGAAAAGTCTACATTTGATTTATACAAATGAGTAAAACATAATAAAGCTATCGAAGTGTGTATCAAGGATCACATTTTCCCTTAAGTATACACAAATGATCATATTTACCTCGAAAGTATGTATGAAGAGTCATGTATGCAAAAAAGATCATATTTGAATGTTAATATTTTAATTACAAGGGGTAAATATGATTTCGGCCTCATATATACTTCAGGGGCAAATATGTGCCAAAAATACTTTAGAAACATATATAATCTTTCATGAATACTTGAAGGGCAAATATGACCCTTATCTCAATTAAGATTTGCAGGGCGATGCATATTACAATTTGTTAGCAAGCATACAAAAGTAAGTGACTAGGATGTGCTTGCCATTGTAATTGTAGACAATATATTACTACGAATAATTTTCTTTTTACTCTTTTGTGCAAACCAAATGCAGACTTTCCCTAATTGAAATGCGAGCATGATATGCCATAGGCCACTTAAAATCCTCATTTTTTTACCAGAAACTTAAAATACTCATTTGCACAATACTCATCTGTACAGAGCAAATGGGGGCGCGAGATACCACAATAAGCCACTTGAAATATACGGCTCATCGCAATTGCCTTAGAATTTATTTAGTAAGGAAAATCTGTGCGTGTTTGGTACAAACAAATGAAATAAAGGAAAATTAATGATGACTTCAAAGCTTTCTTTGTAATTTTACACTTATTTTTTAATTCTTAAACGATAGTAATTCGTAATAATGATTTTTATTTAGTCCACAATTACAAAGGCAAGCCTATGAAGTTACCACATCCTGAATACTTTTTTATTATTGCCGCTTTTACCTGCATATAGTACTATTTTACTTGCTCATATTTCAAGATAAATTTGTGCCGCATTACATGGGGAAATTAATTAAAAAACTGCAGCAGCTTCTGTTTTTTTTTTTTAAAAAAGTGCCTCATTACATGCCTCGTTATATTGAATATGATTTAGAACAGATTAACAAATATAAGTGTATGTGTATGTTAAGTGAAGTCATAACTCATACGTCCCTAGCTAGCTCAAGAGTGGAATAAGGCTGTTTGATGCGTTACTATTTCTTCGGTTTCCTTTCCATTATGATGAGAATAACACAGAAACAGAGTAGAACGAGATGATAGGCATTAGTCAAAGTAAATAGGAGATCGATCTCTCTGAAGCTGCCCCGTAGAAGAAATTAAAAGTTAGGCCGTAGTATTTAGCAACATTAAATCGTCAACCATATCGCTTTCACTATTCGCCACGCTTCTATACGAACCCTCTAATAATGCGTGCCTTCAACACTGTCTATCACCTTAATGTCTTCATAAACAAGGAAAGTGGATGTCATTTTTTTCATGCACAGATGAAGCTCTCGAGATGAGGTTGCTTGTTCAGAATGCGATATTGGACCTAGCTCACTCACCCCATAAAACTAGATGTGCTCATCTTTTTTGCTCTCCATTTCGATCAAGTTTAGGTAAGCTCGCAAAGTGGTGGGGACAATTAAGAATATAATGGTGGTACACCACAACAAGCACCTCATCAAGTCCCAGGGATTCCACCGACAATTGTCCCGGGCACGGCACATTTCCACTACCTTTTGTTACGTACGTGCATAACCCTATTTCTGCCTTTTTCGTTTCATATTTGGATATTATTGTACCTTCCCCGCTATTGCTCTATCATTTATGTTCAATCATTTAACACTACTAGTGCATACATATTCATCTCATTTCTTAAAGCTCACCATACAACAATTCTACTCATTTAACATGTTATCTTGTGAGCCAAACTTTTTAAAAAGATTTATATAAAAAAACAATAATGTGGAAATAATACAATATGTGGCGTAAACCTTGCCTTCAAAGTTCACACAAGTTGAAGCAAAAAAAAGTTCAGACACAAGCATGCATTAATTCACGGCGAGCATACGTATATGTGGCGTAAACTTTCACATTATATTCAACAATCAAAAAATGAAAAATAATACAATAACATGTTGGCTCTACCTCCAACTCTAAGGCCAACGGATCCATTCTTTTCCTCTGTCACTCCTTAATTCCCTATCATTTTCAATGTGTCACTCCACTCTCTTTTGCTTTTCCCACTCACTCCTCTCACGCACATGATCCATTATAATCACATTCTTCAACAAGTCCCACCTCAAAGCAGCACATATTTTCACTTACCTTACCCTTTTACCACTTTGACTCCGCAGCTAGGCCCAAATACATGAAACGGGTCTAAAAGTTACTCAAAAGCTTGCAGTCTTGAGAGAGGTAATCGTAACAGAAGAACCCAACGGTGAAGCACCAACTTGAATCTCAAAGGAATCATACCTAAGAAATAGCTCCACAACCAACAATCTTGCCACCAACATCACAAAATCCTTCCCAGCACACTGCTTATTATCCACAGTTGGACTCTCATTCTCAGGCCCATTGGACCACAACACATGTTTCAACAATTTCTCACCCTCACCCACAAACCTATCCCCAACAAATTCCTCGGCCCTCTCAAAAACCTTAGGATCCTTCGTAGCAAAAGGCTGATACCCAAACAACATTTCCCCTTCCTTCACTTTAAACCTCTTCTCATGACTCTCTATAACTAAATCTCTCTTTGCCTTCCCATACTGTAACGGGACAGGTGGCTCAATCCTAAACGCTTCATACACCACAGATTTCATCAACGGCATTTGTTCCATCGACCTCATAGTCACTTCTCCACCATTAGATCTCACCACAGATCTTATCTCCCGCGCCAACTCCGTGTGTAGCTTCACTCCCGACCGTCCGATCCACTTCAACATATTAGGAAAAAAAATCTTCATCCCACCAAAAGAATTAAAACATGTAGCAAACAACAAATTATGACAAGCCTCCTCTCTAGACACTCCCAAACGAACAGCTTCATCAAACACAAAACTTGAATTTTCATAAAAGAAATCATATAGCCTCTTGTAATCTGACTTAACAAGAGCAGGAGGGAGACGGAACGTGTGGAATATTCCATCTTCAATGGGCTTCGGCAGGCCCAATATGAGAATTGGGCTCAACTGAAACAAAACCCATTTCTGAACAATCTTCGGGCCGTCAAGCCCAAGTTTGGTATTACCAGGATTAACACCATATAAGGCCCGAGCCAGAAAATTAAAAGCGGCTTGGTCATTTGCATCACCAAAGCTAGCTTTTCCTTTAGTTGCCAGCTCATTCTCCAGCGTGTCAAAAAGCTGACCATAACTAGAATGAAACTCAGGAATAACCTCGTCACGACGAGACTTAAGGAGAAAGAACATTAATTTTTTCAACTGTTGGTGGCTTGGTTCGGAGGGGTCGAGGTAGGAGAGGACTCTATAACCACCAGTGAGATCAGTGGAGGGCATGAAGGTGCCAGTGAAGACATCTTTTTTTTCGACCTTGGAGACATCAAAGAGGATGGGGAAGCTTTTGGCGTCTAGTAAGGCGACGACTTTTGGGTTTTGGGCTATGAATGGGCCTGGGGGCATGTTGGTACGGAAGACAGTGGACTGGTATTTTTGGATGCGTGATTTGAAGAACTCTTCACGCCCTTGGTTGTAGAAATAGTCAAGGCGGTCTTTTATGGGTCCCACTAGAGGGAGGCCATAGTCTCCGGGGATTTTTTGGAGGGGAAGGGGTGTTGTTGATGGTTGTACGGATAAGGGTGGTTTCTCGGATATGGAGGCTTTGATGATTGGACGGGAACATAGTTGAGGTTTGGAACGTTTGAATGATTTTGTGGTTAGTGGAAATTGGAGATGGAGAGAAGGAGATGATGATAGAGTTGTGGCCATTAGAAGGTATGGTGATCACTGAGAGGAAAGTATAATAGGGAGAAAAATGAAGGTGTTTGTGGTTAAGGGGAGATGGGGTGTCTATATATGTAAGGAAAGGTGGTAGCTAAGAATGATAAGGTGTGGACTATTGAAGGTGGATGGGAGTCGTGGAAGGTGTGCGTCAATTGTTTGTTTCTTTAATTTTCGTGTTATTTTCTTTTATTGTTTGTTCATATGAGTTTTGGGGATGGAAGAAAATTAAAAGTGATATTGCTGCTGGGTCCATATGTTCGTTCCACCTCCTAGGGGGTGTCGTTTTCACCCCCTTGAGTGCTTTAAAATTTCCTTTGTGTGTAGTTCGTCAGCTATAAGAAAACTTTCTAATATTGGTATATTTGGTAGTAATAATTATTATACTCTAATAATGAGTCTCATTTCAAGGTTGTCAAACACACAATGTAAACTCCCAGACGAATTTATTTCAGTATAGAAATTTCTTCTACCCAATATTCATGTTATGTATTAGTTTTGTGAGTATGTTTGTTTATGTGAGATCTACTTAAGGGGTTTTTTGAAAATCAAATTGATTGATCTATTGCCAATAAGAGGTGTGGAACCTTTCAAATGGTTATTTGAACAGTCACTACTTAATGACTTTTCTACCGGTAACTATTCTTTTCTACCCACAAATTCTCATGAAGGAAAAATGAAGATGATAGGGTTTTTGCGATAACAGCGGCTTACCCATACCCATGTTTACCTTTTTAGGGTTCCTATGTATTATCATTTGAATTTTCTTTTTTGTAGACCTATTTTGTATTCCAATTTTCTAGTTTGATAAAATCATTTATACTTTCTAATAACAAAAACTCGTGGGAGCAAGGAAGCTCAAGTCATAAATTTGTAAAAGTTTACATTTATTAATAAACATATGTAATTCTTTTGATAAAAAATAAACATATGTAATTCTTGTATGTAATTAAGTAAAAAACATTAAAATAACAATAATATAACTTTAATATATTTTAAATATAAATAGTTGATATTAAATATATTAAGATTTATGCTTTATCAACCTCAATATACAAAATTATTGCATTTAGTCAAATAAAAATTATGAAAATGAGTTTAATAGTAAGTTAACACAATTTTCTATTAGGTAGAAATTAAATAGGGTGAATTTGACTTGTAAACATATAAACTTTTAAGGAATTTATAGTCACTAACGATTTAAGTGAGTTGTGTTTAGGTAGAGACATAAAAATGTTAAGATCGAAATGTCAACTCATCATCACGATAGAGTTTGGATAGTAGATGAAGGAAGCGTGTTGTGGAAAATGAGAAGTAGAAGAGTTGGGTAGTACTGTATTTATTACTTTTCCTCTTGAGGGAAAAGTCCCTCTAATTGACTGCATAACATTTGACACTAGTGCTGCATTTTCCCATTTCATACAAGTTAACGTTAATTGCGCATTCATATTACCAACTTCTGGTTTATTCAATTGGACAAAAGCAACCACTAATCCTCTTGTCATCCACATTCTGTACATGTTGTGGCGTTACATTATTTGCGAGCTTTGTGAAATTATAAAATAAAATCCATAAATAAATTAGGGTCAACCCAATAATTGCAGAGTGAGATTGTTCTATGTAAAAATGTTATAGGAAACGTGAATATTCAAAAAATAGAAAAAGAAAACGGAACAAAGTACTCCCCCTAAATATAAGAATATTTTACCTAATTTGATTAAATTAAAATGTTAGTTAAATATCACATAATATTATCAATTCACTATAATCATATACTTTTGATCCTCATTCTCCATCTCTTGTTTATTTATTATTAATTATTAATAAGTATTATCAGAGTTCATTTGAGAAAATATTGAAAACAATTAGAAAGTGATCTTACATTTATAAACAAATTTAAATTTAAAAGTGATCTTATATTTTTCAGACAAAAAAAATGATCTTATATTTAGGAACAGAAGTATATAATTAGGAGTATATAGTTTAATGAATGAGCATTTCAGGTGGTATAGTGTTAGTGTACAACTGTGTAAGTGATCGGACAGGAGCGAGCGGTGGGGTTCGGCCGGTAAGGAATAATGGGTCACGTGAGGGAAAATGGGGGCCCACTGGTTCAAGCACCATATTCAATGGTGGACCATTGTAGTGATCAAAGCAACAAAAGTGTTAAAGTGCTGCTTCAATTATTTGAGGGACGAATTTGGAAACCCTCCGACCATAATTTCTCAACCAAGGTCTCATGATTATCATTATCTTATCTCCGTCCATGAACTATCCCACCATTCCTATATGCTCCTATCCTTTACGATAATCATTTAATTTTTATGACAAATTTAACGTTTTTAGATCTTTTGACTTGTATGCGTTAATTAATAATTAGAATTAGAAGTTATTTATATTTGAGATCACTATGCAGGCTTATTTTGCTACCACAAAAAAAAAAAAACCAATTAAATGCCCATATATTATTTCCGACCATAATCCCCTAATCTGCTACTTCACATACATACACCCAAAACATTCAACTTCTTTGACGGTGTCATAATACACATCGAACTCCTTTTCGGCTAATCCTTCGTTCACATGATAGTTTGAAAAGGGAAAATTGCATTGTTTAACAAAGTAGCATTTCACGTATTAACGTGGCACAATTGAATATATATTTATATGATCCCTCGTGGTCGGAATAACGACTTCTATGTGGGTTTTTTTTTTATATTTGGTTGGTTGAAAAATATGATCGCTTGTGACTTGAGAGGATTACTTGTATACATACATTCTCTGCCTTTTCAGTTGTAATGACTTTTATACAAGCGTGAATCATCTTGCTATAGCCTCTTGGTGAAGCTTGGAACCGTTGACTTTCCGGAAAATCCAAAATGGACCTTGGTTTGGTGACATCTGGAACTAATATGCCACGTGTATCACAAAGCTGACAAAAATTGTAAATTTTGTTGAGCAGCCAACGTAGTTTAAATCCCCTAATTGGTAACCTTCCACGTAGCAGGGGTGGTATTCCCATGGTCATTCATGACGTTCCTTTTTGTATGCTGCTAAGAACTATGAACTGGAGTACTAAGCCACTAATCTGTTTATGATCTTTAATTTTTTCAACTGATGTACATAATCTCTTATTAAAAATCCTAAACTTTGGGAAATATTTGTAAATATAGTTTTGGTAAATATTTCCAAACATGTCTTTTAGCAAACTTATTAGGGGAGTGGTTTTAGGAAATTTATCAACCAAGTTTTAGAGTTCTTTTGTTCTTTTTTTCCTCATTGTAATTCGCATAGAATGAAATTTAGTTGATTTGAGCTTCTTTTCTTTCTCTCGTGTATATTATCATAGAGATTCAATAAATATTAACGGAAGTATTTTTCTTCAAATCAGTGTTTTTACCTCTTTCACTTACCCCTGCCCTTAGTTTAAAAGTTGGACAACTAATTAACAGTATTTTAGAAAAATTGTCAAGTTACTTATTTATAACATGTGTGTTAGATTTTTTCTCTCTCTGAAATATCATAGTTAACAATTTAGATTGGAATTCACTTTGATGGGAACCATATGCAATCAATATGCATATTTAAAAACGTGTGCGCGCTTAGAAGATAAAATCAATCGAAGCATAACATTTATGACCAAAAGAACCCAAGGGAGAACGCTTTGTTCTCATCTTATACTGGAGACATTATTTCTTTTGATCTTGTCTAATTAGCAGAGGGAGAGGGGAAATTGGTGAATGAAACCTTCAAACGCAAGTAACCTTTGGCCTGTGTTGAGGAAGACATCGCTCGAGCCTTATTATGGCTTTCTAACTGGTAGAAATGGTGTCGCTGTTTGGATAGTTTTCGAGCTTTGACTTTGATATCAGCATAAAAGAGATGAAAAAAATGATGGAAAAAAGTGCATGAGGTTGTCAACAAGATGCTCATCCGAAGCCTAACCAATTTAAAGGGGAGGGAAACCAAGCCCTCCAAACACTAAGAATCTTTGAAGCCCACGTGCATATTTGAAATATCTTTCATTTATCATTTTTCAAGAACATATTTGAAATATCTTTAACTTGATAAATTTAGAATTTAAAAAAGATAAGTAAAACTCTTGGCACCATCCAACGTTTAATTTTTATCATCTACATTTATTAAGTTTCAACTACAAGTTTGTACTTTTTATTTGACCTCACCGAACTAAGAATTTCATTTTTTGAGATTCATGAGGTTGTCAACTTGTCATCCTTGAATTTATAGCTGGATTACATGTTTTCAAACAATGTGTATAATTATGTGACTATTAAGAACTAAACTTCAAGAAGCAATAAAATGGATGGCCAAAACAAATCTAAGATAAGCCAAAGAAAGAAAAATTGTGAAGAAACCCAAACAAAAAAAATTATGATAAGATTATTTTGTAATTGGAAAAATAAATAAATGGATCATTTATAAGGTTACAATTTAAACATTTTAAATATGTAATGTCTTAATCTAACTTCACTGGTCAGTCGAAATTTCATTACAAAGATAATCATACAAATTGAACACAGCAGCTTAGAGTCACCTTTCATATAATATTTTTTTGTACTGACATTGTTTTATGAAGGCACTCAAGCCCAAAAACATGTGAGAACTCTTGAAGCAAAGATTTGTGAGTACTATGAATGAGAGAAGCATCACCTATATGATGCAAATCCGCTGTTTCTTCACTCATAAAAGAACCAAGTTCCTTCAACAACCCTTTGATACTTCCAACTTGACGATCACGTATCCCACACGGGATAATCCAATTGAAAGGAGTCAAATCTGTGGTGACATTAAGGGCTATCCCATGATAGGTTATCCATTGGGATACTCTGATGCCTACTGCTGCCACTTTCTGGTTTCCTGCAGGATGCTTCCATGAGAACAAACTTAAAATTGTCACAATAGCAAGCACAATTGAATGGTTTTAACTTGGAGGGTCATGAGACATATGAAAGCAGAATATTTCCTCTTATTTAAGATTTTACAAACTTCAAAATTCTGAGCATACTCAAAAATCTATGCAACAGAATGTATGATAATCTAATCTAAATGGGAAATGTCAGCTAGAGTATTTTGCCTAGAGTCTGAGAATTTTGATGAGCCATAATGAAACAGAGAGATGAAATCAAAGTGAAGGAATTAACATTTGAAGTTGGCTAGTTTCATATCAGCATAAAATGATTGAGAGACCTACCAACCCAAACACCAGTTAAACCTTCAATCCGGGAAGCCTTTATAGAGAATGCTGAAGAAAGAACACGGATAATGATCTCTTCCAAGCTCCTCATGTACCAATGAAGATCCATCTTATGATTTCGGAGATTGATAATGGGGTACATCACTAGCTAAACCAATGCAACATCAACAACAACTTATAATCCATGTTAAACATTAAAATTCTTAGTCAGCAATTCCATCTATCAACCCATCTCAACACAACATAACAAGCACTTCCTCTAGTCCTAAACATAAGACCCAGTTGATATTTTTGCAAAATTCTAAAAAAACAAAATAAGTCAATCATAAATTGATTTGCCAAATTTCCTCCCTTAAACTAGTTTATCTAACCTATAAACTAATGGATAATTTTAAAATATATCAAATATGTCATAATTCAATAACCTATTTCGCAACCTTAATATCTCCAAAAAAAAAGTCAAAGTAGTACTAATTTGAAGCAAAAAAAAAACCTGGCCAGGGCCGTGGTAAGTAACTTCTCCTCCTCGTTCAGTTCTAAAGACATCAAAAGGGGCATTACTAACTTCAAAATTAAGGTTATGTTCAGAACTACCAGTCCCTAACGTAAAAACTGGAGGGTGCTGAAGAACAATAAGTGTGTCCGTACAATCGCCATCCTTCTCTATCTGAGCCTTCTTCTCCTTAACAATCTCTTTCTGCCATGACCATGCCACCTCATAAGGAATCTGCTGTGTATGAAAATCAAACACCTCGCAGCTGCCAAAATTGAATTTCATGATTACATTCTGAGTAATTGAAAATGAATGAATGGGTCAATTGGAAGAATATAATATAGAGTAATGAACTCACATCCTTCGTTGGGCGTGAATAGCAGGGGAATTTGAGAGTGTGTTATGGCATATTAGGGTTTTACGGTGAGGAAGTTGCGAGTGATTAAGAGAAGAGAAAGGGATTAGAGAGGTTGAAGAGAGCAAGAAGGTCATAACATAACAGTGAGGTATATTACACAAACGGGACCATTGAAATTGAAATTGAAATTGAAATTGAAACTTTTTATTTTGATGGAGAGATACTTTGATGAGTGACGCTGTGGAGACTAGAGAGTGTAGGGAGGTGCAGGCTTCAAATCAGAGTTCCATTGTTTTTGTCAAAAAATCCTTTTCTTTTTTATTACCAAAATCTAAATATATTGTATGTTCTGAATTTTCATGTTTATAAAGATTAACCAATTTTTGTTCGATTTGGACTTTGGAGGGAATAATAGGGGAAATGTTTCAAGGGAAGGAGGAAGGAAATTAATTATTAATATCACGTGAAATCCCTTAATGGAGAATTGATTAATCTTCAAAAGGCTAGAAGGCCAACCCAATTATAATCTCCACTTGATGGGGTGGTGAAGAAAAGAATATATTAGGCAACCTTAACTATATTTTATACATATTCAGTAAAAAAAAAACTATATTGTATACATAAAGGCTGATTCGAACTCATGACCTCACGATAAGCCAAACTAGCCCGAATACTTACTCGGAAAGGTTTAAATTTTTGTTTACAACAAAGCTTGATTAAACAATAACAACTCTTATGGACAATTTCAACCAATATTGTAAAAGTCAAACCAAAAGGCGAGTTGGAAAGGATTTCGAGTCATAATTTAACATGGTCGAATCGCTGAGAGCGATGATTGAATCGACAATCGGAGAACTGTTGAGCCGAAATATGAAATTGTCGGCGATTGAACCAAATGGTCAAAGGAACTTTGGATGATTTTACATTCACTCTTTTTTTCTTCCTTTGATACAATGAAACATCCTCTTCCCCGTCATCAAACACCTCTCGGTTTCATAATCATCCAAACATTTTTCTGAAAAACTTATCCTTTTTCTTTATTTATTATATTTCCTGTTCCATTATCAACCAAACCTTTCTATCGATTTATTTTGTTTCTAGCTCTACCATGATCAGTTTCCTTTGATTTATATACTCCATAAATAAGTTTCGTCAAATGTTTTACAGGCATTGTTTAATGTGGTAGAAAGGTAGCAACGAAGGATTATATCCTCATTCATTGCATAGAATTTGATGTGAATGATGCTATCCATATTCACAATTTATAAATACTGCGACGCTACAACTTTTATTTTTCAACGATCAATCTTGTATGTGTGCACTGTGCAGTGTGTAAACCACCATAAACGGCCAATTTTTCACAATGGTTGAGGTAAATCTAATCATGTGCATTTTTTAATGAAAAATGAACATTCCACAGTTCAGGGCATGAGCTTACTAACAGTCAAAACTCGTAGATTGTTGGTTCATGTTGTCTAAGACTCGGAACCTATCACCCACGTTCAATAGCTAATCTTCTCAAAATATATCCATCTTTCCAACAGATATGTTTCTGGACATCTTACCTGCATCTCAATCTTGCTGTTCTTAAAAACTTAGTGAAGAGAAAAAGAGGCACAGATTCATAGGTTGAAGTACGTGGCCACTTTTACGAAAAGGTAGCATCTTTAGAGAATCTCAGTATTAAGTACTCCCTCCGGTCCTAAATATAGGACCTAATTGACTTTTTTGAAAAATCCTAAAAAAAGGCAAAATAAGTTAATTATAAATTGATTTACCTAATTGTTTCCCCTAAACTAGTTTATTTTACTTATAAACTAATGGATAATCTAAAAATATATCAAATATGTCATAATTTAATAGACTATTTTGCAACCTTAACCTCTTCAAAAAAAAGTCATCTAGGTCCTATATTTAGGACCGGAGTAGTATTAACTAATAAGAAGCTTTACATTTGGGCAATGATTTGCATGGTCTCCAATTCAGCCTGCATTTCTCTCAAAGAAGCAAAGTGCCGATGGTAGATTATATATGCTTAGTTTTTATTTCATTTCAAGTATTCTAAATTATACATGATTAATATTTGTTCCTAGTAAGACATAATCAAAACAATGAGACTCGCGCTAAAAGCAGCAAGGGGTTCTTTCAAAGCATTAATACAGGTGATTGAATAAATATAATTACATAACAAGCTAGGAAAAAGAATGATTACATTACACCTCATATAATAGCAATAACAGAAAACTTTACATGGAAGCCAAAAGGTCCCTCATCTCTTCAACAGTTGGCATCGTTTCTGTAGGATATATCTTGGCAACAAGCTGAGCAAAATTTTCGTACTTATCGAGAAACTCTTTCTGTCATAATTTTGGGGTAACTACATCAGAAATCATTCAACTACTCATATTATTTACATACATGTTCTCTCGCATAATCTTTCCCTTCACAAACTTGCAAAGAGAGACCATGTGTGCTGTGTGCAGGTTTGTGAGTGATAAATTGTGCAAGCATCTACGTTATCTCACTTTCCAAACTGGTTTAAAAGCTTCATCTAGGTTTTTTCCTTATCTTTAGTCACTCTCACTACATTAAGTTTTACATGTATTTTAAAGTTCCGGCACCTCTGAAGACAATATTTAATATTTTAATCAACACCGGGTGAAGATGAAATTTATTCATGTTGAAAATTCTGTTTTTCCAATTTTTTCCATACCAGTTAACACAGTATAACCACACCATTCAGACTTACTCAACAAACTTGATCCTCAAGGATTTTCAGGGCGAAAGAATAACAAAATTCTCTATCCCCTCGTCAATTTTTTTTTTCAATTTTCTTTTCACCTATTTTTAGGCATTTCAACCAGATTGCCAATATATGCATTTAAACCTTCAAACACACAGCTTTATATTTAATATTTCTAAGACAGCATTATTCATACCTTTTCTTTTTGTAAATAAAACAGGAGATCATATTCAATCAACTTTGATTAAGTAAACCTACCTTGCATTTATCCCATAGGGAAGGCAACAGTTCTTCTGAAGTCAAGTTCTTCTGCAATTTCTTGTACATAGCAGCAATGGACTTGTCAACCTGAATAGGAAATAAAAGACAACTGAGAATTTAAGTTTGGTCCATATTGTAAAGCCATGTTAAAGATATATCGACTCACCCCAGATAAACTTGATTTTAACACCTTCCGTAGATCCATTTTTGACAAACCAAGCTGGAAAGGAATCTGAAATCAAAGGAGAAAATTATGCAATTGTGAACATATAGAATTAAATGTCCATAACAGAAATGTGATGCTTGGTTTTTAATTTAGTTCCACCATGTAAAAACAAAGATAGTAACCAGTTGTTTTAGTTAGGATCCCAAAACCATTGAGAAGGTTTGCAAAGGAAAACTATACACAGCAATAATCACTAACCTCTTCAGGGGCAACCGTAAACATCAAGTCTTCAATCCGTTTCATAAACTGGAAAAGACGATCAAATTGCTGTCCAGGGGAAATGAGGAGGAAACTAAGTGAGTTTAACGTACAACATATACTGTAGTGTTTGGCAAACGGGAAAAAAAGGAAAACGCTTACATTAACAATAATCATACTAATATGGCGTGTGCAAGCTTGTTCATATGCTTCACTGGCCTGATGATAAAACTTAGCCAACGTGGGTACAACATTGGCAAGATCATACAAACTGAACAGAATGAACAAGCATGTAAAAATCAGTGTGTTCCCTTTAAAATCAACATAAAAGAAAGAACAGACGAAACATTTTGGCAGGTTGGAAAGACAGGAATTCACCTATTTTGAAATGCTGCATAGTTCTCTAAAAGAAAGATATCTGCATATCTTGGATCTGTTTGTGCAATTTTTTCCAATGTGGCAAACATTATGCTAACCTGCAAGGCAAAATTAACACAAAATTTAAAATATTGAATTAGAAAAAAAGATAACAAGCACATAAAATTTATATAAACAAAATTACAATGAAAAGGAAAAGTACATAACTTGGCGCCAAATGCTTTAACATTATTAACTTTAAAAATTTAAAAATTCCTTATCACTGTTAGTAATTGATGAAATCGCCAATCAACTGAGTTGTAAAGCCAGTGAACTGGAAAACTAAAATATACAGATAGGATAAAATTACAAAAGAAACATAATAGAAGTTAAATAAGATATAAGTGTGATCATTTAAGAGATCTTTTAGTTACATAATTGTATGCTCAATTTGTTTTAGAAGTCCCCTAAGTCACTCATTGTACAGCCGGTAATTTTATCCATATAAAAAAAAAGACATTTGCATGATTGGGTGTGGCAAATGTATGACAAAGTGAAGTAGCATACAAAAACACTGAAGAAATGGCAGGTATAAGTGTTTGGCATCATCTTTCATTGACGTGTTTTGCATTTTGCTTTCAGCCTTCAACTAGAATTATCATCCATCATGAAACAAATAGTTGAGAACAAATCAGTTACTCACAAATTTTGTGTATGCCTGGTCAACCAAATCCCTAGACTGGCCCTGAATGTACTGCTCCATCCGTGTTGCAAGGGTTGCAAATCTAAGGCAAACAAAATTAACAAAACATATGAAATTGGTCCTTAAGAAAGAATAAGATGATAAGTACAAAGAGGAAAATAACAGCTTAACACCTCCCTGCAACAATTGAATTTCAAAACAATTTCAATAACGAAACCCAAAGAAAATTAATTACAGAAGGGCCTGGGATTATTCATTTGTTACAAAAATGGGTTTCAAGTCTGAGAATACAGGATAATCAAAACACTGCATTTGAATGAGGTTATTTTTCTATAATTGCATAATATCGTTTTGATGGCAAAAAGTTGAAAAACCGTTTTCACCACCAAAGCATAGCCCTTTTGAAGCAGGAAAATAGTCTACATGGCTAATGCAGTTACAAGAAGACCTGGATAAGAGTGTACTATAATCTCTAAGAAAGAGCTCAAGAGATGGTATTTAAATCTTTCCATGGCAATTAGGGAAAATATTGTTGTTAGTCCATATTTTTATATGAAACTTAACAAGAATGAAGACAACAGCCCTATCTATCATACATATGGACTCGCCTTTTTTATGCAAAAAGAGAAAACCAAGAATTCTAATCACCTGGGAATGTAAGATAAGACCCCCATTTGGCGAACATTACGTTCATTTCTTTCAATCTGATGGCAAGCTTCATCAACAAACTGCAGCAAGATTTCCTCAATGAGGTTAGCTGCAGCATACATTTGATGCAATAGCAATTTGCAAAATGTTAGCCACATACACGGCTGAACTGCATCGATATCCTAGATTCTAGGTCACCAAGCAAAAGACGAACAAATCCTGCTGCATCCGCTTTCTGACCAGAGAGATAGCGCTCTGTTATTCCATGCATTGATATGCAGCGCAAAGGATCAATCTTATATGCCCAATCCACAACAGCATAGAAGTCTTCCTGCAATAACATAAAGCAGGTTACTACAAGTAACATCTATGAACTTTTCAAATGCCCAAAATTACACAAAAGTGTTCAATAATAAAAGCAGCATGTTTATCAGATTGGCCCAGTAACTCAATGAATGATTTTGACAGTTGATAGACTAAATGCTGTCTTCCATAGGTGCTCTAAACACGTGCTAGTTGTCTATTTGAAGGTTACCCTGTATACCAGAGTTACAGAGTCCCCGAAACTAAATTTAGGTGTGGGTCTAATTTTCACTTTGCACTTCTCACTTGCTTCCCAAGTTTACTATGCAGGATACATATGCAGTCTGTTTACTCATTATCTTGCTGGATAAAGCAGAAACATCATGCAAGATCAAAAGAAATAAACACTTTATTTTACAAATATAAGAAGCTCAATGCAACAGAGTAAGTTCTACACATACTTGGATGCCGTCAAGCAAATCCTGGAGTGCCTCGTTCAAAGCCGCAAGCTCAACAGAACTTTTACCTAAAAATGAAATAATTGTCAGATTGTGGAAAAAAAATGATTGCACCAGAGTACAACCTATATTCTATATGCACTTTAAAGAAAAGTTATTTGCAGAAAGTGAGGTATATTTACCTGGCTTGCTGTCATTCTCATCAATGTCCAGAATTCCCAGGTCATCCTCATTGCCATCATCATCATCGTCATATCCAGCTTTATTACCATTTCCAATGCCACCTGGAGGAACTAGCGTGGGAACTTCAAAGCACATAAAGTGTGCAAAGAAGGAGCTCTGCAATTTAAGAGATGAAAAAACACCTTAAATAACATTACAATAATTATGTTTTGAAGATCCATCAATACTAAGGGCTTTTACCTCATCCACCAGAAGTGGAATAAAAATTGTGAGCATCTTTGCATAAGCCTCAGAAACTGTAGAAGTGTCAGCAGCATTTACATTCTGACCAGAACCTGTTGAACCTTCAAGCCAGACAGTTGGATTTCTTGATGCTTTAGTGCTAGCACGAAGCTCATTTGCAAACTCACGAGCCTGTGGAAGAAAGCAAACAATTCAGACACTATAAACACTCACTATTCTACTGATTGATGGAATATGGGAATATAATATTTTGGGAAATGCTTAACTTAGAAGGAAGTTTTACATCACGAATGCATCAAATCAAATGACCAGCAAAAAGAGCCTAGAACCAGAATTCTGGTAACATAAAATCAAAGCTACAAATTATGACCAGCAAGCCAAGCCTTATAATACCAGTAAACTGCAATCTGAAACATTTTCAATAGCAAAGTTATCAACTTCTTAAACCCTATATGAGTAACACTATCTTATATTCCTTTTGGCCAAGCAAAGAGTCGTTAATGACCCATCCATCCCATAGATGTTTTCAATTTTATTTCCTCATATTTGTTTCCACCTAAGCAGGCACAATAAATGCATGTTTTCAACAAGCATATTCATCACTTCCAGTTTTAATGTTTAGTCTTGCTCCTCGCAAGATCTGTAACCTGAGATAATTAAAACACAAAAGAGTGTATGACTAGTTTGTAATCTCAGACCTCCCTGCGAAGTAGCAAGTTAAGTGAACTGCAATAAGCTTTCCTCAGTGAACCCAAGCAATTTTTATCCAGACTCTGCAAGTTCACAGATGTACACATTAGAAAAAACATAGAAAATAAATTAACAAATATATGTGAATGCAAGATGCTGTAAGTTAACCTTCAAATGCTGCAGAAGTCGTGCATATGTCCTGCATTTGTACCGCAGGTCTGCATGATCAGGCCTCTTTAACTGTCCACGCTGTTTAAAGCAATCAGGCCAACATAAACTTAAATTTCCAAGGCTTGAAAATATCTAATTTTACCAGGAGTTTAAATCAAAAGTACCTGAGAGAAATAACTTTTATCACTTATCATGAAATCCACCAAACTAGCAAAATAATTTCTCAAGAACTCCGAAGCTCTCCTGACAAAAGTAGATTTTAACTTTTCAAGTTCCGCACGCTTTTCTTTAACCTGATGAAATAGAAAGAAGTAACTAAGTAAGAAACAACCATGAAAATAGATAAGATTAGGTCTCATGCATAAAAAGTATAGCAAGGGCTTTCTATTGACCTCATGATGCCAAAATCCTCTTAAGATTAGTTTCAAGTAAAAGGTGACAGGAGTGACTAATTCAATTGTTAGACAATGAATAATCTGCCACAAGATTTTAATGTATATTTTTTAACCTTTACATGAATGACTTTTACAGTAATCTTGACCTCTTTGATTACTTCTCTTAACTATTGCTAGTTATATACTATTGTGAGCCAGGTTTCATGAACATATAAGTTCTCAAATCCAAAATTTTACATCCAAAGTTAAATTTTACGAGAGAAACTTAAAGCAAGATAGAGAAAATACAGCTTTCATGTTTGCATAAGCAGGATCCAGATAAGGCACTTCAAGACCACGCAGGGCACCAGTCAACCATTCACATGCTTCAACATTTTGAATCATTCTTGCCTCGTCAAATGAACCTCCTGTAAGACATGCTGCATACTGCAGAGTGAAAATGTTTGCATAATAACCAAGGTGAGTTAGTCAAATTCAGAAAAAAAACGGATTGAATTCACACACTTAAGGAATACCTCAGAAGGGACCCGCAGCCGCTCAACAAGCTTATCAAGCTCCTCAATAAGAGCTTTGTTATTTACAGATTGCATTTCCAAATTGTTATTGCGGGTTTCTATCTAAACATCACATAAAGTACTAAAACAAATTAAGAAGAGATCATTCCATAAACAGAAAAAATTAACTGCAGATTTTTAATAAATAAAACTGAGAATTCTCAGTTAATGCAGAAATAACTTCCATGCTATCACACAATCACTGCTTGCAATAAACAACAATCATAACCAACCAAAGCACTTAATGGTAGAAATATTAATATCTACCTTGACATTATTTAAAAAGAAAGACAACCTTTACGACTGTTACAGGCATGAGAACCCCAGGGGGAAAATACAGAAGGCATAACCGCATTCAATGAGCAGCAACCAATTTCAATAAAAGACTACTATAAAAACACATTCTTAAACTTTCTCCCATTTACTCTTCCCCGAAGTGTCAAGCCCACTGAAGCTAGTCAACAAATACAATCCCAACACGCACCCAAGATTCACCAAAGGCACCAAATAGTATATTTCATTTAAAGGTGCAGTAGTATAGTAAATGAAAGGACAACTGATTTCAATTCAAAGAGCACATAACTCAGTGCCAAGATATGGATCCTTAATTAGCATATTTTGATATCCCTTACTAAGTATTTAAATTTCTAAATGAATGTTTTCAAATAATTCAGTGTCAGCTACCGATAAAACCAAGTAATACCAAAGACATTGACATAACAGTGACTCAGCGACAAGAACATTGATGCATGAACATGCTTTCAACTGGTAAAAAACAAACTTAACATATGGACAATGACTTTCTGAGGCACTGCCACAACAAACATTGGCGGACAAAGTATACGCCTAACTTCACATATGTGAGCCCCTACCGATTCAATATCCTCCCTCATGTGCCGAAGTTTGACATTGAAAATGCCTAACCATTCATCCATGTCTTCCACACAACTCATTGCTGTGTCAAGCCCTTGCAACACCTGAAGGCATCAATAAATGAATCACGCATAGCACAAGCTATTCAAATATTTCAGCAAAACCTAATTATGAGTAACCTGAAAATTAGTATAACATTCTCATATTTTTTATCATACAATGACATCTCTGGGTTGAAATGACAAACTCAGTTCAAGCATCAGTACTAATTGGAATCTTCAAACAGGGATTAAAATCAGGCTAACTGGATAATCTCACCCCATAGTCAAAATCAATAGTGCAGGTACAAAGTATTATTTTCCAACCATATGGTAACAGATCTGATGGCCAGAACACTAATGAGATACTTCTCCTCACAATACTGACATGAGGTGGAAGCTTTAATAAGTAGATAAAATCAGGTAAATTAGTTGCCCTCAAGCAAAAATCACTCCAAAGTGTTTAAATGCTTATTGCAAAATTTCTGCAACATAGAGGCTTAGCTAAGTCCATCCTTCTAAACTCTAGGTAGAAAACTTAGCTGCCACTGACCATATCAAAAAAAGGATTTACATAGAAGGACATGAAACAAACAAGAACAAATACCAGCAAAAGGAATGCCATTTATTTTGCTAAATATACCTCTTCTATCATAGGTTCGCTTTCTAAAATGGCATGTACATTTGCTGCTTCAAGAGCTTGGAGTTCTCTCTTCAACCTTTCCGAAAATTCTTCTGCTTCACCATTACCAATCACATAACTGCACATTTAAGAATTTTGAGTAGTTAATTGTGCCCATTCACAATTATGAAAAGAAAAAAAAAACATGAATGTTAAGTGTGTACAGCCAATATAACTAATAAGTTAAATGCGATCTTTTCCTTTATTATAAAATATCATATACATCTCTTCCCAGTGCGAACTTGCTCCTACTTCCTAAGAGATTTAATCCTCTTTATTTTTCTTTAGTTCCTCCTGTACTCACTAACATGTGTATTTAGTATGTTATTAATAAAGTTAGAGTTCAACAAATTCTATAAATTTTAGAATAAGTTGACTTTATTCATGTTTAGATATCTTAATCTTATATAGACAGGAAAAAAGTAAAAAATCTCATCTGATTACTTTTCAAATTCCTTAAAATAAAGAAGATATCCATTTAATGAGTTTCATTTTTTTGAAAAAATACTTTGAGGGTATTCTGGCGAATTGGATTAAGTGGCAGGATACCTTGTAGTCTTATCAAAGGGCTATATTATTTTTCATAATAGAATGGAGAAGTGAGAAATTAAGCTATCTTCCAAAAAAGAAGAGAGGAATTTAACCTGTTTTATTACACGTCGCAAACATTATGTTCAGCAACTAAATGAAGGTCTAAAAGACACCATTACATCAATACCAACTACAAAATGTTAATAAGCTTGGATGAACATTAAACCCATAAAATATACAAAGGAGGAGGAAAAGATGCCACATCATTGCAATGAACCATCTGTGTATCTTAAAATCTCAGTCCAGAAATTTACATATCAGAGGTCATTACCATCATTATAATCTTTGGTTTTCCAAATTAGATTCCATAATAATATTTAAAACAAAGAACAGAACTTACGTTCCCAAGAGAGCCTCTATGTCCTCTTCCTCTGCCTGCGAGACAAGTTCCTTTTCAACAGCAACTTTCATTTCAGGCTCTGTCACAGCAGATGCAACAGGAGCGCCACCTTGTGGACTCCTTTGTGTAGAAACTGGGGATACATTCGCCTATTTCACAGTCATCAAAATTATGAGCAAGAAAATCATAACAACTAAACAATTATTTGCACTATGACATAAAAACAAACTAAATGGCAATATATTTGGCGTGCTGAGGTGAACCACACACAACCAGTTAATAAATATTAAGTACACAATTATTGTAAGTTCATAAAGAATACGACAAACACACGTACCTTAGCCCAGAGAGACAACTCTACGACATCGATACCAACAACTTTAGGGAGGTGGCCTAGAAGATCTTTGGACATATTCAGGATGCTAAGAAGGAGACGATTTCTAAGAAAGAAAAAGAAGTTTTAGAGATAATTCAATAATGTCTTTCCCCTGATAGATAACTAGACTATTAAATGGAACATTTTCCCTCAAAAATATATAACCTGTCATCAATATTGCGCATTGTCCACTGAGAAGGAGCTACACTCTGGCTTCTGAGGTTATCAAAACCCTGCAAGATATACATCCATCACCCAAGGAATATCATATAAAAAGGCAGAAAGAAAAGGCAACTCTGAATCAGGAAAAAGGGGGCCTCTCATATCGCTTTGGTGCCAAACTGGAAATAATGTTTAGAACAAAAAAATTCCTCTGTAGCATGGAAGAATAGACAATTACCAGTGTGAAGGTGCATCCACTGGGATCATTTGTTATAACTTCCACTTTTGAAAGGTGCCTGAGCTTGTATATCTTGGCAGGCTGCAAGAGGGCGGAAATCAATTTCACAACACGAAAATATAATACCATCTTTAACCAAGGAAAATCCACAGGAAAAAGGATCACATTGTTAACATGAAGTGTCAAGTATAAACAAGCCAGATCTAATTTGTGTGTTTCTTCTATGAAGATAGGACAAGCATAACTTTACTGACTATCACCATTAGCGACCCAAAAAGAAAATATAAGCGAAATTAAAGGTTGTTGAAGTCAGTACGTTTCATGAACAAGGCACTTGAGACAGAGGGATTATCTTACACCTGATCATTAAGTTTAGGCGTTAAATAATCCATTGCCAAACAGCAATTAACATAACTATAGGCGTTGGTGTAAAAGAATTTGTATCGTTTAGTGGATAGAGTTGTGGCTTGTGATTCATTCATGTAACAATTAGACCTGTGATTCACTCTTGTAATTACCCCATGCAGGGGTGAATTGCAGGAGGGCTAATGCTAACATGATTTAAGATATTAATATAACTTTGACAACATAAGTCATTAGGGCTAACCCAGTTCTATTCCTCACTTGGTGAGGGTATTGGGGAAGGGAATATATTAGGCAACCTAACCCCTGCTTTTTGCAAAGTGGCTGATTCGAACCCACGACTTCAGACCCCATGGCAAACGAGCTTACCGTTGAGCTAAGTCGGTCCTTCTGACAACATAATTCATTAACAGTTAAAAATTAATATGGGCCAAATATCAGTTTAGTCATTAGAAGGTAATTCTTAAAACTAAAAATGTGGCTTATAAGCCAGGATATTGTTCTTTTCCAAGAGATGCTCCAAGCAAAAGAGACGGGGAAATTTTCCCCTAGGATGATAGGCAGATTTATTGGCAAAGAAAAAATACAAAGGAGAATTCATTGGTATCATCATAAAACAAAGAAGAACCAGAAATGAACAAATAATAGAAAATAAACTGAGAAGGGTTAATCAACTCACTTCCGCATAGACACTAAGAATTAATCCGTTCAAAGAGAGGATAGGAAACCATTACCTCAAGAACACCTCCTGTTGTATACTTTAAAACTCGAAGAAAAGCAGTTTTTCTCTGGCCTTTAGAATTAACTACACAAAATAGCAAAATCTTAATAGCATGCCAATTTAACAGGTCCTTACGTAATCAAGAACTAATTTCTCTCAAAACACTCTAATAATTCATTATAAGCTATAAAAAATTCAGTATCACTCTCAACAACACATCATGATCCCCCTAGAATAACACAACCTAACTCAAATCTCAAAACAGACAAACTAAACCACTTTCCAAAACCATGCCATAATATTGCCAAATTACACTCCTAATTTCATTAATTTTAGTCAGCATAAATAGTCCAGAGTATTAGAAATAAAATGAGAAGGAACATCTGGATTTATCAGCTAATAAATCTGAAATATAAACTAATTTTCTCAAATTTAAAGTTAAAATAAACTGGAACTAATTATTTCAGATGATTACACATGTCAAATATAGAAACAAAGGTGAAAAGTGAAGGAGAGTAATAGTGAGGTACTGGTGAGAGCGAGAACCCTAGGTTTGGCCATATGACGGCCAAGCTTGACGGATTTTCCCCATAGACCGTGACTTTTGGCAACGCGGATCGATGCGATGACCTTCTCCGAAGGGTCCTCTATTGCAGCTTCGCAAGCTCGCCGGAGTTCGGCGTCGTCGACACTTGATTTCGCCATTTTCGAAATATCGGAAGCTTTGTGAGTTCGATCTCAATTGAGAAGGAGGAAGAAGAAGAAGTATTTTCAAACTGTTATTGACTGCTTTTACTTGCTTAGGCAATTCTAATTCTAACTGTATTTTTCTTTTACCGCATTACTGTTACTAATAAAAATAGTAAAATAGTGAAATATCTTTCCCACGCTTCTTTTCTTTTTATAGAACAAAACTACTCCTCGGTTTCTAAATAAATACTCCATATTTTCACAAAAAAAATAAATACTCCATAAATTCTTCAGTCATAATAAAATGGAGTACTCCATTATGGTTTATTTTTGAAAACTAGTCAATCATGGTCTTCCATGGATTCACTTATATAAGACGCAGCTAAAGTTGCAAAAATAAAACTAAACTTTTTATTCAGGAAGTTTTCGTTAATGAGTTATTTTGTTTTGGAGGTACTTTTTATACATTTTTATGAAAGTGAGTATTCTTATCTTTGATGTTAACCATCAATATTAACTTTTTTTATGGGTAACTTAATTTTTGTAACGAGCTTTTACTCTCGTCCGTTGCACGGAGAGAAAGACTTACGTAGTAAATCAAATTGTAAACATCTGATGAAATTAAAAAGTGTACCAATAATGAAACTTAGGCCAACAATACTATTAAGTATACCTGTCTAGCAAGACTAACAAATAAAAACACAGTGATCTTATGATGTATGAGTCACCCCTCATTTTGTAGAATTACAAGGTTGCCTCTCAACAAAATCAAAATATAGCTTAAGAGTCATATGTCCTATTGTCTACATTCAACATATGCCATTAATCTGGAGCAATACATTGCCCATCAAAATTAACAAAGTAGCTTGGAGCAATACATGGCCATATTGCTATGTTTTGATACTTTTTAAATTTTAAGTATCTAAGCTAAAGTTAGTTGGAAAATAGTAAACTGGGGCAAAAAAACGGAATTAAATTTTCAGTTAAAATTTTAATAAAAAATATCATAAGATCATGCATAAATTTATAAATATAATAAATTAGATTAAGAAAATCAACATACTACAATAGTAAAGAGAGTAAACAATCGTAATAACGATACTGGATTGAGTGAGGGAGCATTGTTACAATTGTAAGGAGAATAACAAAATTTGTTAAAAAATTCTAAGCCTAATCCTTTGCTCCCGTCTATCCAATTTCTACAAATTTTTTTGCCAGGCAAACAAATAATTAATATATAATTACAATGCATATAACTCTTTACAGATCCTACTCCCGTTAAAAAACTCCTATAAAAAAGAATAAAAACAAAAATAAAGCTCCTCCCCAGAATTCTGCAGCTGATAGAATCAACTTTGCAAAGGCTTGACCTTGTGTAGGTGGCCCATGCTGTTGACAAGATCCTTGCGGGTACAAACTGGAAACATGTTTACAAATCCATATGCTCTCAACCGCCATAGAACATAGGGAAAACTTAGCTGATCCCTTGAAGTGAACCGAACCACTTCATTAAACCAGACGCACATGAGCAAATTAGTGAGTGGTGTGTGCTTTCTCACGATAACAGAAGCCTCAGATAGAGCTGCACAGACAGAGAAGCTTGTTAACAAATATGGTTCCCATAGAAGAAAAAGAAAACTGCTCGTACTGTAAGTCTAAACCTAACATGCACGAGTAAAGCACAAGTAATGCAACATGTTGAAATTGAAAAACATTTTAATAGGTCAGTGGCTTTCATTTTAATTAATTTGAGTGCATCAGTGTGATAATTCCTGGAGCAGATTAGCCAAGATTATCTCAGCCACATAGCACATTACATAACCAACCCTCTGTATCTAATCAATGAAATTAATGAAATACAGCCTCAGTTATGAAAATTTCCAAGATCTCAAATTAATAAAAAACCATGCTCAAGTTAAACCAGTTAATTCGTTACGGCTGATTTGAATGGTGACTTAACAAGTGAAAGCAAAATGTTCTCACCAGCAAATCACAAGTTCAGTGGAGTATAGAGAGCCACTGTCTATCATGATAATAATATCAACAATAAAACAACTCTAAGATGTCACTTAGATATTATGTTACTGATTGAAATAATATATTAAAGCAACGCATACCTTTCTTGCCATCAAATCTCTTGTCTTGAGGCAGCCCAGCTTTGCGGTACTGATTTATTTGCACTTCCACTTCTTCTGGCGTGGCTTTGTTTTTCCTGACAACAGCCTTAGCCTCATCATAGACACTACCACGAGCCCCATGTTCTGATATGGCAAGTACAGATTTTGAGCGCCAAAGAAGTACTTCTAGCACACCCAATGGGTCCCTCCTGAATTGGGACTTGGAATCTACAAATATAGAGTATTCTGCTTGAGGAAAGAGGCGATGGCTTAGCATCTGAAAAATAAATTGGCACACAATACTAAGTAAATGGAGGGAAATATTAGGAGAATATTTAAACAATGATGAAATGGCAGAACTAAACTTCATTAGAGGAATGTGTGACAAGAATGAAGCAAAGATATACAACAACAATTTGTTTTCGAAAACCTAAATAAGCTTTCTAAACATAACAAATGACATAAAAAATGACATCACAGAAAAAGTCCTGGTAATGATACCTTGGGGATTTTACCATTCAACCTCTGATCAGAAAAAGGAAGATCACTAACAACCACTACACGCCATTTGCCAATAAATCCATTTTCTGCAATTCTGTGGCCTGCTAATTCTTGTGCTCTTACGGTGATTTCATCCCAGAATGCTACATAGCAGACCTTCCCAAGTGATGCCTCTGACATACCGATAGGCTGATAAAGATCATCACCGCCACCAAATGCACAAGTTGATACTACAACTTTGCAAGCATCCATGTAACTTTTATCTTTATCGGTGATCTTAAACCCCCCAGCTGAACTGTAGAACCCACAATGTAACCTCATAGTTTCTTTCACCTACACGTGGAAACAAAGAATATGTAACTAATGCCAAACTTATAAAGTAATGAAAGTAGCTAAAGTTGACCCATCTTTCTTTTACAAAAAGGGGGACCCCAACGAGAATCCATGATCTGTCCTAAACAACATGTTAAATAGAAGAGCTCGCAGAGCATGCCACTTTATAAAGTCACCATCTACCCAACAGAAAATTCAAAAACCAGCCAAGCATTCCCATTGACACCATAAATACTGATATGGAACTTGATAGAGAATGAGAAATTAGAGAGTTAAGAGATGAAGAATGAGAGTGTTTGATTACCTCAAAACTGCTGTCTCTTTCCTGGAGTGTTTGATTTCCAGTAAATAAATTAAATCTTGTAATTTCTGGATGCTGTTGAGTCAAGTCAGTACTCACTCCAACACGAGACGTGTCACTCTCAGATATGTATGAAACTTTTTTAACAGGGCCTCGAAAGTCTTTTTCAACAGGAATGTCTAACTGGTCAAGTTCTTCAGGTGGTAGGAGGGGCAGACAACCTAATAAGATCAATTGACACGTCATACAATGATACAGATTTAATAATCAGTATGAAAGAATTAGAAGAAGTAGTAAGAATGTAGATAGCAGAAAGGAACAGAGGGTTTGCAGAAGAAGAGCAGAGAAGAGAGAGAGAGAGAACTCAAGACCTCACATTAGGCCAAAACAAACAAATCACAATTCTGATTACAAATGATAGTAAGGGTATTATTTACAGGCTTATAGTCACTGCCTATCAAAACTCTAATATCCAAATGTTCGAGAATTGACACTGGCATTTGATAAATTTGCGACAATAAAGGGTTAAAACCACCACAATCCACACTACAAACACAACCGCAACTCAACACTCATACAAACATACCATCAATATGGCCGCGGGAAAAAAAGATACTAAAATGTTCAGCACATTTTCCCAGTAACATAGTTAAAACTCAATTTTGGAGGGGCAAGTCCATCCTAAATCCAAAGGTTCAAACCTTGGCCATGAGTTGTTAACAGATCAGTTAAGAACTCCAGTAGTTATAATAATTGAAGACATAATAGCATGATCACAAACTTAATCAAACAGCCCATAATGATAGACTAAAAATCTAAAATCAATTACTTGAAGGAAAAATCACAAAGCAATGGTTCCAATATGCAAGAATCAGCCTTTATCAATAACAAAGTCCACAAATCGAAAAACTTACGCTGGCGTACGCCACCAATGACACGAGTAGTGGGATCAAGCCTATTCAAATTGGTGTTTGCATCTTTGCGCAATGCAGGCCGAGATCGAGATTGATTAACATTGGCAGAATCATAATTGAAGAGCGAAAACTCATCCGGCGTACCAAGCTGTGAGCTTGTTATGGAGCTAGGCTTAATGCCTATGATGGAAGCCCCAAATAGTAAAAATCCCAAAGCTGGAAGAATAATTAATAGCATCCAGTACTTAAGTAGCTTCCTCAATAGCCGTACAGCTAACACATTGTCACCCCTAAGCTTCTTACGCTTTCGTCTCGCAGCGCGAGCTCGAATTCGACCATGGTCATCGGTTTCATCGTCCACTACAGAGATTGCTACGTTGTTGTTGTCAAACATTGAAGGCTTATAATGGAGAATTTAAGAATAATGTCAGCTTCACCACGAAGATTGATGGCAAAAAAGGAAAGCTGATCAGAATAAGAAATCAAATCGGACGTGATATTAGGAAAGTACTACTGAATCCGCTGATTTAAGAGGTGAGGACGTTAAATGTATTATCTTTCAAGGTCAAATGACGATTTTGCCCATCTTTACGAAAATCGACGAGCATAGGTAGAATGAGAGGGCTCTGTGACCAAGAAAGAAACAAAATTTCATAATTTCATGGCGAATTTCTAAGGGCAAGAACAACAATTGAGGTGTGGGGAATTTGATAAGAGACATGCATTTTGTGACCTAGTAAGTAAATTATGCAAGGATTGGAAATTTCAGGTGAGTTACGAGAATGAAGAAATGAAGGCAGATAAAAGGAGAGAGGGTTTACCGATGGAGCTCGCCGGAGAAGACGAACAATAGCGTCGGCGGCGGATCGGACTCTCCGGAGAGAGAGAGAGAGAGAGAGAGAGAGAGAGAGAGAGAGAGAGAGAGAGAGGCGCGAATGTGAAGAAGAAGAAGAAGCGGGAGAGGGAAAAAAATAGTAAAATACAGTAATAAAGTAATATTCTAACAAATTTTAGTATTTTAAATTTAAATTGGGAAAATTTCTAATAGCAATATTTTATTTTTTTTCAATTTAGATCATCCTCCAAATTAATATTCCTAAAATGATAGACTGATAGTACCTCTATGATATAATGTTCATATAAATTTCTCAAATCAAAATTAAATATCTGATTATTTTTCTTTGACTTTTTAATGGGACTAAAACCTTACATTCCTTAAAAAGAAGTACATTAAACGTTATGAATTTATTTACAAGTCTTTATAAATTTCTCTTTTCCCTATAATACACCTTAAATTTCTCTAAATATTGAGTTGTATGTCAGTATATAGTATATTTAAAATAAAATATACTATTGCCAACTTTATTTTAATAAAATCAAAATACATGTAATTTTTAAAGTCAACCGATTTTAATTATAAAAAAAATGTTTACAAGAAATAAGTACACCGGTTACTCTATTATCAAAAATTAAAAATTTCAGTCAAAAAATAAGAACCAAATTACCAAAATGTTTTTCTGATAAAAATAATTACCAAAATGTTTAATAAGATTTCGTTGAATGTTCATGTACCTATCCATCCAATCTGACACAAACTCTTGTAGATTGTACAATTATCTTTGTTACAACAAACTGACAACTACTACTTCCTTGTGGAAGGATATCAACTACTAGTAAAAGGTAATCTGTATTCCTAATTTTTGGAACAACGGTATGTACACTAAGTTTATTGTATGGTGTACTGTAATACTTTGTATTTTGTACAACAACTCCTACATCAAAATTACTAACAGAAGAACCAACTAGTCGATATGAACCTCTCAATCAATTCTTCACCTCCCCATGCGTGAACTGCTGCTATTTATGGGGGGTGAATTCTTGGAGACACATTCATAGGTATCCTTAATAAGCTAGAAACTACATCTGACATGCTTGGTCTCCTTGCTGGTTCTTGGATTAAGCAGGCCACACTTATTTTAGCTAGCTCAAAAGCCCATGCTTTCTCACTGCTTCCACTAAGGCTAGGATCAATGAACACACTAAGATTAGCTTCTGCATCTTCCTTTGCCATTACAGACCCTATAACTGTAGAGAGCATTACTTCATTTCCTGCTTGTACAAATATACAATCTTTCCCTGTGATCAGTTCCAGCAAAACAACACCAAAAGCGTACACATCCATTTTAGGACTTACCAATCCTGCTTCTAGATATTCTGGAGCCATATAACCTCTAGTTCCCACCACTTGTGATGTGCAACTTACACTATCTCTTTCTGATATTTTTCCTGCGAGACGAAAATTAGCAATCTTGGCCCTCACGTTATTGGTTAGTAGGATATTGTTTGAGTTGATGTCCTTGTGCACATAACAAGGTTCAGTGAAGTTGTGAAGATATTGAAGACCATTGGCAATGTCCAGAGCAATTTCAATCCTCTTGGTCAAACTATTTTGCTTCATGTGTATGCTTTTTTCTAGCCAATCTCTTAGAGAACCATTCTCCATGAATTCAAAAACAAGGTAGAAAAAGCCTTCATTTTTACAGTACCCTTGAAGTTTTATGACATTGAAATGATTGATCTTCTTCAGCATATTCACTTCCTTGGAAGCATCTGAACTCATTTTCTTGACAGCCAAGATTTCCTTGCCAAACAATCCTCTATACACCGAGCCCCCAATTTTATTCTTTGCACTGAAATTCTCTGTAGCCTCTTTAATCTCCTCAAATCTGTACTCTTTAGAAACATTCTCCATCCCTGCAATCTCATCACGAATATCATCTGAAGACTTGCAATCCGATTTTTTTATTTTACCCACCTCCACGAAATTATTCGCTGGTCTCTTCCTCAATAGAAACAAAGAAAACAAAATCACACACACAACCAAAACAAACCCTCCTGAGATGCCAATAGCAACATAGACTTTTATGTTTGCCTTGCTTTTTTTGGTAGGAGAAACTGGAGGGGAAAAACTTGGTGGTCTACCAGGATGAATTATGGTGGTTGAACTGTCAGGTTCACTAGTCAATGGAATCAGAAGAGTAGTGAAAGGATAAAGTGAGGGTGTGGTAATAACATTAGCTTCAAGTACAGAACTTGAACTCACTTTGAATCTTGAAGCAAGATATGAAACATTATCACCCCAGTCAACTGGATAAGTCAATAAGTACATGATTCCACTAGCAATTTGAGACTGAGTTGGACAGGCACATCTAAGAGGAACATGTATCTGCATACCAGCTAGCAAATCTAAAGGCCCATATGGATTAAAACGAATAAGAGAATTGCAAGTGGTCAACCCCTCAAAGGTGTCATTTGCTATAGCGAAATAAGTTAGGATTGTGGGCAAAGTATAATTGGTATCAGCTTGGTAATAGTCTTTGGTTTTGCAGTAACAGTCCACAGGGACAATTACCTCTTTACCTGTTGGGAACATAGTGAGCATAGAAACGTTGTTGATTGTGGCTAGCTTTTGTGGGTCTGATGATGTCAGGTTGGAAATTGAGGCAACTGTGTTGTAAGGAGGTTGAGACTTGAAGATGAGGAAGGTCAAACACGATTTGTTCAGCCCATTACATGTGTAAAGGAAAGCAGATGATGGTCCGTTTTTATCTTTGATGTTGCAGTCTAGCACAGAATTTCCTGAGTAATTCTGTTCTGTTCTTGCTTTTGAAGACACAGATAAAAGTATGAGAAGAGGTATGAGAAACTGTTTCATTCTTGCAGAGATGATTACTTGGAAGTTTGAGAATTTGTATGATAGTATAAGCATATATACATACATATATATACTTCGTTGACTATTTCGGGGACCAGCTCAGCTAATTAACCACTCATTGGTAGTATATTTTTTAATACGTGAATAGTAGTAATACTTCATGCTCATAACTGGCCCGCAGTTTCCGCAGACTTGGTCCGTTAAATTGATTTACAAAGAGCGATTTAACAGATACACAAATAAAAGAGGCGGCCCAGGTTTTGGTTTCTTGATATATTAATAATGTGATATAGTGTAAGAGTAAGACAAAAGGATCTAGAAGAGAATGAATACTACTGTTTTATGGATCCGGATTTTCTCAGCGGTCTCTCTCTCAGCGTCTTAATCATGGCGGTCCAAAATAATCCAATTAATCAGGACACATATTCCCACCCACACCCAATCCCTCCCCTCATTTTCCTTTACCATCATCCACACTCCCACCTCCTCACCATCTCCAACCCCCCTCCACCCCCAACGCCACCCTCTTAACTATCCCATCTCCTACTTTCCACCGCCTTGAATCATCCACTTCCTATTTCTATTATAATTTTACAAACCTGAATCAGTTACTCCTACTATTATTTTAGACAGTATAAGTGTAATTACTAATTAGCCACTCCCTCCATTCCCTAGTTCAAGATAATTTGTACCACTATGTTGAATTTAGGAATCGGTTTTTGTTTGCTGATTTTTGGCTTCCATGAGAGGATATGCACCTTGATATGACAGAGAAATGGCGTCCATCAGATTCGAAAACATCATATGATCTTTTATTCATGTTATATTGTAATTAATTTAGGTGGATTCGTGTGTAAAATACTTGTATCCATATTGTATCTTTTAAAGGATTAGGCAATGATATAATTACAATTAGGAATGGGGGGATGGTAATTTAAATGAAAGTAATTTGCTGGTTCTGTTGTAGGACGGTGGAAAACGCAAAATCAGAAATGCATGGTGGGGGTGAGATCTGAATGGGAGGGAGAGAGAGAAATGAATGCTAAACTAATTAGGAATGGGGGGAGAGAGATAAGGTGAGGTGGCATGTATGAGAGTATAAACATGTGTCTCCTTTTTTTAGTGGTTGGATAATTTTGGACGGCCATGATTGAGACGCTGAGAGACGCTGAGAAAAAATGTCACTGAGAAAATCCGGATCCCTGTTTTATCCGCAAAAATGTCAATTTGAATGGCGGCTTCTTGTTGTTGCCTTGTTGCCAACCATGAGATTTTCTTTATACAAAGAAGTCTAGGTGAGTTGGGTCTCAGGCTCACCAAGGTCGAACTTTTAAGCTCAAAAAGCGCTTATAAAAGTACTTATAGATTGCTTACTAATAAAGTCCTTATATCGGCGAGATTCAAACTCATCCACAACCACATAGTTATGAGCTAAACTCTTTTGCCCACGAGACCAACTTTTTTTTTGCTGAACCAGTAGATTTTTAACTTAAATAGCAGCTAAATATAGATACAATGCATTGAGTTTAATAAGGAGTTGTGCTAAAAAAAAATTTTGTATTTATTCTTGGTTACATGATTATTGTAAAAAGTAAAAACCCGAGCTTTAAATTAGTTAAGTCGAAAATATAAGAACCTACATTTAATTATTACATCATCTAATGCATTTTTTTCCTATTTTACCTCTTACAAATTTAAATTGTTGCATTAAATAAATGGCGTGTTTCTTTCCGCTTATTTATACTTAAAGTTTTCTCACTCAATAGTCTCATCATAAATGAGGATAATGTTGGAGGAAAAAAGTCTTTCATATATATTTATAATTTTTAACTATTTTGACAGTTTTTTTAAGATTTGTAATTTAGTTATCGAACTCTAATAATAAAAATGGAATGAGGAATCTCACTAGACAGTCGGAGCTCACTCTTAAAGGAGTCTCCTTCCTTGTTGAAACTCAATGCCCCTTTCACCATACCCCTTTAACCATAATCATCTTATTGTGGTAATGATTCTTGGTGTTCTTGGTGTATTATTGTTCATAATTTAAAATAATTGTAGTTTTTATCCTACCTCTGACAGGTACATAATAAATTTTCATATGTTAAAACCTGAATGCAATATTATCATAATGATTTATCATTATGCATTGTTTGTCCACCTACCTGGGTTGAACTATATATGTCAGGAGGATTATGCTGTAGTTGTACCCTTTCAATTTTCAATAATTACAGGGCTTTGTCAAATAACATCCTCCAAATTATACCCAAAAAAATCCAGGCAGCTACTAAATCCTGCATGTAGGGCCCCAGTGAGTTTATCATCATGAAGAATACGTCCTATATTTTGGGTATTTATTTACTGGAAGTAATATAAAAATTAGATATGGAAAGGAAAGGATGTGAAAAGAATCGAAATGGTGAGGAGAGTTGAAGGTGTCTAAAAGATGAATACATCATGGGGAAAATGACAGAATCTTGTAATCAATCATATTTTTCCAATGCTTACATGCTTAGCCGGCCGGTTTGAGGATCTGATGAAGTCGGTACGCGTAAAAAATATCATTCCAAACGTACGTTATGATCCTGTTATTTTCTTAATATATTGTTCATATATATGAAATCAATCATATATGTTTCGATCAAAAAAAAAATCAATCATATATATGACTTCGATAAAAAAAAAAATCATATATATGACTTTTGACACGATGGGAGAAGGACTCGTTGAAAGTGCAACATTTATTTTATAATATGCATTTGTTAACTGATTGTTGTATTAGACCCACAATGATTAATGCAAGAGCTATACACTAATTCATGAATTAAATTTTATAAAAATAGCTTATTGCTACAAATGTGAGTTGAATTTTTTAAATAACTCTTTAATCATGCGTATTATGTTTACGTCAGTAATGTGTATTATAACTACGATTATGGCCCTTTATATAAACCCATATTACCTATATAGGGAAGAAAAATAATTAATCGTTAAATATGAATTAAATTACATTTTTTCCCCAAATTTACATTCAAATGAATTTGAGTGTGCATGTAAATACTCCCTCCGTTACTAACTATAAGTCACTTTTAAATTTCAATTTATTTCTAAATATAATAAGCAACTTTTTAATATTTCTCAACTTTTTCCCAAATAAACCTCAATAATGTTTAACTATATATAATAAACAAGCAAGATAGGGAGAGTGAAAATAAAGGTATATGGTTAAGGTATATTAGTAATATCATATGTTAATAACTAACTTAACTAACATTCTTAATCTAATTAAATTAGGAAAGTAATCTTAATTTAGGAATGGAGAGAGTAATATTCTATATACATTATCTTTCATCACAATCTTCCTTGTCTTCTTGCATTACTAACAAGGAAAAAATTGTAGCACTCAAATTAATTGCTCTTAATTGAACTTATAAATTTTTTCACAAATTGGACTTATAAAAAAGACAAAAATAGCTTCGCAAATTTTGGTAAAAATGCCACTTTTTACTGAAAAATATCCCTTAGTTTTTTTTTTGGACTAATTGCAAGACTCTTAATAATCCCTTACTTTGAAGAAAACAAAATATACTCAAACTCTTAAAAAATTATGAATTTAGAAAACAAAATTTACTCAAACTCTTAAAAGAATGTAATAAATGAGACCATGGTGGTTTTGGAACATAGTAAATCCTTAGTCCAGTATTTAATACGGGACAAAAGGAAAATACCTTGTAACGGAGACTTGTTCATCGGTTGATCCACCTCTTGAATTAACATTTTCAGGGGAATATTCATCAATAAAAAAGCCGGGAAACGTCCAGAAATGAATGGGTATTGTTTTTACTTTTTAGTCTTTATAGTCGATCAGAGCAACAATCATACGCAAAACCACAAAGCCCATAATTATTGCTCATTTCATAATTAGACCCCTTCAACGTCAAATTATGTAGAAGTAGGCTGGATTCAGTCCCCATGTAGACGACAAGCCTTGGCCCTGTTCAATGGTTTCACGAGACTTGGGCCTGTTTGGATATATTTTTGAAGATTAATTATTGGGGAAAAGACTGAAAAAGCCCTTTTCAAGAATAGATTTTGGAAAATAGCTTCTAGAAAGGTTGAAAAAATTAGTTTATGGCAAAACCTAGCTTTTCTGCTTCAAACCTAGGTTTTTAGTTAAAAAGGCTATTCTAAAAAAGTTGTGAGTTTTTGTCTAACTTAATTAACTGAAACTTAGGTTTTGATAGAAAAATATTCTCAAAAAATCTAAGTGTTTGTCTACCCTGATTTTAAAAACCTAAGTTTGGATCTCAAAGCTAGGTTTTGGAAAATATCCAAACAGGAATTAAATCTACATTTCAATCCTTGTCTCATGAGGTGCCACATAACTGTGTCCTATTCAAAATCATAATCTACGGCAAGTGAGTTTAGTTTTGCTTTAATTGGTATGTACTCCCTCCGGTCCTATTATAAGTCGCATTTGATTTTTTTTTGGAGAGATTAAGGTTGCGAAATATGTTATTAAATTATTATATATTTGATATATTTTTAGACTATCCATTAGTTTACAGGTAAAGTAAACTAGTCTAATAGAAAAAAATAGGTAAAATAATTTATAATTAATTTATTTTGTTTTTTTAAGATTTTCCAAAAAAGTCAAAGGTGACTTATAATTAGGACCGGAGGGAGTATATGTTTTCTAAAAATCCTAATTATTCTAAAAATCCTAATTATCATCCTTTACATTGTCCCCTTGTCTCTTACCTTATTGTCCTTAAGCCACGTTCCATTGATGATAGGGGTAATTTCAGAACAAATTAACATAATTGTACATATCTCTTATATTTAGAACTAAAATCAACTCTTAAAATAATTTAAAATAATTAAATGTATTTTGGGGGCGGTGAAAGTGGATATTACATAAACGATCAAAATTTCGAACTCTGTTGACTTATTATTCAGGTTAGCTTAGCGGATCGATGATCTACAATTGTGCAAATAATTTGTTTATATCTCTATATCCTCACTATTGACAGAATATGAAAAGTGTGCATTTATCATAGAAATGTATGATATTATAAAAAGAATATGATTACGTATGACATTGACATTTTATTATAGTTAGGCATATAATTCGCTTCTCCACTTAATTTCATTTTTTCCCTCTCTCCGTAATTCCGTATACATTTATAGTGTGATTGTCTATGATCGGGTTGTTTCCCTTATATATAACACACATCACGTTATCATGTTCTAGACACCGGCATAATCTAATATAATAGCCTTGTTTAAATAGTTATATTACCGCGGGTACCATGACCAAGTCCAATTGGACGGCTTTCATCATATTCTTAAACAAAGTTATGACTTCACTTTATGCATCTTCTATTGAATTTCTTTTTCTGTTCTTTTCATATATTTTTTTTTGCTCATTTTGCTTTGAAAATCATATATCCTTGCGCGTCGCACAGCTCAGCATATTATACAATACTTGCATATATACTGAGTATAAAAGGCTCCTTTAATTGTTGGCCAGAAAAAAGGCTTCTTTAATTTGGGGCACCGCATTGAGGCATTTAAAAAAAAATACAAGGGGGAGTAATCTTAATTTTTTTATATAAATAATTTGTTAAAAACGAGAATGTTATGAGTTCCACCGCGTATTATAAGACAAGTGAGGATTCCAAATTTAGAGGGTTACCATATCAATAAGCTAGGCTTATGATATTGGACCTCCATTCAGGCTAGTGTACGTTCATCGTCGCTCTAATTCTAACTCGACAAACAGGACACCAACAAGTGAAACGTCTTCTTGTATCCTTTTTTTAAGTTAAAATGCATGTTAATTATGTCATGCTCTCCTTTGGACCTGAATTCAGCACATACAAATCAAAGTGATGATAAAATAAATAGAGCATTGAAGGCTACTGAATAGTTAATTTAATGATGTCTCGTCATTTCAAAGTTATCAGGGGACAAATTAATATAGCATTAAGTGTAAAAAATTAATATTGTACTGGACATAAGATGGGAAACCGCAAGATAAGCATTATGAAAGAGCTTTCCAAATATAGAAATAGAAAGTAATTTAATGGAAATTGACATGGAAATTAATTAAACGTCGTTGTAGGAAAGATAGAAAAGGTCGTAAACGATTATACCATCGCCACTATGAGGAGCATATATATGATATATCCATGTGACAGCATACATGATATGGACGCATATCATGATCACGAAGTACTACTATTCTCTCCAACGTCGAAGTGGGTGAAGCAAATAATCTGCCGCTATGACTACGTACATACTTGATGCCAACCAGAAACAAGCTCAAAGCTATCGTTATAGACACGTTGAGTCGTCAATACGTCTAGTACTATATATAAATCACACTGTGTACATGAGCCACACACACACACACGAGAAAACAAAATAAAGAAGAGATTGTAAAAATTTTGAGTGGGGTATAGTAATCGCATCAGTGAGCAATAAAGACGGTAACATGTAAGGAAATATATGGATGAAACATGATAGCCACACATGGCTAGGATATTGGGAGTCCTTTTTAATGTACATTCAGTACCTAAAAATTGCAGTATAATAGTAGTAATGCATGATGTCCCAGTGTTCCACTCTGCCTAAAAGGCAATAAGAATGAGAGGAGTGAAGATCTAATACGTGAGATTTTATCGGTGCCTATATTTTTTGTGTGGGTGAACTAAATTATCTTGCTGATTTATTTACTCGGAAAACAAAAATTATCTTGCTAGTTGGATCCATTATTATTTTATGCTTTCCAAAATATCATAAGTACGGCTCCTTGCCCCACTTATTGCTTGCCACGCGTCTCCCTTCTTACTTTTCCCTACCATGGAAAGGCACATGGGGGAGGGCACGTGATTGTTGGCCATCGTTTTCTGCTAATCACATAAATTAATTTGGAATTAATTCCATACATGTATAGAAAGATCTCCCAGCTCGGCAAATGGCCACTCAATGATAATGGCATTATTCAGTTTTGATATACTCGACGGATCATCATTTATTCGTTATCATCCATCAGCTTCGTTTTTTCACCTGACACACTTGAGTTGATTAATCTATTCACCACATGATCGGTATTTTAGACATGTTTATATTCAGTATGGGGTTCTTTATATGAGGTTATTCAATATGTGAGCCATAGTTTAAAGATGGGGAAAATTATACTGTAATTCGATATGTGGCCAAATTCAATTTCTAAGAAATTAAATAATTGCTTTTTATAATATATATGGCCAGATTTCATTTTAAAGTAAGAAGGACAAACCGGTTGTCGATATTTTTATGTTCATGCTTGTTAGTCCATTGTCACTGCATACACCTCGGTGGTTGATGTATTTTTTTTGTCAATTAAACCTTCTTCCTTAAAAACTCAATATAATCAACATGTTTTCAGACAAATTATAATTTAATTCGTTATAACTGACTCGTAAGTTTGTAATTCGCTGCCAGTGTTGTTTAGCTTTCTTCATTCTTAAGATTTTATAAAAGGAAGTGAAATAAAATAGAGGTCAACAAAGCTATATAAAAGGTCAAAAAAAAAAACAAAGCTACATAATGCAGTCTCTCCCGCCAATTTACGCTTAAAACGGGGGAGATACTTGAACACTTTGTATGTATTTTTCAAGATTGGACATGATGATTATAATATTGTATACGTCTCTCAATTTTTCAAGATTGGACATAGTGATTATAATATTGTACAAAAATCTTTCAAAAAATATCAATAAAGGCAGTTTATTAAAAAAATAAGACATTTGTAATAAGATGTACTCCCTCCGGTCCTATTTATAAGTCGCCAACCGCCCAAATTGTACATACCAAGGAATAGAGGTTATATGGAAGTTGCATCATTAAATTGGTCTTATTTTTTTGTCTTTTCCATTTTTGTCCCTCTCACATTTATTACTATGACCCACTACCTCTTTCATCTTTATGAGTTTACATGTGACTTTTTCATCTTCTCTCTCTTCTCATCTTTCAATGTTCATTTTCCAATGTTAAGGGTATATTGGGAAAACTTCAATAAATGAGTTAGTTAATGTTAGTTGGTGACTTATATTAAGGACCAAAATTTAGAAGCGGTTGGCGACTTATAATAAGGACCGGAGGGAGTATAAAATAATATCTCAATTTGGGATTGGTCGGTAAATGCCATTGATTTCAATAATTAGTTAGTTTTTTCGTAATTTGCTACTGTATTTGCTTCTGCTTTTCTTTCCATTGACACTCACCTTTCTATAATAATGAACTCCTTTCCAGCTACATCCTGTCTACACAAAAAAACTGAAAAGCATAAAAAAAATAATAAAGTAGAGTGAGAGAAACCAATAATTGAGTCAAGATCCTGAATTTCAATTTTCATGAATAGTAGTAGTAGTTTTCTCTCTTTGTTAACCATAAAATTGTAATGGCAGGGTTGGCAGAATTTTTCGAGGTCATAAAGGAATATTGATAACATGCTCTTCAAATTATGATTGCGAGGGGACTGAGTACTAACAAATATACTCACAGAGCCGATGGCTCTGCCATTAATAACATTGAAATTGAATCATAATTTACATCGACTATATGGTTTAACTTGTTAATGTTGAGATAGAAAGTGGGATATGTATCCATCTAATCTAACCATCGTTCGTTAGTTTAGCTGGTAAAATGGTTGGACATTTAACTATCTTAATAAGTGTTGATTCTTGGGGAGTACCACTTTGTCGTGTTCCAGTCGTGCCGCTTGCGGAGACATCTCTGCACCTAATTAAAACCAGACAAATCTACTTGTGTAGACAGAATAAAGGTTTACTTGTCATGCTTTTAAGTTCACATGACAGATCCAAATGGATCATGAGTTATAGACTTTATCCTTTGATTGTGGATGAGTCAACCCTTTCGTAAAGTTTGGTTATAAGAAAAGAAAGTGGGGTGTGAAAATCAACCAAAAAGAAGATTTTGAGGGTATATTAACTTATGAGTTATGATTCCTTGAACAGAGTTAATTCTACAATTCTCAACCAGTATAATAAAGTAAGTCATATTGCTTACCATCAAATGCCCTGCTCAAGCTAGTTTTATTGACGAGAAAAGTGAAAGAAATATTTTCAACGAGTATCTAAAATTATACCTAAAACGTTCAGATAATGGAATGATAACCTAAAAAAGACGCGTTGCCAAAGTTACCTAAAGAAATTGGGTCAAATAGGTCGTGCGAATGTTATAAAAATTGACCAAAACTTCCCAGTGACAATTTCTGCAGTCCACTCTTACCTTACGTGGTAATATTTCCTTATTAATTAAAAAGCTCAATGGGTAGCTTCTGTTTCCTTTCGCTCTTTCCAGAAACAACCGACTTGGTAGCACTTTTAAATCAATGGCCTTGCTTAGCCTTCACTTCATCCCCACAATAAAGCTGTCTACGCATCACCAACAACACATAATTCAGGCAAACAAAACCCAAATCAAGATCGAATCACCGCGCAAAAAAAAAAAGTAGAGCTTCGAAACAATAAATCGTTCATACCGAAAAATAAAACTTTACAAACTCTCCATCGTTATTACAATATTAATATGTTTAAAACAAAAAAATAATATTTCTCGATGAAAGAAATAGTGCATCCGTAAAATGTAACTCTTTTCCTATACATAGTTATTCCGATCCAATAATCATCTACACTTATACATCCCTCATCGGACAACTTACGATGATGATGATGATGATGACGAAGATGAACACTTCTTCCTCATAACACGTGTCTGATTACACATAATCTACAAAATCCAACCAATCATAACATGTGGATCCAAAAAGTGCAGAAGAAGAAGAAAATATTTGAACTTCAAGAATCCAAAGCAAAAGGAGTTTGCAACAGATCATAAGGTGCCCAAAGAGCATCCAAAGGACAAGGCCTATTAGCATCAAGTCTAGCCCAAGGCTTCCCTTTTCCACTCCAATGTAACAAACTAACAGGACCAGCATGCAAATCTCTACAAAGTCCACGTAAATTATCACCACCAAGACCATGTTGATTCCACCTATGATCCACAGGAGCAATCTTCCCAGCAAACACAAGCAAAAAAGGAGGCAAAGAACCCAGCTCATAAATTCTCATCCTTTTCTGTAACTCCATCCATTCCTCAATCTTCCTAGTATAATCCCCTTCTCTCCATCTCTCCAGATCAATCACCATCACCCCAGTATTAAAATAGCAAGGCTTTCTATCCGCAAATGTGAGTGACAAAGAAGGGTTGGACCAAAACGTAGGGGTAAAATAGGAAGTGAAATTAGCATTACAGTATTCAGGTGCTGCTAGGACAGCATCATCTTTCAATGGTGTGGCTGCTAGTTTTGCTATGTCATCTACTAGTAGGAGATCAGAATCAAGGTAAACAACACGTTGTACACATAAAGGAAGAAGCTTTGCTAGGTAACTACGTGCATAATTGAGTGGGCAATCAAGGGCTGATCTAATAGAGGTTGATATTAGGCCCGAGACTGTGGAGTCTTGGAAATTGTAGAGCTGGAATTGGAGGTAAGGGAAGGAGTTTGATATGGTGGAATGGAGGAGGGAAGGGTTGGAGGAAGAAATGAAGTGGAAGAAGACATTTTGTGGGCAAGAAGTGTGTTGGAGGACGGAGAGGATGGCGGCCATGGAGCCGCGAATGTAGGTGGTATCGAGGGTCATGGCGATGTGGACGAGGTCGTTTGAGCATGTGTAGTTGATGTCGGAGATGCGTTTGCAGTCAGGGGAGTTGTAGAATTGGGGGGCTTCTTTGAATTGTTGGGTGAAAGTGGAAGGGTGTTTTGGGGCATTGTAGGAGGAGGCAGAGGAAAAACAGGGGAAACAGAGGAGAGATATGAGGAATAGGAGGGTTGGATTTGGTATTGGCATTTTGGATTTGTGGTGTGAATGTGGGAGAGTGAGGGAGAGAGAATATGAGGTGTTTTGGGCTGTAGTTTGAAATGTTGGGGTGTGGAGATCTATGAGTTGGCTTATAATTGGAGATTGATGTTTCAAACACGCTTTCTGGGGGTAAGTGAGATCATATAATTATTTTTTTTTTTAAAAAAAAAGACATTTGGAGAGAGAGAGAGAGAGGGTGAAGAGAAGAGTGAAGAATAATGAGGTACAGATCAGAATTGAGAGTGAAGAAATGATTAGAATTGGGACCCTCTTTTTATGTAAGAAGAAGGCTCTCCATTCTCGTTGTATGAGGCACTCAATTACGAGTTCATAAATTCTTGCACACCTAGGCATGTACTTGGTGCATGTATGACGCTCCCTATTTATGACTTGTTATGCTGATACATTCCCCATTCTCTTCCCATTCAAATTTTGTATATGAAACATACATCTGTACTTCACCTCTTTACTTTCCACGATATATTGATTCATGTCCCATTATGAGAAAATCTGGTTTTAAGTACTTTATTGCTGTATTGTTATATAAAAAGTATATCTTTGAGGTGAGGTATTAATTAGGAATGGTAGTGAATCAATGTTATAGAAGGAAGCCATAAGGTTTTGTGAAGGTAAAGGGAATGTGACAGGAAGGGTAGAGTATGAAATGAAAGGGAGCAGCTAGCTTTGTTGCTACGGCTTTTGGGAGATTCTTAAGATGAATGGTGAACCATCTTATTCTCACCTGAAAACCTATGTTTCAGCCACTCACTCAATCTTCCCTTTCAAATCTTAATTTCACATTTTTCTTAATTTTGATAAAATTATTCTATATATATATTGAGAACGCCTCTTCACCAAATTTAAATACAACTGCCTTCCACCGTAACTCAAATCACTCTTTCTCACGAATTACATGGTGAATGAATATGAATTCATATATCTTAATGGTTTCTCTTCCATTCACACGAGTATCTTTTTATAACTCACATTCATTATACTTGTCATAGAGTGAGTTCAAATTCATATTTTCGGGTTTTAAAAGTGGACATTCATTCTTCATAGTACTACTATCATTCCACACACGAGCAAATTAAATTAGATGGTACTGCCTTAAAGCAGGTCATATTTCAAATTTTCTACCTTTACCTCACATTTTTATCACAAAATCTTATTAATAGGGTACCTAAACATTAATTATTCCTCATGTTATTAATACTCCTGTCTCTCCTTTGGGTTGAAAACCACATGCCTTTGTAAAGAAGGCAAATGTCATGAAGTTTCTGGCATAGGGCATAATAAAATAAGAAGGGCGAATAGTTTAATTAAAATGCAGCTCTCATTGATTGCATGGCCTATCTTACGGATTGTAGTCGCCGGAACATGACCAGTTGGTATTATTTCAAGCTCATATGCTATCGAGTAAGCTTGCAAATTCAAGCTTCTCTAGAAATTTGCCATGTGCCGATAAAAATAAGTGCCAATAGATCTATGCAGTCTAAGTATTGAATCATAAGCCGAACCTTATTTAACTAATCTAAAAATAATAATATAACTTATGAACTCTTCAAGAAATGCATGGCCCACTAAAACGTCGGCGTTAGTTGACTCCACACACATATAAAATAATACTCCACGATTAACCTGCGTCGTTCCATATTGACCCAGCAATTAAAAAGAATTGTGGAGTTGCATAATACTCCCAGTTATGTTTAGTATTAATCATAGTCTTATTAATAGGACAACCTAACCGTACTTAGAAAAGGCAGACACACTTTTGTAGAAAAATTATTTCAAAGCCAGATAAACTAACTAAATTGAAATAGCTCTAAATTCAACAGATCTTGTATAATATAATTTGGAATTTTGAACCAAAAAGTTTGGCTTAATACATACCTTTTTGTCCCTCAAATTTGTCTTGGTGATTCATGTTTCAAATCATATGGAGTTTTAATTCCTTAAGTTTTATTCCATTTAAAATCTGTAACTATATAAAATTATGGATCATTTTGTCCTTTAAGAATAAAAAATATATGATTCAAAACTCAAAGGAAATCAAAATGAGAACAAAATCGATATACCAAATATAGTGTTAGGCCTAAAAAAATTAGAATGTTGAGTAATTTCCCACTTTGGTTTTCACCATTTTTTTCCAAAGCCACCTCTACCTAGTTGCCATCCCGCCAAGCGGCCAGAACTTAAAGTGAATAAATTAACACATTTTTTAAGAATGACTTTGTTTCAATATATAACTTGATTTTCTGACAAAAAAATTTATATATAACTTGATTATGTAAACATCGAAATTACCACTAATCACTTAGATCAACTAGTTGAGATTGTTTTAGCTTAATCGGTGGTCTCGAGCCATATTGAAATTAGATTTGAATTTCATGGTGAGTAAAATATGGAAAAAGCATGGAGGAGGTCACCGGCATCTCAAAAAGTTGAAGGTGCACAAGTCACATTGAGAAGGAGGGGGCACATGCAGTGACATTAATTACACATTCTAATAAAATTGTCTACATACGGAATCTATACGGTATACAGTTGGCACCCCTTACCTTCTCTGACTTCAAACGCACCTAATTAATATTCTGTGTCGGTTTCAGTTTGGCCGCATCATTCCCAAAACACATAAACAAATCACTCCTCGCACCCTACTCAACCTTCATCATATGAGGCCACTCCACATATCAAGTGAATCCCCATATGTTATATTTCACGATCAATTCTCAGATTTAACTCTTTTGATATCAGCATTTGCAAATCCATTCAATACTTAATGCCTTTAAACACAAGTGTTCCTTGCATGTGCAAATATATGATTCCTCATTCTAGATTCGACAGCAGAATTATAAACACCCAGTCGTGTTTGCAATTCATAAAAGAAATTCAGATATTTTCTTGATCCTACCCACACAAAATAGGGGCACACAAAATAGGGGTGGGGGAAATAAAAGCTAGAAAACATAATTTAGAAGACAAGAGGTAGAGGGTTCTGGTGAGCTGGCCCACTTGAGTGGAATAGGGAACTTCCCCTGCCCAAACAATCCCATGTGCTTAATATGTTAATCCTCTAACTTATATTATTCCCGACCCGTCTCACTGGGATATTCATTCTACACCTGTTAGAGAATAAAACTGGACTTTAGATAAGAAACATAGTTGTGGCAACAGCTTTTATTTTCATGTTGGTTGACAAAATACCAAGTCATTATCAATTATCAAATTGAAAATGATGGGTAACCCCATAATGATCAAACACTTGACATTATTATTAAGCATTGGTCAGGTGCCCAATGGGGTGTACATCGCTGCACTAAACAGGAAATTATTACCCTGGTCCACATATCAGTCCAACATACGGCTCAGGCTGGTTTCTCGGGTCTCAGACCAGGGCCTAACCCTGTTAATGAGGAATTGACAAAGACTACGGCAAAATTTGGGTCAGGTTTGGTGACAATCCTGTTTGAATTGGATTGATAATGGAGAAACACATTCATTGAAGCCAAGACAAACTCATTTCTCATACTTACCTCATACTTTCAATGCATAAAGACTAAGACCAACCTGACATTTCGCGTGGCTACACTAATCAGATAACCAGAGTTTAATTTTCCCCATTGAATTTCTAGTTACAATAGTTTTATCTGTTGATAGCCTATGAAAAACACTTGACAATCTCGAGGATTATATCTCATAAAAACAAGAACACAAACAAATTACAATGACAAACAAGCGTCTGAGTATATTCACATAAATAAAAGTAATCATCCGGGACAATTTAGTCTGCAGGCTCATAGCAGAATCAGCATCCAATAATAGACTGAGTAATTAAACCCAACATCAGATAAACGGTACTTGATACTAACAAAGTAAGACCAACCATTATGGAACAAAGCACAAATATGTGCACATTTGCAGTTGATATCTTGCTCAGAAGTCAGGACACTAAATCTTTCACAAGCAAGACATGCAGAAAAAGTCTCAAAAAATTTATTACAACAAAATACTCTCTCCGTTCCTAAATATAAGATCACTTTGGTTAATTTGGGGAGATTAAGGAAGACAATAAAGTTACATGATCTTCCTAAAATCTCCTCAATTATTTAACTTTAAAAGGAGGAGGGGTTTTCAATGAAAAGAGGGAGTAGAAGGTAGTTTGGGCAAAACTTGAGGTAAAATAGGAAGTGATCTTATATTTAGGAACTTATCCACTTCCACAAAGTGATCTTATATTTATGAATGGAGGGAGTACTACAAGAGTCATAAGAAAGTATGATACAAACAACCCCCCTCATCACCATAAAAACATGTTTACACATTCACAAAAAGATTGGAGAGATATCAATCATCTGTTAGCAGTCTAAGGTTCTCAGCTCTATCCATTCTATTGATAGATAAATGCAAGAACGACAAAGAAGACAACAAACAAAAGCAGCCTCTTCAGATGGTAATCTTGTTGTCCTTGACCAGTATACAGAGGGTACCCATGAGCATGACCACCATGAAATGGAGACGCATGTCCATGAGGAAGTCCAGTTGCTCCACCAAACATGGCCCCATCATGAAACCCATGCATTTGGAAGCCAAACAAGGACGGTATAAAACCACCAAATGCTGCTGAAAATGTGAAATTCCCAAATCTTGCTGTTGTCATGGGGGAAAACCCTCCCAACCCACCCATAAATCCAAATCCATGTGGGGCAAAATGATTTGGTTCTCTTGGAGGGGCAGTCTCAGGTCTCTGCCCAGCTGGCCTATGAGGGATATTATCACCTGGCATAGACTTTGATCGTGGGTCAGTTGATGTCTTTCCTCTCCCATATAAAGGTACCAACTTTTTCTCCTCAATTAGAGCTTTACAAACTGGGCATTCTTGTGACTTGGAATGAAAATGAAGCCATTGGTAAAGACAAGGCCAGCAGAAAAGATGACCACATAATGTAATTATAGGATCCTGTGCTAAGTCAAAGCAAATATTGCACTCAAAATTGCCTGTATCATTGTTATTATTGTTGCTAGAGCATGAAGGGCTTGGGGGTGATCTGCTTGTTGATTCCCCAAACCCACTTGCCATCACCTTCAGATTCCTACATAAGCCATTTATAATCAATAATAAGTAGCAGCCTTCATATACATATACAGATGCATGTTCATATTATCAAACACATTTTAGTGTTTTTCCCACCGTTTAAAAAACAAAATGAATAAGTTTAAGGTACTTACTCCGACCCTAATTATATAATCACTTTAACTTTTTTTAAGAAATTAAGGATGTATAATTGATCACTTTAATTGATTGTATATGTTCAGAACCAATTTATTTTACTTTTAAATTAACCTATAATCTAATTACAATATAATTACATGTATACTTTAGTGGTCTAATTTGATGGAATTGAAAGAAGTGGTGGATTGCGTTGAAATAAAAAAAACAGAGAAAATCCGAGGGAAGACTCAACTTTGTAAAATGTTCACAAAACCCTTTCTAATAAGACCCTAGCAATCAACAAATTCTGACGATTCCAGAAGTCAAGTCATTGAAATAATGGGTTTTACAGGGTTTATTACGATAAATGACAAAATTAAGAACAGAAAAGACCAAAAGCTACATAATCCAACCATGAAAATTAATTAAGAAATCGAAAGAAGAGTGGATTACAAACCTGGAGAAGAGAAGTAGATAGTGGAGAATTCAAGATGAGAAGGTGAATAGGGAAAATGAAATCACAAATCGGGCGGTAAATTATTGAGGGAGGAGGACAAAAAATTAATTGATATTGGTGAGATTCCTGTACCATGAACCGACGTGACTCATTCATTGGGTTTGGCATATCAACAACATTTCGTGAAATAAGAGAATATTTCCAGCTGTCGCATGATTATTAGTGGATGGGGAAAATACACGTAATGATCCTAAAATGGCATGCTCCAAAAAATACAACAAATTAATTGATGATATAAAATGTATAAAAATGACTCAAAAATTTTTCTGAAATTTACGTGTTATAATTGATGCTTTTAAAATAATCTATATATATAACCACTCTGGAGTGTTTATAATTGTGAGATTAATTTTGTTACTGGTATTCCTAATAATATGTAAAGAATGCTAAAATTATCTATATTGTTTAGATGTTATCTTGAGTCTAGACAAAATTTTAGATTCTATGCTCATTGAAATAAAAAGATATTTTTGTTGGACCTGGTTCACCATCTTGGGCCTGCACAAATAATTCAAGCCCAATAAACACTCAAGGCCTGACCGGCACATGTTCTTGGAGCCTTGCAAGCGCAAAGTGGTCACCCACCAAATGAGGGTTGTAATTCCATGCTCATCACTCATGTTACTCATCACTTTCTCATCACCACAAATACACACAAAAATATAAGCACATGGTGGGTCTCATAACCTCTCTTCTAGTGGGGCCTACCATGTACTTATTTATTTATGTGTATTTAAGGTGATGAGAAGGTGATGAGATGAGCATGAAATTAAAATCCCATACGCATAAAGTTCACCTCCTAGATTCATCGCCTACATTTTCAGACCGGCCAAGCATGACCATGAGCTTACAAAAAGAGTCTTAATTCCATTTCGAATAAAAAAAAGACTCATTCAAAATTCTCTGAATACCTTGCAAACTCTCTCGTCTATTAGTTACTAAGTTTATTGCGATTATTTTGTACCGAAAATCATTTTGTAATCATCTTGTCAATAACTCATTCATTCTATCAATATAATTCATATTTTTATCTTTTAAAGTTGTAGTATCCATAATTTGACTTTGACATCAACAAAATTATTATTGAAAAATAGAAATTATTTTTACCAGTTTTTTAAAATCTAATTTGCTTAGTACACTTTAAATCTATCTGCAGTCTGTAGTCCGTGATTCGGGGAGTACTTATTGGTTCTCAGGCAAAGGCCATTCCATTGTCGGCAATGATATTGAAAGGCAATGTTACATGGTTTTTTTCTTTATCGGCATATTACATGGTTTTTAATAGTTAATTAAAAAGGAAATAATTTTGTTTTACTCTAGACTCTGACCCTTCAAAATATGTCTTGATATAGCTAGCCATGTCACATAGCCTATGTGAACTCGAAACATGAACCCAAATGCAAATGCAAATGCAAATGCAAATGCAAATGTGAAAGTGAATAACCCTGTTAACAAAGTATAACAAAGTATGGCAATCCTTTGCATGAAAAACTAATTAATTTGGCGGCAATCCAAAAGAAATCTTTATGGTAAGACAGACTTGATTCGAAGATGAATGGACTAAAATACTAGTCCATTCATAAACTCATAAACTATATAATACTATGACTTTATCAACTTTGCGTCCAAAACTAAATTATACTGAATGTCTAAGTTGTTTAACTGTTTTAAACTCCCTGTACCACATCATCAGCAATTGGTATGTTCCATACGACCGGCAAATATATGATGACACCCGCGATGATGATTGATGATTGAACGACCACAAATATGTTCGGCTTCTTTCCCCACCCCTGATCAATCCCAGCTATATGAAAATTACAGCCTAATGTGAAGTAATTGTCGATTATTACGTACTGGTAGTGATATAATTAATTGTAAGATCCATTTTATACTATGCAAATTCCACTAGATATCCACTTTAAAGTGCAAACTGTTATTTGAGTCAAAGTCAAGTATTCTCAATCGCATGTTAAGTGAGCCTCAAGTTGAGACCAAAAAATTGTAGATTTTGAGTGTGTTTGGTTGGGGCTTATTTTTCAAAATAAGCTGGCTTATTTTGAATAAGTCAGCTTATTTTGGGTGTGTGGCTTTTTTTCATGTTTGGTTGGACTTATTTTTCACCCAGATTATTTGAAATAAGCCAGCTTATTTATAAGCTACACAAGGTAGCTTATTTCTGAAAATAAGTCAGCTTATTTTTCTACATGACATAAAAACAAGCTAGCTTAAAAATAAGCCCCTTTAAACAAAAAGTCATCCAAACATGTTTATAAGTCAAATGTAAAAATAAACCACTTTTTTCAAAGTTCATCCAAACATAAAAATAAGCCAACTTAGAACTTATTTTCCAACTGACTTAAAAATAAGTCACCTTAAAAATAATTCACTTTTCCATAGGCTGAACCAAAAATAAGCCACTTTAAAGCCAGCAAGCTGATGAAATTAATTTGAGGGGTTAAGTAATGTACACATAGTTTCAGGATGAAATTAATTTGAGGGGTTAAGTAATACACACAGTTTCAGGCTTTCAGCCAATTCGTTCGCGGTCTAAGTATCTGTTACGAGTCGTAATCCTGTATGTCTATTATATGTCACCATCTTAATGTCTTTTTTCTTCTAGACGGTGACGTGACCAGATATAGGAACATATATTCGCATTGAAGGAGATAATTTTTATTAGTCAAAGCAAAACATTATTGAACAGGACAAAATATAATACACAATGCATGCACAGAAGACGTGCAAAACGCATGGAATAATTTATTCATTTTAAAACAAAACTTTCCACCCCATCAAATATAAACAAAACAAAACTCTCCGAAAAATTCAATCCCCTAAATCCGAAAAAGAAAAACACAATTCTATGGTCAAAACTAACAACACAACTCACATACGTCCACCCCAAAATTCCATTCCCTCCTCTAGAAGACCCCTTCAATAATTCTTATACCTCACAAGACTTTCCAAAACCCAAGACTTAACCCACTTAAGATTTCACAAGAGCTCAATTTCCATCTCCAATGTAATGGCATGTTCGACTCTAAAATATTTCCTAACACAGCACCCATTAATCATATCATTCCGATGGAGCCCAACAGATTTATATTTTTCCACATGGTCTTTCATCATCAACGCCATTTCTGCTAACATAACCACCGCCATCACTCTTCACACCATCCTCACAATCTTCAATCGCCGCCGTCCTGTTCCGCTGGGCCCCATCCCCGCCGTACACAGCCTAGCCATGGCCATAATCTCCGCCGTCATATTCCTCGGCATGCTCTTATCAGCCGACAATGAAATTCGTAACACACGTTGGTTATGGCAACGAACTAGAACAACACCTTTTGAATGGGTCCTCTGTTTTCCTCTGGGTATTCGTCCTTCTGGTCCAGTTTTCTTTTGGTCTTATATTTTTTACCTTTCTCGTTTTCTCCATCTTTTTCGAACATTCTTTACTATTCTTCGTCATAGAAAGTTGTCATTTTTCAGGCTATTTAATCATTCCATGTTACTTCTCACTTCATTCCTATGGCTTGAATTTTCTCAGTCATTTCAGGTGTCGGCTATATTGATAACTACTTTGGTTTATTCTTTGGTTTATGGGTATAGATTTTGGACGGAGATTGGATTACCTTCCAATTGCTTTACTTTTACTGTGAATCTTCAGATGTTGTTGTTGGGGTTTACTTTTGTGGGCCATGTTGGTGTTCTTACACTTCATTTTTTGAGAGGTGGGTGTAATGGGATTGGAGCTTGGGTTTTTAATGCTGTGCTCAATGCTGCGATTCTTTTGATGTTTTTGAGGTTCTATGTTAAAGTGTATTGCCGGAGATCTGATGTCACCGGTGGTTCTGCTTCTTTGGATGATCGGGACGCTGAGAAACGCACAACACGTTCTGCTGAATAGTCTAGATGGAATTTTTCGTCAAAGTCAACTCTTTGACCTCTTCTTCCAGGTTCTGGTCTATGAGGATTAAAAATGTAATCATGAGAATAGTATTAAAAAATGTAATCATGATGGATAATGTTCAAAATTTCATGAATCGTATGAAAAATGTACAAATAGGAGAAAATAATACAGATTTATAGAAGTTCCCTATTTGGGAGTTTGGCCATTTTTTCGGTCGCTTTTTGTAATCTAAATATCCAAATTATATAATCTTTGTCCAAAAAATGTCCAAATCAAAATCAAAAGTCAAAACGTGATGACATCAATCCAGAAGTTCGCCGTTTATTGCCAGCCAATAAGGCTAGCTGCTTCCTCTCCAAGATATATATAGGTCAATGTATGTAATTATCTCAATGCCTTTTAATATTAATTAATATTAATATGTACGAAAATGGTTGATTAAGAATAGGAATTCTGGGAGACAATTCAATTATGTTGATCAATAACAACAACAAAATGGTTGATATGATAAGGGGGAATTGCGAGGAAAAAAGATGAGAAGACAAAAGAAGTCTCTTCCCCAATTTCAGCAATAATTTTTTTCAAGTAAAAATGATCCCGAGACTATATGATGCCTAAGAAATCAATTGTAACAACCAGTTCCTCACTTGGCAAAAAAATATTGCCATGCATGATAGTAAATATACGTTAAGGCAAGACGCAAAATGCGTGACATGACATGCACTAGATCATGTCCCATTAAATAATGCTTAACATGCAAAACGTAAAAGTCCTGTACTTCTGTTAGCTACCCATGGTAATGAGAACGAACAAATGATCCTCATCATGAAGTGATCTCAAGACATCATAAGACAACATTCATAATATTAAACTCGCTTCATGCAAAATTCACAACTCTTAATAAACACCCACGTTCCCATCCCAATATCACCTTCAATAATCTTAAAAACTGCTCACGAAAAGATACATAGTAGTATAGTACGTCCCAATTTTCATAGTCGTCAAACTCTTCTTGTCCCAATATAAATACTCAATCAAGACCATTAATCCTCATAGAACACAACACATACTCTTGCATTTTCATTCTTTCAAATGGCTTTCACATCACTACTGCTTCTACTTGTCCTTTCTGGTAATTAACTCCCCATAATCCATTCATCTTATTCACAGTGCTATACTTTTGTTCAATGTCATTTTTATTATTCTCAATTTTCACCTTGTGTTGCAGTTACAGCTTATTATGTAGAATGTGCCACACACTTTAGAATCGAAAACCGTTGCAACTTCACATTATGGCCGGCAACACTTTCCGGCAAAGGAGCTGACATTCTCGGCGGCGGCGGTTTCCCGCTAACACCGGGCCTATCGGTCTCGGTGACGGCCCCACCGGGCTGGTCCGGTCGATTTTGGGCTCGAACCGGCTGCAAATTTAACAGCGCCGGTGCCGGAAAATGCCTCACCGGAGACTGCGGCGGAGAGCTACAATGCCGTGTCGGCGGCTCGACGCCGGCGACATTAGCTGAATTCACCATTGGAAATTCAGTTAGTGAAAAAGATTTTTATGATGTTAGTTTGGTTGATGGTTATAATGTGGAAGTTGGAGTTAAGGCAGTTAGGGGAACCGGTGATTGCCGGTATGCTGGGTGTGTTAGTGACCTGAATAGCCGGTGTCCGGTGGAATTGCAAGTTAGGGATGTGAATGAGGTTATTGTGGCTTGTAGGAGTGCTTGTGAGAAGTTTAATACTGAGGAGTATTGTTGCTTTGGGAAGCATTCAACTCCTGAGACTTGTGGGCCCACTGGATATTCTCAGTTGTTTAAGGAGGCTTGCCCAACTGCTTATAGTTATGCCTATGATGATCCTACTAGTACTTTCACTTGTTCTGGAGCTAATTATATCATCACTTTTTGTCCTTCAGGATGAGCTAGATATGTGTAGCTCTTGTTATAATTTGAGGTTTTGGAGAAAGGCAAGAGATTAATCTTTTTTTTTTGCCTACGAAAATTAACAATTTATTTACAGGTCATAGTGATTTCATCTGTGAAATTTGTTCATGTTCATTTTGTATGATTACCCTTTTAATACTTCGGATGTGAGATGAGAAGCTCAAAATTCATGCGTGGTTAAAGTACAATGGTGAAAGATCACTCGAATAAGAAAAGTTTGTAGGAGTTTATGACTTCATGATGTTGTGAAACTTTTCTTGTATAATTAAATGGAGGTTGTGAATTCCTATTGCTAACCTAACACATCTAACATCTTAATACATGCCCTTCTCATTCTCAGAGAATCTTTATAATTATGTTTATTCTATATGTTTTGAAACATTACACGATATATTTATCATCTACATCATTGTGTTTTTTACAAAAAGTTTGTGCCATTCTAATTTTATTTGAAAAGAGCTTTCCTCAAAATTGCCCTTTTCACGTGTTAAAGTAACATATTCTTGTTAGGACAAAAAGTCAACAAAGAAACATAAATATTTTGCAGAGAGGAAATATTGAGGAATCAAACAAGCTTTTGAATTATTTGTTCCTTTTTCTTTTTCAAGGCCTTCGGCCTCAGTTGATGGCATCAATACAATTGCCAATTCTTTTTCTTTATCCTTCCCTAATCCCCACCTGCACTCTTCTTTTTCTATTTTTTGCTTTTTTTTGGTTACATACATTTCCAATTTCCTCTACAATAGGCTCTCCTCTTTGGAAGCCTAATTGTAACCTACTCATCCTATTTTCCTACTTCAATTCTAAATCTAAGATGTTACATGCCACCTTTCCCTAAATCAACCCTGAAAAAAGAGAAATTACAAGCCAACACCTCCCACAAGAGGAAAATGAATTGACCTATAAACACTAAACCATATATTACATATATTCCACCAAGGAACTATCTCTTAAAGATAAACTAATTCTCATGCGATTATACCATGGCAACTTCATCTGACCAGTACCAGTGCACTGACCCTCACCTTCCCCCTCATTGCTGAAGAGAGTTTGGTCAGAGCATTCAAGTGAAGCTCCACATGCTAAATTGTACGCCTGACATGCCGAATGACATACTCGGAGCCTGTTGTCTCCATCACACTTCTGTATCGATATCTGCATATCAAGTACTAAGTTCTTCATTAGAGAAAGTTAATTTGAAGTTAATCAAAATCACATCACAAATAAGTGGTAACAAAATATGTACAAATGTTGATCGTACCCAGCATGCAAGTCGTTTAGCAGCTTCATTGCAGTACGTGCCACCAAATATATTAAATAATTTCCTAGCACCACCAGGGAATAAGCGGTGATAGTTAGGCATGACAACCACCTCTTCTAGCTGCTGCAGTACACTTGGTTCACTGGGAGCACAATGTTGTCCAGTCAAACCATTTCCCAGCACATTTTTGCAAACTGAGAGACTTGATATGAGCATAGAGCTGTTCTGGCATGTGTAACCCGCGTAATCAGAACATCGGAATTCACAAACTCCATTATCACACACTCCGCCATGTAGGCTACATTGCTCATCGCAAGCAGCTGCATATTATATGTCACAGAAGGGAGTTAAAAAAAAAAATCAAAACATGTTTTTAGTACAAGAATTGGATAAATTATGTTCCAATTAAAATCATCGCTCAACAAGACTGATTGAATCTTTCTGCCTCTATTTAATAGTAACATAAAAAGGATCCAAGTTAATTATCCTGAAGAAACTCAACTACAGTACATGTCAGTCACTGCATATAAGTGGCTTCACATCATCATATGAAGTAACATTCTTCAAAAGGTCACCCTTCACATGCTAATATTTTTGCAATGCTCTCGGTAATTAATTATGTAATCGAAGATATTCATGCGTACCAGTTGAACAGTCGATGCCCGTATACCCATTTTTACATTCACAAATCCCATTAGAGAGACACTTGCCATTACCATTGCAATTGCTGGGGCAGGATCCTGAAAGCAAATTAAGCAAAAGGATTTATTTTAGTTCCAGAATTTAAACCCAGAATATAAATCAAGAGAAAAATGAATTATTTTAAAAAGCAAGAAATGCATAGTTTCCATATAGAAAGTGATTCAAAAATTAAGGCACAATGAATACAGAAGTTAAATTATAAAGTAGGATATGAGAACTCACGTTTGCTACAATCATGACCATGGAATCCTATAAAGCAGTGACAACTGCCATCAATGCAATCTCCGTTAAAATTACATGCATTAGGACACTTTCCAGGCATTGCAAGTGTATCTGTACTACAGAGTTCATGGTATGCAGGGCAGACTAATTCACCTATGGATAAATAATTTATAGAGTAAGGTGTCAATATAACTGAAAAAACATACAGGTAAAAAAATGAAAACAAAATTAATGAATAAAGAAAATGATATTAACCATTGAAGCCAGGGAACTGAATGGGGCCACCAACTTGAGGACATACTTTCCAGATACCATCTACTGCAACCTGTTTGATCACGCAACAGATCAACATTTAGCAACAATTTCAGCAAAAAGAAAATGGAAAATGCCATTGAGGGTCTCCACTCTCCAGAGGAAAGATACTACTCTATTGAACAATCCCAAGTCAACCATACCTCTAAAGAATTATTGGCACACCGATGTTGATAACAACCATTTCCTTGGGTCATCGAGCCTCGCACAAATCCTATGCGAACTAAAGTAGAGGCCATGCACCTGTATTAAAAAGGGAAATTAATATGAAACTCCATGCCTTTGAATTACAAACACTCCATACAATGTAGACTGAAGTTGCAAGCTAACAATCACAAATCTGACCTAGAGTTGCTCCCTCTAACTTCCCCCAGCATTCGATCAGGTGCACGTGCACTGTTGACATCTATACAAGACCCATCTGAATATGCGACAAGATAAGTGCAATAATCAGCCAATGAAGACTGTCCACCTGCAATGATCAGCAAACAAGTCACCAAAACTTTTCTTATTGACTTTGCTGTTTGACAAAAACCACAGGCTGCTTGTGTTGAAAAGCAATAACATTGAAAACAACTAAAATACTTGATGTGCGCTGGAACTATAGAAATAGAACCAATACATGAATTACAAAGCAATGACATGTAATGTAAATTAATTTCTAGATAAACACTAGTGAAAAAGCTGGCATAAGACGATGATAGAGGAGACAAGCCATTGCTTAGCATTTAATGGATTATCATCAATCAACCTTCATGGATGTGAAGGCATAATTCAACATACCTTCGTTAGCTTGAGGAAAATATTGAGCCCACTGAGGCAGGTCTCCGCTATATGTTACAATTGGGCAGTAACCCTCGGCCTCCCTGTTATACGTACAACCAGAAGACTGTGTTTTGTTGCAATGATAAGCCCCCTTCCAGTAATTGCAAGGGGAGGTAACAAATTCTGTACCTTGGTTGCGACCCCAATCAAGACGGTCTGCCATGCTATAATTGGCACGGTACCATCCACTATCTTCTAAGAGAGCTAGAGTCATTTTTGAAACTACAGATCTTGTATCCACAGAACCAGTCATAATCTCGTTCATCATAAGCCTTTTTTCCCAGTGAGATCCTGTCAGCAAAATGATTCATCTCTTAACTTTAACAGTGGGTGGCAGAAGTACAAGTTCAAGGACATTGCACATGGTGTTCCCACTACAATACTTGTTATGTTTATATTTGAACTTCTAAGCACCTCCGCATATATAAACAACTAAATAATAATATGTTGAAGAAATCAAAGAAAATTAAAGCACTCACATTTATTACTAACAAAAAAAGAAAGGAGAAAAAACCTGATGTTCCACGTCCTCCCCCATCTTCCAGCTCCAAACCAGTGAAATTTTTGGAAAATGCCTATCATTAAATAACTCATCAATCATTTACGGAAGCTATAACTAAGAACACCATGACGGCAAAGAAATTCTACGATGGAAAAAGACGTTGAAGGTCCACTATAAAGATATAGTCAGATGAGGATACAACAAAGAATAAAAGCACAGTAAAACCTAAGTAGGAATAAGAAAGGGGAGGCTGCAGCTCACAAGCCAGAATATTTTTAAATTGATCGACTTCAACAAACAGTGTATTTCAACCTTGATTGCAATGGCTTATGATGTTAGGCTAATAGGATGTTTATAAAAAAGCAAGAATTGCGTGTTGCATTTGATAAAGACAAAGTAGTTTATGTGTCTTGGGATAAAGCTCAAACTTAAAAGCTGTGTTTAAGATTGCAGTCTTTGATGTTGTATTTTTCAGAGGAATTGTCAAATTAAGAGATTTTCTAACTCAAGTTAGGTTTTCTGTACATATTAGTAATGATTGATAATATGATGCTAGAAATGGCATGTGCATTTTTAATAATATAACCGCAATTATGGAAAAATAAATAAATGAGGAATTCATAAAATACAATGGGGAAATATTCCAAACTAAATACCCCATAATGATGTCTTGAATGCATGACAACACGTGGAAGCATCACACGTGTAACGATTCGCCCAAGCTTTTCATCCATGACTTGTTTAGTAACCTGACAACAAGCAATTTTGAACTTCAAAGTATGAGCCAATAAAACGCCCAACATGGAAAGAAATGATGCAAAAACAAACATTTCCTATGGCAGTGAATTGATTGGAAAACTCAAGAAATTCTAGAAATCAAATGAAAAAAAATTATATTGCTAATAATAACAAATTGAAATAAGTAACCAATATTTAAGATCCCATTTAGCTAAGCTCACATTAAAATCAAGCGAAGATTTGGTTTCAGAACAAGTGGTACAACTGTGTGTGTGTGTTTTGAAAAGATGAGTCTTAGAGTATGCAAGCAGGCATACCAGATTACGCCGTCTTTTCCTTTCATCTCTAAAATGAGCAAAGGCATGCGGATCAAAACCAAGAACATGCATAACCTGAAAAAATTAAATATCATCAACAGTGCCACCAAGGTTTCCGATTTCTTTATTTAAAAACTCAACCAACCTCGTGAATGAGGGTAGCAGAAAGCAAAGTCTCAGATTCAGCTGTCAAATGGCGAGGAGCAACATTTACATGTCCTGCAAAGAATGGAAACTTCAATCCCAAACCCTCCTAAATGCAAGGTAAGGATGGGCATTCAAATTAAGATAAGATTCTTGATAAGCTACCGGCTATGCCACGGCCCCATTGATCGCGTTCGCAAGCCACTGCCCACGCAAGAGTGTTCCCAGTGGTAGGTCTTGTGGTGACCAAAAGAACTAAGTCGGCATCAAAGACACCCTCTAGGAAAGGTGAACAAGCAGGTCAATTCTCAAATTTCAAGTATAACTGTAGATGAAATTATATATAAATTACAATGTCCACATAAGGTGGATGAGTAATTGTTTATACCTTCAACGTATTCACGAGGAAGCTGCACACCTCCATCTTGCCCACATGCAGAATATCCACTTAGACGCAAGTTTCCCTTGACAGGCTCAACAGCCAATGCTCTCTTAAACCAGTCAGCTGTCTGGCCCAAAGCCTACAACAGGTCACTTTCATGGGTAAATATCTCTGTTCAATCGCTATTCGAATCTTGATTAAACTATATATACATAACAACACTCTCAATGAGACCTTATGGAGGCGAAGTTTTTTGTCATCTCCTGTGATATCTTCAGAAGTGCAGTTATACCAACAATCACCAGATATTGGAGGGTCACCATGGGGATTACAGGAAGGATTGCCAAGAAATGAAGTCAAGGGAGGCTCCCCAAGCTGTTCAAACAATAAGTAAATTAAAATTCATAAACAGTATGAGATAGCATGACAATGTTAAGTCAAGTCCAGAACATACAAAATCTAAAAAGATCCTTTTTTCCATATTTTACACTCACTTTGACAATATCACCAATTTTCCGGCAATCTCTGTCAGGTGAGTGGCCAACAGCATCATAATTGAGAAATATTCTAATAGGTTGTTTTGCATCTTTTTGAAGCCCTGATGATGTTGACACCCCAAGTAATGCCCTACCTTTATGATGAAGGGGCTCATTGTGACCAGGCTCATAGACCTGCGGTGCAACTGAGTACAACTTGCGCCCAGGTCGCCTCCTTTGTTCAATTATCTGATCATGTATGCAAGAGTGTGAGGCAATGGTCTTTTCCAAGCCTCCTTTTTGAAGTTGATATTCTTGGGGGTTTGCATTATTTGCTTCCAAACATGCTAGCAACAACACAATCTGAAGCAGAAAGTGGAAGGAAGTTCAACAACACATAATAGCCAACTGACAAATCAAAGTGTATGGTTCTTAATATAAGGTCAACTTGGTAAACCGTGAAAACCATAACTTTTCCTTTTTCACCCCTATTTTTGCATGCAGGCAGAGTACATCAAATTGAACACATATCTAAAACACAAGTTGATACAGTACAAATAGAAAACTTTGAACTTTGTAAGCTACACAAAGCTCAGTATGAAGACACATAAACTATTTGCTAGAAAGAACAAAATTTCTTTCTACTTAGTTCATCATAGACCTACGACTGGCAAAAGCTAAAGCTTGAATCAGCAGAGTTTCACAATTAAGCATTTTAAATCCAACAGGAAAACAACAAAAAAATCCAACAGGAAAACAAATGATTATTCTGTGACTATAACCGGAGATATGCCACTAGGCAAAGTGCATTAAAAAGTAACAACTCATAGCTATGTGGGCAAGAGAAAGAAAAGCTCAAGCTTGAAGAGAACAAAATCTTTGAATAAATAAATATAACTAATCCAACACCTTCCAGATTAAGCATTTCTCCTCTAAATACAGTAAATCAAAACTAAGAGGTCAAATTCAATCGCGGGAAAGCAAAATAAAAGCCCAGAATGATGCATAGTTAAGCAAATGAATTTGAAAGGTACAAATTTCAAACAATATGGAAACATTAAACTAAAAAGAAACTATCAAAACATAAGGTAATGTAAATGATGAACTAAAAGAGCTAACCTGGAAGCCAATAATGGCGAGTCGAACCATACAATCAAACCTTAACAGAACAGAGTTGCTACACAGAAGCATTGCCTCAATGGAACATTAAACACAAAACCAAAGACAACTTTTTTCCATTAAATCTCCAGTGCAAAAAAAAATGGACGACTTTAATGCATGTTGAAATTCAAAAGGCTATAGTGACTTTGTTTTGAAGAAATTTTCACTATTGTAGTGTATTGTAGCATATAAAAAGGGAAGCTTTAGATTCCTCAATAGATGTTATTCTTGAGAAGAGAACAGTGAGGAGTGATGAGACAAGGAAGGGAAAGAAAACTAAGAAAAAGCAAGTGGAGTTGGTGGCCAAGCTGATTTTTTTTTTTTTTTACTGGGTTTTGGGTTTTACGCGGTATAATCACTTTTGGACATCTTTATACGTGGACGACAATGTAGTTAAACCTTAAAATGCCCCTCGTATTCGCCTTAAATTGCAACATCAGCCACCAAGTCCATTCACATGTTTTTTTCTTTTGTGAAATATCAATTGATACAAAATTATCGTGAAATTTTCCTAATGAGAGGTTTATGTCTTAAAAATAGAAAAAAATAATTAATCATGAAACGTTTATGAGAATTTTTTTTTATCAGATTTATGACAAAATTTAATCATCATAAACTTCTTAATTAATAGACCTAATTTTTCAGCCTAAAATTTGTGGTTCGCCTATTGGCTTCCCTAATAGGTTTAATTTTTCCCTCAATACAAACTGCCAATGAAACTTACTATAAATAAAATTATTTTGCTCTAAATAAGCACTTGTTAAAAATAAAAATTATAGATTTTAAATTTTTATTATTTATTACACTCCCTCGAGTTCATAATATATGTTCACATTAACTTTTGTTGTAGAGATTTTTTTTATCAAAATTTATTATAGGGGTTTTAAGGAAACTAAATATACTACTTATCTTTTAGATATTTTAAATGTAACTGTATTATATTTTAAGATAACTTAATTTTTAACTATAGACATTTTAAAGTGATAAATTTTGTATTATTAATTTTTCCAAAAAAGTTGAACAGTGATCTTATAATTAAGATGAATAATTAGCATAGTTCATCATTCCTAAATGGAAGACTCAATCGAATTCATGTAATATTTTGTGTATTTTTAGTATACATATTAAGTTATAAGTCAAATATATTAGTTTAGGAAATAGAAACTGAGGCAAATTAATTATAAATAATCTATTTAAATTTTTAACAAATTTTAGAAAAAGTCAACTAAGTAGGTACCGTATTTAGGAATGAAAGTGTAAAAAAATTGGTGTAATGTAAGTCATAAATTGGGAATTATAATTAAATTTCAGACTTAATTAATCTAATTAGACTTAAAAAACAGAAGTCATCTATCTTTTTATTTAATTCATTCTTATCGACGAAAAAAGATTATAGTAATGAGAATTTAGGGCCCTCCTTTACGAGCCGCATCATATGTCTCATTTGATAGACATCTGGGTCTCTTTCATTGCATTCGTGCATTTAGTTCGTTGCTAAAGATTATACCAAATAATTAATCATTGTTGCCTTGATAAATAATACTCCCTCCGTTCTTAAATATAAGACCTAGATAACTTTTTTTTTTGGAAGATTAAATTTGCGAAATAGGTTATTAAATCATGATATATTTGATATCTTTTTAGATTATCCATTAGCTTATAGGTAAAATAAACTAGTTTAAGAGAAAAAATTAGGTAAATCAATTTATAATTAACTTATTTTTTGTTTTTTTTAGGATTTTTCAAAAAAGACATCTAGGTCCTATATTTAGGAACGGAGGGAGTAGCAATAACTTTAATCGATGATCCTTTATGCATCATATTAAATTAAAGGTATGAAAATAAGCTAGGCGATTCTTATATACCACTAAATAAGTTGCATAAAACACTATATGAAGTTGGTGTTCATAGTTACTTAGTTAGCTACTTAGCTATGTGTTTTATATTTTATATTAATATGGCTTTTTCGTGACTTATATTAATGTGGCTTTTCCGGTCCACAAAAAAAAAATGTTTTTTTTGTATCTGACTGTATAACTGACTCCATAGTCCATACGACGGTTTAGATCTTATAATTATAAATAATAACCGGGTAAAAATTAAACAGAAAAAAAGGACAGGTAAACAGTCAAAGCAAACTTTTGAAATAACAAATATTTTCAGATCCATTCTCATATGTAAAAAACAAAATAATAATTTATTGTCTGAAAATGAATAAATCTCAGCGTGTATAAAAGCCAAGTATAAATTAATTCATCCTCCATGCTTAAGTGCTCATGAGAGTAGCCACCTTTTACAAGTAGTTTAATTTCTAATTGGAGGCGATAGAGAAACTACCAGAGCACCAAAACGTAACATTAAATTAAAGTAAAACACACACTGACATTGAATTAATGGGTAAATTGCGTTTATTTTCATTAAATCAATAATGCATTTAGTCTTTAATTTGTCACACCCCCGTCCCATGTAATTATAATAGGTGGTTTATATATGTATAACAGTTTGAAACTCAGGAAAAACTAGATGTTTATTGCTTAGAGGGCATGGATATGCCCACCTAATTAATGACCTAAACAATTTTAAATTGATTCCCTTGGATTAGGCCGACGATTTAAAATAATTGACAGGCATTGTTATGTGTGATTGAAGATAGATTAGTTAGGTTGGTTCAACAAAATGCTATTGTATCTTATTCAAGAAAAGTCTCCAAGAATTAAACTAAAGCATCCTCAACTATGTGTTGGGTTGTGAGTGATTTGAGACTTCGAGTTTAGATCAAATCCATTGTTTGGATTCGTAAAATTTTGAGTTAAACTGAGATGGACGCGTACGATCGTAGCTCAGGACAGTTCATTTTATTTTTCTTTTTCGTCTTTCTTCTATTTATTTATTTGGGAGCAGGAGAGACAAGAGAGTTTAGACGCTCCTCAGTACGCTGAAAATAATTAAGACACAAGTTGACGCTGAAAATAATTAAGACACAAGTTGTCTACCTAATTGGTATTGGCGTTTCACCAAACGCTACGATTCTGTTTTCGAATAATATTATAGTATATTAAAATTCAAGATCAAGCAATCCTACGTTTGAACGTTGAACTACATTTGTCGTTGATGTGATGTAAATGTACGTATGTAAGAACTCAATCGAATGATTACTTGCAAATACCAGAGAGACACTAAGAATTTTTTTCAAGCCACAATAATTAAGACCCAAAAACCATAAAGGAACTGATGATTAATCTGTTCTATCCTCAATGTTTTAAGGTACAAGTTACAACTCTTTGACCGCGCAATATATAAAGTATTGCCTACCATCCTTCGATCCTTGTTTATTACTAGATCGTATTGTCAATTGCAGACAGACCTAATCCATTACATTTGTATATAACTCTCATCAACATCTAGTTGGTGGGTGTAGCTAGCTACTATTCATTGTATATACGCCCTTGTGCGAACAGAATCTTCCAAACAAAGGTTTAAAAAAAATTTAAGTACCAGCCATACGTAATAATAAATACTCTGTTTGTGATATATCGCTCGATTGATTTTTTAAAAAGATTAATTATTAAGGAATTAATTAATCATGACACATATTACATGTCATTATATATACCATGCATATATATATATCTATATGATGAGTATGGATGTGAGGAAGATAATTTATTAAAAAATGATAAAAACGAACACACATGGCTATATTAAAATATACAAATTATTTAACTTCATTAATTTCTACAAATAAGTCAATTTGACCGTAGTGGTTCAACCCACAGGCGGGAGTAGTTTTCTTAGTGATGTGCGCAGTCCAACAAACTCAATTTTTCTCTCCCATAAGGTCATCATTCAACGTACAAACGACAATTAATATTCTTTACATTCTATTATTCTTGTGCGTAAAATTTAGAAAATTTATATGATCACAAAGTTTATATACATATATAAGTAAAAGATACACTCCCTCCTTTCCTATTTATAACAGAATTTAAATTTGTAGACATAATGTGTTCTCTTTTGTAAATCAGAACTAGATGACATATATTTGAAAAGTTTTTGTATGCGTTTCATTCAACTCTCGTTCAATTTCAAAATATACCTATATCTATTGCATTTATTGATCTTTCTACAGTAGATTCTCTTTATACTACACGTCATCTCCTTTCCCCATTATTTAGTGCACTTAATTGATTTTAATTAACCTTTTAAATAAGGTAAATTGGTTAGTCTTATGATTTTATCATATAAATAGGAACTGAGGGAGCATAGTTTACGTTTTGAGGGGAATTGTGATAATATAATCGAGACTTACATGCTAGATTGTAAACGGAATTAGAGTGCAGCATATAGTGTGTTTGAAGGTGTGTCCTAGTGAAGATTTTCGCGTAATACAGAAGCTAAATCAGGACATAGATATATGAGGATGTTGTTGGAAATTTTGGATAGATAAACATGCATAACGACCAATGAGGTAGTTGTCCTGTCACATTATTAAGAAAAGAAGAGTAAAGATGGATGGTCATTATCTAGAGCAAGAATCTCATAAATTTCATATGATGGCAAAGTCAAAGACTCAAATTAAAGCCAATAATACATTGGAGATCGAGTCCAGTGATATATAGTTGGTCGAAGGGTTAGTTACAATATCGGTACCACTCTATGGTCCGTGACAATTAATCATGTTGTTCGTTTATAGGACTTTTGTCTAGTCTAGACTAATGTAATACTCCCTTCGGTCCTTAATATAAGACTTAATTGATTTTTTTGTGAGATGTTAAGGTTACAAAATATGTTATTAAATTATGACATATTTGATATATTTTCAGATAAGTCATTAGTTTATAGGTTAAATAAACTAGTTTAAGAGGAAAAATTAGGTAAATCAATTTATAATTGACTTATATTTTGCTTTTTTAAGATTTTTCAAAAAAGTAAACTAGGTCTTATATTGATATTCTAGAGCAGGCACACTATGTCACGTGTCCAACACAGCATGTTCCACATGTTATATTAGTAATGCATTGCTACCATTTTTAATACTTGTAAACACGTACGAAAAGGTGAAGGCTCTACCCCTGGGTTATATCACTAAATCCATATACATGAATCTAGGGAGGCGTAAGCCATTGTTTTTTGCACAACTTAATTAGCCCTTATTTTAGGTTAAAACAGTTATAATCAAATTAATTAGAATAATCTCACGTGCACCGTAGAGGGTAATCAAACTGTATTTTATAGGATGATAATATATTTGTATGATATCATGCACGCCCAAAAAAGTAATAATTGAACCTTGAAATAGCTACATATCCTTGTATATATGACTAATATGCCAGTGATGCCATCGGGTAGTAGATTACAAATACGTATCCATGTATAAGAGCACAGTGTAACGGGCTGATTGAATATGAAGAAATTCTTATAAGTTACAAGCACGTGAACTTATAAAGTGAGCTTAAATCAAATTCTTAGCAAACCTCGCACAAGCCTTCCACTCTTCATGCATATACGCCATGATACCAATTGGGCTAACGTGACTCACCACTTCAAATGAACATGGGCAAGATCGGCGGCCAACTCAGCCCAAACGTTATCAATGATTCTAGTCTGGAGAGAAATTATTGCCTTCTTCCATGCACTAACAGTCCTACCAATTATAAGCTAAAACCTTTAACTAAATTTTTCTTGACAAGACACACAAAAAGTACAAACCTATACAAATCACTTGACTTAAATGTTTATAACAATGGCTTCATGATCTTCATTGTTATAAGAATGTATTGTTGATTTTGTTGTGAAGTTTTGTAGCCCAAAAAACACCAATTTCATTCCTTAAGACATTCTAAAACTCTCAACTATATATGGTGGATTTAATATTTCATTTTTGGGGTTAATTAGAACAATGATATGTGTGTGTGTGTATATTATCCGTAATTTACAAACAGAGAAACTTCTAAAGTTTTTTAAGCCCACATTTAATCTATCTATTCTAACTTGTAAGTGTAAAAGTTGACCATGCGTAAACTGTTTTGACTTTGGACAGAGGTGGGAATCATCTCTCAGAATTATTGCTGAGAAGGCGCAAATCATCTCTCAAACTATGCACAAAGCCCAATATACGTTGCCAATTTCAGCGTGGGCCTTAACTTGGGCCGAGCGCTATTTCCTTGGTGGATAGCAAGCCTTGCAGAGTTGGTCATACTTATGGACATCAAAGTTGTGAAATCTCATCAACTTGAGCTGCTTCGCCATAAATCGGCTACGAAAGTAACCCTGGAAAGTGGGCTCAGTGGAAGTCCTGATGAAGAAGAGAAAGGCCAGAACCACATGCAGAGAGGTCAGGAAGAAGCAAATGGGTTCCATCACATCCCAACTAAGCTCCCAGAAGGTTAGCCTCATCAAGGCAATAGTCTGGGCCATAATTAGGCCCAGCCCAACATAGAGCTCCCTCCACACCATATCTCTAGCTTCTTCCTCTATCTTTTGCCTCTTCTTCTCCATTTCCTCTAATTCCTTCCTCCTCCTGTCATTGGGATGTGCCACCGTTCCCCATATCACCCTCTCCATCTCTTTCGCTACCTGTAACCATGCATGTCACAACCACCTTCACTGCTTGATCATTAACATTTTCCATATCATAACAATGGTTTTTTATACATCGTATCATAACAATGTTAATGTGCAATTTTATCTCGAAATACCCACTTAGTGTTCAATATTATTTTTCTAATCTGCTAGAGTGAAGTTACTCGTTTGTTAGGGCTAAAGTATATATACTTTATTTTTTATCTTTGCATCATAGTCCTTCTTTTGTCCCTTGCATATGAAAAGTGTAATTTTAGCCATAAGTCTTTTTTGTTAACATTTTTTGTTTCATTTAATGGAAAATGTTAGCTCTACAGATCTAAAGGTCAGTCTTGATAAAAAAATAAAACTATATGAGCAATTATACTTAATAATCAAAATTTAAATTTGCTTTGTCAAAATTTAAATACAGAATGATTGTTTAAATTTTTTGAGTTAACATTTTTCTTTAAATGAAATTAATAGTGTTAATAGAAAAAGAACCAAATATGCACTTTTTAAATTTAATGAATCAAACGTAAGCGATGTAGAGAACGATCAAAAGCATACTTTAAACCTTTTTTTAAACACTTTTAAGGTAAAAATGTGATGTTATTGAGTGGATAGTGGATACTTCCAATTGTAAATTGCACGCTAATTAACCATATATTATTAGAATATGTTACATGTTAAATTCAAGGTATATATTGTCAAGATAAAAATATTTTAAGTCATACAAATAAAAACTTAGTATGACCCAAATCTAAAAATTTTAATAAAAGAGTATTGAGCAAAAAAAGTTTATCTTTATCCATGTAAATTTAACGGTGGACAATTAAAATGAGTGCAATTTTATCATCATCGTCACCTTTTACATGTTGCTTTTAAAAATTTTAGTTACTTAATTAGGAGGTCAAATTTTTATGGCGGACATTCAATAATTTCACAGTTTTAGCAAAATTACACCAATTTCAATTTCAATTGTTTATGGGTGTGTTTGGCAAGAGGCATAAGCATGATTGCACAGCAATTTTTTTGCTTTTTCTTACTTTTGACTTTTTTTTGCTTTTGAACATGTTTGGGAACAAATTAAAGTCAAATTGCTTATGCCTCAAAATCAAGGTGAACACAAAAGAAAGAGAAAGTTACTTCTGCTTATTTACTTCTGCTTATATTTGCGTTTGCTTCTTTTCTAACTTACACACACACACACACACTCCTCCTGTCCTAAATATAAGACCTAATTGACTTTTTTAGAAAATCCTATAACAAAGCAAAATAAGTTAATTATAAGTTGATTTACCTAAATTTTTCCCTTAGATCAGTTTATTTTACCTATAAACTAATGTATAATCTAAAAATATATCAAATATGTCATGATTTAATAGCTTATTTTGTAACCTTAACCTCTTCAAAAAAAAGTCAATTAGGTCTTATATTTAGGACCGGAGGTAGTATGTATGTATGTATGTGTGTGTGTGTGTGTGTGTGTGTGTGTGTGTGTGTATATATACACATTGAAAATTTTTATTTTTATTGCTAGAAAACGCATGCAGTGAATCCTCCCCTTTAATTTTCCAATATACACTGACCTACCTTTACCTCCACTCACCATTTCTCTCTTTTTGTCTAATGATGGGGAACACTAAAAAGGATAATTTGGAGAAATTTGATAAGAATTAGAAATATGTCTTATATTTAGGATCAAAGGAGTGTGTGTGTGTATATATATATAATTTTTAATTTATATATATTTTATTTCAAATGAGTATTATTTTCAAATTTTTAATTTTAATTCATTTATTCTCTATAAATTATAACAATATTTGCATATGTTTTAATCTAATCTTGTTTTAATTTTTTAAATAACTATCCAAACATCTGTCTAAAAGTCAAATTGAAAAATACCTAATTTTTTTATTAAGGATGTTAGTTAAGTTAGTTAAAATAACATGATATTATCAATATACACTAACCATCTACCTTTACCTCCACCATTTCTCTCTTATTGTCTATAATAATGTAGAGCATTGAGAAGGATAATTTGAGAAAATTTGATAAGAATTAGAAGTATGTCTTATATTTAGGACAGAAAGGAGTATGTATGTTTGTGTGTATATAATTTTTGTTTTATATGTATTTTATTTTGAATTAGTAACATTTCCAAATTTTTAATTTTAATTCATGTATTCTCTCTAAATTATACTCCCTCCGTTCCTAAATATAAGACCTAGATAACTTTTTTTTGGAAAGATTAAGGTTGCGAAATAGGTTATTAAATGATGACATATTTGATATCTTTTTTGATTATCCATTAGCTTATAGGTAAAATAAACTAGTTTAAGAGAAAAAATTAGGTAAATCAATTTATAAGTAACTTATTTTTTGCTTTTTTTAGGATTTTTCAAAAGAGTGATATAGGTCCTATATTTAGGAACGGAGGGAGTAACAATATTTGCATATGTTTTAATATAATCTTGCTTTTATCAAATACATATCCAAACATCTTTCTAAAAGTAAGATTGAAAAAAGTCACTTTACCAACAACACATCCAAACATAATCACAACACACAATCGAACTTTTTTCCAATCTTACTTCTAAAAAAGTCAAATTAAAAAAAAAGTTACTTTTCCACCGGCAATCCAAACACACCCTATGAGTAACTTTGTATCAAGAAAAACTCTTTTTGCCCATTACTTTTTTAAATAAAATTCCTTTGATAAAATAACACACTTTGCATAAATTGAGGTATTTGCAGTTTAGTCCCTGGTAAGGGAAATTAATACTGGAATGTCCCAATACATTCCAAAATAATTATAAAGTCTCAGGGGCCCTTTCCTGCAATTGTTTGCTTAACTTCAATGACCATTTTGCCCTCATTAAAGATGGTTGTCATCTCACTGGTCCCTACAGGGGACTATGCTTTCATCTTATGAGGGTAAAATGGTCATTGAAGATAAGCAAACAATTGCAGGAAAGAGCTCCTGGGAATTTATAATTATTTTGGAATGTATTGGGACCTTCCAGTATTAATTTCCCTTACCAGGGACTAAACTGCAAATTTCCCAAACTAAATTACCTGCCCCGGCTGTAGAAATACGACGTCCCCCAAAACAAGGACGTTTCCGGAGTCATCAAGCTTCTTAGTAAACTGAACGGCTTGATGTTCATTATTATCACATCCTTCTTCACAAACACGAAGAAACTCAGAGTAAGCAATACAGGTCTTTGGGATTTCCCTCACTTTGGCTTTCAGCTTCTCAAGCTGATATAAACTCATAATCTTCTTCGCCTCCTTCGCCGTCATTCCGTACACTTCATTGCCGGTGGTGGTTGCCGGAGGGCTAATGCCACCATAGTTATGTTCTTCACCACCGCTTTTGACTCCTTTGAGCTTCTCTCTGATATTTATATCTCCCATGGGAAGTGGCAGAAACCGCCGGGGAAAGCCACTGTCGAGTGGAAACTCCGGCGAACTGACGTGGCGGAAGCTTTGGATGTTTGTTACGGTGGAGGAAGCATTTGGAGGACCAGAAAGGGTATGTTTAACTGTTTTGGAACCATGGAGGAGACGCTTAATGAATAATGATGCCTTTAGAAGCGCCATTGATTTATATTAGTAGTATTATATTGTTGGTGATCTGAATCACAGAGGAATCTTGAGAGTGTGTGATGAATTCAGTTTTGTTCCTCTCTCTATATATAGGTCCTGACTATTGGGAGGGGAGGGGAGGGGAGAATCTTCATTTAGGATCTTTTTATTTTTATATTTCTTTCCCTGTTTAAAATATATTTCCAACAATGATATTCACATGTTTTGTTTCCAATACCAAGACTATACGGCCTCCGGTCCTAAATATAGGACCTAGTTGACCTTTTTGAAAAATCTTTAAAAAAAACAAAATAAGTTAATTATAAATTGATTTACCGATGTAATAAAAAAAATTGATTTACCTAATTTTTTCTCTTACACTAAGCTAGTTTATTTTACCTATAAGCTAGCTAATGGATAATCTAAAAAGATATCAAATATGTCATGATTTAATAACCTATTTTGCAACTTTAATCTCAATTAAGTTTTATATTTAGGACCGGAGATGGTAATACATTATATTTACCTACTCGTTGAAACAAAATGTAAGAGGCTGAACAGAGCTAAATAAGTTTCATCATATACATGCATGTCATCAATAAATATATATATATATATATATATATATATATATATATATATATATATATTTGATTTCATTGATAAATATAGAATCCGAAATCAAATTTGATTTTACTTTTATAAGAGAATTAGATTGTTTAAATATATTTAGCTCTTTCTATTCATATTTTTAAGGAGTTTGAGACCATTTACATATTTTCTTCCCTTAAATAAAGTTAAGTGGATTCGTGTCCTTTGATTAGTGTATATGTCTGTCTATATATAAGAAATAAAGAAATATTATGTTTTTTCTGGCTTTGGTCAGTTTGGTGTATAGTAGGGATCACGCAGGTCTTATTTAAAATATTGTTACGGTTTTTCTTTATATGTTTTGGTGTTATGAAAGGGTAGTTAATGTCTCTGAGTTTAATAATACACATTTTTTATAAAAACATTCAATCACATCAGAATTATTTGGGGATATGAGAATAATGAAATAAACGCTGCATGTCACAAAAAAATGAAATAAACTGTGTAATTTTTTTCTCAACAATAAAACAAAAAAAGAACGTGTGTGGAGCTGCTGTGTTGGGGAACACTGCAACTTTCCTGTGCTACACAGCTGATCAAAATATGTTCCGGCCGCTCTGTAGATCCGAGAGTTAGAGATATACTACCTCCGGTCCTAAATATAGGATCTAGATGACTTTTTTTTGGAGAGATTAAGGTTGCGAAATATGTTATCAAATGATGACATATTTAATATGTTTTTAGATAATCCATTCGTTTATAGGTAAAATAAACTAGTTTAAGGGAAAAAATTAGGTAAATCAATTTATAATTAACTTATTTTTTGTTTTTTTAGAATTTTCCAAAAAAATCATCTAGGTCTTATATTTAGGACCGGAGGGAGTATAATCTGACAAAAAAAATATACGGATATTTTTTTATATCAAAGATCGTGTTCAAGAAATTAATCTTAGTTATTAATTTTGCAACTATTACCCGTTTATTATGGTCAATGTAAATCTCAACAAATGATTATTGTCTATCCGGAAAAAATAAAAGTTAAATATCAAATAATCCTAGAAGTTTTCCCATAAGAGCATTCTACTCTAGAAGTTTTTTTTAAGAGCAATTAAGCTCTTGAAATTTAAATATGGAGTAATGTAACCCTTTTTTTTGCTCACACGGCAGACACGTCAGCCACATGTATTGTTATCTTTTCCACCTCATCATCAGATTGGACTCGAAATCAGTGTCCTCTCTTCCTTCTTCTCGGTCCCCAGTGTAATCTCTCTCTCCCCTGGGTTCTGGTGAAGGTTTTATTGCTCAAACTGAAATTGAGGGGCTGTTTGTTTTCTGTGTTGTTATGTGTTCAATTTTGGTTTGGTCTTGCATGTTGTCACCGTCTTTGGTTTTCTTGAACTGACACCGTCTTTGGTTGGGGATGTGTTTATGTGTATTAGTTTCAAAAGGAAATTTGTTTCATCTATATCTTGTTCAGCAGATGTTGATTGAGTCCGTCTTGAATTTTGATACTACGCTACTTATGAAAGGGTGTTGTTATCCTTTTAGATATCCAATAATAAATGATCGGTGGTGGCTTCATAATTTTTTTTAGAACTTTTATTCCAAGGGTATTTGATATTTAACCCAAACACAGATGTCCAATCAAAATGGGAAAATAACGTGTGACACAACAAGAGCAAAAAAAAAAGCTAGGCGCAATCATCTTCAGAATAGAAAGTGTGGCAAAAAACCATGAAAAGAAAGGCAGACATCAGGGAATGGAGGGCCAAGAATGCCAGCAATTACGAGAAGCTTGTTATGGAGGGAGTCATTTGATGATTTGTCGTGGCATGCCTCGGATTACTCAGAGAGAATTTAGTACCGCTTCAAATATAAAATAGCACTATACGTATGTATAAGCACACAAACTTTATATTTTTTTCTTGTATTGGGCATTTTAATAATAAAATTGCAGTAATAATTTTCTAGAACATATATAAGTCGAAAATACAACTGTAAGTGGAAGTCTAGTACGCCCATTTTTGTCACGTGCACAACACATACATATGCTCCCCACTGCTACAACATTGATCCGAACAATCTCCCAAATTGCTGATTTTCTTTTAATTAATTATGTCCGTCCACTATATTACCCTAGAGAAATTTTGGGTCTTAAAAATGTTTATGATGTCGTCACAATGCTTTAATTTCATTCGGTCTTGTTGTAACGTAAGCCCACTCAAGAGTGGGGTCTTCACTTGCATCATTGGTCCTATCTATGTCCTATATGTATTAGTAGTATAATACATCTACCAAACGGTCTTTCATTTTATTTTTTTAAAATACTGGCTCTTGTTTTTTTTATAGCTACTTTTGTGAAGAAAAAAAAAACTTACGCAATGACACCTTGTCACCATAACGGACGATCTTACAGCAAGCAGGGCAAATAATTGTCCATATCGAGGTAAGCTCACTTTATTATGATGCACATCGTCATTCCAAGATAATAATTACTGACACAATTAAGTATTATCTGATATAAATAAAACTAAAGGACATCGTTCGATCATTCGAGATCAGCAACAAATATCAAAGTTTTTTTCATGACCAAAATACTATATTTCCGCTCAACAGTGGTGTCATGCTTTGATTAATGGGAAGCAAGCATCAAAAAGTGAGATTATACATAATTGTTGTCAATGTCACATTTTATCGGTGGCTTCCACGGAAGACTCGATCGAATACGAACTGGTAATGGTTTTTGAGGCTGTGTTAGACTATTGGTGACGAGTCTGAATTGGAAAGACAATAAAGTTCAACATGTGTTGATCTATAGAAAGGCATAATAGCGAAGTTTAATTTTTCACTGCAATTTAAAGTGGACGTGTTTATAATAAGCTAATTTATGTTGGGTTAGTTGGTGATTATAAAAATGACTTATTTTCTATTGGACTAATTGTGTAAAACTATAACATTGAGTATAAGTGACTTTTTTTTCAATCACATTTATATTTAGATTGACAATAACTAAAGTGTTTTCATTTTCAAACGAGCACATTAATTAAAACATGTTTTAAATTATTGAATTGATAAGCAAGCTTAGGTTATAAAGAAAATTACTTAAAAATAAACACAGCCATGCCCATAAACCCCAAATCCGCGCCATCAATTCAATAATTTTCTTTATATCATTTCAAAAATTACTTAAAACACTTCCTCTGCCAAAAGTGGCTCTAAACACAGCCATAAACCCCAAATCCGCGCCATCGGCAAAATTGTTCCTATATGCATATATATATGCATATCCTGCTGTACTCTTGTTGTGCTAGGCGACTAGGCGTTAATGTTACTGACCAAATGAACAACTAAGCATTTGCAGAGGAAGTGTTTCTAACTCAGCTTCTGCAACATTCATCACAATATACACACTTGAAAGATGCCATTAAATAACAAATTATATATCTTGTTGTACATATTGCCTTCCACTCAATGAAGAGCCAAAATAAAATAATCGGTGGGCGAAAATTGCCAATTTCAACTGCTTTCGTGGAATGGAGAGTGAGTGAGGGGAAAAAAGAAAAAAGATTCTGCAACATAAAGCTCATTTGTGGCTCAACTTTTTTCTCTCATATATTTAGGAACTCGTTCCAAAATGAGTGGATGGAAAGAAACCCCGACTCATAAGGAATCTTTGACTGATTAACAGTTTGTCATTTTATGACGTGTTTCGGTGTTTTATTGGAAAATATTGGGTGGATTCAATCAGCCAAGGACAATGGTTGGTGACTCGATCGATTGGTGGTGACTTAAACAAAATTTGTTCAATGCGTGAAACAGGTTGATGGAAGCGTATCAAAGTAAGCAAAGCAAAGGCAAATAATTGTGTGCTCAAAAGGTTAGTGTAGATACGTGACCATCACCATCATCTAAAACTTTATCTTGCAATGCTAGTTTCTCATCCACCACGCCTCACTTTTGTATAAGAATGTTATACATTTCTATTATCCCGTTGCAGAATATATCATTCCTCATATTAATATTAATGTAACATCTGGGGTATTATCTTACATGTCTGCCATGCCAATAAGGGAATTTCATCGTCAAGAAGAACTAGCCGCACTCCATATATACGAGTGAACGTGGAGACAGCATGATGAAGACATGGAAGTTACTTCTTCTATTCAAAATTCAAGTTGCATGGGACACGTGTCTGAAGGAGAAAGAAGCAGTTGGTGAAAAAGTGAACGTGGAGACAGCATGATGAAGACATGATGGAGCAATATAAAAGGGAGGGGGTTGAAAGAAAATCCATCCTGAATAACCAACCACAAATGCACATTGAACATTCTCTCATCATCTCAATATTCAGATCAACACTCATGAACAGATTTCTGACTTTCAATTCATCATTCTTATATTATCCACCGAAATCCATCCCTTATTTCCTTAGTATTTCATTATTTTGTATATTTCCTTGTAATTTTCATTCTCTTGTAATCATCTATATTGGTGACTCCTCTTTGTAATTCTCATAAATACTTAATAAAATATCATCTTTTACTTTAATTGTTCTTTTATCAATGTACACCATTTTTGGGCGATACAAGTATCTTATCTTTTTGTCCGCATTTCATTGCATTGCAATATCAATAATACTGAAAAGGACAAAACTGGCATATATTGGTTCTTGTTTTAAATTTGTTACATACATATGGTATGCTTGAAATAAACACTTATATTTTTAATCAAAGACAACATGACATTATACTAACAATATAAATATTAGCCAAGTCTTAAATATGCAATAATAAAAATTAAACTAGCTATGGTAGTTTGCAGCTTGTAGTTGTTGTGAAACACACCGTACCGAGAGAAGAGATTATGGAAAACTTGAACATCATGTGCGGTAATTTGATGAATTGATGGCAGAAAAATTCACAAACTTTTTTCGATGTTTTACATCACAAGAGAAATCAACCCCAATATTAATGAGATATAGTTTAACGTAGAACGAAAACATGTTATAATAAATAAGGTTAAAGAAGGAAGTCCTAATTTTCAAAGTTATTAGTATAATATAAGACTTTTGTTAGATGGGAGAATATGACAACGTGATGTGGTATTCACTTCTATTTCCAAATGGTGACTTCTCAATCTTGAATTGGTGAGGAAGTGATTGAGAGTTTGCACTTTTAAATGTCAAGAGATGAGGAGAGAGTCATTGACCAACAAGAAAGATTGCTGAAAAGCTATCGAATAACATCCCGATAAAGTTGGAAAACATGCATACACTAAACATTTATCAAAGCAATAACATTAAGAAGTAGGCGCCTTTGAAGTGACAACAACAGAAGAAGAAATCGTAAGTGTGTATATTGCTAGTTAGGCGCATGTATCATTTTATTAATCATGTTAAATGATCCTCAAAAACTAAACATTAGGGTACATTTGGTTATAGGAAAGAAAGTGATCAAAGAAATAGAAAGTGAAAGAGTGAAAATAAAAAGTAGAGAAATTGACTAAAGTAAAGTTTGTGGGGTCTAAAAAAAAGTGTGAGATAGAGAGAGAAAGTTTGTGGACCCAAGATATATGTGAATGACCAAAAAACCCCAACTTTCCTGACTTTCCCTTTCCCATTTACTTTCCTTTGTCAACCAAACAGGCTAAGGGTCTGTTTGGTTGCCAGGAAAGTGATATTGGAATTGAGAAATAGAAACTAGAAAGGTCATTTTCATATATCATGGGGCCCACAAACTTTTTCTCTCTATCTCACATTTTTCCTGGGTCCCACAAACTTTTACATTTTATCATTACCTAATTCACCTCTACTTTCCATCTTTAACCCCTTACCCTCAATTCCCATATCCAATTCCATTTTTCAATTTCATCCAATCAAACGGACTCTTAGCACTTTTTCGCGATATTCAATTTATTTCACTGTGAGATATGGGCCTACTTCATACAACACCCAACCCTATTAGTTATGAGGGCATACTTTTACAAAGTTATATCGAAGTTTGCGAGGCCGACCGATTATAATGAGAAAAGGCGGGTCCAAATTGAAGGGAACCTTAGCGTTGAAACCATTGCATGGGCTAGATAAAGCACAGCGCCAGAGTGATACTAAGAAATACGGCCCAATCAATACCCAATTTAATATGATAAAAAAAAATCCAATTTAATGTTGGTAGGGAATGCAATGTAAAATACGAAACCACTCGAGATTAGATTATTAATTACTAATAGAGGTCAAATTATTGGGTGTTAAGAAAAAAACACGTAACCACTTGAAGATATCAACTTCTCATATCTTATATATATGTTCACGGTTTCGAAAAGTATAGTTCAGGACAATATTTTCATCTTTCTTTACATGGATTTTCATAGTTTTTAACAGCAAAGAGGCAGATTCATATCTTATACATTATTCTTTATGTATGAACAAATAGAACATCACACCACATGCTGAACCAATATTAGAATCTATGCTGCGAGCAAGAGATGTTCAAATTTATTATTTAATAGTGCATCAAAGGTTACTTCCAACTAAAGAATACACGTGTCTATGAAAAATGTATGACTAGCAACGCAAACTGGGGAGGACCCAACATTTAATTTATTGCGTTACAGATAAAGGGAAGCAGCAGGAAGCTAAAGTGGGGTTTAGTATTAGTAAAAGGATACGCAGGGAAAGGTTTTTGTGGGTAAAATAGACAAGAGAACATGAAATTAGAGCAACTCAATACACGTATGAAAGCTACTCATCCTTATAGTAGTTCACAAACAAACCAGCCTTCAATTTTAAGTATAGTTTAACTTGCATCTACAAGCAACAAAGGACAGTATATAACAAAGGGAAGGGGGATTGTACTTATGATGAGAGAGAAATAGAGGCAATGATCCAAATCCAATGTCAAAAGAAGCAGCAATCCCACACCTAACTTTATTGGCGTGTCTCCTTTGTTTTGTTTTTGTGGGGGTCCCTATTAAATGTTCAACGGCGCTATCTTCTCTCCCAGTTTCACACTATTTCTCCCATTTTTCTTTTCTTTTCTTTTCCCTTTCAATTTCCTCCTTTTTTTTACCATGTTTAAATTTCCTCTTATTAATTCTTATTCTTAATTCTTAATACTCCTTTTGGCTCCAAGTATCCAACCTTTGTCACAAACAATAGGACCGTCTTCTATTCCTTTATCTTTTCATTTCTTTTCTTCATAGGAGACGATTCCTAGTTCCCCACGATCTAGCTTTTTTGTGTAGAACCGTTCATTTTATATTTATCGTGGGAAATTCCCATAGAAATGAAACTCTAGGCGTCAACTATAACCTTACCTTCCATGTTATTTTAATTGCGGATAGGTCTACAATTAATTGACGGCTTATCCGAACCTTGCCTCTTTTACTACAATAATGTTGGTTGAAGATCAGGACCACATGGACCTACAACCCTATCTCTAGCTGGTACTCAGATAGAACATGGTGATGAATGATGATACAAAACCACATCCAAAACAAGGACGCATTCCTTAAACAGTAAATAATTCTACAAAACGAAGAAAAGAGTTCTCATAGCAATCCAGATCTTCTAAGATAGAGATCGTGCCAAAATAGTTGAAGCAACAAAGTCTGGCTTTGATTGTTTGGATTATAGAGATCAAATTACGTGGTTAATCTGTCGTGTTCATCCCTCTCACATACATATCATCATGATCTATCATTCTGTTAAAAGTTTGATAATTACGTTGTGGACGAAACCTTCGGGTGTTAAATCTGTTTGAGAGGGTGTTGTATTAATATAAACACTAATATATGGATCATAGGTGGATCAAATGTAAACCTCAAAATTAATTATAGAACTTATATACCAATATGTTACTAGGCAAGGCAATTAACTAAAACGATATCTTGGTAACGTGATGCCTTATTCTGGGGATGGGTACAAAATAAGGAGTGGGTCCCTGATGGATCTTAGAAAATCGCCTGACGTGGACACTCTGGGGCGTCGTCACCACCCACTGCCCAGGTAAATTTAGCAGTTAGCACCATTCCAAAGTCTCAGTCAAATCACATCCGTCTCTCACTCTCAAGTCTCGTCTAATGAAACTTGCATGCTTGTATCCTTTTAATTGGTTTACTTTCTATTGGTCCTAACCACATTATATTGACAAGTATGAAGGAAAAAAAATGAAGAGATGGTCATTGTCTGTCTGGAAACAGGATCACATATGAATACGATATTCTCCATTCTGAAATAAACAAATAATAACGTAAATAATGAGGGAATAATGATATTAACTCCTAACCTTTTTGGTTAAATAGAGGACCAAGAGATCACGTATTTATTGGCTCCCTTCTAGCTTTATGAATGATATTTCTAGTAGCTTTGTTCATACTTAAAAAAGCTTGCCTTGAGCTTGTAGAGGGACGAAATACAAGATTACATACATTCATATTAGAACAGAGCAGAGGAGGGGTACTTCCAGGTTAGCGATACATCGAATGAATCACGGAGAAAATAGTTGTTAACACTTCCCTAACCATCCAGTCATTCCCATGGTGGCATATTTACATAACAAGCCTACTGAACCAAAAAAAAAAAAAACAAAGGGAAAAAAGAGCCTCTATAACTACTCATACTGACCCATATCTTACAAAGACCAAAAACATGCAAACCGCACACAACTATGTTACATACTTGGCAGACAGGTAGGGAAGCGGACATAGATAAATAGGTCCCGTTATCTGTGTCAGCATACGCAGGATTAAACTATTAATTGTATTTCTCATCATTTTAATTCATCTCCATTTTATTTGCACATGGTCTTCAGCCTCTTCGCAGCTTTAACAAATCCCATAATCACCTGCAATTCGTCCATTTGCTGCACAAACATGAAAAAAAAAAATATACTCAGCCTCTGACAATAGTATTTTGCTAACAAGTAGCAAGGTGGAGATAAGAAAGCCGCTATAATTACTGGGTACCTGTGACATGAAATGCCTCTGAACAACATCCACAAGCTGTTCTTTAGAAGGGTTTGGCATGGAATCCACCTACAAGTATATTGTATTCGTCAGTAACAACAGAATCATCATTCCTGAGTTAATGTTAACAAGAATGCAGGTCTGAGAATTTACAAGATTAAAATGTCGCCAGTATCTCCATAATGCAGCCATTTCCAGTTTGCTCAAATCAACCTTCTGCACAGAAAATATTAAACTTGCGTTAAGAGTATTGATATTAACAAACTTATTCTTACAACATAATGACATGTAAAGTGATTTACAGTGGATCGTTGGGGTGTAGAAATAGATCCCTTCGACAGTGAATCCCCAGAGAGAGACCTGCTAACTGTTTTGTGAGATGATCCTAGTGATCTTTGCATTCTGTGCCTCGATCTGTGGGATTTTTGAGTGTCATCTGAAACTGAAAAATTAAAGAAGGATCAAACAAAATCAGAAATAATGGTGGGGCCAATCAAAAGATAAAGATGCAAGATCTTTTAGAAACAGTAAAAGAGAAAGGTGAAGGCATAATGGATCCAATGTACCAACCTACACCACTTTTCAAACCCACGGGCATGGGACCAATAGAAAACAACAGTTAAATGAAATTACATATGATCGAATATGAGCGCACATGAGACTGGCTCTAGTGTTGACGTCCTTGAATTGGATTCCTCACCCCTCTTCCTTTTACCACAAACAAAATTCCCAGTTCATGGACCACCAAAGTGATTATTTAATCACAATAATATCATACAATAAATGATTTACACGGCTGAAGTAGTTAACTACTCTACAGTGTTTCACAGTTAAGTAGGAAAATATTAATATGCGTCAGTCTATAATACTTTATAGTGAAACAGACTTCAAATAGGCCGCACCTTTTTACACCATTAGTATTGAAAGGATGAACAGGAGCGGTAAAACCTTTTTCAATCACCGAGTTTCAAAAGTTTACAGTATAAAAAAATAGAAAGAACAGCTATAAAATTCTTATTTTGGGCCTCAGGAAACATATAGATCAAACTCACCCATATCTGATACATTCCACTGTGCATTGTCAAATTCAAGGTCATCGTCTTCCTCGTTACCAGTGGGTGCTTCAATCACACTAAGAGCATTCCTTTGTAGTTTCACTTCAATACCATTTGTAAGAACCTGGAAATTTGACACCAAGCACTGTGTGTAAATCATCCAGACTGCCAAAGCTTCTTAAAATAAACCAAGCATTTAAACAAACGGTCGGTAAAGGAGTTCTATGCATAACAACAAACAAAATCACTTTCATCATCAAAGTACACACCAGACAATAACATTCAGACACCGTGAGTTTATAGGTCATGACCATTAATCAGTACTCCCTCCTGTTCTAAATAAAAATCCCCTTTAATTTTTTTGATGAAAATTAAGGAAGCAAACTAGTCCGCTAAACAATTTAAACTAATTAATTTCGTATCCTTAATTTCTCCAAGAAAGTTAAAAGAGTCTTATAGTGAGGACCGGAGGGAGTATTAATCAGCTCTGTAAGCACAGAGACAGAGTGAAAGAGAGGTTCACGGAGTTCAGTTATCAAAAAAGTTTAAGCCAATTAGATCAAGCCAAAAGACATTATAATATCAAAAATATTATAATATTTCAACTTTTATCGCGACGTTATTACATGTTGGGAGCCATTACAGAGTATAAGCCCAAGCGAGAAATTCCCAGTTGATCGGGGTTACTCATTACATTAAGCAGCTAAAGTTGATCTAAATATAGAACAATGCATTATCAATTCATTCTTCAATTAAAGGAATCATAACCAAAAAATGCATGCAACACTCAGGATAATAATTCGATACGCAGATTCCGACGTCAGCAAGAGAAAAATCTCCAAACAAGATTAACATGTATTGAAAAAACCAGTCATCATAATTAAGCTATCAAAACTAAAAGTGTTTGATCTCCTTCAACAATAAATACCACACGAGATAAAAATTAAGCGACTGATCGCTATGAAGAACCTTCTAGAACACCAGATCCACATATAATCTCCAACATGCAATGAATACACACATGTTTTGATAAAAAAATTGCAACTAAAAACATAATACACTAAAAAAATTCAATCAAATTACAACATCAAATAGCCAAGACCAGAGAAAAATCAAAATCAAATTAAGAAATGTCAACAAAGTGATTGAATTAATTAAAACTTTCTTCAAACAGAGGCTCATGATCTCCCTATTGAATTCAAACACAAAAATACCATAAGGTAATAAAAGCTTATAAAAATTAAATTCAACCATAAAAAGCAATACAATATACAAAAACAATACTGACATTGCTGTCTAGGATAAAATAATCTAATTCAAAATCAGTCAAATCCTAATAAGGCAATATCATAATTCATAAGTTAATAATCCATTTTCCATTAAAAATAAAATTAATCAATTATTTACCAGCCAATGCCATCCGCCAAGGCCAACGGCTTTCTTGACCACACCTTGAAGACCAACAAGAACAGATTTTGTACGGTTATTTCCGGTAACGACGACTTTAGTATGACGTGGCAGTACGGATAACTCCTCTTCACTACTATCTCCGTAGCTCTGTAATTGAGAGAAGCCTCCATTCACTGAGCTTTCCATTGCTTCTTCTTCCAGCATTTAAGAAAAAAAATAAGAAACAGCTCCTAAATTATATATCATCAGAAAAAATTGTATATAATCGGAAGATCATGCGTCGCTGATTGTGGTTTTGAAAATTTCAGGAGCAGAAAAGATTGGACTGAGGAGTAATTTGGAAAATTCAAATTGCAGAGAGAAAAAAACACAGATGAGAGAGGGAGAAAATAACTCTGTGTGTGAGTAAGAGACAGAGATGAAGAGAGAGAAGATGAGAAGGACTGGTATTGTTTTTTTTATTTTTTTATTGGTGTGTGGGTATGAATCCCGACGAGAAGGAATGAGCGAATGGGAGAGTGCCACGTCAAAGGTTGGAGGTGAGTGTTGTGGTCACGCGCTTTATGAGACCACGCGCTGCCTTGGTTCTGAGCATTGGTTGACTTGTTGACTGTGTCGTGTCCAAAGTTTTCTACCAAACTGGGCCCCGTTTGTTTGCAATGACGAAATTACCCTCCACTTCTTCCGGTCGGTGTGACGAAATTACCCTCCACTTCTTCCGGCCGGTGTCTCTCTCGGTTCAATACCGCCGTTGGTTTTTTCTAAAACGGTCAACTGTTTATTTTCTACTATTCCTTTGTTTATTAGTCCCGATATAAACTTACCAAAAGCTCAAAATGATATACTTCATCCGGTCCTAATTATAAGTCACCAACTATCCATTTCTTATATACCAAGGAATGATAGTTGAGTTTTAAAATTCATGTTTACTTTTTCACTTTTTCCAAATTATCCTTTCATTAAATGATGTGTTTCACATTTTCAATTTAGAATCTTCATTAATAACAGAGGTAAAGTGGGAAAATATTTAATGCGACAATTACTGACTTATATTAGGATCAGAAATTAGAGGTAGTTGATGACTTATAACAAGGATAGGAGGAAGTACTATAGTTACACTTAATAACTGAATATTTTATGAAGGCAAGGTAGATTGTAATCCTTGATCTCCAAGGGTTATTATTGTAAACTTAAGATGAAAAGGCGCGCACTAACATTAAATAAAACAGTTCTGTCTTATTAGAAGAAAGTAAATATCTTCTTGATGTGGGTTTCCCGCCAAATCGGAGAGAGATGAGCCGTGGATTATATAGATTGGGGTGATGGCCACCCTTGGATCTTTCCCTCCACTAATACTCTGTTAATAATAGAGAATCAGATTTTATTTTCGGAAAGGCGCTCACTAGAAGTGCGGATTTTACTTGGCAGGGGGACCCACATAGGGGAATTTGGTTTGGCTTAATTATGAATCGAAAAGATTATGATAATCATGCAGGAGATCCCACAACAACAACATGAGCTAGACAAAATGAGTCCGTACACTATTAGGATTATAATTATAATGTTCCACAGCAAGTGCCCTGCCAGGCCTGGGGAAAGAAACATGTTCGCAGTCATCCTGTCTCTTAATTCCTCTTAACCTTTTATTTTTCTTAAATCAGTTTTCTAGCATAAACACGGATTAAAGAAGTTGATTTTGTGAGTTTGGGCTAATACTTAATACTATCCTCTATAAGAGAAAGAAAATGGATAATTAGGAGGAGATATGTGATGGGGAAAATGACAAGGAAGGGATAGATTAAGGAGTATTATTTGGTTGTGCCGTATATGTCTCCATACATAGGTGTCGTTTAAAGCAAGTTATGACCAAACTGGATTAAATACAACAAGGCTTCACAGGTTTAAAACTTTGTACTAGTTTCTTCCTTCATGTTTTCTACGTGTCCCCTATTCAAACCTCGCACAATTATTGCCACCTCCCCTAATTATTGTACAATACTTAAAATTAAATCTATATTTCCATTGCATTCAATTCAAATGATTTTAATTTCGATCAAAAAAAAATTTAAATGACTTCAAAACTTTTTTTTTATCTGTGATACTGCAACTGGAAACTTCTAAAGGGCTTGTTTGGTAGTTAGAAACTTAAGAAAGTAGCGTAAAAATAATTGAAAAGTTAAGGGGTAATATGGTCATTTACATATATCATTAGTCCCACAAGTTTTCTCTCTTTATCTCACATTTTTCCTGGGCCCACAAACTTTACTTTCTAATCATTACCTCTACTTTTCATCTCTTACCCTTTCCATTTATAATTTTTTACTTTCTTTCTTGCAGCCAAACATACTCTTAATGTCACATTAGAAAGGTAAGGTGAAACACCTCCCCACTTTCAAGATATTGGGTTCAATCCTTCCTTGACAGTTCTTCTAGGGTAGTCTCTGAATTTGTGGATACCAACTTACCAAGATGTCGGATATAAGAGGCTCTAAATAAAAATAAATCACAAGTTGAATTAATTTCCTAATATGAAATTCAATATGAAATAAATCAAACTCCCTCCGATCCTAAATATAAGACCTAATTTTTTCCCAGACTAGTTTATTTTACCTATAAACTAATGAATAATCTAAAAATATATCAAATATGTCATAATTTAATAACTTATTTCGTAACCATAATCTCTCCAAAAAAGTCAATCAGGTCTTATATTTAGGACCGGAGGGAGTATCTATTAATATTTTAATTAAAGTTTTGGGCTAAAGTGCAAAAATGACATGTAATTGTCATGAAAGTGCATAAATAACCATGTAAATTTTTTTAGAACAAAACTACTCATCGAATTTCAAAACCGGGGCAAAATGGTAATCCCAGTTAATTGTTTTACTTTTTCACTCATTATCCTCTATCGCATCAGCATCATTCAAGGGCAAATAAATACATAAATCTACCACATATTTTAGTGAGAGATGAGTCGATAGAAAATGGTGCGTAAAAATATTAAAAAATTAACTGCACTGACTATTTTTGCCCCAATTTAAAAATTCAATGGCATTTTTACTCCAAAAATTTTACTTATTCGTTTTTGCACGACAATTGCATGGTATTTTTGTACTTTAACCTAAAGTTTTTTATAGTAATTATTTTAGGGACGCACTGCGCACAATCAATCAAATCCAGGAAGCCCATCAACCATACTAGCTCGTTATTTGCAGTCCAAGATCGAAGTTGCGTTTCGTTTCATTTCATGGGAGGTGGAGCTTGTTTTGGAGCTGGTAATGGCATCGAGTCAGCAAGAATGGATGTGGAGTCACAGAATAAAGAGAAGCTTTCACAGTTTTTGAAGTGTGGAATATACAGGTTTGAAGATTCCAACGTTGTATTCGTGGACCCTGTGCGTGTTCTCAATCGTTCATACAATCACTTCACGGTCTCTCCCTCTTCATACTACACTCGCTTTTTCGAAACCCACCCCTCAAATCAAAACCCCACGCCTAGTCCCACTTCCACAAAACGAAAACGAAAACGAAAACGAAAACAACGTGTTAAGCAACCTCCAGCTCTCAACGAAAGAGAACTCATTGCTCAACAGCGTCATCAGGTATTACTCCTCTTTTCTGGTCGTTAGTGTCTTCTATTAGTGCAAATAATGTACAGCTAATTATAACATCTAAGTTGATTTTTTTCCCCGGTGGATATTAAGGAAGCAAATCTTAGTCAAATGTAATCAAATTATGGGTTGGTGGTTTATAAGTATAAGAAAGTTAGTTTTGAGGAAATAACATAGCTTTATACCATTTAAAATGATTAATTCAACTTTGATTTCTCCAAAAAGTGAGAGCTGCTTTACACATTATATTACTAATTTACAGTAACCATATACTTTTATTCTCTCTTTCTCTCCCACTCTTGCTTGTTTATTATAGATAACCATTATTAGTCTTTATTTGGAAAAAAATGAGAGAAAAATAGAAAGTTACTTATATTTATATTTAGGAACAAATTGAAAATTGAAAGTGATCTTATATTTAGGAACGGAGACAGTACTTTAGTTTATAATTAAGATGGAGCAAATTGCATCTTATGTTCATCCAAATCGACTTGATCGTATAATTAAGATTAAGCAGTAGTTTTGTGACAGTGTTCTCTGTATAGAAAATCAGTTGGGCTTTACATTTTTGTGGGGCAGGAAGCGAGGTCGATTTTACGGAAAGCACATGAGTGTCTGCAAAAATGTAATGGACTATTAGATGTCTTGAGCAATTTGAGGAATGATTTTAGTTCCACTGAGGGATGTGGATTGTCAACATTGCCAGTGGTTGAGCAATCTTTTGTTGAGCTGGCACAGGTCTGGCAAGCACCACTCTATGAGATAAATCTTAAAGTGCGTCGTAGTGGTCAGATACATGAGGACAAAGGTGGGACTGGCCATTGTTTTATACTTTTATGTGAATGGTTGCTAGCTGAATTTGTGAATGGATTTTCAGAATGATTTGATGATACTTTCAGAATGCGCATATAGAACACATTAGAATCTTGCTCAAATAGAGTTATCCTAATGAAATAATCACCCCTTTATCTGTTCAATCTCTCATTGTTTCAAAGAGACATCTTTATCTGCTCATTCTCACGCTGTTTCAGAGAGATAATGGTAGTGAATGTAGAACTTGAATACAAAATCAAAATTTTCTTCCACATTTGTACTTACCTGGATTTTTCTTGCAGTAAGTTATTGATTGGTAGTGTTTTGTTAAGTTCTTTACATGCCATACTATTCGTACTATTTTGCTTGTCACAGTTTCCTTACAAAACCTTATGGCATGGATGGATTTTGATTTCTCAGACTGTACAGAGCAGAGGATATACTCTATATTCAATAATTTGATTGCTAACGAGACCACTGATGATGTAGAAGCTGAATTTTTGAACAATCATTATATAATACCTCGAGAGAGTTGCTTTTACATGGTATGTCAAATCTTTCATGATTATGTGTGTGTTAAATTATTTGAAGGCTGGCTTGGTTTTCACGATTTTTTAGCTTCCTTCTTATCATTAGTGTAAATTATATGTTTTCTAATGTTTTTTGTGTTGATCGTGTGGAAGTCTGACGTGAGACAGATTCACAACCTAGTTCCTGGTAATGATTTTATATAGACCCTATTTTTATTGGCTCTGTTTCTAGATGTGCGAATAATGTTTTTCTCTTGTAACAAACCCTGGTTCCCACTGCACATGTGATAGTGTCTAGTTGTCTATACTCTATATAGCAATAAGACCGTATGCCTTTAACAGCGTGTTGTAGTGCAGCCAGTCTTGCTTGATGATTTTAGTGAGGCAACTTGTTGAAATACGTAATGTGAGCTATAAGAAATCTCTGCATGTTTTAATGATGTTTTTCTTAATTTTGTTCCAGCCGATGCTGATTCTGGTTTCAACCTCATAGTGGTTGATCCACCATGGGAAAATGCTAGCGCCCACCAGAAATCAAGGTGTATAAATAGACATACCTGTTCTTATATCTACTTCTTTCCATTGTAAATATGCGTAGTAATGTTGGCTGATATAATTGATGAACAACAGAATTCTTGCTATATACGTTAAATCATGAAGATTATAAATTTTCTTCGAGTCTTTAAGAAATCTCTGCATGTGGTAAGATAGTTTGCTGCTCTCCAAGACCTCTGTAAATTTATATTTTTGTTTTGAAAATGTCACAATGCAGGTACCCAACCTTGCCCAACAGATATTTATTATCTCTTCCTATTATGCAACTTACTCACACTGAAGGTGCACTTGTAGCCTTATGGGTAACTAACAGAGAGAAACTCCGTTATTTTGTTGAGAGAGAGCTTTTTCCTGCGTGGGGAGTCAACTATGCTGCTACTTTTTATTGGTTGAAGGTCATCTTCTATCACTCACTTCCTTTGCTTACTCAGACATGTTGTGCGATGCCTTCTAATACTCATTATTTCTTGATTTCTTCAGGTGAAAGCAAATGGATCCTTGATTAGTGACCTGGACCTGTTTCATCATAGACCATATGAAATCCTCATTTTGGGCTACAGCTGTGGAAAGGTGAGAGCTGCCTATTTTTAGTTGGCAGGCTGTCTTGGCAATTGGGCCCATTTATTTATATTTCTCATGTTTTTTCTTTCAAGGATACAAATTCTAGCAGGCAACTAAATTTTAAACCAGTGAAGGACAATTACGTGATTATGAGCATTCCCGGGGACTACTCAAGGAAGCCTCCAATTTCAGGTCCCCTTCTGATCAATTCCTGGTGTTTTTATCGTAAATGGCACTGATGGGATATATAATTGAACACAAGTTTATAATTGAAGTAAAGCTAGTGGAACATAATATGATAATTGCGAGGTTTGGTTGTATAATTCACTTAAATTCAGTCATTGCATCATGTGACAGCTGGATTCACTTTAAATTTTTCTTATGGTCAGATTTGTTAATGGATTATGTTCCTGGGGTGAAGCCATCCCGATGTATAGAGCTATTTGCCAGAGAAATGATCAGTGGGTGGGTTAGTTGGGGGAATGAACCCCTTCATTTTCAAGACTGCAGATTTTTTTCTCAGAAGATGAAAGCATAATTCATGCAAAAAGTCTGAGACTGGCCATTTGCAACCCTCATTTCAACCACACGCTTTCTATTAAAAGTCTGAGCTAATTTCTCATGCCTGCTAACAACTTAACCCCTTAAGGAAAACGGAATTCAAATGTAAAAATCTAAGAAGCTTTTCTGACTGATGCTTATTCGGTGAAAAGGAAAATGTGATGAAAGAGCTTGTTGATCTGTCTGCTGAGATAAGTATCCGGAGACAAAAGAGGTGTTCCAAAGTCGTTCTAGTGAACCTATTGTTGGTTAGCTACAACCGCAGGAACAAGGCAATGATGCTGAAAAATGTATTTAATTTGATATCTATCCTTCTTGTTGCCTTGTAAGCAAGTTTTTAAATTATTTCAATTTAATATAGTGGGTATTATACATCTGTATTGATTGTCTAAAATGAGTTGCGTTCATGCATTCTAATTCACTCATGGAAGGGAGAAACAGTTGTATCTGTCTGTCTTTTGTGGCCTACCTCTAAAAATTTAGGGGCAAGACTCTTGAGAATGAGAAGGACTTCAATGCCCTTATAAATTTGAATATTATGAGGGACATAATCTTGCAAGTTCTTTTAGCTCTTACGTGCGAAATATACGAGTTACATCATAATATTTCTTTTTAATGTGATCATTGCTGGCAAGTTGCGTTCATCACAGTACGGTTTCCCTTGCCTTAAGCACCCCTATCAGGCGTAACACATTGTTGGACGAAGCCCTCAAATACAATGAATTATGATGAAACTTCACTTTTTTTTTGGCTAACAGGATGAAACTTTATTTTAATGCAGCCTAGAATTGTAATGCAGCCTAGGATTGTATGTTGGTCTTTTTGTGAAACATTTTCTGCTGTGTTCAGGTCCGCAACCCCGTATTGATTTTAAAGAAAATGTCAGAAGAGTAGAAGCATGGTATACAATAAATTAACGTGGCAAAAATATGATATACATAAATCAAAGTTGATAAAGCTGTTTTTTGGTTCCTTGACATAGGATTGTGTTGTTCCTTAATGTTTGTTTATCTATTTCATACGAGGTTAAGCCATATAGACACGCAGTGGTGTGGTGTTGCTTTTGCGGCGTCAAAAGGAAATCATGTTGACTCCTTGTTACTTGGTCACTGTTGGCAACTCCTTCACGGATCTTCCCATTATTCTCAAGATGATTGTAAATCCTACAACGTGTTTACCACTGCTCTTATCTTTAGTTTCACCATTTCCAATTTGTCTGCTACTCATGGCATTTAGCAATTTACAGCCTCTTTTTTTTTTTATGTGAAATGTTCCCACTTTGACCCATTAAAGACTAGTTGGAAATGTCACACAGAATATCAAAATAATTCAGACAAGGTCCCTTCCCTCTTCCCAAAAATATTAAAAGCACAGCAAAAACTGGAAAAAGTGCTTCTGCATTAGCCAAACATTGTCTGTCCCATTATGCACCCCTCAGCCTCTCACACCCATCAGCCTCATCGTTTGATCATTTCTTCTCGCCCATGATGGGCCCCACTGTAACTGTTTGGGCCCACCTCCCCCCAATAATTATGCTATCACACCACGCTCCACACACCCCTCCCCCAAAAAACACAAATCTCACATCGTAAACAGAAACGAAACGGCCCTCTATTATTTCTAACCCAAAATGGAAAAAATATAAATGTTGATACGAATTTTATTTTTTATAATTAAATTCGTACCCTCTATTAACCCAAGATGGAAAAAATATAAATGTTAATGGGAATTTTTTTTATAATTAAACTTTTACCTTCTATTATTTCTAACCCAATATGGAAAAAATATAAATGTCAACACAAATTTTATTTTTTTAATTAAACTCTTACCCTCTATTGTTTCTAACCAAAGATGGAAAAAATATAAATGTAAATAGGAATTTTATTTTTTATAATTAAACTCTTACTCTATTTTATTTATGGTAAAACATTAAAATCGATGGTCTTTATCTTTAAATTTCGATCACTCATTTTTTTTTCCAAAGCTTCAATAAATATTAGTTTGGATTAAGAGTTGTATATGCCATTGAAGTATATATGAAGGATCATATTCGCTTCTAAAGTAGTTTTTTCCCTTATTTACCCTTAAAGTATGTAGGAGGATTATATTCGCCTTTTACAGTTAAAATATGAACTGTCAAATATGATTTTCGTGCATACTTTAGGGGCAAATATTACCCTTCATGCATGCTTCTAGCACATATATGACCTTTCATATATTCTTCAAGGGCAAACATGATGCTTTTTACCCATTTACAAGGCAAATTTAGACAAAAAAATACTTTAGAGACATATATAATCTTCCATATACATACTTTAGGGTAGATATAATCTTTAATCCTATTAGTGGTTTTACCTCAACTTTAAAATACCACTCCAATCCTATATATCAGTTCAATTTGACCAAATTCAACTCACCAATGAATTCAATTCAATCCTATTAATGTCTCAAACTTAATTTTATCTTCCAAACTTGACTTAAGCAGTAATAAACAGTTGAAAAAATAAGTATCAATGCACTAGAATTAATAGGGGTAAATCTATAAAACAGCCATTAGACACATAAAACATGACTTCTATATAGCATATATAAATGGCGCCAGTCCTTTAACTTCAAAAATGAGTGAAAGTTAGAAAGATAAAAGTCACATACTCACATTAACAAATTTTTTTCTTTTTAAAAAAAGTGGGGGAGCACGAGGTTGCTGGGTGAAGCTATACGCAGGGTATCGCAGCCCTTCAATTAACGTTTTACCTTTTTTGTTTTCTCAAAAAGAGAGAGATTCCTGCACACTACACATATACAATACACATCCAGCGAAGAAGAACAACACAAGAGAAGAGAGAGCGCATTCCTCGTGAGCCCACTACTTCTCTCCTTCCCATTCGGGTTTAAATCCCCTGCGACGCACTTTCTCTCCTCCCAAAATCCCCCCCCACCCTCGCCGGAAAATGACCTCCGACGGCGCCACCTCCGCGGCCACCAGCCGCCGAAAGCCGTCGTGGAGAGAGCGCGAGAACAATCGGAGAAGAGAGCGACGACGAAGAGCCATAGCCGCCAAAATATACACTGGCCTCAGAGCTCAGGGAAATTACAATTTGCCCAAGCATTGCGATAACAATGAAGTGTTGAAAGCTCTCTGTGCTGAAGCTGGTTGGACTGTTGAAGAAGACGGCACTACTTATCGCAAGGTAATCAAATTTAATTAACGCCGTAATTAACGGCGTGATTATGCTTTTACTCGCCTTGGATTCCTTTTTTTTTGTGTTTGAGCGTTTCGATCTTACTGTTTTATGCTAACTAATTGCTTTTCTTTGTTGGATCAAACTTGTTTCTGTAAGCAGTGTTCGTAAATTTCGGGAGATCTTTTTTTTTTCTGGACCATTTTTCTTTTTCAGTGAGAAGGAATTTTTTTTCTTTTTAAAATTATTCAATTTTCAATCGGTGTGTCTTTTTTGGTTCTGAGAGAAAACAGGATTCTGTGAACGATTAAAAAGATTTGTATCATGATTTATGGAGAAGAATTATTATTATTGATCAGAAATCGTTTCAATGAAGCTTTTTTACTTTGATTATCTGATGTAGAGGTATTAGATTTTTGATTATGTTGAAGATACCATGAAATGGAAAAAAGAAACTGAATTTCACCGATTAAATTGTGCATAGAGCTATATAGATTATGTTTTTTTTTTTCTTTTTTGATAAAAAGGCAAAATGATATTAATAAAAAAGGATTATGTAGTTCTCGCAATATCATGGGAGGAAATGCGGCAAATTGATGATCTGAAAGAAAAAAAAATCAGAATAGATTATGTGATTTACTGATTAAAGCTATGACTAATTTTTTTATTGTTGTTGTTCATAGGGATGCAAACCACTAGCAGGTGATAATACAGCAGGCACTTCAACAAGGAACACACCATTTTCTTCACAAAATCCGAGTCCTTTTTCATCAGCATTTCCCAGTCCAATTCCTTCATACCAAGCCAGTCCTTCATCATCCTCATTTCCAAGTCCTACTCGTTTGGACACAAACAACAATCCATCAAATCTTATTCCATATATTCGAAATGCCATTCCTACAAATCTGCCACCTTTAAGAATATCCAACAGTGCCCCTGTCACACCACCCCTCTCTTCCCCAACATCAAGAAACCCCAAGCCAATCCCCACTTGGGAGTCCATTGCTAAGGAATCTATGGCCTCTTTTAGTTATCCTTTCTTTGCGGCCTCTGCCCCGGCTAGCCCGACTCACCGCCAGTTTTATGCCCCGGCTACTATACCGGAATGTGATGAATCTGGTACTTCAACTATTGAGTCTGGCCAATGGGAGAACTTTCAGTCATTTGTGCCTTCTGCAGCTGCTGTTGTACCAACCTCTCCAACTTTTAATCTTACTAAGCCTATGGCTCAGCATACTCTGAATGATGATGCAATGCAGCAAGTGAGAAAGGGTTCTGAAGGAAACTTTGGGGGGCAGGTGATGCCTTGGGTTGGAGAAAAGATTCATGAAGTGGGATTGGATGATCTGGAGCTCACACTTGGAAGTGGGAAAGCTCGGAGCTAAGCAGGCTGGGCATATACTTGATATGGGCTGTTTGAGACTGGAAGGTTGTTTTTGCTAGCTAGTTGGTTCTTCATTCAGCTTGGTGTTAAAATGGTCTCCTTTTGGCTTAGCCTTTCATGGCACAAGCCGCATGTCTGGATCCAAATTTGTCATGGGAACTGGAGATTCCATGTTCAAACTGGTATTTATCTATACATAACCGGGATAAGATAGTAGTAGAGTAGTCATCTTTCATTGTATCAAAAAAAAAAAAATAGTCATCTTTTTCAGGCAAAAAAGGAAAAAAAAAGAATAGTCATCTTTCGTTCAATGAGGAAGATTCTAAACTCAAATTGTTCAAAGGCCTTGGTAGGTACTGGGCATTGTTATTTGATGCCATGGGTGATTTGTGGATTGGATTGTCAGGATTAATTGAAGTTGCCATGTCAAGAAACTCATTAGATCAGATTTCTTTGTTCATGGCTTAGTACTTTCTTTGAGTTATTATTGATCTTTTTTCCTGACAGTTTTGTCTATCAGACAGTTCACACGCATCTCCACACAGCCAAGGACATTCAAATAGTTCATTTCTGATTTTGCGTGCCATGGGCAGGGCCATAAAAGATGCGCTCAATCGTACTTGTAATTTTATGCGTAATATTTTGTCTGGCATCCTGCTTTATGCAATCTTTTTCTTAAAAAAATATTGGCTCTTGGGAAACCGAAACCAAATTAAACTTAAACTTATCTATGAAAACTGAAAAGGATTAAAAATTATTGGATATTATATATATTTTTAAATGTAATTTAAATTATTTTTCATATAAAGTCTATATTAATTAAATTAATTAAAGAAAGGAGAAGATCTTAATATATATATATATATATATATATATATATATATATATATATATATATATATATATTCTCTTCACACATATTAGTAGCTATAATATTTCTTAAACAAATTTCTTTGCCTTTTTAGCTTCTCTCTTCAATGTTTCACTTAATTTTGATTATCATAAATTTTTAACCACCAAAAACTAAATTACATAACGCTCTTGAGAAGTTGCTGTAATTTTTCGAAGAATATTCCTTCACGTTATGATGTCCCTTCAGCGGTGGGTCGTTTCTATATTTATGTTGGGGACCAAAAGTTAGTGGTTCACATTCATATAGTGGCTCATAATCTCATTAAATCAATTATAGATTAATGTATGTAATTCAAAGTTGGGGCGTTTAAAGCATGTAGAAATTCATTTCTTGTGAAGACGTCCACTAGATAAAATGTTGTGTGTACAATTCATCTAATCTGTATGTTCTTTGACTAAATATACAATGTCCATTTCATTACTGATTAAACATTCATAAAAAATTTTATTGTCAATCATTTTTAGTAATTTACTCAGGCAGAAATCACAAAGAGCCGAGCAAGAGTTAAGACTTTGATATTCACGATACACACAAATACATCAAGACACATAAAAAATGAGGCTTTTCAAAGGCCTAAAAAAAATCCCTGGTGCACATAAAAAAGTTAGAAGATATACATTGCGGGTGGAAATTTTTATTACAGAACAATAGAACATACACATTGAAACATCAGATTATGAGCATATATCCTAAAAGAATTCCCTTAAACCATGAACATCTAAAAGCACACACGTTCACGCGGTGGCATCAAAAGAAAAGGTGAGCTTAATAATTTTCTAGTTAGGTTAGGTGACAAGCAGCAAGTTACAAAGCAAGGAAGAAAATCATAACATTAGGAAATCAGAAAGTAACCTCGACACCACTAATAAGAGCTATTCTAATGTTGTTTCATTTTGAAGTTCCTTCTCCTCAACCTGTGCTTTAAGTTCCTTTTTTATTGTCACGTTGCATTCATGATATCTAAAGCAAGTTATTAGATGATCATTGACCAATCCTGCTACTTGCATGAACGAATAAACCACAGTAGGCCCCACACACTGAAAACCTCTGCGCATTAGATCCTTGCTAATGAGTTCTGCTTTTGGAGTCTTCACGGGCACTTGACGCCCATACCGAAATTCATTTCTCACTGGCTTGTGGTTCACAAATCTCCAGCAATAATTGCTGAATGAACCAAATTCCTGTTGTACCTGTACGTGGATAAGATAAATTAATTGTCACATTGTTAAAAATCAGAATGAACTTGTTAAGGTGTCATGTGGGGGATTAGTGGTTAATTAAAGTTACCTTGAGTAATTGGTTAGCGTTTCCAAGAATGGCACGGAGTTTTTGTTCTGATAGCAATGGGTTGCCATTTATTCTCAAAGCTAACAACTCCTTTTCGGTAATCTGAGCCACGGAGGATGGGTCAAAATTCTTGAAGAGCTTCCTATCATCAGAGATATCAAAGAGTAAACATTAGATTATATTTTGGATAGATTAGCGTGTACCATGTGAATCTAGATATAGAGATACCTGAATACGTCTCTAAGGTTAAGAATTGCAGGCCAACTTAGCTCTGCTAAAGCTTGTGAAAACACCAGCAGCTCAAATAGCTTCCTATCATCATGAACTGGAACACCCCATTCTTCATCGTGAAATGCAACATAAAGAGGATCTGTTTTTGGAACAAGACAACAATTCTCTATAAGGCAACACAGTCGGTAAATATGTTGTACTCCCTCCCCTCCATAAGACCACTTCCACTTTTCTTTAGAAATTAAACATGCCAAATTAATAACTTTAAAATGTTTATAATTACATTTTTTCCTCAAAACTAATTTATTCTACTTATATATTAACCTATAATGAAGGGTCAACTTGGTTCAACGTTAAGCTTACTTGCCGTGAGCTATAAGGTCGTGGTAAGACTCTCTTCTCCAACACCCTCAATAAGTGAGAATTAGAATTGAGTTTACCCTTTTTATAAATTAACTCATAATCTAATATAGGTGATGCCTGTTAGCCTAATTTGTTTCCTTAAACTTGCACAAAAAAAGTGAAAGGGAACTTAGATTTAGAAAATGATACTAATAAAAAACTCAAAGAATTGATAAAATCCGTTGCCAAGGATGAAACTCATGCTTTCATGGGAAAAGTATTCACAGTGCAACATCATTGCAGGAATTGAACTAATTATCAAATTCGAAATACAAAATGGCAGCATATAATAATTTACATGAGGTAAATTGTTTCTATTAGTATCCAAGACAGAACAAGAAAAACGCGGGTAAACTAAATATTCCATCCATTCCAAAACATAGTACTTAGTTACGTTAAATATTTTGAGGAATCATATATTCACTTCAAAATACTTCATTTGACCTGTAAACTTATAATCTTTCAATACATACCAGAATTTGGAGTGATCCAATCACACCGACTTGAAGCCTTAGGAGACAATGTCACTCCAACGGTACCATCCGGCACAATCTTCACAGATTTAGAACCGTTACGCCTAACGGTTCTTCTATAAGCAACATTCTTCGCCCACGAATTGCTCCAAGAATCCGAGGAGCAAGTGCTATCCGTAGACACATTATTTGTAACAACAGATTTTGGAATTTTCGGTATCTGCTTCATTAAACGGTCGTTGCTTTTCATCTCATTTTCTGAAACAGATTTGGCTACAGGCATTGGAATTTGAACTTCTTATAGTACAAACTTCAGTGTTGGATTTTAATTGTAGATGAATGAGGTGAGAGACTTGTGAATGGCTGAGGAAGGCTTCGATTTATGGAGGTTTTAGAGGCGCAAAAAGAAGAAGTGCTGGTGTTTTGTGTTCGCTTGGGAGTGAAAGCAACGGGAACTTTGGGTGAAATGTCTGTTTTGCCCTTATGATCAGCTTCTAATTGCAGTGGTGTCCTTACCCTTTAATTAAGTTGGCCACCTAATTCCTTCTAGAGAAGTGTAAATGCAGTGGCAGAGTCCAGTGCCTCCTCACGTGCAGAGACATAGTAAAGCCAATTGAGAAATTGCAGAACCATGAGAAAACATGTGGTGATCTCACGTGTAGAGTCTAATTTTTCAGTCTTTGAATTGTCAATTCCTATATGTTGTGATTACTATATGTTGTGATCTCATTGGCGGCAACTACTGACAAGTTATCAAACACTCATTTTGATATGAATATAAAGTCTAATTGATTTTTTTTTGTCTAGATTAAGGAAGTTAAAATATTCATAGTTAATGAGTGAAGTACATTATTTTCTAAAAATAAATAAATAAATATAAATAATTCAAAGTATTTTTAAAAAAATACTTTGCACCATTAGTATTTGAGAAATACGAGTATTATGCATTTTATTTTAGGTGAGAGGCAATAGTATTGTAAGTTCTTAATTTCGGCTGAGCAAAGATCAAAAAATAATTGCAGTAATGATTGACAGTAAAAGAAACATGAGGTTGCCTTTGGTTGTTGGGATAAGAGGTGGAAAAGCTAATCCAATGAAAGAGACTGATGTAGATTAAGTAGTCCTAAATCCTAATATGGAATAGCTTCAGAAGATGATAGTTAGACGTTGAAATTAACTATCCTAAACTAGGTAGTAGGCTTGAAAATCTTGAGGAAAAGGAAGGAGGCAGAAAAGGAAATGAAGGGCAAAGTGGGAAGAGAGAAAGGAAGGATTAGGCAGTGAGTCGCATTCGTTTGGTAAAAGAGAAAGGGAAGAGGATGATGTGGTATGAAGTGTGTGGCCTTGGCTTGTGATGGAGAGGTAGTTTCCGTTAAGAAAAAGAATCCAAAGCCTCTCCCACCAGAAAGGCCAGTCGAGTTAGTGGTTAAGATTATCCACGTCAACTTAGATCCAACTGCTACGTGCCTTCATCCTCCTCTGCTTCACCTGGGTCAATCAGCGTCCAACACTGTTGCCTACCCTCATTGTTGAGCTGCCAAGCTCAGCTTCTGGACTTTTTGTTTGGTCTTGGGCCAATAATAACATGACCACCTAAATATATTATATTTGCAGGCTTGCAGCCCATTGAAAAATTACAAAAAGGTTTCAATAAAAAAGGGTTAATGGTCACATTTGCCTCTGAAGTATGCATGAAAGATCATATTTTCCCTTGAAGTATGCATGAAGATCATATTTGTCTTTTATAGTTAGAATATTAATGATCAAATATGATATTTTGTGCATACTTCGAGGGCAAATATGACCCTTCATACATACTTCCTGGACAGATATGACTTTTTGTGTATACTTTAGGGTTAATATGATGTTTTGGTACATATTTTCAGGGCAAATTTAGGCAAAAAAGTACTTCAAAGACAGATATGATCCTCTACACATACTTTAAAGGTAAATATGAAATATGACTAGCCCATAAAAGAAAGTCACACTGATCATGATCTAATGGTCATGACTGAAGGGTACGATGCTGCAGTTTCATTTTGAATTCATATTTTACATGAATGATGCTGTGTTCATTATTTTACTACAAGAGATTGTTTAATTTTGTTTTAGGTAACAAAGAGATTGTTTAATCTTTGTGAACGAAGAAGAGGACAGGTGGAATGGATTTAAGAAGGCGACACGGCGACACCATTCTTGGTCTCATCTTGCTGCCATGTTATGTGAATTGATTATATTTTTATATGTTGGGCTTGAAAACGACTTAATGTGATAATTTGGGGGTTGACTGGATTAAGAAGCTGCCGGGCACGGGCCACGGGATTCATGGTTGCTAGGCAATTGTCCTTTGTTGTCCATTGCCAAAGAAAGAGATGGTAGACACTCCTTCGTTGTCAGCTGTTGAAGATGTTAATCTAACACAATGTTGAGATTGAGATTGGACATGCAGAAATTAAACATAAGTTGTATGGCCCGAGATTCTTCTGTAGGGGCTCACATCATTCAACTCTGGATTAGCCCGAGATTCTTGAGTATTCGGTAAAATAGCTGATGATATAGGATATTAGGTGTTTTAAAATAGTTCAAATTATGGAGGAGGGAAAAAATCACGTAGCAATCTTGTATGGCCACAAAAAACAAAAGAATGGGTAGAAATAGTTGAGGGAACCGCGCGAAATCTTATCCCCAATATTTAGTATTTTAAATTTAGAAAGTGACAAGATGATATAAGCTGACTTATTTTTAAGTCAGTTGGAAAATGTGGTTTATTTTTAAGGTGACTTATTTTTAAGTCAGTTGGAAAATAAGCTCTAGGCTGACTTATTTTTATATTTGGATGAACTTTGAAAAAAGTGGTTTATTTTTCCATTTGACTTATAAACATGTTTGGATGACTTTTTGTTTAAAAGGGGCTTATTTTTAAGCTAGCTTATTTTTAAGTCATGTAGAAAAATAAGTTGGCTTATTTTCAGAAATAAGCTACCTTGTGTGGCTTATAAATAAGCTGACTTATTTCAAATAAGCTGGGTGAAAAATAAGCCCAACCAAACATAAAAAAAAAAGCCACATACCCAAAATAAGCTGGCTTATTCAAAATAAGCCAGCTTATTTTAAAAAATAAGCCCAACCAAATACACTTTGTTCTTAAATATAAGATCCCTTTAAGATTTTATTCTCTTCTTAAATATAAAATCCCTTGAAGATTTCATTCTGTTCTTAAATTTAAATATAAGTAATATTTTAATTTTCTCAACTTTTTCCAAGTAAATAGGCAAGAGTAGGAGAATGAGTATAAAATTATATAATTAATAACTATCTTAACTTATATAATTACTTTAATCATACTAGGAAAACAATCTTATATTTAAGAATTTATGGAAATTTAGGACAATGAGCGTGAGTTTTTTCTAGCGGAGAAAAACGATGGAATATAGGTTTAGGATATTTAGGTTTGTTTATTACGAATATTTAATAAAGGCGTTTATCCATTACATATTAAGATAACTTATCCCCTTACTGTATGTTTAGTTTTTTTTTATACTATGTATGCTTAGTACTATTGAATATGAATTTTGAACTATTGTTATTTTACTCCCTTGTTACTTTTAAATATGACATTACTTTCAAATTTCAATTTATCCTAAAATATAAGTAACTTTCTAATTTTTCCCAGTTTTTTTCTAAATAAACTCTACTAATACTCATCCATAATCCATAATAAACAAACAAATGAGGGAGAGTGATAATTTTTTTTTATATAAAGGAAGAATGAGAATAAAAGTATATGATTATAATATAGTAGTATACTAGTAATATCATGTGTTTGTAAATAATTTACCTAGAATTCTTAAGGACCTTACTTAGGTCAAGTTCCTCCATCCAGGTTCTCCATTTCTCCAATTTAAAAGGGACAGCTGGTCGTGCCATGTTAGTATATAACAAAAAGCCATTTCATAATCAATAAAAAAAGGGACAGCTGGCCGTTAGATTGGATGGATGATTGTTATAAAAGGACACATGTCACTTATATATTAAAAGAACTTGAGAACCTGGAGAAAGGAATTTGATGTAATTTTTTCTCAATTCTTATAATAAAAAAATGGGCAAATGTGCAAAAATGATAGTACTAAACTTTACCTAAAATTGCATTTCTAATGCTTAAGTTTTGTGAGGTGCAAAAAGAGTACCCAACTTGATGTTCAGATGCAAATATAGTATTTTCACTTGAGGGAAATAAAATTAAGATATGAAAAGACTTTTATGCCCCTCCTATTCCTCCCTCATTAAATTTTCATATAATGAGGGGCATAAGAGTCTTTTCATATCTAAATTTTATTTCTCTAAAGTGAAAATACCCGGACCCCAAGTTAGGTATTATTTTCGCTCCTCGCGAAACTTTAGTATTATAAATGCAATTTTGGGTAAAATTTAGTATCATTTTGCACGTTGACCGAACAAAAAAATGAGAAGGAAGTGATGTTATATTTAGGAAAAATGAATGATTATTAAATATTGATTTGACCAAATCTATGCCTTCCCTTTCCATCGGATTTCCTCCTCCCGCTCGCCGAACTCCTCCTACTCTTCTCTCCTCTCCTACTTCATTTCAAAATATCTTCCCATCTCCTTCACTCTCTAACCATGCAAATCCAACACAGCCTCCAATCTCCAAAGAAATCCGACTCCACTCACCATGAAACCACCACCTCCGACGACCCTACAATTCTCAATCCAAACGCTTCTCATACTCTCCAAGAGCTCGACGAGAAATTCGCTGCCTATGCTCGACACGACGTGTACGGAACCATGGGACGCGGACCATTACCGGTGAAGGAAAAGCTTCTACTAGCTCTCGCATTGCTTACGTTAGCGCCTATTAGAGTGATTGTGATTATCACGCTCATGATTTTCTATAACTTCGTGTGTAGAATCTGTACGGTGTTCTCTGTTCCCTATCGAGAGGATGGACAGAGAGATTATGCTCATTTAAGTGGTTGGCGAAGGGGTGTTATTGTTTGGTTTGGTAAAGTTCTTTCTAGGTTTGTTCTTTTTGTTCTAGGGTTTTACTGGATCACTGAGATTCATCGGACTACGCATAGTGACCAAATGCGCACCGGCACCACTGAGGTATTTCTTTTATATTTAGCGGATGCTTATTATTTATAAAATTATCAACATTTTTAGCGGTTAAATATCTCTGACCAATAAATTATTTTGAAAGTATCAATTCGGCCAACAAACAATATAAGTCTCATTCTTGGTAATGAACAAATAAAATGGCGCATTTTACTAAAATGTCTTTTCTAATGTGAGAAGGGTGTTTTAGTATTTTTCAAGTAGTCTATTGGACAAAACGACCATTTTTTGTTCATTGGCCAGAATGAGAACTTTATTCATTTTTTGTTCATTGGCCAGAATGAGAACTTTATTGTTCGTTGTCCAAATTGATACTTTCGAAATAGTTTATTGATGAGAATGATATTTAACCATTTTTTAGTCTCGGTTGAAATAGGCATGGTGATATTTGCAAGACTGCGGAATTTCAAAACTTTGTAAAACAAATATTTTTTTGGATGAATATTAATCTAATTGAAATATTTTTAGTAAAAGATAAGTTGACATGAACAAGACTTTAAGACGGAAATTTAAAATTGAAGTTCAGATAATAAAACTGGAAGAAGGATGAAAATAAAAATGAAAATGATGGGATAGAAAGAGATATGGAGGCAACATAAACAGTGTACTGTTCTTGTGGCTTGTAGGAGAATTCATAATTATTTTAGAATTCAAATTCAATATAATGCTCTAGCCTCAAGCCTGTAAGGTTTATTCATGGATGGATGCCTATATTTTAATCTACTATCGCATTGCAATGCAATAAGGAGAATAAGTGTTTTCATTGAAATTTGGTGAATCTGGATTATATATGATATACTTTGTGCTGCTGATGTACCCTCCTAGACTTAGCACATTCCTTTTCTTCATTCCTCATTCAGGAGAAAATATAATGTGATTGTCCAGCTTCAATTATTAAAGTTTAGCTCCACCTTTCTTATCTCTATTTTTGTGTTTTGGTCTTTGTCTTGAGTTTTACCAATTATCTTCTCTTTTAATGTAAGAAGAAAAGAAAGAACCAATCTGAAGAGATGGGAAGACCTGGAGTAATAATATCTAATCACATATCGTACGTGGATATTTTGTATCACATGTCTTCTTCATTCCCGAGTTTCGTTGCAAAGGTTAGTTGTGTAGTCTGGTGTACTCCCTCCGTTCCTAAATATAAGATACTTTGGGGAAGTGGATAAGTTTCTAAATATAAGATCACTTCCTATTTTATCTCAAGTTTTGCCCAAACTACCCTTATACTCTCCCTTTTCATTGAAAACCGCTCCTCCTTTTATAGTTAAGTAATTGTGGGGATTTTGGGAAGATCATGTAATTTTATTGTCTTCCTTAATCTCCCCAAATTAACCAAAGTGATCTTATATTTAGGAACGGAGGGAGTAATTTTTATTGAGTGCATACTGCTTATCTTGCTATAATGACCTCAAATTTGTTACTGACACGTGTTTTAAACTGTATATGCCATTCTTGGATCTTGTTGGTGAAGGCATCAGTGGCTAGACTTCCTTTAGTTGGTCTCATCAGGTTTGTTAGCTCATTTTATTCTTGTAATTCAAAGACTTTCCTGAGTTCAATGATTGTGCAGCTTATGAATTGAACATGCTGCATCTTATCTCTGTGTCAATGCACTCTTTTATCTTCACCTGTGAAACAATTAAAACCTGAGGGCTCATATATAATTGCATGGTTTGTGACAGTCAGTGCCTTGGCTGTGTCTATGTTCAGCGGGAATCAAAGTCATCAGACTCCACTGGTGTTTCAGGTGCTTATTGGCATGCTCACACTTGTTATACTTGATAAGCAAAGTCTTAATTTGACTCTCTTCTAAATCTCTGTTCTGCTTGGTTCTTTTGTTCATATTGTGGACTGATTGTATGGGATCTTTGGCTCGCTTAGTTTATAAATAATTGTTTGAAAATACAACGGTTATAAGATATTGCGGTGTTTTAAGGGGGGAAATGAAAGAATTATCTGTGTGTTTTTCAAATTCAAATGCAATTAAAATTGTTTGTTCTTATGTATCAGTGTGGTATCTCTAGATTGGTATACTAATTTATGAATTGATTTATTTAATGCCTATATTGCTTAGTGTAGAAACTCCTTTTTAACTCCATGGTATAGGCTTGCTATGTGTCATGTGTCGTGTCTAAAGCTGCCCCAGCTATTCTTGTTAGGCATACCAACTTATGTTGGTCAGTAAAACTATTTATGTGTTGAAGGTTCTTGATGTTTCAAGGTTGAGCTTGAACTTAGACTTTATTTTGCCCATTTTTGGGAATTTAGGTCCATATATTATAAGTTATAGCTAAATTGCGGACAATTCCTCCTGCAGGTGTTGTCACTGAAAGAATTCAAGAAGCTCATCAGAATAAGGTTTCGCCAATGATGCTATTTCCAGGTTATTATTCTTCTAATCAACTATTTCCTATTAATTTTTTTTAGCTGCCCTCGTTATACAGTTCTAAGTAAGTTAGTAGGAATTACTTTTTTTGTGCAATGCATCACCTTTCTGTAAAATTTATCTGATGATTGACTTGTGTCCTAGTGAATAAATGAATTATTGATCTTGGTTTACATTGGTAAATATTATAAACAATGGTTCTTGCTTGAAAATTTTCAAAAGTAGTTTTCACAGCTGTCATTTTCCTGATTTTTTCGACATGTAAGCTTAAATTTAAGTTAACATAGCTGTCATTTTCCTGATTATTCCTATTATTAGTAATGATTCTGAGTATTCTACAGAAGGTACAACCACAAATGGCGATTTTCTTCTCCCATTTAAGACTGGTGGCTTTTTGGCAGGGGCCCCCGTTCTTCCTGTAATTTTAAAATACCCTTACAAGAGATTTAGTCCTGCCTGGGATTCTATATCTGGGGTAAGTGGCTCTAAAGTTTTAGTTTTATTGTACTTTCTGGATTGTCACCATGAGAAGTAATATATCAACTAGCACAAGTGGGTCGCTTTTGAGCTTACGGTTGTGTCTTTGGCTTCTACATTTTTGGTGAATGTGCTTTTATATTTTAAGCCTTATTTCTTGTTAATTTTGACGATGTGCTCAGGTCTTCACTATTCAACAATTTTGAGGGAGTCTGTGGTTGGTACTATATTGAATTTTGACATGTTAATGAAAAAATGTCAGCAGTACCAATGAAGAGTCATCTTAACCCATTATTTGGAAGAATGATTTTGGACAGGAGGGGAGGGAAATTTCTTCGCTCCTTTTATTTGGAAAAAAAAGTTGGCACCTCTCCCTCCCCTCTAAGTTATGTAGTTTTGGAGGAGATGATGTATTTTAATTATAATGAGACCAAAATGAACTCATTTTTTTAAAAAAAAAAATCCAACATTACCATTGATGTCAATGGAATTAAACATCGGGCTAAATTTTGGGAATAATCTCTTATGCTTAAAAGTTTTATGAGTGTTAATAGTGATACAGTTTATAGAAATCTCCGTTATTTATCATTTTCCAATATTCTTTTCATGAATTTCGGTTTTACTATGTATTTGCAGGTGCGCCACATAGTTTTTCTCCTTTGCCAGTTTATAAACTATATGGAGGTGACAAGGTTACCTGTCTACTATCCATCCCAGCTAGAGAAGGAATATCCCAAACTTTTTGTTGCTAACGTTAGAAGCTTGATGGCTACTGAGGTATGAAATTTCACAAACAGTTGAAGTAAAAAAATTTAGGAAAAAAATTCATATGAGATGTAATGCTTATTTTAATGGGTTAAGGTGCAACTTTAACAATTGTGTTTTTTGCCCTGAGCATCTTGCACAATTAAGTATTGAAGGATGCAAAAGTAGCACTTACGAAAAAAGTGGACCAGATTATCATCATAAAGCTTGAGGGGAGTACATGTTGGACACACAGAAAAAAGACATATTTTGTGCCATTTCAACATAAGTGCTAAAATTGATCCACTTTTTAAAAGATTGTGTCTACTTTTGCATCTTTCAAAACCTAATTGTGCCGTATGCTCTAAGTGAAAAAGTTTCTTGTTACAATTGAACTTCAACCCTATTTTTATACCTGAGTACTTGCAAGTATTTTGGCAGGATATGGTTTGTTGCCTATTCTACAGCTTTCACAATGATATTCTAGCGTGTGTGGACTGTTTTTACGTGCAATTCTATTTTCTGCTTCACTGTTTACATTCTAGGATTTACTGACTCCAATTTGACAATGAGTTGGTTGTACTGGATGCACTTAAATTTTTTAACCATGCTAATGCATGTCCTTGTTGTGGAAGTTAAATATTTGAATAAGAGGGGGAGTATCGTTTATGTCCTGTTATTAGCTATTAGCAGATAGCAGAGTACTTGATTTGTTCATTTGGTATTCCTGCAATTCCACTCTAAACTTTTATGTAATTTGTTAAAGTTAAATCATAATTACGAGCAATACTTTGTGTTGCTTTCTCCGTCAATAGTAGCTTGATATTGTTTATTATGTTTTGCTTGCAGGGTAATTTGACGCTTTCAGATATTGGGCTGGCTGAAAAGAGGGTATATCACGCTGCTCTTAATGGTAATAATAGCCCGCCTAGTGTTATGCATCAGAAAGATGATTAATGATTCATGGCGCCCCTCAAATGATAGTTGATCCCTTCGAGTTTCATATGCTCTTGAATTGACAGCTTTTGCAAGGCTATTTATTATTTATTACTCATATTTGCCCAAATTGATGTATTCTTACTGTAAATAATATGGCCAAATAATTTTTCTTAAATGCGGGTGAAATATTGTTGAACTTGAAGCATCCATTTCAAGGGGCACACTGGTTATGGAAATGTTCGATGTGATGAATGAATGACCTGAGCTCTTTTAGATGCACCACGTAGGGAAAATGAAATTAAAACAATTAGAAAGAATAAAAATGTTCCAGAACTAATAATATTCACAGGTTTGTGTTTTCTTATTCTTGATCTGTCACTTCTAAGGCAATTTTCAAAGAAGTCTCTGTTTCTAATATTTCTTGGTAAAATTGTAGGGGCCGAGTAAGATCTTCTCCAATGTCGGCCTTGATTTTAAACGGCATTGCTGATTCTCATCATTTGATAGATTGCATATGAAGAACTAGTTTAGGTTGTAAATTTGTGATGTGATAAATTTTATGCTCAGCCACTAGAGACAAAGTCGTAGGTACTAAGTTTCTAGACATTGTACTGTCCTGCAAAATAACACTCCTCGTTCTTGTGAGATAAGGTTCCTGTCACGAGATGTATGCTATTGCATATGTAATTGTTGAAATGTTTTCAAATAAAGAGATGTATTTTTCACGTTCTCATGAGTTTATATATTTTAATGAAAGATTATATGAAGAGGTACACACTATTAAAAATCACCAACACTATGCTTCTCTAAAAATTGATGTTAATTTCACTCATTTTAAGCTCTTCAGCGCATCATGCTGAGATACTATATTATGAACATTCAATTATACAAGAATAAACTCTTGCAACTACGATGTAATAAAGGAACGTAGTTCAAAGTGTTGTAGGGACTAATAGATGTTACTGTTAATGAGCTCTTTTCACAGTAGGTTGAGTGTTCAAAACAATCTTCTTCATCAATTACCACTCAAATGTTCGAATACAAAGTTAAATGATGAAACAACAGTAATGAGACGTGTTGCAACGAGGGCTCCTGAAAAGGAAGGATGAAGGTACAATGAGGACGAGGGCTTGCACTGAAAGACCAACTCAAAACGTCCCAGGATCACAATAGAAGCCTATTTATTTTAACATGTAATGTACACATTGTACATTATTTTCTACAACTACATACAAAAAATCATTGAGTTTTGTTCTGGAAAAAAGGAGAAACTCTTCTGTGTATGCCAGCAACATTTGGATTGCTTGCGGTGCCTATTTCTGAGCTATATGCTTTATATTAGGGGAAAATCTCTTATAAACATAGTAAAATATTTAAATAATAAAATAACATATGTTACTTTTATGATTGTAATCTTGTAATACGTGAAATAGGCTCTCCAAGAGATCCAAATCAAAGCCAGCATTGAAAAGTGTCCATTTGTGGAGTCATTCATTTACAATCTACCTCAAGAAATGGTTGCAATTACGCGAACAAGTAATCACATGAACGTATTATACGGATCAATCTCATTGGTGACCGCCGGCAAATAGTCATTTGGGCCACTTTTCCCCTCTTTATTGGCAATGACAAAGGTTAGAGAGCACCAAGCAAGTTGAAATGGGTCCATGCCTCCTGCATTTCAAGTACAGACAAAATTATTTGAGTTTTGAAAGAGGCTAAGAGGATGTTGAATGAGCCAATAATGAATTGTTTCCAGAAATTTGACTAAACTTAGGCCATAATTTCTTGAAAGTATGAGCAATTAATTTTTCACAGTCATTCCACAGCAGATGTGTTAATAAGCAAATGTCAAGACTCAAGACATTAAGATATATAAATTAGAAAACACTTTCTCACTTTCTTTTTCGGGTAAATTAAAGTTGCAAAAATACACATAATAAATTGTAAAATGGGCACCCAACATCATGAAAATTTTGATGGTGCAAAAATATACGTGGTAAACAAAAAAAAAAAGAGCACCTCACCATCTTTGTTCTTCCCTCCCATGGTGCTAGGTGCCCCTTTTACAATTTATGTATATTTTTATACTCTCAAAATTACCATTATGTTGGTTGTTCCTTCTTTTTCAGAAAACATTCCCCAACATGTATTACTATTACCAGTTCCAAACAAGATATTACTGCAAAAGACATCAAATGATGCTTCACTAGAAATAAATAGGATGACAAATATGTTACCTGCAATATATCAAAAACTTTTTCTGCAATGTATTTCTGATGAGAAGCAGCACCCTTCTGCTGCAACTTATCTGGATGAAGACAGAGTAGTGCTCGTTGATATGCTCTTTTCACTGCATTCCCTTCAATTATATCAACAAGCGGCACAGGCTTCCATCCACTGTCAGGCCAAAGCACCTATAGTGATGATGATTGCCAATGTTAGTAAGTCATATGAACTTCAAGAACTATCATCCAAATATCATTTTAAGGCATATCAAGATGATTATATTTGTTGTCAAACAAGAAAAACATTTGGACTTTTTACATAAAATTGAATTTGAAATATTGCTCACATATTGTAATGTTGATAGCAGAGAACGTATGTTTCCTTGCTTCCCGTTGGACCATTGACGTATCTTATCATTAATGGCCTGCATTATCCATAACATTATACAAATCTCGCTCTAATAGAACCCTGAAAAAAACATAGCATGGGTAGTGACATAATACTTTGATTTCTTGATTATCCTTGGATTTTAAGACTTCATTCTCATCTTGCGGTAGCTCCTTTACCTGTTGTGAAAAAATTCAGTGAATGAGCTATAATCAACACTTGACACATAAAAGCAAAGGTAAGGTTGCCTAATATATTCTTTTCCCCAGCACCCTCACCAAGTGGGGATCAAACTGGGTTGCCCTTTAGAAGCCAATAACTCAATTTGCATTGGAAGGTGTCGATTAACATGTCCCAATTAAACAATATTCCATGGAACGAGATAGATTAAACATGATATCAACATACCAGAAAATTTTCATGGAAAAGCCCGTCTTCAACTGCATCTACAATATCAGGAATTTCTGCAAACAATTAAAAGTACTATATCAAGTGAAACTAAACATAGGGTCAAAATCATATTTACTAAATACACATTTGCAATCCAATACTATACTGTAAAAAGTACCAAGTCAAATTCTCAACTGATGGAAAATTTATATTTAGAAAACTAGCCGTTACCTGATGCTGAGATATCATCCTGCCGAGGCAAATCATCTACAAAATTGTTAGTAGGCTGTGTGGTAGAGTCTTTTTTCGTTGACAGTTGAGGGTTATCTTTTTCCTGTAAAATTTGAATGAAATCCCAAATTCAACTGTTATGAAACTAAAATATGCAGCTTTTATATTTCAGAATTTAACAGACAAAAATTATCTAAGAAGGTGTTCTCAAGTTATTTAGTATTGACAGTGTTTACAAGTTAAATTCCTTTCTTGTCCATTCATGCTTGTTCGGTTGTGAGTTGTGACAACACTTACTTCTGTTGCACGTAAACCACTTCTCATCTTGTGTTCAGATGATTTGGTGCCAACTCTTGGCTTGGTAACAGCTTCTTGGCTGAATATGCGAACAAATTCTTTGACTTTTCCTTTGACTTTGACATTCTCCACATTCTCATCCGATTTTAAGGAACTTTGCAAGGCAGATTTGATTGCTTCTACACCCTTTAAGTCAACTGTCCTTTCTACTCGTTTCTTCCAATTGGTACTTACGTCACTAACAGCAGGTGTCTTCATACTCTTGCTTTCTTTTTTCTTCTCCATTTTATTCTTCTCAGTATAATCTGACATCAACACATTAAAAATTAGGGGGGTTTCAATAAATGAAGACTGGTAATATCCATTATCCACATACAATGAGTGGTATTATTGGCTTTTACCTTGTGTGTTGACACTTTTGCCGAATAATGATTGTAAAGATTTTGACTCAGGCTTCTGAGTTTTCTTTGTCTGAACTAACTCCTCTTTCATTTTTCCAGAAACCTCCTTCTCATTCAAATTATTGATACTTGATTCCACTTGAGGATCAGATGATATATCACTACTACCATGAACATCCTTGACAACATTTTGAAGGTTCCCAGAAGCTCGCTCTTGTATCGAATCTGCCCCATTTTGAGAGGTCAAAGAAGTATTTGACCGATCTTGTCTTCTGCTTTTCAAAGGAGAGGAGTTTATATTTGGTAAAGAACCATCATTGTTTGAAGTATTTTCTCTACCTATCCAATCCTTAGCGCTTAAACATCTCTCAAGTTTAGCACTTTCTTTTACCCTTGAGTTTCTTTCTGCTCTAAGAGGCATAAAAAGTGGGACGACCCCTTTACTTGCCCATTTGTATATAGAGAAATGAAAGTGACCTCCTGAATTATTATCACTTGCTTTATCATCAGATGATGTGGCTAAGTTTGATATATCTTGTGATGAACGACTAGGCCGTAGAGTTGCAAGAACATTTTTTGAGTTTGAGCCCTCCTTGCCTTGAGAAGCGTGCGTTGAAAATCTAGATAAATGAGTGGGCGGAATGTCTGATGAGCTTAAGACATCCTTATTGTTCATTCGTAGGCTCCTCGTAGAGGAACCAAACGTTGGAAGGTCCGTACCTTTTATTTTGGAGGGAAGGCTGAGGAAATTCAACAACGAACGTTTTATGAGTGTAGTGCGTTTTAAGTTAGTAGCAATTTAGAATAACGAGAAAAGATAATTATCAAAAACAAAAAAAGAATAACGAGAAAAGATAATTATCAAAAAAAAAAAAAAATAACGAGAAAAGATTTTTGAAAAAAAAAAGAAGAATAATAACGAGAAACGATTTATAAAAAAATGGAATAACGAGAAACTGAAGAGATTACAATAGGCACTTTGATTCCCGCCGTTATGCTCGGCGGGAATTGAAGATCTCTGGTGGGCCACATTACCTCAGGATGGGATAAGCCCAGTCATTTCAGGGACTGGCCCATAAATTAAGTGGGCCATTAGTCCAATTGGCAGATCATAGAGAAAATGCTTTTCTTATTTAATACTCCTAGCTTTACTCCTAAATATAAGACTTAGTTGACTTTTTAGGAGAATCCTAAGAAAGTAAAATAAACCACTTAACTATAATATATTTTGTATATTAATCATTCATATGTTAGTTTATCAGTCAAATAAACTAGTTTAAAGGAAAAGTTTAGGAAAATAATTATTAATTACCTTATTTAGCTCTCTTAGAATTCTCCAAAAAAGTCAACTATATCTTATATTTAAGATCATAAGGTATAACCAATTAAATAGATGGTTAACATTGATTTTCACTATAACGATTATAACTCATACAAGACACATTTAAAAAATGACTTAAGTCCTAAATATGAGATATATTTCAAAATAAGGAAGCATAGATAGTGATATTTATTATTTTGAAGCGACATCATATATTGTTCACAATGCTGATATTTGAATTGATTGTGTTGACAAATTGATGTGTAACGAGGACAAGATGAAGAATGAAATAAATATTTTGATTTATGATGAAGAAGAATACAAAAACAACAATATTCTAATCCTCTTGGACTAAATCAAAACATCTCTCACATGAGGTGATGATCATTCCTCCTTGAGGTAATGGATTTACAAAAACAAATCCCTAATACTAGGGTAAGGAGGAGAGAGACCAAATTAACTCTCCCTCTTGGTGTAGACTCTCATAAATCTCACACACTAAAATATTTAGGTTATGACCCTTTATATAGGCAATAGGACCACTAACCATCAATTACAAGATCTAACAAATTAAATGATCCTAATATTTCTAACACGCCCCCTCAAGTTGACACTATTAAGACTCATGAAAAAAGTGTCAGCTTGCCATTAGAATTAAATGGCAAGTTGGTCTACAGAATGATCCTCAGCAATAGAATCATTTTTAGGCTAATCGACTCAGCCTCAAGTGTCACTGTATCAGAATTAGCCTTGTTAATCATTTCTTGAATCAGATTATTCTTGTTTAAATTTTCATTCTCTAGCACAGCATTATCACGCTTGAGCACCTCAATTTGTTTCATCAATTCCACAATATGGTCATTCTCCGCCATAGTTTATCCTTAGCGAAGGAGAAAGATGATTGATAATGATGAGTGTTTAGGGAGCAATGCGAGAGAAAGCCAGAAACTGATGATTGAGAGAAAAAATGCGTGTTGATGGTAGTGAGTCTAATGTGAAGATATTGGCTGAAGAAAAGAATAATTTAGAGAAAACTTTGTCGGAAGCTGTAAAAAGTAGAGCCAGTCTATACAGGTATAAATCAATTACAGAAACAATTTAAAAAAACTAAGGTAGTTATAGATTCTCTGGGGAAGAAGGACTCCAAGGGACTGAAACTGTAGCTGACTTTGGTGGTGGCAGACTCTGATACCATGTTGACAAATTGATGTGTAACGAGAACAAGATGAAGAATGAAACAAATATTTGATTTATGATGAAGAAGAATATAAAAACAACAATATTCTAATCCTCTTGGATTAGATCAAAACATCTCTTATATGAAGTGATGACCATTCCTCCTTGAGGTATTGGATTTACAAAAACAAATCCCTAATACTAGGGTAACGAGGAGAGATACCAAGTTAACTCTCCCTCTTGGTGTAGACTCCCATAAATCTCACACACTAAAATATTTAGGCTAGGACCCTTTATATAGTCAATAAGGCCACTAACCACCAATTGTAAGATTTAACAAATTAATTTTTTAATCAATCTATTGAACACAGTTACTAACACCCTGTAGTTTAGTTTGTACAATGAACACCACATAAATAAGTTAATTTTCAATCAATTATCGCCTAATATTATAAAAAATCAAAAATAAAATAAGAGGTTAAAAATATATTCTTTTATAAATTATACGTATAGGTAAAATACTTGACAATAAATTGTATCGAAAAAATACTTGGCAATCACAATAAATTAAACCTGAATGAGGAAGGGATAGAAGAAGCAGAAGAAGGAGGAGGAGGCAAAGGAGGCACAGGACTCATAGTTGTAGAAGAAGGAAGTCTTTCATGCTTCAAGGGAGTCCCACATGGAGAGTCATCTCCTCCAAATATATCATCATAGAAATGATCACCCGTGTGCCTTCTCCTACTCAAAATCACGTCTCCAAACACATGTCTCTCCCCAATCTTATGCCACGCGCACCATTCTCCTCCTCCCTCCTCCTCCACTATTCTCCCTTCCCTCATCTCCTGAGCCGAAGACCGTCTTGGTGGGCCACCAAACACATCCTTAAAATCAACCTCAGACTTTCGTACTGGCGTACTAGGATTGGTGGATGACCGTTGGTGGTCAAAGCCTAGGAGGGTGCTCTCTCTGTGAGAAAACCTCTCCATGTGTGAGGTGTTCAAAAATGGAATGGGAAGTATTTGTGGAATAGGACAAGGAGGTGAGTGGGAGGGAAGGATTTGGAAATGTGAAGCCACAGGATTTTGGAGAGTATGGATAAGATGGAGAGGAAAATTACAAATTTCAGCAGTCATTGCTGCGAGCATTGCTTCTATGTAATGTGCTCGTGTCATGTTCATGTGCTCCTAGTCTTGACTGTGACACCAAAATTCTTGTGACTCTCATTAATTGTCATGTCTCTTTCCGTTGGCTGATACAACAAATTGGAGCTGATGAGACCTATTGGTTGCTGAATAATATATCAAAGAAAGAATTTTTTATTGATAGGGCATAATAGCACCAATTTATCGATATAGTTGATCTCACGTAGTTGGATAAGACTTTGTTTTATTGCTGTCTCTTTCATTGATTGCTTGTTTTGATTTATATTACTTACTACACGAGACCAAATAGTAATCCTAACTTTTTACTATTATACTATATAATTTTAATTGATTTTTAAATAACTTTCCCAATGAAAGTAGTCTAAAAATAGGAATAATTTCAAAAATGTTGTTTTCTTTTCAAAATGCTTAATAGTTCTGAACTTTCAACATAAGTTGTTCGGAAAAAGTTAAATTAAAACTTTATATAATTAGCTGTTAATAAAAATAGTTTAAATATATTTTCACTATTTTTTTTATAAAAATCTCTCATACCTTTCTAATATCTACCTTATTGTTACCATTTGCATACACATCAAATGTGTTGTCTTTTTTATATACAATCTTTAGGAAATTGATTCGACTCATCCATAATCCAAAGATAGATAACCTAACTCATGATCTATTGGGATCTATTTTAGGGCATGATAATAAGTTTTTCATGCACACAAATAGATTTTGACAAAACTTCACTTTGCTATAGAGATACCTCCTTAAGCATCATGTCTAGATAGGACATCACAAAAGCTCGGCAACCCCATTGGCCCGTCATGACCCGATCCTATCTTATGCAAAAAATGACCCGTCACAATGTATCCTAAGACCAACCCTATTAGGATGAGATTGGCACAACAATCGGGTAGGACAAGAGCATGACATATGCTCCATAACCAATAAGAACATTCAGACCCCGATTATTTTTTTAATATTTTAAATTAATTAACACAAGTATTACACTATTTCATAATTAATTAATTAGCTATTTAGTTTTTAAAAAATATTTTATTACACCTTTTAATTTTCCCACATAATTTGTTTAATATACAAGACACAATAGAGGAATCTCATTTGACCTAATAATCACATAATTTGTTAAAAAAGTGGGGATTTTTTATTTTATTGTACAAAAAACTTAGAGACCAACATCTGTCATGTGTTCTTATGGTCATGTCCAACCCGATTTCGGTATCATGCCAAATAGGACATGAGGCCGAAAATGTCAGCCCGACAATTGTTTAAAACAAGATTAGGCCCTATAGTTAGCTTAGTCTTATCTGTCATTTGTGCACCTACATGGAGACATAACTACGGAGTACTAGCCAAAAGTTGATTATGAGCTATGTCTACTTTTACTAACTATTATGAGGTGAGGAAAGATATATTTGAGTTGAACTTATAAAAAAAGTAGAAAAATAAGGTTACAGGTTCTTAATGCTTCTTACTCTTTTCTCTTACCAATTATATCCCACATAATACATAACCCCACCTTTTTCTTTTCTAAAAATAATTCAACTCATTAAATATTTTTTCCTCCCTCCATATTCCTCATATGTATTCTGACTATTCTCTATGATGCAATTGGGTCCCTTCACTTCCCCCTTCCATAATAAGATGTAGATTTTATATTTACCGCTGCCCTCAATAACCCTCCTACCCTATCCCACCCCACCCAAAGAAAAAACACCATGATGAGAGATGTACATTTTATTGTTATACCGTCCGGTCTCTTCTTCTCCATAACCCACCCACCCCTACCGTCTTTTTTTTCAAAAAAACAAACATAAGAAACCAAAACCATGTATTCTGTGTCATGTAACTGGGCCCAAGTTCCTGCAGCCCAATTCAGGCCTCCGCACTGCTCAATCTATTTTGTGGGCCACATTCAAGATTTAGAGAATAGTTAGAGAGTAGTGACTATTGCGGGTCTTTTTACTTTTTTTTTACTTTTTACTTTAGATACCGGAAGTGTAAAGAACATATGCACATTTAATTTATATCACCCACAATGCGAAAATTTTGACTCCAATGGTAAGACGACCGTGGAAAGCACGCTTATAATAGCAATATTATCATGCAGGGCAAAAATTTAAGGCGTTTCTGACAGCTCATTATATTACATTAAATTTACATGTTTGGCGGTCTGATCCTGATGCAATCTGGGCCCACAAAACAAGCACACTCCAAAATACCAGTCTTCCAAGTTTGACTACCGTCTACACTCTAACAAAAACCACCTTCCTAATCTTATGCACTTCGTCTTATTTAATGCACCGACAATAATGCAATTCCACCCTCATTCAGCATGTGACACTTATTTCAGTACTACATATTACTCCACAATAACTGCTTAAATATGTACAGGAACAAAAGAAAAAGAAGAAAGCTTAAATATTTTCCACAATAACTGCAGTAACAACAGCTTGCAACTGTATGCCAAAAACTAAAAAGATTTACTACAATGCATCAGATTTCGGTAAAGCTACCAATTATACTAGTTTCTGTACATCCCCTAGTTTTAATATTCAATCTCATCTTCTACAGTTTCATTGATGATTGATCCTTGATCTCCCTCATATATAAAGTGCAGCAACACGATTACAAAAGACAAAAGGGTAAAAACATTATAAAAACAAAAAAGCACCATATGTAAAGTGCTTCCGGCCTGTATGACTAGCTACTAACAAAAAGCAAGAGAGAAACAGCATCCTCCTAATCTTCAGCCACTGGACCATTCCTCCCTGCAGTAGATGATCCTGCAACATCAAATCCACCACCAAAAGAGGTGAGCAAAGCAGAAAGACCACCCCCTCCTCCGGCACCACCACCAGCACCACCTATACTTAGACCAAGAAGATCACGAGTCATCGGCTGCCCCCCAAACGGCAATGGCGACGACGACGAGCCCATCATCAAATCAGCAAAACCAGTATTACCAGAAGGAATTCCAAGAACAAGGCCATCATCATCAGATAGAGAGTGATTCTCTGTCTTTATACGGGTATTCCATTGTGTGGAGCTACTACCATTTGTTGCTAAGCCTAAACCTCGAAGCAAAGATGCATTGGAGGCAGCAGCACCCATTTGAGCTGCCTTTTGGAGTAATGCAGTGGCTGAAAGTGCAGGCTGAGGAGAAACAGTAGTGTAGTGGCGGGGATCACGTTGGTCTGGAAACAAGGATGAGTCATTATTGGAGAGATAAAGAGACGTTGAAAGAGACAGAGATGTGGGCTCTATCACTGACAATGATGGGGTGGTGGTTGGGCATTCAGAGCGAGCCAAGTTAGACATCATATTGGAATACGATGAAAGTGTAGATGATATTTGAGGAGGAAGAGGTGGTGGTGGTGGAGCACTTGATGATGCAAATATACTGGCAAAAACACTAGTAGAACTGGACGGATTACTGTTTGTGATGGTAGCTGGTGGTGGTAAACATGTTACGTTGGAGGATGGCGGTGACAACCTGATTGGGTTCTCCGAGACTTCTGATACAAAGGGAGGAAAAAATGGAAAGGAACACACAAAAAAGGAGTTATGAGAAGCTAGTAATGGAAAGCTAACAACTTACAAAGATACATAGAAAAATTTAAAAAAGAGAGAATCACTACTACTCATGAAACATTGAGTGATAAAGCTCTTTCTGTTTTTTAGAGACTCGGGCTACTAAAATCATTAGATCTTTATTCTTTACTGGCATCACTAGCTTGAACTTGGATGAATAAAGAGTTAAAGGAAAAGCAATAATAGCCTCCTTTCACGTTATTCTCCATTTCCTCTTCAAAACAAAACCCATCATATATAAATGTGTGTGTATAAAATACTATCCACACACACGACGGCTTTCTCTCTCTCATCTCATCTAATCTTCTCCGCAGAAGAAACAAACACCACACCGACTGGTTACTACTATAATTTAATTGTCTACTTCTCCGCACCAGAACAAAAACAAATTAATGACAAAAGAAAGCAAAAACGACAAACACAACCTTCAAATCAATGCTGACTCTCGCGTCTCACACCATTCAATTACACTAAAACACTTTCCTTTGAAACCATTTCAAACCCCCAAAAACAAAAAAAAAAACACCAAAAGCACACAACTTTGACCAACCAAACCATAAACACAAACAAAACATGTACTACCACTCCATTCAGTCATTCACTACCTGAGCTCTGAATAGACAACGCCGGCGACACCACCGTCGTCGTCGGCGTCACCGGCGGCTCCGGCGGCGACGCCATCGCCACCTTCCCATCTAAATTCCCCTCCGAACCTCCTTCACCAACCGTCAACGTCCTCGTCCTCGCACTCTCCTCCGCCAAAGCATCACAAAATGCCCTATGCGTAATAAAGCTATCCCTCCTACACAGTTATAATAATCACAATCATAAAAAATAAAAACTAAAAACATTATTATTCCATTAAAATATGAAAAAGAAACAAAACCTAGAGAATAGTGTTCCACAGTCACATTTATACTCTCGAGTGCCACAAGTTTTCATGTGAGCCTTCCAATCAGATTGAACGGCGTATTTCTTAGAGCAGCGTTCACATTTCCACTTTTTTTCACCGTGTTTTCTACAGAAGTGCTTTTTTATCCCTGTGAGATCGCCTAACGCTCGTGAGGGATTGTGGTGGACGCAGGAAGCTTCTGGACACACGTACACTCTCTTCCGAATGTCCTTGCTCGTTCGCTGACGAAGCTTCCACGGCAGATTATGGCCTCGCCTGTGAAGCTGCAGATTCTGGTCGCGCTGAAATCCTTTGTTGCAGATCTCGCACACGAATCTATTCGTCGCTAATAGTGTTTTTGGTGATAACGCTATCACCTCCGCATCTGGATCTAAAAAGCAAAAACAAAATAAAAAATAAATAAATAAATAAATAAATAAATAAATCAAGCACTATATAAATAAAGTATGAACTGTGTGTGTTTTTTTTTGTACCTGGCATGCCAGGGAGGTTTCTTTTCCTTTTTGGTGGAGGAAGTTCATCGGAAGCTGCTATTGAAGATGGATGCTCAAGCTCCGTCATGATATTTATTTAAACAAAATCGATGAAAAAAGAGAGAATCGAATAATTGAATGATAATATAATAATCACATGCTTTTGGGCCTATTGTATGAAGCAGGAGGAGCACCTAATAAGCAATCAGTAGGAGGATGGATTAATATTAAGTGAGAAGCTGAGGATGAAAAAGGAGGATATTAAAAAATAAAAATGAGGAGAAATGTATGTATTTGTGGGAAAGGGCGGCGGAGGGAAGAGGAGGGAGGGGTTGGAATGGGGAATGAATGGGAGTGATAAGAAATGGAGAAAGCGGCGCCAGTTAACTGTGGTTGAGTAATGAGGCTTTGTGGGTTTTAACTATGGTTAGGGATAGGGTGAGGTATAAGTCTCATCTCGCGGCTATTGGCGTAGATCCAGCCGTACACGTGTCTTTGTTACCGGGTTGACGACCTTTGTCGGGAAGGACTCGGCCTAGGCGGTGCTTGTCGTCTTCTTCAAAAAAGGTGACACTACTAGTATTTTCTAACCAAGACTAAATTATACTAAGAGATATAATCATGTTGTAAGTTGAAAGAATTGGACCGGACGGTTGGACCAATCTAACAGTAGACTGTGTTACATTTTAGCTCATCGGCTATCTATTTGATTGTTGGTTCAATCGTCAATAACAATGGGTTGCTTCTATAATGATTAAATTGTATATAATTCCTTTTTCTCATAACTAAATTGTTTTACTTATAAATTGTCATATAATCTAACTACATATGGTAAATGCGGCTCTGTCATTAAACCCTTTTATTTTTATTAAAAAAAGTTAATAAAACAAACTAAATTATAACTTATGTAATATGTAATTATGTTATAGTTTAATTCATAAGAAAAATAAATTAATTTTGAAGGAAAAATAATTATGGATGATATAAATTTATTAATTTTATATTCTTAATATAACCAAAAAAGTTAAATGAGTGTTATAATTTACGAAGTTATTAAATTTATGCCATCTATTTTACTTTTACTTGTTTAATCTCCACTAAAAAGCTAACTGAGTATAATAATTAAGACACTAGAAATATTGGCTTGCTTTTTTTTTTTTGTTACTTGTAACTTGTAAGTATTGTATATGCATGTGGGAAAACTTAAACTTTTGGGCAATAGTTTTTGGAGAATGACGACCATGCCATAAAAACGGATAAGAAGTACGAGGAAGGCTTTCTCGTGATTATGATCTCATTTTTGTCCTTATAGCTAACCCAATGAGAATGATTATTATCACTACTCTCACATTAGTAAACATAAGATTAAGATTTAGTTGACTTTTTTTTTAAATAAAAGAGGTTACTCAAATTAGTTAATGAAATATGTATGTGATCTATTATTATATTATTTATACATTAGCTTATAAATTAATAAACTAATTGTAAAAAAATAAGTTAATAAACTAATTTAATATCTTATATATCTATGGTCATAATTATAATATAACTAATTTTTTGGGAATTAATGATTCAAGATTAATAAATTTAAAAATGCCCACATTTACCTTTTTATTAAAATTAATTAAATTTACATTCAAATTATCATATAACACAATAACATGTAAAATACATTAAGATTAAGTGGTACATTTGAATTAAAGATTGGTTAAACGTGGTAAGAAAAAAAAAATGTGGAAAGAGAGGATGGGGAACGGGCAACGTACAGCGAAGAGTGTAAGAAATAACAATGGAACGATCTAAAACGCCAAATAATGGAAACAAAAGTCACGGCCTGAGAATATTTTCAGCTGGGACAGTGTGCCCAACACGACACATTTTCAGACTACGACTCGCAAAGTAGTGGAAAAGTTTGTGATATTTCGGGTTGCAGTTACAGCTTAAAAAAGGGTACTACTATGGGATAATAAAATCTCAGTAGCATGACAATGAGGAAGCAAATCCACGATTGGGATACTCAACTTGGATTGTATTAGGATATAATTAATAAGGGGTTTACCTAAAAGGGTAAAAAGGCTATTGTCTTTATAGGTAAAGTGACATGATATGTATATAATATGATCCAACTCCTTTATATCGCAGTTTTTTTTTAAAAAAAAAACTGATTTATATCGCAGAGTTCAAAGAACGTCATGATGAAGTTGATAAAAGGGTGAGGGTATTTTGGTAGTTGCAAGGGGAAATATATGTCATTATGAGGGGTCACTGGCAGCTGCACCACACACTAACATATTTTCAGACTTTAATCAAATGATGATACATTGGGGGTGGGCCCACCAACTAGAGAAGTCCAACTTCTGACGTGGACGATGCACAGTCATGTTGCACGCACCAGTTCTTTTCCTTTCCTTTAAGAAAAAATTCGAATCAATTATTATAACTATGAACTTTTAAGAATTTACCCTTACCAAAAAAAAAAAACTTTTAAGAATTTATATTTATGATTTAAGTCAATACGTGAGCAGTAGTGATGTTATAAGATAACATAGAGGCAAGTCAAATGATACTTCCCCATATACTGAGGTTATTATTGTGATAGCATACTCTCAAAATCAAACGGATAGATAGAGAGTTCGTATTTGTTGATTGGCACAAAATCTTATCTTATTGATATTTTTTGATACAACTTATCTTATTATTATTATACACTAATTATAGATGATGTACCTGCTTGAGCAACGTGATACTCTGCAATTTTATCCTCGAATGATCACTACCACTTGCGTCCAATTCAATCTTCTCTTAATTGGGTCTCATGTTAATTTTATTCTACGTGGCCGTACATTATTCTTTTATTCATGTTCTTCTATTTCTAAATAAGAGTATGCTTATTAAGTCACTTTGATCTATAAACTAATTCGTCATTTTGAGACTAATAATGTGAAACAGTTTTATTATCTCTATTGATAATAATTTTCCTAAGACTCCAAGTTGAATTCTTTTCTTACAGAAACGAAGCCGTTAAATTATCAACTCATTGAGCATCAGAATATTGGTGTCCCAACTTCATCTTCTACTGCCTTAATTTAATCTTCAGGAAGTTTTGTTATCTGAAATTTTGAGAAAGTCTGAATGGTATCGTAGTTTATTTTGATCAGACGTTTTTATATGCAACTAATTGTTTCTGAACCGATTGGAACGAAATTTCCCCAAATCCGCTGCATTAACCTTTTTCATCATGTGCACTATTAAGTTATATGATTATAAGTAAATTGATAAAAGATCGAGTTGTCTCTCGTTCCAGGTCCACAGACGTAAACACGACAAGGAAACATCACTGGTCTAATTAATGGGGGTAAGGAAGTAAATACACTCTCCACGATTTAATATAATAAGAACATAAAATTTAAATGGTTTTGCTCCAAAATTTATAAGTTAACCTTCATGTTTTTTTATTATTTAATGTGTTTAGTCTATTTTATGTCTAACCCTCTTTCATATTATTCATGCTTACATATTCTTTGTCTTGATATTATCATAATAAATGGAGTTAAAATTGAAAAAAAAATAACTAATAGCTATAATACAAAACTAAATTTTATATGTTTTCTGGGTTGAGCTTCTATATTATTGATTGGAGGGAGTACATAAACTAGACAGAGATGAGAAACACCAGCCAGTAGTATAAATATTAATTAATAATGATCACTATTACTTTTAAATCAAGCTTTGTTAACTTCCGTCTTACCAGCCATTTCAATAGTTTCATCCTTCCAATCGTGAACATGCTGCTTACCGAAAAAACCACTAACGACCTAATACTTAAAATTTAAAATAATTATGCAAATTAAAAAAGAGTGAATGCAGTGTAAAGGAATGTGATGCCTGCAAAAGTGAATGATACGACTCCGTGTATTCACTAAAATGATGAATGAAGTACTTTCTTTATTTCAATCACCAAAAAAAATTCCTTTTCTCGGTTTAAATTCCTAAATCGATCGACCTCACATTTTAATTTTTAAATTAAGCAGGACAAGATGGAAAAAAAGAGTTGCGTTGATATTCGGCTCTTCAGATCCAAGGTTCGAAAGACTGAACCAGACATCCAATCTGGCAAGCTAATGGTTTAAGGTTATTGGTTCAACCAGGTCAACCCGGAAATAATAAAATAAAAATATTTAATCAAATATTACAACAATAAAAAACTAAAAATAGAAAAAATGTAAAATACATCTAGAGGCAATATAACATATGTTCCATATAGACTTGCAATACTTTCAAGTTCTATCAATAGTAATATACTAATAATTAAAAAGTAATTAAGTTCCATCAACACACATTCAGATTTCATCAATATCATCATCCACATTAATATCTTCATTGACACTAGCAGTAGCCTTTTGATACCACGATTATCAGGAACACTGTCCAAATATAATCAAAGGAAGTGATTCAGACATATTCAACGAGTCAAACCGGTTTTTGCCCGGTTTAGCAAGTTATAACCCCTATCACCTTCTCCTCTAACTATGGTAGACAGTAATAAGTTGACATTCTCACCTCGTGCGTGCACATGAGTATGACTAGTATTATTTGTTTTTTAGGATGTGGTTTGTCTGAGCGTTTTGTTTTTAGAGTCTGTATGCCTCTACTTTGGAGCTTTGTCCTTAGTTTTCTGGTTATGTTATTAATTTTCGGTCATGAGTCTGTCTTAGTCTATTTCAATCTAATGAAAATATATCTTATCGTGAAAAAAAGACGTTTGCGTTGTTTTCAATTGAAGAAAGCATATTTACTTCATATATGGGGCAATCCAAGTGGGCATCGGCTGAAGCATGTGCGTTGGAGGAATTTTGTCATGCAGTGGTGTTACCTTTTAAGTATGGTAAAATTAATTCTAATTGATATGAACATTGTATATGCGAGGGTGTAACACAAGAAGTAGTCATTTTATTCTCTGTTTGGCAAACTTATTCATGTGAAACATTCTCCCCTCGACAATTTTATAACCTCATTAATTGCTCTCTCATTCTTATCTCACTACTAATTCTTTTTTGAACCATTGTTTATGCATGCATCCCTTTTTGGACAAGTTTAGCATCGCATTAATTGCCTTCACGTCCAAACATGGATCCATTGTTGGCAAACAATACAAAATGACGATAGTCGACAATCAGTGTGATAGGCGACAATCTTGTAGGTGACTATCTGATAGGCGACAGTGTGATAGACGACAAACTTGTAGCTGACAATCTGATAGGCGACAAATCTGAGTCGTGTCCTCAGGGACACTTTCCTATAGAGTTATTCCGCGACCACCGGCCACGAAGGAAGCGGCACTCCCCAAGATTAAACAGATCCCTCCTGCTGAAGCAAGGAAACAGAACAACGAAAGAAAATAGAACACAGCAGAGTGTGAAGACAAAAGAGGAAAGATGGAAGCTCTGAAGCTCAATGTATTGGACCTCTTGCCAAGCACTGCCTTTTATAGGCAAAGACTTCAGAGACGTTGGGCACACACTTAATGACCATGTTAATGACCATCAATTATCGGTTATTAACGTTACCAGCATTATGACAATAAAATGAATTAAAACAGCGGTTAGGATAAGCACATATGAATTCAAACGGGCATGCTTACGTTGGAATTCTTTCAAACTCCTGCTAACTGAATTCATGGGTATTCAAAAATGTAATCCTCAAATAACATGGTTTTCTGGTAAGGCATATATATAAAAATAATCATTTATTATTTTCATAAAACTGGTAATTAAAAAGTGTCCAGTCCATATTTAACGTGCGCGCAGGGGGGGGGGGGAAATCGCCGGATTTCCACTGCGTTTGCCTCTTGGTGGCCCAACTTGTGCGTGCGAGACCCAGTCCATATTTAACGTGCGCGCAGAGGGGGGGGGGGAATCGCCGGCCCAACTTGTGCGCGCGAGGTCCAGTCCATATTTAACGTGCGCGCAGGGGGGGGAATCGCCGGATTTCCACTGCGTTTGCCTCTTGGTGGCCCAACTTGCGCGCGCGAGGCCCACTCCTCTTTTGACCCTTCAACTTGAACTAGAACACAAGTTTATTATATACCTTTGTAAGTTCTCACTCACAAGCAATGTGAGACTTCTCTATTTGACACACCCACATGAAATTGTTGATTTCTCCAACATCAAAAGGGAACTGGGGTTGAGTTCACTATTTATCTCATTTAATAATGGGAAAAACCACATTTTTATTCTTATGTGACAGAACAACGCTCAAAAATAATGTGATCAAACTTTAGTTCTTAGATTTTTCCAATAAGTAAAGTCTAAGAGCTAGAGATTTTCAAATGCGAGTGTGGGCCATTGAAAATCTAAATATTCAGAATTTTATTAGAAATTCAGGCATGACAACACGCCTTTATAAAAGACACGATAAATGGTGATTATTTCATCTCATGATGAGACCTAGCTTGATCTTGCAGATGCGTTTCAAGGAGGGACAGCACCAATAGTTTTCACTGTGGATGGGGTCAAGAACTTTAGTCAGTTACAATATAAGCCATAACACATTGATTTGAAGGGGTAAAATATAAGATACTCAGGGATATATCATATCAATAATTGCCATGCCAATTGCGTACAAAACTTGTGTCAAAAGCAGAAGCTCTATTCTGTTTACATGACAATACACTACTACAAAAATAGCTTTTCATGTCGCTTTTTTAAGGCTTTTTGCGTCGCTTTCTTAAGCGACGTTAATACGAGCGACGTGAAAAGTCTGTTATTTACGTCGCTGAAAAAAGCGACGCAAAAACGTCACCATTTACGTCGCTTATATTATCAAAGCGACGTAAATACTACACTTACCATGTCGCTTGTTTAAACAGGCGCCATAAAATTTGCTATTCACGTCGCCAGTCTTAACAAATAGCGACGTGAATACTACACTTACCATGTCGCGTTTTTAAATAGGCGCCATAACATTTGCTATTCACGTCGCCAGTCTTAACTAATAGCGACGTAAATAACACCTTTCATGTCGCTTTCGTGCACTAAAGCGACATAAAAAAATAGTATTCACGTCGCTAGTGTCTCTTTTAGTGACGTGAATACCACCTTTTATGTCGCTTGTGAGCCAAAAAGCGACATGAAAGGTAGCATATTCGTCACTAAGTGAGACACTATCGACGTGAATACTACTTTTTATGTCGCTTAGCTGCATAAAAGCGACATAATAGATAGTATTCACGTCGCTAAATGTCAAACTAGCGACATGAATACCCTCTTTTACGTCGCAATTCCGAGAAAGGCGACATAAAATGTTTTTCTTTCGAATTTGGTTGCATATATATATATATATATATATATATATATATATATATATATATAATTGCTTATAATCAATCCTACAAACAGATATAGTTGTCAATTCACGTGAAAATAATAATGCAATAGTTCAAATCAATTTTAATACAATCATTTATCCTAAACATAAAAAGATAAAATCATAAAACACAAGTAATGTCCAACTGTCATATATACAATGTTCAAAAACACCCCAATACAATCTAATCTGACTCATCATTATCAAGTCCATGATTAAGGTAGTAGTAGCCAGCAATATGTTGACGAATTGTATCAATCTCACTTTCTTGATCAAACCTCCGCTTTGAACCATAGAACTGCAACACAAAAATCAATGGTTTATAAGTTACAAAAATCAACATACATTTGCATTAGGTATTGTATGATAAGTAATTGAATTCATACATTTGCAAGTTTCGTGACACGATCACCAGATTAGATTGTATGATAAGTAATTGAATTCATACATTTGCAAGTTTCGTGACACGATCAGAACGAACAATGTCCTCCATGTACTTAATCACATAATATCCACAATCCGTAGAACTCAAAAGCTGCTTTGGACACTTAGGCGATAATACCTTGACTTTTTCTAACCTACCTACAGGAGTACCTTGCTCTATATGCCATTGTTGAATACCCCTGATTTATAACAAAAGTCAGCTAGCCGCATAAAAGAAAATAATAATAATAATAATAATAATAATAATAATAATAATAATAATAATAATAATAATAATAATAATAATCTACTAACAATACTTACTGACAATACTTACTGTGTGAAGTATTGCTTATGGCGGTTATTCATAGAACAGTGCGCCGAGTCAAACCAGTAAATTGTATTATCCAAGGGGCAAATTACTGCTAAAGTCCAATGCCCAGAATCACCCGTGCTAAAATATATCATTACATAAATGTTAATAATTAAAGTGAATAAAACAATAAAAAATATGACTTTCATGATATTAAAAGTTAGTATAGTCACACATACTGATCCAAAATTGGAGCAAGATAGCAAGAACCATGATTCACCCTCATGTGAGTCATGATATATGACTTCATCTCATCATAGTATTCATTTTCGTCATCTGGAGTCTTAAATTGATTGGATGGAAATTTCACGAGATATCGTGGGCTAAAGAACCGATACGATCTCCTGTCCAAAGTCTGGCATAGCTCACTGGAGTATCTGTATCGTAATGTAATATTAAAAATAGAAAAAGACTGAAATAAAAATATTAGAGACTTGAAAAAGAAACTTTTACTTACGAAATTGCTAACTCAAGCCATGCAATGTCAAGCTCTTGCATGGTCAAAAATAAGGTCAAAAGAGATTGATCCCATAACAAATAAGGTCACCCCTTATGTCTTCAACGCTTTTACGGATACAATTTACACATTTCACACAAGGGCAAAAATATTTCCCATCCTTACTGGGCACATTTCTTTTGGCAAAGGCAATAAACCCTTCCACCCCCATTTGATATTCATGACTAGTTCTATGTGCATTCATCCAACTACGATCCATTCTATTAGACATATACGTCATTTCCAACAAAGTCCATGGCAATAAACCTTTAGCAAGCATCCATTCGGCCAACACAGATTTATAAACCTTTCTTCTTTTTCAATTCTGTTCAGCCAAAGCAGATAGAAGAAGCCTGATAAATTGATATAAAAATTTCAAATTCAACATCAAGCTTCCAGCGTCAAAGCCATGTACATAACTGCAAATATAGCATTAAGTAGCATTCGTATCCTATAACAAATTGCAGCCTAATATTATGCAAATACCTATAAATCTACAGTTTCATATGGGAGAAGGCCTTTTAAGGTGTTCAAATTCAAATACACATTAATACAAGACCATTCAGAAATCCTGAAGAAAATGGCCTGGAAAATGGCCTGAAGAAATACACATTAATACTAGACTATAAGCCAATTAACTTCCATTTACTCTTCATTGATGAAACAAGGGGATTTTCAATTATCCAAACACCAGAAAAAACAAACAAGCTACAGACAATCTAATATCTTGTTCCAATCATTCATAAATAAAATCAGATAGTAGTTAAAGTTATGTCAACATCTGGAATTGATATGGAGAATTAATTATAGTAACAAAGTAAAGCGGCTCTTCCAAACCTCTCCAAGGGCTGGACCAAGCCAGCATGTCTACTACCAGTCAAAAGCTGGCAATTAAGCACATAACAAAAGGTGTCATTAGATGAATGATAGTTAACTCTTATCTTATATGTCAAATTACTTAACTAGTTATCAGTCCAGTTAAATCAGAAAAAAATTGACAGAAAAAGGATAACTCTGATGATATAAACTATATTTTTAGTTTTCAGTAATTCTAAACAGGCAGGCATAGTCAGGGGTTGAACTTTGATCAAAATAATCTTCTCCCTTTTGTCGAATCATTTACATGCCTTTGTATGTTATGTTTCTCCCTTATGCTTTTTATGCCTTTTTATCTGCTCTTATAGATAGTCAAAATAAATGTTTGCATACATCTTTCTCTGAGATTCAACCAAACTATCTCACCTCTCCAAATGATTTTTCTTATTCATACAAAAATTAATAATTTGTAACTTTTTATGTTTAGAATGAATCAGTTAAAGTGAAGAAAGAGTTGCAAGAAAAGCTTGAGCATGTGCAGTTGCTAAAGAAGGACTATCAAGAGACAAGACAAAGTGCAATGAGGCTAGTGGAAGAAAAAGAGCTAGAGTTTACTGATGCTCTTAATGCCCTTGATGCCGCTGCAATAGCAGCATCAATTTCTGCTGCAGCTGAGGTATTTAAGTAAAATTTAAAGAAAAAATATATGCTGATACGATTTATAAAAGCAGACTAAACTGATCATCCCTTGTCAAATTTTTCAATAAATTCACATGACTTCCTTAATGTGTGTGTGTGTGTGTGTGTTATATGGTTAAGTGTATATTTTTCACCAGAAGTTTTACTTTGGATCAATTTTGTCCCAAAAGCATTCTTTTGTCTAAAATAGAGAAATTTTGGCATTTATGATTAAAATATTAACAGTAAATGGTAACTTTTTAACATCTCAACATAAATAAGAAACATCAACCCAAATGCAGCCTCTGCTCCACACGCGCGCGCGCGCGCGCACACACACACACACAAAAATCAAATGTAACTGTACACCATCCTAAGACTTGAATAACACTACACAATCAATAATTTTTCTATAGACAATGCAGTAAAGGGCTCTCAAGAGAAGGGTGTTAAATATATTTATGGAAATTGTAAAGGACACCTCATGAATTCAATGGAATCCAAGGTTGAAGCCATTAAGTGAGGTCTCTGAATCTCTTTTGAACCGGGATACAAGAAGATTCAACTCCACTCAGATTTCATAGGAGCAATTATATTAATTTTCAGATCAGATACCCAATACCAACCTTGGGATGAGAATATTAAGATCATTAGAGACCTTCTAACTGCAAATTGTAAAGCTGGAATAGATCACTCACATCATGAAGAACTCCAATGACCAGACACTTTGTACACTACAGCCAATAGGAATTTGCAGCGATATACTTTCAAACTTCCAATAAGAAATTACAAGTGAATCCTAAATTAGAAGTAGTCAACCATGTACTGCTCTTGAGCATCATTTTACAAAATATTGGTCTAGGTCATGCAATACAGATTAGCTGATTTAAAAACCTATAGGGTTTACCAATTTGTGCCAGCATAAGTAGTTCCTACTTCGCATTGGTAAGATCAAATTACACACACACACACACACACACACTAAAGTTCACTCACATCACAACAATGAGAGGTTTAAAAAACATGTAATCAAATCACCAGTGAATACAGATTAAATCATTAAACATTACATGAGACACAACTTTTGTACATTCAGTGTATATGTTATTTTCAGCATTATCACCTCCACTTATGTATTTCCCTAAAACTACAATGGCTCTGCATGCTTAGTAATCAGATCAATAAACTGTAAATTCGTGATTCTGAGTCTTATTCTACTTGATAGGTTTGGTGATATCTCCCTAGTAAAACTAGCTACCAAAATTAATTGTCAGGTAATCTGATATATAAGCATGGATATTTAATTTTAACAGCTACTGCAAATGTTGAAACAACACCTCTATTTTTAAGCACATAACATGACATATTTCCATAATCTTGATAATATATTTTGGTAAGCAAGCTTGTCTACTAGTTTTTCTCGACATGCTTATTATTGTGGATTTGTGGTCAATATTCATCTTAGATTGTAGAGATAATCTTAGAATAAACGTGTTAGGAGTTCAATAATCTAAAGTCCATCTTTCTATTGTGAAAGGCTTGAAGAGAAAATTATGAAAAAAAGGTTAAAGAGGAAATAGAAGGAGAAAAACAACTCAGCATTAAAATCAAAAAAATATTACAGTTCTATCAGCAAAATATACACTAATACTCTCTCTCAGCAATCATCTACATGATAGAGCAGGCATTAGGATTTTCATGACTTGCAACATTTCCAGTGTAAGGAGTGTTCTCTACTCTCCTAACATAACCTTACCTACATTTCAGCATTATCACCTCCACTTAAGCTGGAATAAACTTAGATGAAATCAACAAAAAATACAGATTAAGCTGGAAAAAGACTTAAAAAACCCTACCTACACATTTCATTAGTCCGCCATGTTAGCTAAAAATAAAACTCACGAATACTCAAACAACATCACCTAAAACCTGATGTCATACATATAATGTAAAAACTTAAAAGCGAAAATATAATTGAAAAAATAGATCAGTGCGAAGCATGAGTTAGTGAGAATTGGTAGATATTTTATACGAAAGGTGATTGAGCTAAAGTGTTTGTTCACCTGAGAAAGGAAAGTGAAGGAATCGAAGCAGAAGAAAATCTCACCAAAATCTCTTCAGAACAAGTAAGACTCGACAGAGAAATCAGAGAGAATCCGCAGAAGACGACGAAGACGGCGGCGCGAGAATCATCACACGGCGGCGCAACCCTAAAAACAAACACCGGTGAGTGGAGATGAAGAGTGGCGTGAACAGAGGATTTTCAGGCGAAGAGAAGAAATATAGACGATGAGATGAAATGAAGAAGAACAGAGAATTTTCCACGTGCTTCTCCGATTGAGATGAAAGAGAAGAAGAAATTTAGGATTGAATTGGAAATTTAGGGAGGCAAAAAAATTTAGAGAAGAAGAAATTTTCCACGTGCTTTTCCACGTACTTTCATTCAGTTAGGTTTTTTTGCATGAGTACAGAGAGAGAGAGAGTATGTGGGGCCTGAGTTAGTTACAGAGAGAGAAAGTACAGAGTATAGAGATGCTAGGCGGGAAATAATCAGAGTGATGAAATAATCAGTATTGCTAACTATTTAACAATTTTAAATAGTTATTAAATACTGAAAAAAAAAATTTCATATTAAATATTTGAGTGTAAATATTCTTATATTTTCAAAATTTATCATTTCTGATCCGAATTCATTATAAAATAATCATTTAAAATTGTTTAGTTAGCATTTTCCGTTACGTTAAACTAACGTTGTTAACAAAAAAAGACTAAAATTGTACTTTCCAAAAATAAAGGATTAAATTGAAACTTGATGTAAACATAAGGGACCAAAAAAGACTAATATTAGTTTTTTTTCCATGTAGTTGGTTAGTTATTTTCCTAAACCTTGGGAGACTAAGGGGTAGTGAAATCGAATGAGACCGAAATGAAAGAGGGAAAATGAACAAAAATTATACTCCTACTACTATTAACATTAATAGTTAACCTTTTCATGTCACTTTTTTAACTAGGCGACATGAAATGTATTCACGTCTCTCATTTATGGAAAGGTGACGTGAATAGTTTACCTTTTCATGACGCTTTGTTTAAACGCGTGACATGAAAAGTATTCACGTCTCTCATTTATGGAAAGGTGACATGATTAGTTTACCTTTTCATGTCGCTTTTTTAAACGCGTGACATGAAAGGTATTCACGTCGCTCATTTATGGACCGGCGACGTTAATAGTTAACTTTTTCCTATCGCTTTGTTGAATAGGCGACATGAAAAGTATTCACGTCGCTCTTTTAAGGAATAGTGACGTGAATAGCTAAACTTGGCATGTCACTTTTTTTAAACAAGCGACATGATAAGTATTAACGTCGCATTTTTGCGACATTGCGACATTAATATGCCTTTTCTCGTCGCGTACTCTAAAAAGCGACGCGAAATAGCGACGAGAAAAGACATTTTTGTAGTAGTGATAACATCAACAGCTCAACAGTTTACGTGTAAGCTGTACACATCTCATTTAACAAACCTATATCAAGCTCCGTTTAATTACTTCCAAAAACCTAATCCTATCTATCACATAATATAATTAATCTAACCCATTCGGGGTACTAGGGTGGGTACTATTAAGAGTGAAAACCCCTTTGACTCCTTATCACAAGTCAAAATCATCGATTTTTGTTTGGTGCTTGCGAAGGCAACATTACCATAAGAAGGGTATAATCGGAACAAACAATTTTGAATATGTTAATCAGATACTTGCTAACAGTCCTTCCAAGCAGAGTCATCATTGTATGGGTTTTAATTTCATGTTCATCACCACAAATATACACAAATACATAAATACATAAGCACTTGTTGGGCCTCAATAGGAGATAACTTTTGAGCCACCATATGTTTATGTATTGAGAAGGTGATGAGTATTAGGACCCGTCATTGAAGTGGAGCTTCCTGCTTCACCTTCAGTCTTCCATAAAATCAATATAATACCACAAAAAAGAAAAAAGATACTGGAACCAATTTTGGACGGTTCAATTAATTGAATCCCCCACGAGCTGCAGGTCCACCTACGGAAGGATGTGAAGTGAAATATCGTTACATTTAGTACAAATTCTCATTGAATAATATGTGAATTATTTCAGTAGATAAAAAAAGTATGTGAATTTCACAGCTATACACATAAACTTAAACATATTGAAATGGAGGATAAAAGTTTTGCTGAAAAGCAAGGAGGTAGGTGACTATGGCTAAGTGAGTGGAACTATATGGTATAATAATAAATTAATAATAAGAAGTAAAAAGGGGAAAGGGAAGGGAATGGGGGGAGAATGATGGAGGGAGGGGCACTAATCAGAGATAGGCACTATGTGAACCGTGAAAGGGGTACGAAAGAAAACACAGCTGGAAGGGGTTGGGACGCATAATGTCAAAAAGTAAAAGCATTGAAATGTCGTCCACTAATCATTCCTTCTTTGATTATCTCTACACTTAGTTCCTCTATCATATCATATTCATGCCTCTCCATTCTCCTAACAATTGCGTCACCTCCTTTTCACTCATATACTCCTGTAGTCCTGTTCTTTATTCCTATACTATTCTCCCTCTGTATAGTTCCTTCTCTCGTGTTTTTGTGACATTTGATTATTTGTCTTATTCTTACTTCTCACATTTGATTGTGTTAGAAATCCCTTTCAATAGCTATTAAGCTATTAAGGATGTGAATTACCGATTTGAGTCAATGGTATGTGGAAAAGCTCTTCGTGTTTCTTGTTTTATTGATGTTGACACAACATTTACTATGACTCTCAGGCTTCGAACGATGACCATTTTTAGCAGTGCTATAGTTGAATCAAGATGATACTCAACTTTTGGTTGATCTTTGAAATGCTAACGATATTTCCGACCCACTAATTGCAGTTTCATGCTTCATTTCTTTTAAGATATTGATCGTTTCGTTTTGATATTCATATTAGCATGTTATCATATGTTTTTATTTCTTGATCTTAGGCTCCCAATTACATCCTGATTTAATATTAGTCGTCGGTGGTTATATGTGTACTGTTTTATAATAATTTTTTAATTAATAAAAATTAAAGAATTTAAGGTGGACTAACGTGATCGATGTGGGCCGGGGTGCACAATGCTTAATCGTGGGAAGATGTAATAAGAACGACAATGGAACAGTGGAGAGCAATGCATTGAATATTGAATAAGGATGGGAAGACATAGGGCACTAGTTCACTGTGCCCCCACATGTGAGGGTGTACCAGGCCTATTATTCCCAGGGATTTTAGTTTCACCTTATTACTCCTGCACATACTCACGTCTCACATGTTTTTCTTTTTTTGGTCTGAATGTCTCACATGTTTTTCGAAACATGCTTTCAATGGGTTTTCACCTACCTTTTCAGAAGGTGTGTTTGAAGCTGCAGTAATGCTATCAAAGTTGGTGGAGCACCTCTTTAGACAACCACTTCTATTTTTCTCTCCTATAATCATGGTAAATTATAAGTTGATCATCTCATTATCAATCTGCATCACTATGACTCTCATTTATTTAGTTAGTCTTAGAGTCTATTGTTTCCAGTGTTGTATTGTTAATTTTTTTTTTGTTACCTAAGGGTGTCCCCACCCGCGTGTCAAGGGGGACTAATTAATCTCTCACTGTTCTGAAGTCTCATATAGGGGTAGACAGCTGACCTGTGAATTTGCTACTAATGTTTTTACTACTAACATTTATTTAGTTAGTTTTTTTTATCAAATTATTTAGTTAGTTTTTACTACTAATGTTTATTGCTTTCAGTGAGTTTCTGTATGTGTCGTTGCTATGCTAACCGTCTTTTTTCCTGTTTCCCTCGGGTCTGTATTTTTAATTTCATAAAATGAAAAGTGTTGTTTTATTAAAAAACATTTTTTTTTTCGTGCTTCATGCTCTGGTCCAGTCAACATAAGTCCAGCTGAATATCTACACTATGGCAGATCGCCTACGCGACCGACTTTAAACCACTACTGGTCCTTACTCCTTACCAATGAAAAAATTTGAGGCTATTTAGGTTGTTGAAGATTGTTATCCGGCTGGTAGATTTTTTCTGGTAAAAGATAAAGGAGTAGATATTTTTTTGAGATTGTCAAATGAAGTATATCGAAAAGTTTTTAAACCGTGATTTATGGTGTTTATATATATGATAAATATTGAGAAGAGTTTTGTCTAAATTCACACACACATAATAATAAACAAGCATTTAACCCATTAAAGTATGATAAAACTATTATTTGAATAGCGTCAAAAATATTCAGTTCAAAAAAATAGCGTAAAAAATATTGGTCCCATTCAGGACTGAAAATATCTAAACATAACATCTATTGAGACGAGATGAAGAATATATGTGCACATGCACAGTGCACACCTCCTGATTTTCATTGCTTCCCATCAATGGAATATTAACTTTATTGGTTTTAAATTTATATTTTTTTCATGCCTTTTCTTAGGATGGCTGTATTTACTTTGATATCACCAAATTTAAGATCTATAGCTTCTAATTATTAATTGGGTGCCACATTTTGATTTCGATAAATTTTGCTGTTATTATATATGATATGTTAAACATGCACATATATCTTTTGTTTGCATAAAGAAATGCGATGTCAAATAATGTTCATGCATATTATCTTTTTTATTATTTAGATTACTAACTAATCTAGATTATGAATTTTTCTATGTTTTATTTTGAATTAAATTTTAAATAATAATTTGAAAAAAATAATAAAAGGGATTTTAGAATACAGATTTTTAATAAAATATACTAATTTTGTAAGAAAATGATATCGATTAACTTAGGACGTTTAAATGAAATAAAACTCACTTTTTCTGTGTGGGGATTGTTAAATCACTTAAATGACATTATTTAATGGGCTGGGAAAGAGAGAAAGCAACGCCATTTTTAATTGGTTATCATGATGTGTAATCATGTAATAACATCATGTAATAACATTTCTTTTGAAGTTTTGGTTTGGACCCAAATCTATTTCTAAAACTTAAAAGATAGCGCAAATAAACACTATACAGTCCACTCACATTTTCAGTAATTTCATCCAGCTCCAAGTCTCCTCTGGCTTAAGGAAAGGGTAAAATACCTGGGGAGAAAAGGAATAAGAATAAGAAGTATATATTACTACTATATACGACTAGGGGTTTTAGTTATAATATGACTAGTTGACTACGGTTTTTAATTAAAGATGTTGGAGAAACCAGACAAACTACTTGTGTTTTATATTTTCATGGTTGGGGAGGTAAAGTAATTTTTGGAATGAAGAGACAAACATCAAGGAAATAGGGTTGCAGAGAAAGTCAAATATGTCATCCGATACTCGGAAAATGGAGCAAACAGACTAAATCTAATGTGTGAAAACTTTGAAAACTTTTGTGTCATTTGAGCATTAGAACCAGTGCTTTGGTCCCACACACATTATTTTGACATACAGTTTAAAGATTACATTTTATCCTAGAGGTTTTTATTTAGGAGTTCTAGAATATCTTTAGATTTAAAATTGCTTAGAAAGTTTTAAATCTTAGCAATAATTTCTTATCCCATTAAGAAATCAGCACAAAAAGTTGATATCAACAATTAAAATTTCAACATTAGGGGACAAAATTGATATTTTTAATACATACTCTCTTATATACACAATATAAGAAATCATTTTACATTTTTTTTGTGAAAGTAACACATTTACATTCTTTTGTCTAATGTGTTCTTTTTATTTTCTTTCTATTTTACCCCTAATTATCTTTCATATTTATTAACGATTTTATAGTTTTTTATCTTAATAGTATCATAATAAATGAGGGTAAAATTAAAAAAATAATTAATTTCAAATACTCAACTAACTTTTATGTTTTTTTAAGAAACATGTTTTGAGTTTCACGATTGAGGTCTTACTTATTATGGATTTGAATACTTATATTACGGATTTGAATAGGAGGGAGTATATTAGGCAAAATGTCATACACAACCTTGTGACGTAGGAGATAGACATGAAAGGTTTGGGCTGGATAAAAAATTCTTCCAAATCCCATCAGTAGAACCACGTTACCTATTGCCTATAAAATTAAGGGAAAATGTCATTTAAATCCCTCCGAATATACAAAAAGGACAATTTAAGAACTCAAACTTCCAAAAGAACCATGAAGGAACTAGGACCTAGTTGACATTTTAAAATTGTGTGAAAAGACAAAATTGCCCTAATCATAAAATAGAAATTACTAACCACCCTATTGAAAATGGTGGGTGTAAGGGTGGTTAGTAATTTCTGTTTTATGATTAGGGCAATTTTGTCTTTTCACACAATTTTAAAATGTCAACTAAGTCTTAGTTCATTCATGGTCCTTTTGGAAGTTTGAGTTCCTGAATTGTCCTTTTGTATATTCGGAGGGATTTAAATGACATTTTCCCTAAAATTAAAGGAAAATAATATATTTGCCTCATGGTCTAATCAGCACGTTACAGACAAATTAAAAGGGAAAATTAGTTTGAGGTCCCCCACAAGGGACTTAATACTAGAAAAGTCCCAAAAGTTGAAAATATTAATGTAGGGTCCCAAGGGACCTCACTTTAATATATTTGAAAAGTGAAAAGACAGTTTTACCCCTAGCCTTAATAAAAAAATACACCCCACTCACCCCTTCACCCACCCCTCACCCCTCCCCTTCTTCACCCACCCCTCCCCCCTCCCCCTCCCCCACCGCCACCTGCCCCCCCGACCTCTCCTCCTCCTTCTCCTCCCCCTCCACTACTACCAACCCTCCCCCTCCCCCCACCCCCTCCCCCCACGCTGCCCCCCTCCCCCCTCCACACCCACGTTGCCCCCCTCCACACCCACGCTGCCCCCCCTCCCCCCCTCCACCCCCACGTCATGCCGGTGCGCCTTGTGCTCCGTTGAAGGTGGTGCCGGTGACGCTGGGGCCGGAGATGTTGAAGGCGCAACCGAAGTTGAGATGTGGGAGATGTGTGGGTGAAGGGGGGAGGGGTGGGTGAAGAAGGAGAGGGGTGAGGGGTGGGTGAAGGGGGTGGGGTGGGTTGGGTGTATTTTTTTATTAAGGCCAGGGGTAAAACTGTCTTTTCACTTTTCAAATATATTAAAGTGAGATCCCTTGTGACCCTACATTAATATTTTCAACTTTTGAGACTTTTCTAGTATTAAATCCCTTGTGGGGGACCTCAAATTAATTTTCCCAAATTAAAACATTTCGAGTTTTTTATAAAAAAAAATTATACTTTCATTCACACTTTTACACATTTACGATCCCTAATTTTTTATTGTATCCATCCTCTAATATTTAACCCTACAATATCAATAGAGCAATTTAATGTTTTCCCTTAATTTGTCAGGATATAATTATAACTTTATAATGCTTTTCTGATTAATATCATATTGTTTTTTTTATAAAACAATGTAATTTATCGATATAAAAGGGGGATTTGCAGTTTAGTCCCTGGTAAGGGAAATTAATACTGGAAGATCCCAATACATTCCAAAATAATTATAAAGTCCCAGGGGCCCTTTCCTGCAATTGTTTACTTAACTTCAATGACCATTTTGCCCTCATTACAGATGGTTGTCATCTTACTGGTCCCTACAGGGGGACTATGCTTTCATCTTATGAGGGCAAAATGGTCATTGAAGATAAGCAAACAATTGTAGGAAAGGGCCTCTGGGACTTTATAATTATTTTGGAATGTATTGGGACTTTCCAGTATTAATTTCCCTTACCAGGGACTAAACTGCAAATTTCCCGATATAAAATACACGTCCTATATTAGGCTGGTTTCATTTCATTTCATAAGCCCAAAAACTAGAATACCTTCGTGTAAGACCAAAAAGATCACCAGACTGGCTCACTTTAAATTATAACACTTTTACAGGGCTTTTGCAATGCGCTGATTTCAGGGATTGTTCAGCAATAAAATATCCAAGCTGTTGGTGGACAATCAATTCAGCATAGTTATTGTAACGTGACCAGGTCACACTTTGAATTGAAGTAGAGTATCAATCAAAAGGCAAAATACGCCTGAAGACATCAGATCTATAATATGCGGAGATGATGGAAGCATACATCTACACCTCAAAATTCCAAGTGGTTTCAGCGCTAAGTTTTGGAGCCTTCAATTCCTCAGCCAAGTTAAGTGATGCTGTGATCTGAAAAATAGAGCCTTCAGTAAGATTGTATTGTTGACTCCCCATGAAGAATGAAAGAAATATAAAAGAACTACTTAGTTATAAGTCAATTTTTTTTTGAACAAATTTAATGCACAATAGACCGATAGCAAGGAAAAAATTAATTTATTCAGCTTCTTACGGGAGAGTGTGCACAACAACCCAGAAGGATAAAATACAAATACACAAATCATGCCTCACGAGAGAATTATTCCAATTTTCTAAAATCATAACTACTAATATACATGGAAGAAAATACATTTCTTGCGCATGCAACCTCATTTTACCTCAACTAGTAAACTTGTATGTGAGAAAATATATCAAGGCAAAAGTAAATTTGTGCGCTTGTTTGATCTTAAAGTTCCAACCTACTTATAAGTTATGCAGTTCTACAAAATTATCCTTCAAACACGACTAGCTTTATTTCGATCATGGAATTATATTCCTAGCCAGATGAAGCACCTTTCAAATCAAGTAATTACTGTTGCAAAATCTAATAGCTTATAGAAGACCCAAGAAAATCAAGTAAATCAAAGATCCTTCTCTACGGAGACCAAAGGATCTTTAGTCAAGCAACACCTACTCCCAAAGTAATCAACTAAGCATGCTACTCAAGCTCACATCTTAACAAAGCCATCACTTTCCAGGATATGCTAGGGGTATATGACAATTTCTCTAATGGGTTGGGGAACACATGTGACTGCATCTTCAAAACTGATACCCAATTGGGAGGACAAAAATAGCAATAGTCATCTCAGAAATCAAGCAAGCAAGAAACTCGAATGCTTCAGCTCTTCCAACTTCTCAATTGTTGGAATCAGCATGTCCAAGATTCCCACTTAGAGGGGAAGATATCACGTCCATTTTGCATGATCCATTGTCAGGAAGCGAATAAAAGCACTATATACAATTCCTACTAATATACTACTAGTTTTATAAGGCACTATTTACATCAACATATGACTGACAAACATACATGACACAGCATGTCCGAATTCTAAAAGCCTATGTACACTTATCAACCAGAAAAGTATCAATAATCATGCAATATATTGCAGTAAACGAAGGCTAATTAACCTTCTACCATCAATTCCCCATAGACTAAATAGTTAAACAAGGAATTAATGATCTATAGTCAACACACGAATGAAGCCTCCAAACTATTCTCTTTCACAAAAACCAATACAAAGGGATATATGATTGATGCAACCAAAAAAGAAATACTCACCTTGAAGCAGCCACTCTGCTTTGAATTCCGAGACCATTCTAGCCCCAAAAGTTGGCTTGACGTCTGATATGATGCCCTCAACAAGTCATCACCATAAATCCTCCGTGAAACAGCAAAGTCCCACGAATTCTTAGCCCAATCATAGGATGGCTCAAAAGTAGCCACTCCCATATGAACATAACTGTACTTCAACTTGCAATTTCCTGAAGCAATAACATGGTTAGCTGACACCTTATTAGCAGGATCAATTATCAACGTTCCATCCAATGCAGTCCTGTTCTCTCCCCAGCTATGTGAGTAAGTCAAATTCAACGGCTTCTCACCAATCCTAACCGTATTCATAAACTGAAATCTAACGTCCTGCTCCACCAACACAAAGGAATATACCATAAAGATAACGCAAACAACAAACCTTATCCAATATACTCCCTCCGGTTGACCTAATTGACTTTTTTAGGGAGATGTTAAGGTTACAAAATATGTTATTAAATCATGACATATTTGATATATTTTTAGATTATTCAGTAGTTTATAGGTTAAATAAACGGAAAAATTAGGTAAATCGATTTATAATTGACTTATATTTTGCTTTCTTAGGATTTTTCAAAAAAGTTAACTAGGTCTTATTTAGGACCGAGGGAGTATAAGACCACTTTATTAATTTGATTAGATTAAGGACGCTAGTTAAGGTAGTTATAAACACATGATATTACTACTCTACCCTAACCATATACCATCATTCTCACTCTCCCTCTTACTTGTTCATTATAGATAAACATTATTAGGCTTTACTTGAGAAAAAGTTGAGAAAAATTAGAAATTTGCTTATATTTAAGAACAAAATGAGATTTAAAAGTGATCTTATATCTAAGAAGCGAGGTAGGAACTTCATAAAAAAAATGTAAAAGAAAAATTACAGAAAAAGCCACAAAAAAGAAGACCAACCACAAAATGAAACCCATATTTGGCGGATAAATTAAAAAAAAAAGACATTTTGAAAGACCTTATTTTTCACAAATAAAAATGGAATTATGCAATTGTTTGAGTGAAACAACCAACGAATGAACAATAAAATACTGAGGAAGTAGAAAGGAAGTAAAAAAAAATGGTGGGATTTTTGGGGAAGTACCTTTTTGGGGACATTGTAATCGAATATGAAGTGGCCGGGTTTTTCGAGGGCAAGGGCCAGACCGGTTAAGCTGGGCCCATTGATGACGGTGGCGTCAGTGATGGAAGCTCGGAGCTTCATGTCGCCGGCGTTGAAGGCCACGGTGGCGGCGGCGCCGCCGTTTTTGTCGAGGTCATACTTCCCCTTCAAAGCCGCCTTCATTGGGAACAACGTACGGAGACGGAGGGAAAGAAAGAAAGACAGGAGAAGGAAAATGATAAATGAGACAGTGAGAAATAATGTCTGTTTTTGTGTGGTTCTGAAATTACTGGGCTGGCCCATTGGGTTGTTGTGTACTCTTTCTTTATTTGCTATGGACTCATTCATGACCTTTTTCTTTCTTCCTAACACTCGTGACCTTTTTTATTGGAGTGAATGTGTGGTAACAATTACGAAAAAAACAAGGATATAACTAATAATTGATTGAGTTGGTAAGAGAATTACGTAACGATGACAATGTGTGTTTGATTCCAGAAAAACTCTTTGATTAGGAGATGTGATAACCCTGACTATGTGTGCACTTCTAATTAGTCGGTGACCACCAATCAATTGGTTTGTGAGAGTTGATGAATTTAACTAGTTTATTAAGTTTGAGCTCTAATAAAAATATAAGAGTGTAATAGGTTTGGTAATATCATTGACATAACTCAATTTGTATCATTTTGAGACATGAAGTCGTTTTTTAAAAAGATATAGATGACATTTTTTTAGTGTTGATATTATAATAACAGGCAATTTATTCTTCCCTTGGTAAGCTCCGGTGAACAACGAAATAAATAAGGATGAGGCCACGAGGGTGCTACAATAGGAATCTAAATATGAGGCCATGTTAATACAATAATTCTCCATACAAATCTTCTCTAATCCCAACTCATCACCATGAATGTAAATGTCATGACAATAATATCAATATCAGAAACCAGTACATACAATTCCAACTCATTATTCCATAACATTCTCACGAAATAAATAATCATCTTCCAAAGGGGTCCGACTAACGAGTTAATTATAATAATGGACATAAGCATGCTTGAAAAGGAACAAACTAGAACACATTTCACATAATATAGATGAAAAGCAAGCATGCTTAAAAAGACTAAAGTAATATTCAATTATAACAATGCACATAAACATGCTTGAAAAGGAATAAACTAGAACACATTCCACATAATATATATGGAAAACAAGCATGCTTAAAAAGACTATAGTAATATTCATGCAATTAATTTAACAAATTCCTCAAGTCATAATTATTTATAACACAATTATATACAAATTACAAGTATACGAAAGAATTTTCCGGAGTTACCTGTTACTCCTTATAATCACACAAATAACAACTCTCCAAGGCTCTTAAGTGAGTCTACAAAGCTTCATACATAAATAACTATCAGTAAATAATTAAAAACAGCTCTAGGATCACTCTAAATCTACCTTCCAAGCTACTTTGAAATATAAAGGTGAACCTAAATAAATATTCCCTTTTTTTTAATCTTTAGCCTTTTGAGCGTGTCTAATACAAATTAATTTATTATGATTGTCTATTTAAGTGTCAAACCCGTAAACCTAGTATTATATATTTTTTTGTATCTAAATGCTTGAGGTGTATTATCAGATCCATGTATATATATATATGTATACTGCACACTAGATATATTGTCTATTCATAGAAACATCTAATTTGTTGAAAACAGAAATTTACCTTGTAGATAGGAATCACACAATATGAGAGATGTTATATTAGCACAATTAAGAACCATGTGAAAGGGGGGTGCACGTGGGGTATGAGGAAATTAGAAGATTATTCAAGCTGATGGGACAAGATATACAAATACAAATATAAGTAAAAGAAGGAAATAACTGTGGGGGGTTACACAGAAGTGTTTTTCTGCATCCTTCAGTACATTATTTCACATTTGTCCCCATATTAGGGACCTAGCTCGTCCCTTTTTTTCTTCCACATACTCTTACGCATTGTTGTTAAACTCACGAGTTGATACTCCGATTTACCCATTTTATGGCTCCACTAACCAAAACGTGTCATGAGTCACTTAAATTCTAAGTGGGAATAAATTTGGTACAAACTTACGTGTTTATATGCTAAACTCATTGTTTTTACGTTTTCACCTTACAAAAAATTGTGTTAACTTGCTCATAAACTCATTTTAATTATTTTTATTCGACCAAATTCAATGAATTTTTATATAAATTAAATAGCAATTTCTCTATTGAAGTTCATATAGTATGAGTGTTGATATATTTAATAGTTGACATTAAATATATTAACATTCATACTTTATCAATCTCAATAGATAAATTTCTATGAAACTAATATATGAATTCAGTCAAATAAAATCATTAAAATGAGTTTTAAAATAAGTTAACACTTTTTTATAAGATAAAAACATAAAAATGATGAATTCAACCTGTAAACATATGAGTTTCTATCAAGTTTAAGACCACTGAAAACTTTAGTGACTTGTGAATAATTTGTTTTAGTTAGTAGAGTGGTAAAAAATGGTAAGATTGGAAAGTTGATTCTCAAGTCTGGCAATAATGATTCAATTGTCGAATGGAAAAAATGCTTACAAAGATGAGAGATTTAGGGAGGGTTTGCATTCCCTACTCATCCTATTTTTACTCATCCACTTCTCATCTCCCAAAACACTGCGTTTTGATTAAAAATTAAAATACACACAAAACATGGTGGGACCCAGCTCTCTCTCCTCTCTTCCATCCTCTCCCTCTCTGTCTCTCTCTCTTAACAACCACCCAACCGTCGCCCAAACCACCTCCTCCACTTCCCTCACCTCTCCTCCAACCTCCACTCCGCCATCCTCACTTCCGTGGAGACTTCGGCGATTCATCACGTGTTACGGAGTCCGTCATGGAGACGTCGGCGGCTCACATGTTTTCGAGTCCATCGGGGAGACGTCAGCGGCTCACATGTTATGGAGTCCGCCGTGGAGTCGTCGGCGACTCACTTGCTATGGAGTCCGGTAAGGAGGCGTTGGCAGAAGTGAGGATGACAGAGTGGAGGTTGGAGGAGAGGTGAGGGAAGTGGAGGAGGTGGTTTGGGCGGCGGTTGGGTGGCTGTTAAGAAAGAGAGACAGAGAGGGAGAAGATGGAAGAGAGGAGAGAGAGCTGGGGCCCACCATGTGTTTGTGTATATTTTAATCAAAACCCAGTGTTTTGGGAGATGAGAAGTGGATGAGTAAAAATAGGATGAGTAGGGAATGCAAACCCCCATATCATGGGATGCAATCTCGCAAACCTTTGAAAATAAGGACAAATCATCGAAACTTATACGCACGCGCGTGCATATCTTGGTGTGCAGAACCATCTCGTGGAACTCACAAATAAAAACTACGTAGAATAGGTTCCAATTTTCATTATGAGGAAGTTGTGTCCTAATTTTGATAACGAGGACGCGTTGGAGACACTATTGGAGGTGCCATTCCCTGAAGAAATGTTGTTGAGCTTGAGAAGTTCTTCGTCTAATCGTTGGAATACTTTGCGATCTCTAATGAAAGCTCAACACATTGATGTGTATTCACATCTATCTTCTACCTCAAGAAATGAATTCATTGCATTGCTTAAGCTTGTTGGCTCTCCCCTGGTTCCAGTTCAAGTTCAATCTCACGAGACTTTGTCAACGTGGCGCCGGCCTCCCAGAAATTGTTCCATTGTAAGCATTACCAATTTTTTTCTTGCATTTCTATTTAATCCACAGCTGATCTGAGCTTAAGTCGGTGAAATCAAATTGGGTTAAAATATTAAACTTGTCTGTTATTAATCATACTTATCCATACACTATGACAAATATTTATAAATATGTACACTATGACATACAGGCAGAAGCCACAGCAAAATACTTAATGCAGGAATACGTAGCAGCTAGTGGAGGACGAGCTACTTTAAATGATGTGGAAAGTATGTATGCATTGGGACAGGTGAGGATGTTAGGATCGGATATGAAATGGGAGGAGACAACGTGAACAGGAGTGGCATGCCCGAAATTGGGGGCTTTGTCTTGTGGCAAAAGAACCCAGATTTGTGGTTTCTTGAATTGGTTGTCTCTAGCTTCAAGGTCGGTGCGGGCAGTGATGGCAAGGTGGCTTGGAACCAGTCTTCTTCTCAACCTTGTAATGCAAACAAAGCCCTCCTAGACCCCTTCGCAGGTTCTTTTAGGTAATAATTAGTGTCTCGGCTCCTATAAAATCACTTTGATTTTCTTTGTGGAAGTCAATGAAGCAAATTATTATACTACTAAACTCTAACATATGTTACATGTTATTAAATTACATGTTAGCATATTAGTAGAATTAATGTTTTGAGGAGAAAAAATAATTATAGACAATTCAGAATGATTAATTCTGCACCCTTAATTTCTTTAATAAAATCAAAGTAACATGGTAATTAAGACCGAATAGAGTGGTTAATGATATTCTCCATAGTCGTAAATATAACATCACTTTTTCTTGTGGAAATTAATGAGCTTGAATTTTTCAGTTAAATTTAATATATGTTAGTTACATGAATGCACATTCTGAAATCACTTAATTACATATGACTACATGTTTTAAGTCCCAACAATTGCTTATTACTATATGTTATCTCACTTAGTTACTATCATTTCTTATTCTATTCACTGTGCTTGTTATTTCAGGGGTTGGACCCAAGGTACACAGCCAAGCTGTTCCTGGACGCAAAATGTGTAGGAGAAAAAACCATAGAAAATGAAGTGTGTTTTTCTCTCAAGTTAGATACACCGATGCACATTCTGAAATCACATAGTTCGCCTCATACTGAATTCGGGAGACACACAGTATGGGGATACTTTAGCCAGCAAACAGGACTACTTGTCAAATTTGAGGATAACAAGCTGGTAAAGATGAAGCCCCCTAAAGGAACAAATGACTCTGCATTTTAAGAAACGAACATAGAGTCTGTGATTAAGGATTATAGGTGTGTTGATGGCATTACCATAGCACACGGTGGTACCGCGGTGGTGACACTTCATAGGCGTGGTGGACCTCATAAACAGAAGAGGAAAATTGAGGAGACTTGGAAGATTGAAGAGATTGGTTTCAATATCCAGGGTTGTCTAATGATCGCTTTCTGCCTCCCTCTGATCTTCATGGTGGACGTGATTGATTTTTGTGCTCCTTTTGGATCTTCCAACATCAACTGTAAAAAATGTGTACATCGACAGTAGGTGGGTGAAAAGTATATGGCATATTCCAATCTCATAGTTTCCTTACTAGAATATTTCTGAATTCTGAGACGCTTCTACACGTTTTTGGTCAACCTTTTCATTTTGTCCATACATAGTTGTGTCCGATTTTACAGTTTTTATGGTATCACCTTACAAAAACGTGTTACGAGTCACCTAAATTTTTAGTGATTAAAAAATAGGTTAGAAACTCAGATATTTATATTGTGAATTCACTATTCACGTTTCTAGCTTATAAAAAATTATGTAAATTTGCTACTAAACTCATTTTAATTATTTTTAATTGACCAAATTCAATGAGTTTATGTATAAATTTCATATAAATTTTTTTGTTGAGGTTGATATAATATGAATATTAATATATTTAAATATATTATCAATATTTAAAATATACTTAAGTAAGATTATTATTATTATCTGTATTTGTTTATTTAATTATATACTCCCTCCGGTCCTAAATATAGGACCTAGTTGACTTTTTTGAAAAATCCTAAAAGAAAAAGCAAAATAAGTTAATTATAAATTGATTTACCTAATTTTTTCTCTTACACTAGTTTATTTTATCTATAAGCTAATGGATAATCTAAAAAGATATCAAATATGTCATGATTTAATAACCTATTTTGCAACCTTAATCTCTCCAAAAAAAGTTAATTAGGTCTTATATTTAGGACGGGGGTAGTATAAGAAATGTATGTTTATTAACGAATTTAAACTCTTACGAGTTTAAGATTTGAGTCTACAATTCAAGTTTTCCTTTTTTCCACGAGTTCACTTAATTTACTTAAACCCATGAATTTGACAACTTTGTTTTGATATTTAATAAATAAGCCTATACAATTTAATAAATAGGACTTGTGAGTTGTGACTTGACCTATTTAATAAATAGATTGGGCCTAAAACCACCTGTTTAATAAGTTTGACCCACTCAGACCCTAGAAGGATGAAGGACATAAAAAGAAGGGAAAACTTACATCAAGTTCATTTATCCAGGTTCTCAAGTTCTTTCAATATAGGCCATTAGATTGAATGAATAGTTGTTATAAAAGGACACGTGTCACTCCTATATTAAAAGAATTTGAGAACGTGGAGAAAGGAACTTGACTTAAGTAAGGTCCTAAAAAGAAATTACCAAATGACACCGTTTTCATATTCATTAAAACGACCGGATGGGTACTAAAACGGCATCGCGCTGCTGCGAGGGGGCGCTAAAACCCTAACCCGCGTAAGCAACCCCTATATAAATAAATCTTTAGTTCACGCCTTCACTCTCCAAAAGCCGCACAACTTTGGTGGTTTCATTTTTTGTTATGATTTCAGGAATAAGCCTTCTGAATGAATGATAATAAGTTTTGTGTTTTGGTGTTCTCATTTCATGTTCATTGTCTCGCTCACACTATTATGTCATGTTATGCATTTGTTTTACCCGCTTCACCTGGTTCAAATTTTTCGATTCCAGTGGAGCTATAACGGATGCGTACATTCAAAGGTTGGCTTACCAGCCCATTGCATGGCTTTGCCTTTTGCCTTGCATTGCACTGGGTCAAATGGACCTGCCGAAATACTATGTTATGTTCTTTTTTAATTTTAAATTATGATCTCTTTTTTTGCATAGACATTAGCATGGCATGTGATGAGTACTTTTTAACCGCTTATTGATATACTGATAAGCCGTGCTGATCCATTTCATAATTTTCTGATGCCATTACTTTATGGATCTTTTATATGTTTTACTTTTTCCCTTGTGAATTTCTTCTTATGTGTTGTATTCTAGGTTGTTGTGGACTATACTATGTGGTTTTTAGGTACTTTTATGTGTTTTGGAGCTTTTGAAACCTGAATCCTTTTTGTTTACGTGATATTTTGATAAGGGATGGCAAATGATGTTAAATTTTCTTATCCTACACACTGATCTCCATGAAGAGTCAAAACTCCGCTTATTATCTGATGCCTTCCCTCTTTTAGCTTTATGTTTTAAATGGAAATGGTTAATTTTGTGTTTTTGTATTGTTGAAAATGGAAATGGTTTTACAAGTTTAGATTGATTTAGTGTAATCGGTGATGAGAGAATGCAGACGGGCGGACTGAAATTGATGTCATGTTGATTGTCTGCCACTTCCATATTTGGAATGCTTTGAGATTCATTAACACTAACTGTTATTCACTTTATTTTTCTTTGATAATGTCGGGACTGTTTGATATCTTATGTGATGGTATATTTTTAGTACAATTTGTAATGTAATCCTGATTCCTGAATATGGAATGTTTTGACAATTGGAAGCCTGCGGTGATGAAGTAAGCTAAAATATGTCTGGACATATGAAGCTATTCTATGATTATTTGCATCTTCTGAGCAGCATAGCAATTGTTTGCTTTTGCCCTGTTGTGCTTCGTCTTGAAATTGCCATTATGCTGATTGAACTTTTGGCCAAGAATATTGATTTTATAAAATCAACACATTCTCCAGTGAGATATATTGAAATGGAACAAACAAAAATAGGATGGAAAATCACAAACAGAACACTCTAGGAGGGAATTGATCGCAATCATGTACTATGACAGCATAAGAAGCTGGGTTGTGGGACTTGACTTGATTGTACACCCATTTACAAGTCAAAGTAGCTGGGTTGACAACTCACGGAACTTGGCTTGATTGTGATCAATTCTCCATGTAGTAGTCCTTACTGTAATTTTTGAAAAGAATGGCATTATTGTGATACTATTATTTATGAATGCATTGTCATGGGATGACTGCCGTTTGAGTGCATTGTGTGATTCTAATTTGGTGCTCACTGATTGCAATGGAATGGTGAAACACTTCAAATTTATTTATCTTTGCCATTTTTTTTTTTAAAAAAGGGTCAACTCAGTTCTTGTCCACTTTGAATGCCCCTAGCTCCCACATACACACAAGATAGTTTGTATTAAAATCTCAAACTGTTAGACCGTCACTTTCTGATGTGTTGACCCTCAATTCTACAATTTCTGTAACCACGGTGTATTTCACTAGTTGCAGGTTGCCAGCTTAAAATTTCAAACCATCGATGGCGTCTTTTATGGTTTATTTAGTGCATGGCCAAATGCGAATTAATGAAGACCAATAAATGCATTATGCTGCTTGTGCTTCAATTTCTGTTTCCATTGGTTTGGTTGTATATATGTTGGCCGCCACATTATGCTGGTTTGGTCTAAAATTTTCTTGTATAGAGCGGACTAGTGAATTTGTAAACTGTTTAGGCTTCTGTTTCATCTTATTTCTACTTGTATTATTTTTGTTTTAAAGTAATCAAGGGTAACTTGTATCAAATGAAATTACTTCCAAATGTGGAAAAATCGTTAACTTCTATCTAGTGTAACAATGTTTCCTTCCATTTAAAAAGAGAAAAGAAAATAGAGTTGTGCCCGCGCACTTCAGTTTACCAGATCATTTTATTTCATTCGTTCTGTGTATTTGGGCTCCTAATTTTGGCTCGGTTTTCGATCTCACGTACTAGACGTTGTATGGCGATTGGACCATTATGTAGTGGGGCTCATTTCAGAATTATTCTGTTTAGCGTGCGTACAAAGTAAATGTATGAAATTGTGTATGTCTGAGTATTTGATTTTGTTTTTCTAGCAAGAGAAGTTGAATAAGATAAGTGGATCAACCTGCTGAGTATGGACCAATTAAAAATCTGAGGTCAATCATGAATCCGTTGGTAAGGATCAAGGTTTGTGATGTCTGTATATTTTCTATTAGCACCTACTCTAGAAAGGTCCAAGGCAATTATTGCAGATGGTGGTCCACACTCCACAACCTCCACCTTTCCCATCGATTTACCCTTCGTTGTCTTTTCTTTTAGCAGTGATAATTCTATCTCTAATTATTGAAACATGTTCATTCACGATTCATCCATAACATATCTTACACCCAAAATGAAGAAAGACATCCCTGAAGCTGCAAAATCAATGGGCAAGAGCTACTACATGTTCTGGATTTTCACTGCCATTATCCTTTTAGCTGTTTGGTCTGTGTTCACAAGCTCCCTCACTCTCAAATGGTCTGCCCCCAACCTCTCTCATTTCTCATTTGATTTGGATTCTCATAATCTCGATGACCTTGATGTGCTGGTACCTTCCCACCTCACTTAATATAAGCACTTTTATTTTTGATTGTGGTTGAAATAAATGTGCTTTAAATTATGGTGTGTACTTTTGTGCATAGGAAGTGGAGGAGAGGAAGAAGTTGGTGAAGCGCATGTGGGATGTGTACACGCATGCCAATAGCATTCGGTTACCTCGGTTTTGGTCAGCAGCTTTTGAGGCTGCTTATGAGCACTTGGTCAGTGATGTTCCAGGGGTCCAAGACTATGCTATATCTGAAATTGCTCAGATGTCACTACGTTCTTTTGATTTTGACTGACTTCCTCTTTAACAACAATTTGTAAGCTGAGCAAAGCTCTTACTCTCTTAACAAGTCCTCTGTCTCATTGAAATTTAGAACCTTTGGTTATTTTTTAGTCATATATCTTGTCTTTTAAGTTCAATCCCTTGGTTATGTTGAAATGATTGTTGTTGCATTCTTTAATTACTTGGCGAGTGATGTTGAAAGTTCCATGCAGCCATTACAATTAGGATTTAGTGACTCTTTTTAATGGCTCTACCATCTGACTCAGAAAGTCATACTGTGGCTCAATCACGTGGTTTATTTCTCACTAGTAGCTGTTCTTATCATTGATAACTTTACCTTAGTAGTAGAATTACTTTCGGCTAGTTTTATGTTGTGCTTTTGGAATTGACAGGTCAACTAGGAAGAATATCTTCAGAGCAGAATGTGAAGGAGAAATAAGCAAGCAAAGAGTGATGTGTGCAATACAGTTGGCAGTGACAGATAACAAGAATCTCTCTCTTTTTTACAGCGAGCATGAAAAGCGGAAATAATTAGCACTGGATGTGGTGAACATATCTTAACAAATCAAAACATATCATTATTGTGAATTCCCTTGTCTCTCTGTCTGAAGCCTTTATTCTTCAACATGTAAACTGTCCCGTTGATTTTAAATTATTGTGTGTTGCATTAATTTACTATGGAATTATTTACCGAAATATAGATTTGGTTTCATATGCTGCAGACATATTTTCTCTTATAGATCATACCATACGTTTGAGTTATTATTGCAGTTATGTGCAATATATTCAGCAACGATGAAAACAGAATCCTTTAATATGGGTTTTAACTTTTAACTGCTATAATATGTTAAGTAATTATCACTACTCTGAAGTAAACTGGATTTGCTTCAAATTTTACAACTTATGATATTATAGATGGAGGGGAAACTAAAACGCTAAAATGGTTCAAGATAAAACGTGACATTCAACACCAAAAGCAGGTCCTCGAAAGCTGAGTAAAGCAGAAATGTGAAACTAAGTGGTAAACAACGCTACTCAGCAAAATGATAATATTACTGAACGAAATATATATACAAATACATTGTTGATCATGGATTTTTTTAACCTCAAAAAAGTAGTTAAACACTCAAAGTACACCCTTCTTACACGTGTTTTACGTCGCAGTAAGATTAACTCTCTGCTAAACATGTGTAAAGGAACACACTCTATCCTACACTCACTTTTTTAATAAACCACACAAGTCGTTAGCAGCACAATGTGTGGGATCAGATTAAGGAAGACAAAAGAAATGTCTTCCCTTATGAAAACCTTAGAAAGAGACATGACACTTGTCAAAGGTAGACCAAACCAGTGAAGAACAACCACTTGCAAGTATCAATCAAGTGTCTAATAGGCCCAGCACCAGACATTGATACATGACTGCTGTTATTCACTCTCGTATTATTATTATTAAGATTCGCAGTGCCATTCACATTGCTGACCGTATTAAGAAAGCAATTGTTGTAACCTGCACAAAACACAATCAACATTACTTGATTTTAGAGTGATCAAAACCAAAATAATATTAAAAAAAATACATAAAGTTGGATTGAACTTTACTTGGAGCCGTGGACGTGAGTGTAGCAGTATCAGCAAAATCACAATTCTTAGGATCACGACCAGCAATCTGATAATAAAGATTCATAGCATAAGCAGCATGGGCCTCAAGCGTATCAGGCTGAAAACAAGGCCCACCAGCCTGTATAGGCCCACAATCAACCCCATGTCCACAAGCATAATTCAAATTCCCCTGCAGCAGCGTATCATTCAACCCTTGCTTCGGCACACACCACACCCCTCCCCCTTTCTTCGGCCCCGGCGCGGCCACCGGCGCCACCACTGCGGCCGGGGCCTCACTCGGGCTTTCAGCAGACACAGATCTCGTCTTATTCTGGCCCAAAAGCCCAATATCATAAGTCACACTCAAATCGGGCTTAAAAAGCCCAAACGACCTCTCAGAAGTGGTCCCGGGCTTCAAATCCTCATCATACAACGCAAATAAATAAGTATCCACGGGCTTCCCAGGCATAAGTGGTGTCCCAGACATAGAACGTAAATGAGAAATTAAATTCCCATTATAGGCCTTAGCATTATCAATACTAGCACCAACCTCATTAGTGTCACCTTTATAAGGCCAACCAGTCTCAGCCACAACTATTTCAACATTCTTAAAGCCCATAGAATTCAAAGCAGACCGTACAGAATCAACCTGAGCATCAAACATGTTCATATACTTAATTTTCGTGTTAGCATCGACCCGGCCCGCGTTGGGCTGGAATAAACAAAAGGCCAAAGTATCGGGCCTTGGGTCACTAGTATAAGCAAAATAAGGATAAGGATTAATCGCAAAAGGGGAATTATTGGCATCATTAAATTCTAAAATTCCCTTTAGGTTTGTAGCTAATTCTGGTTTGAAGGCACCTGAAGAAGGAGGCTCTGATTGGCCTAAAACTGCCATTGCGTGGACGGTTGAGACCTTAATTTTGGCGCCAAGGGAGGCAGAATTGAGGGCATTTTGGAGATTTTGCATGGCGGGTAAAAGTTGAGTTTGGAGATTTTGGTCACCGAAGGTTAAAACTTCGTTACCAACGGTAATAAGGATGATTTTACTGGAGGGGTAAAATGGGATAACGTTTGTGTCGAGCCATGTTTTGGCGGCGCCGACGTCGGAGGCGAGGTTTGGTATGTCGCTGTTGGCGGTGCCGATGACGATTCCGATGTCGGTGTGAGCTAGGGCTTTGATTATGGCTGGGTCTGCTCCGTACAGTCGGACTTTTTCTATGGCGGTGGTTTGGAGAAGCTTCGCCGTCGCTGACGGCGGCGGTAGGTTGTCGGCGACCGTGCCGTAGTTCACACCGATGAATGAGTCACAACCTGGTACCAAAACATAAATCTTGTCGGTGATTATAGTATTCTGCTAAAGTAAAGCTAGAATATTTTTTAAAAAAAAATATCAAAATTTTGGTAGAAAAAAAAAACAACTTGCTTTGAAATAGAATCTCAATTATCTTATCCTTTCAAATGGACAATCACAAGCAGACAAATGAACCATGTCTTATAAGACAGATGATAGAATAGAGGAATTTAAATGAATAAATAACCAAAAGGAATGAACCATATGGAATCAAAATAAAACTTCATGGTTCATAGAAAAATGCTGATTAATTGAATATAGGTGAACAAAAGAATAAGGAAAATATAGAGGTGAAGACTTGAAAAAGGGTAGGCTTTGGAGCATACACATATTATTTTGTGCAATGTAAATAGATTGAGAGTAAGTACTTACTTGAGAGGTTGAACGTGTGGAAGAGGAGAAGGATGAGAAGAGTTGCATAAGGAGAGAGCAAGGCTGTCATGTTTGCTTATGTGGGGAGATTTGAAGTTGGGACAGAGAATATAAAGGACTAGACCACCCAAGGCGATCGGTAATGTATGAAGGGTACAATAGTAAACCCACAGTTTCTGACACAACATGTAAGTCTAGATCTAACAATCATTAATCTTAGGAGTCGTGTCGTAAAGTTAACTTGTCCGTATTAACGGTTATATTCCATTTAATCGCAAGTATAACAGTCCCAGTCTCAGTCTATATATTTCACATCTATCTAAGTTGGTTCTCATTATTTAGTTACCTAGTCGTTTTTTTATCAGAAGTTGCCAAGTCTCATCATCTTAAATGAATGAATCTTTTGAAGTGTTATTATTTGAAAACTACTTTGAAATATAGGAAATACTTGAGGGATGTAGACTATTTAGTGAAAATAGCACACACTATGAGAAATCCTTTTTGTATCCATGATCAATCTCCAACTGGACTCCATAGGGTGGATTTTGAGTACATAGAGTGGATTTTGAGTACCTGTAAGGTTTAGATATGTACAAAAAAACTACTTTTTCCCTTCTTGAGAATTATTTTCACGTGTTTGTCAGGGGATGTTAATTGGCAAAGATTACACTAATGACTTACTCGTCATTTCAGTGACTTAGCTGCAGGATACAGTTTAGACTGCAACCTAATCCAATTTTTCCATGTTAATCGTCTAGACATTTTTTTAAAATTATGGACCAAGCCCAAAAAAAATCCAATTTTCCCCTTATTCACTCCAATTGTTTTGATTAGATTAATTTTCACCGAACAATATTAATGATTTTTACTTAGTTGAGGAAAAACAATTCTGAGAGTTTTAAGAAAGACTATTGCTTGTGGTTCAGTCCCACTCATCTGATGTTAATCACTCCCTTCGTTCCTAAATATAAGATCACTTTGGGTAATTTGGGGAGATTAAGGAAGACAATAAAGTTACATGATCTTCCCAAAATCACCTCAATCACTTAACTTTGAAAGAAGGAGGAGTTTTCAATGCAAAGAGAGAGTATAAGGGTAGTTTGGGCAAAACTTGAGATAAAATAGGAAGTGATCTTATATTTAGGAATTTATCCACTTCCCCAAAGTGATCATATATTTAAGAATGGAGGGAGTATTTACTATTTGAACGGTGTATTATATGGGCGTACTTGGCCTATCAATTCCAAACAGAAAGTTGAAGTGCCTACTCCAATTTCAGATGTTGATATGTGGCAAATTACTATGCAACTTTTACTTCCATGTTAAGAAACAACATTCTTTTTCAATATTTTTTTCATGCAAAATAAAGTTTGAACCAAGAATAAAGTAAAGCATTTCATTTAGACGACGCCATGAAAAGCAGTACCTTGTATATTTGATCATGGAAAAAGAATTTGAGTGGAGTTAAGAAGGGGCCAATGCAAGTGCCCAAGTTCAACGTGTAAGGACTTCAACGGAAGTTCGCTCAAATAATGCAACAAATAAAAACATAAACTAATAAAGAAGTATACCCTACCAAGCCAAAGTACACACTTCACGTTAACTTTTAATGTAAAGCGGCCTCCCCCAAAATTCAAAACTTGCCCTTTCATTCAAACCAAAACAGTGTCCTAGCCGTTCTGCAAGAATTATGCATATTCGCTTTATGGTTCAAGTGGCCAAATCTAGCACTAGCATCCCAACACGCCTTTTCTCAACTTTTTTTAATATACTCCCTCTGTCCCTAATATAAGAGCCCAAAATTTGAATGGTTTTGGTCCCTAATGTAAGAACTCACCCCAAATTCTCTCCTCATTTAATGCATTTTTTCCTACTTTACCCTTAACTCTCTTTCATATTTATTAATGCTTATTTATTTCTCTCTCTTAAAAGTACCATAATAAATATGGACAATTTTGGAAAAGAAGCATTAACTCCAGACACCCAACTAACATTCACATGTTTTCTTAAGAAGCGTTTTTTTGACGGCTAACTCTTACATTAGGGACCGGAGGGAGTAGTATAATTTCCATCACAAGACAAGTCAAATACAAATAATTATGTGCACAATAATGCTGATTAAACATTGCATGAGTGCTCGGTGAACACTTTTAGTTAGGCTCCACTCTCAACGTTGAATATACAGAAAAAGAAATAAAGAAGGCCGTGGTACCGTGTTTTGAAGGATGTTGCAACTTATTTGGATTCCACTTCCTCAATAATTTGCCCATTTTGGTGACCACTGCCATTTCTTAATTTACAAGGTATCATTTTATTTTATATGCTTATTCGTTTTATAAGTATTTGGGTCCTAACTTTGAGAGCACATTGACTATTTTTGGGGGGACTAAGGAGATAAATTAGACCGTAAAACTTAATATATGTGACATATAATTTGATTAAAGAGAAAAGATGCTTAAATACCCCTGAACTTAATTATATTGTAAGAGTTCGCATTACCAATTAACTTTTTTGGGTAGCTTAAATATCCATCAACCTTACAAAATGAGCAAAAATACCATTTCCCTTAAGGGTCCGTTTGGTGTTGGGAAGGAAAGTGAAGAATTGGAAAGTGGAAGGGGTAAAGATGGAAAGTAGGGGTAAATTAAGTAATGATGAAAAATAAAGTGTGTGGGGCCCAGTAAAAGTGTGAGATGAAGAGAGAAAACTTGTGGGCCCCGGGATATATGTATTGTACACAAAAACCTAAACTTTCTAAACTTTCTAATTCTTTAACATTTTTCCTACCAACCAAACAAGCCATAAGTCATGTAGATGCTGATACTTTTAAGTATCTAGGTCCCACTAATTGCCACATGTCACTCTTAAAATATATTAAGTTGCTTTTTACTCCCCCCCCCCCCCGGTTTTCATGCATGCCCCCCCTCTCAACAATGGCCACCATGAACTTGAGGTTCAAGAGCCTTGCCTCCAAGCCTTCATTGGACAACGATGCTCCAGTTTTATTTCTCATCGGTAAATAGACTAATTCATCAAGGGTGGGCTGGGCCTAGCCTTTTTTCTTACATATTAAGTGTTCTCGGTTGCTCTTAAGTAGCTAATCCTTTAGTTTTTATATAAAATTCAAGGTCCCAATGCAAAATGTTGATGAGGTTATTCTCAATAAGACTAGCTAACAGCATTAGACAATTGAGCTAAGTGAAAAAATGTGAAGGTGAGGCAAACTGCTTGTACGTTTTTAAAAAGTTAATTAAGTTGTCATGACATAAATGAATGAGATAGTGCTTCAACAATGTGGCTTTGAAGCAAATAGTGACCAATCTTATTGTCATACTCCCTCCGTTCCTAAATATAAGAGCAAATTGACTTTTTTGGAGAATCCTAAGAAAACTATATAGGGTAATTAAAAATTGATTTTCCCAAATTTTTTCACTAAACTAGTTTATTTGACTTATGAACTTACATATGATCTAATAATATTTAAAATATGTTATGATTAAATTGTTCATTTTGCTTTCTTAGGATTCTCCAAAAAAGTCAAAGTGTTCTTATATTTAGGAACGGAGGGAGTATCTAGTATTGTGCAGCTTATGGATCTTGTGCAAATGATGACATAGAGAAACGAGATTGAACCACACATATATCTTTCATATTTAAGAAATGAAATATAAGTGAATAATAATGAATAGCTAGTCATATAATATAATGGTGCGAGATATTTAAATGAAATTACTCAGCATGAATGAATGAATAGTTTGCATGCACTACATCGATGAATGAAATTGTTTTGCTTCAATCTCCCCATCCTTGCCCTTAGTGGATCTCTATCGAGATAAAATTATGTCGTTTTGTTTTTATAAAAAATGTAATCTCACAATTATGCAACTATTTTTGTCAAATCATGGTTTTATTTTATATGATTTAGTCACATGACTTATTTTTCAATAAAAGACGTAATTTTATCTGAGTGAGGGTTTAATATATGGAACTTAAATGGAGAGGTTGCAAGTTGAAATCTGTTTTATTGTTGGGTTCGAGGGGGTTGGTTAGCCCAAAAAATCGAAAATTGGGCCTAGACATGCCTTAGCCGATTTTCTTATCCAATCATTGAAGCTGATTTTTTATTAAAAAACAATTTTTTATTATTTACTCATGCATATTTTGAAACGTATAAATATATTGATAAAAATATCTGTCTATACTACTACTCACCAATCTTATACCAAGCCATGCTTTAATGATGTTAAGTTGATTATTTACCTTATGGTAAAAAACTTGATTATTCAACTTATTTGGCTACTAATGGATTGTTTTTTTGAGCACAAACTTATATTATTGTTTTCAAATTAACAGTGTCTGCTTTTTTTGTCTCGTCCCAGTATCTCTAAAACATTCATGTAAGTTGCACGGCATAGCGTGCAAAAACTCAATCTTGGACCGCTATATTTATATTTATAAATAATCCTAAACAATGTCCTAATAAATTTTTTAAAATCTTGTAAAATGGCTAAATGCGCGGGCAAATATACACAACGATTTATTTATAATGAGATATTTTTGCAATTATATTGATATGATTCTAATTATAATTAACCAACATAATGGGTAAATGGCTAAGGGAATTGTGGAAATTAATAAAGTATAATCCTTTTAAAACTGAAAAGATATTGAAGAAAAAAAGTAAGTTGAGGATATCTCTGATGTTGTGTAACTAACTAAAGTGAGCTATGAGCCTACGACTATAAAAGAATGGAACCGTAAGAATATTTCTAATCACATCACAAGGTGAGGCTCATCAGAGCCTTCTGATCGAAGGATCTCTAATCATGGGAGGTAATTCAAATCTTGATCTCATTATGATTTATTCTGTATGTTGTAGAATATATATGACAATTCTTTATATATTTATATATATATGCACACACATATATATAGGCAATCGGATGTTGAAGGCAGAGATATGATGTTGTCTTTCTTGGATTGTGGTTCGAATCAGAGGCGTCCTAGAGAACAGAGTGGTGAGTTAACAGGAATCTTGTATTTCCCCTTCTCCATCTTCAACTTTCATTTTCTTTACCAAGAATTTCTTAATGACTTCTTTCTTCTTCTTTTGAGATTGATTGATTGATTATTATGAATATTGTATTTCGTGTGTTGCAGGCCGAGATTGCATTTGGGAATCTAGAACTGAGGCGCCTTGACAATGTGCAACAAGTCATCACTAAGGTGACTTCTTCTTATCTATATTATGACTAAACAGACCATCTCTGATTTCTCGCTGACTATATGTATCTTTCTTTTCTATTTCTTGATCAATGTGGCTCTTAGTAGTTTTATATTTTTAATCTTGGATGCATCCTTGATATATAACCTCTGATCCTAAATATAGGACCTAGATGACTTTTTTTTGGAGAGGTTAAGGTTGCAAAATAGTCTATTAAATCATGACATATTTGATATATTTTTAGATTATCCATTAGTTTATAAGTAAAATATATAGTTTTAGGGAAAAAATTAGGTAAATCAATTTATAATTAACCTATTTTTGCTTTTTTTAGGATTTTTCAAAAAAGTTAATTAGGTCTTATATTTAGGACCGGAGGAGTATTATAATTTATATGTTTTCTTGAATATACAGACTTACGTTCTTCTTCGTGTCTTTGTTTTTTCTTGTTTGTCCATCCCATTTGATTGAATAAGATTCATGAAAACATAATTCAAATTAAATACACATTGATATAATTTCATGATTCATCCCTTTTTGTAGTTTGACCAATCAAGATTCATTCTTTAAGTTGTTATAACCTCGATTTCAGATCAAGATGTGATTCTTGAATAACTATACATGGGCCAAATTAAATTTCCAACAAGACAGTATTGCAAATTGGAGTGTTTAATAAAGTAGGATAATTTAAAATCCGTAGTTAATAGGAGTATCTGTTGTCTTTTCAGAGTTTACGTGAATTGTACGACACAATATGAAAAACTCAATCTTGTTTTGGTTAATGATGGATCACCTGACAAAAATATGATAGTTCTATCATCAGGAGATCGGATCTTGAAGCTAAGGCTGAGATGTTGTGCTTTTTGGATTCATGAGCTGGTTCACTTTAAAGGCGTAGTGGAAGAACATAGTGGTGATTGAACGGAAAGCTTGCATATGAAACTGGCAATTGAAGGGAGGAACTAAGAGTGTGTAGGTAGGTATTTGTTATAATATGTGAGTCAAGAAAGTGATTAGAAAGAATGGGATGTACTATGAAAGGTCTTTGCCATGGCAGGTGCGCTTGCATGGCAGGCCAAACAATGCTCAATAAAATCTGCTTTTTTGTGTTTGGAAGGGAGAAAAGGAGATGCCATCGGCTTTCTTTATTTTTCTTTTTTGCCGGTAAGCTCTCCCAATTTCCCTTCCTTGTGTGTGATTCTCTCTCTCTCTCTCTCTCTCTATGATATCCAATGGCTTGTTCAACGTTTGACATGAAACAATGCGGATCAAATCTCAGCAAACAATAATCGTTCAATAGGTTCGTCCACCTTAGCTCCATAATCTTGCAATTGCAACTTGCACGCACTACGGTCGCATTAACATCATTATATATGTGCCAGAATAACTATCCATTCACGTTTGCGCAATTTCGTTCATTACCTCACACTATTATACGTGTGACGTCCTACTTTTCTTTATGAGATTACTCTCTAGTTAAATTTCATTCACTAAACATGAAAGTTATATGCGGTTCACTCTCGTTTCATCCTCTCTTTATGCAACCTTTAATTTGAATTTGCACTATAGATCCGTAAGCTCAACTGGCTATGCAGAGTTACTCAGACATATCCAAAATTTACAAATTCTTTCAGTTATTTCCAACTTCTAGCTGCGCTCTAGCTTACTCTTTTTTTCTTTCTTTTTTTATTTTACTTTTGCTGTCATTGAGGCGCATTCGAGAGCTACTTGTATATCATGCATTATGAAATATAGTTCTTGTTTAAGTCTTTCTCCTCTTCATTAATTTTTATATTTTTTTATGTATTATTGTTTTGTTTTTTGGAGCAATTTTTTGTTGTTTCAATTGAATTAATAAATTTCTGATAAAAAAAATTGAATTAATAAATTTCCTTCTCCCCTCTTTACCTCTTGTACTCTCCTATGTACTCTCTCTTCTCCCATTTATCTTTACTTGGTCATAATTTTACTATCACCAGTCTTGATTTAAACAAGTTTATAATCACTACCTAATAATTTATTTATTTTTATTTCACCGTTTTATGTCAGGACAAAAGTTGATTAAACCTAATGCTGTTAGCTTGCTAGTATTATTACAAGACAACCTCATCAACATTGGCGCGTAGGAGATCTTCTCCATGGAGTTTCAAATGGTTTATCAATGTTGGAAATTGAGATCGCTCTGTGGCCTTGAATCAAAGGATTAGTTACTCAACTATAGACACAAACTTCATAGATGCCATGCATGTTATCTCATTCTCTTGAACATTTTTGGCTTGCAACTACGTCTCCATTTAAGTTCAATATATTAAACCTCCATCAAGATAAAATCACGTCTTTTATTAAAAAATAAGTTATGCGTGGCTAAATTATATAAAATAAAACCTTTATTTGAAAAAATAGTTGAGCAAATTTTTTGTTGTTTTAATTGAATTAGTAATAAATTTCCTTCTGCCCTCTTTATCTCTTCTACTCTGATCTCCTATGTACTCTCTCTTCTCTCATTTATCTTTACTTGGTCATAATTTTACTATCAATATCTCACACTATTACGTGATACCTTTTCTTATGTGATTACTCTCTAGTTATATTTCATTCACTAAACATGAAAATTAAGTGCAGTTCACTCTTGTTTCATCCTTTCTTAGCTTTATGCAACATATAATTTGCACTAGATCCATAAGCTTAACTGGCTATGGCAAATTACTCAGGCATATCTACAATTCACAAAAATTTTCAATCAGTTCCAAGTTCTAGTTCTAGCTAACGTACTGTTTCTTTTTTTCTTTTTACTTTTGCTGTCATTGATGCCCATTGGAGCGCCACTTGTATATATATCATGCATTATGAAGTGAAGTATAGTTCTTATTCAAGTCTTTCTACTCTTCATTAAATTTTCATACTTATTTAAGTATTATTATTTTGATTTTTTGGAGCAATTTTTTTTTGTTTTTTTAATTGAATAAGAATAGTAACTTTCCCTCTCCCCTCTTTATCTCTTCTACCAGTATAGGAGAGTATTCTCCTATACACTCTCTCTTTTCCCTTTTATCTTTACCTGCTCATAATTTTGCTATGATCAGTCTTAATGTAAACAAGTTTATAATCGCTACCTAATAATTTATTTATTTTTATTTCATTGTTTTATGTTAGGACAGAAGTTCAAAATCATCGTTTGATCCACTCATTATTCTCCATCCCTTGCCAGTTGCCACACTCCCAAACAATAAATTTTGCCCGTAATAGTTTGAATGGTTTTTGTTTTAGCCAAAATAATGGGAAATCCTGTGTTCTCCCTCACTTCTTTAAGGGATTATGAAGCACAAGGTTTGATGATATATAACTGCTGCTCCAACTTCATGATTCAAATGGATTAGTTCGTATGTGCATTTTCTCCTACTTAAGGTAAAAACGGGACCACTACACGAGGAAAATTAAATCCATCTTGTTTCTTTGCGTCAATCTTCACGTGGAATCATCTTCAACTAGTGTTCGACCCCGTGCGATGCACGGGTTGAATTGTTTTTTTACTAAAGTTATTATGAATGTTATAGTTCCTGTAAAGTGTCAATGGAGAAAGTGATGTTGATTTAAAGCACATGAAAATGCTATGTTTATTTGTGATTGGTTTTCATGTACATGTATTTTATTGAAGAAAAAATTGAACTCATCACAGAAATCAAATTGCTAAACAAATAGATGATCAATCATTGGAAATTATCATCTAATATAGTCGTGGTTGTCTAATACTCCCTCCAGTCCTAAATATAGGACCTAGATAACTTTTTTTGGGGAGATTAAGGAAGACTTAATTTTAGATGTCTTTCCAATAATACCCCTCCTTAATTAGTTTGATTACTTAGTAGCTCTTCCCCCCTATTATTAAGGAGTTGTTATGAAAAAGAAAGGTAATTTAGGAAAAAGGTGACCGAAAATGTATCTAGGTCTTATATTTAGGACCAAAATGAAGTCTTTATCTAGGTCCTATATTTAGGACCGGAGGGAGTATTTTGGAAGCCTCAATATAAACAACATTTTTCGTTGTGTTGGTTGGTTTCTTTTCTTTGTCTAAAATGAGAACCCTTAAACGATCTATGGATTTTATCTGAGAGAGAGCAACGTAGATTTGTCCAAGTGAAAAGACAGGGTTTGGTAAGTATAGGCCTACATTTGCCATGGACTCTCCTTGGCTTTTGTTAATTGTCATTGCAAATGATATGACACGGGGAATGTTTTTTATTTAGATGCATTATCTCAATGCTCTTTAATATAGACAAAGTAACAATGGAGTGATGCACAACTATATTTAATAGTTAATAGGGTGATCAGGATTATAGCAAGAATAATGTTTTTTTACCAACAAAGGTTGGTCCAGTTGGTAAAGGAGTTTGACTCATAATTATGTGGTTGTGGATTCGAACCCTGCTGATATGAGGACCTTAGTGGTGGGCGATCTGTAAGTACCTCTATAAGCGCTCTTTGAGCCTGCACTGGCTCTGGTGAGCCCTTGTGATCCAACTCACCTAAACTTTTATTATGTAACAAAAAAAAAGTAATGTTTTTTTGTGAATCATTGATTACCCACTTTAAATGGGAGTTCCAACTTTATGAGTAAGTTTGTGGTTTGGTACCCTAGAGACCTTAATGGTGTTGAGGAATTCTGTGTCATACAAATTTTCAAATGCACTATTGTTAGCATCTATCTTGTTAATTGAGTCTAATCTGTAATAGTCAATAGGATCTCCATGAATGATATACATATTACATGGTCATTGATCTGATCAACTACTTCCTTTGTTGGTGCTAGAATGATCTTAATTGCAAGGTATTATAAATCCAACAAATTACTGAGTACGTCAGGTTATATGGAATTAACAATTGAATGAAGTGGATCATGACAGTTCTTGATTGTTAAATGAGGTCAAGAGAAAATTGTAAAATATTTACATAATTAATTGCAAAAATATAATGAATTATTTAAGGTAATCTGATATGAAGGTTTTATATAATGATTGAAAATGAGGAAGGGAAAACTTTAAAATGTGTATAGATTTATTTGGGAACCAATACATTAACGTGACATTAATATTTATGGTCATTAATAGATTATGTTCGTTTTGTGAATAAATTACATAGGTTGAATCAGAAAATGAGATTTGAAGAAGAAATAACCAATAATACTATTTGTGTTCATTTGAGAAATAAGTTGTATATTAGTTAATCTTTTAGAATTAAATTATAAAAGTAAAGTATATAACTATGTTTCATTTCTTAAATGCACACATATTTAGCACATCTAATACTACATATAATATTTAAACTACTATGAAAAATACTCCAACCCTCTCTTACTAACCTAACTATATTTTATTAGAACACCTAAAGATGATGTTCAACATGTTATATGACCATTATGATATTTATTATAAATGTCATTCAATTTTTCAAAAGAAAATATCAATTTAGATTACATATAATATTTTAATTTGGTCAAGAATCGAACACTCACGTGTACTAAAACAAAATATTCAAACTCCATCTCTCGACCCCTTTATTTGTCCTACCCCCGCAACAAATTTCCTTGAGAAGTAGTCCCTCCGTTCTTAAATATAAGATCACTTTGGGGAAGTGGATAAGTTCCTAAATATAAGATCACTTCCTATTTTATCTCAAGTTTTGCCGAAACTACCCTTATACTCCATCTTTTTATTGAAAACCCCTCCTCCTTTTAAAGTTAAGTAATTGAGGGGATTTTAGGAAGATTATGTAATTTTATTGTCTTCGTCAATCTCCCCAAATTAACCAAAGTGATCTTATATTTAGGAACGAAGGGAGTATCTAATTTAATTAGTTTGCTGATATTTGTCCTACTCCTTTTGGTTGTTGATTTTTTCATTTAATTTCAATTTAAATTACATGTAATATTTTTGAATTGGCCAAGAATCAAACTCGTCAATGTATAAAGCATAAGAAGATCGAGTCAAACTTTATCCTCAATGTCCCCCATCCAAACCCCGTTCTCCAAAAAAAAAACAAAATTTCCCCGAGGATCTACCCATTGTGTAATATTTTCAACTTGACTGAAAATCAAACTCACTCACGCATAAAAACAAAAGAAGAGTCAAATCTCCATCCCAACTTCCCCTGTCCAATCCCCCTGAAAAATCAAATTACCTTTAGGCACTACCCTCATCCAAAAGTTCACTTGGACAAAATTTGTTGGGAAGTCGAGCTTTCCATATAATTTCAATTTAAATTACATGTGATATTTTTAATTCTACAAAGAATCTTAGTCACATGTGTATAAAAACATAAGAGTAAAAGTCCATCTCATCATCCCTATCTACCCCGCCCAGAAAATAACTAAATTTTTACAGGCACCTCCCCATCTGAAAGTTTACTTTAACTAATTTTTTGCATTGGTAGTTATGATGTTCAAATAATTTCAATTTCTAAGATCCTCAAGCTATATAAATATTCATAATTAAGTCATTTATTCTAATTATCCGAATTTTATTTACAAATTCTTATTATTCGAAACAAATAAATTAGTAAAAATAGTTGTGCATATGTAAATTTTTTGTCATTTATGTTCTTATTATTGAATAATAAAATTAATATATTTAAATAGTTTAAATATCTCCTAATAGAATTGATTAATTAAAGAAGATAGAGTCTTAAAAGCAATTTTGGCAAAGAAACAGAAAATTATATTCATTATATACCAAACAAAAACTGTTGCATAAAGATTGAAATCCGTATTTTGGTTTAACTAATTAGGGAAAAGGAAATTAAAAAATATAGCGGTTCTTTCTGTGAAGTAGCCCATGTATTTCTTTCTCCCACCATGAGAAGGATGATAATCAAATCTATTCTATACTTTTGAATCAAACCCGGTAGTTTTAAGTCAAACATCATGACAACCTCAATAGCCTCAATGCAGATAAATAGAAATCCAAAAACGAAGATTGAAACTTTTTCTCCATTAATCCATATGTAATCAATATGTCAAAAACAAACTTTAAAGTGCAAACCTCAAAGTAGAGTAATAATTGGAATGTTAGAATATTTATAGACTTAATTGGCCTACAACAAAGGCAATCAATTACATTGCAATTAATAAATTGATGGAACCCAATGAATAAGTATGCAACTCAATGCCAATGCGTTCAAGACTTACACATTATTAGTAGTCATCCCAACTATAAGTAGCTCTCCCAACATAAAGGCCTTCAACTTTCAAGAAGACTAATGTTTCGAAGTTCAGGTTGTCATTTGGGAACCAAGTGGTATACCCCAACATGGTTGCATATAAGTAGCTTCGGCCTCCCTTTCATCCATCTCAACACTAATCTCATTTGAGTTTGCATATAAGTTGACCTTCATAAAAAGGACCTTGATTCAAAAACAAACAACATAATGATATAATTCACAACAATCAGGGAGCTGAAGTCTGGGCAAAGCAATGAAACAATTTGCAGGAAAACATATAATATACACTCACTAAGCTTCAACCCCAAAATAAAATTATATTTGTTTCAAATTCATTGAATTAATGGCAGGAGAAACACCAATCAGTTCAAAAAATTCCAATAAGCACAAACAACATATCTTCAATTTCCAAAAGTCACTATGCACAAATACATGCAACCAAAAATCTGATACAAAAGCAAGCAACGAAATCAGGATCTATCTTAAAATCTTATTAATCTAAGTGTAGGACAGCTGGTATAACCATCTAGAGTCTTTGATCTGGTGGTTGTATCCGGCTATACATCTAGAGGATTCTTCTGTAAGCTTCTATAATTATGCAAATTTGAAAACAACCATGAAATAAAAGGAAAGACATGTTATAGATTAAGAACAAAATTATGAGAAAAAACTCATTGTAAAAAGAAAGTGCTTAAGATATGAAAACATTAGAAACAACTTACCCTAGTAAAATCAACCCCTGATGGCCATTTATATTGCCTAAATTGAAAAACCTAAGAAGCATGAACTTGGTCAGCAGGATTTAACCAAACTGATATGGAGGTCTGCTTGGAGTTTAAAAGAAAAAGAAAAAAAAACAGAAACTGAAATGGTCATAAGTCAAAGTTTATTATGTTTGAAATCTACCAAAAACATGAGTATAGCAGAACCAAGGCCATTTGGGAGAGGTTCACCCTTTGGGGCCTTCTTACTTAGTACCCCATATGAGATTAGTCTTTGTTGTAATGCAAAACCAAGGCCATTTCTTTCTTTGACAGAATCATTATACATTTTGTTCTCCAGCCATACTCATGATGAAGAAAGTCTAACTCTGGAAGTAAGCCTGCAAAAATGGAAAAATGACTTTCCATAGTCTTTTCACATTTGTTAACAAAAGAAAGGATCATTAAACATTTACAATTCCAGAATGCTAATAATAATTTATATGTATGATGGTATGATTAGAATATAGGCATAGTCATAGGAGTTACTTCATGATCCAGTAATATGACTTTGAGGCCCTATTTTTTTTTTTTTGAGATCATCTTTAATACTCAATAGACAATTGGTTCAAGATCATATTGCTCTCTACAATTTAAACTCACATGGTATATGATACAAATATCTATACTACTCGTAATAATCATCTTTCCTTTCCTAGAGAATACTCAAATATTCTCCCTCTAATTTGAGTTCAATGTGAGTAGTTTTATGAACATTTTCATATGCAAGTCTAAATAAATATTCATGGAAAATATCATATGAGTTCAATGTGAGTAGTTTTATGAACAGTTTCATATGCAAGTCTAAATAAATATTCATGGAAAATATCATAATAATATTCAGCATAACAGCCACCATTAAAGAATAAAAAAAGATTCTCAAATAAATGAGAAAAGTGATTACATGAGCTCAAAGACGAAAGAAGATGCCCCTCCTCCTCCATTGCAGATAGCAGCAACCCCATACCTGCCTTTCTTTTGTCTCAAGACCTGTATCACAGAAATCAGCCAACACATCCTCAAATTTTGAATAATAAAACATACAACACTTAACATATTAAACATGCATTGGTAGAAGCTAACTCTAATGAGTTCCTATATAAGTCAATTGAAAAACTCTAATGAGTTCCTATATAAGTCAATTGAAAAATCTTGGTCCTGATTTTCACAAAGCAGAAAGAAAGCCAAGGAAATGTTAAATATATTTTGTGCCTACCCAGAACAGCATAATCATCTCTGAAACATCAAAATCACACATTATATTAAAACATGAGAATTTGAAACTGACTCAGAAATTTAAATCAAGTCAAATCTGAAAATTTCTTACCTCGTCTTCTTTTACAGTGGAGGGAGTGAAAATAAAAGGTGGGCCATGGCTTCACAGACTGAAACTTTGGCCGTGACAGAGCTTAGTGTAGGTTTCGGTAATCCTAGGCTTTGGTCGACGGCTATTTCTTCAGGCGTGAAACAGTAATCTTTGGTGACCATTTTTGACAATCAATGGGAGGGGGAGGGGAAAGGAGAGGAGAGGAGCGGGAGAATCGAGAGAGATATCATTGAATCTGGAGTGAGAAATTAATGGGTACATTGTGTATAAAATCAAATGAAAAGAAATTATTAGCATTTCATAACGGAAATAAAAGGAAAAACAAAGAAAAACCATTAACACCCAATAATGGGGCATTAAAATTCAGCATTAAACCACGTAACAGTATACATCCACATAGGAAATCAATCACAGTTATGAATGCAGAAAAGATTCCATACGCACAATATAAGGTTATATTAGATAGATTCATTCAAATGGGCGGACCACTTTTGCCGTGTAATGTCCACTAAATTTTATGGTTTATTAACTACGAAGCTTTTGTTGCTCTTTTTTCTTGGTAAACGTCATCTTGTTGTTGAATCCTGAATACGATAGGTGGAGGGTCTCCTCTCTCCATCTCTTGTACATTTAGATCTAATAATGGTGTATTTTTATTATTTATTTTGATCCAATGGTCTTATATGAATATGTATTGATGTTATATCCTATCTTTTCAAAAATTTGTCATATCAAAATGATGGATGAATAAACACCGTTAGATTTAAATGGAGGAAAATAGAGTCCAATGGAGATGCTCCTTACCCAAATATGATTCTTAGTATTACTCTCTAGCATATTTTCATATTTTCTTGCAAGTGATCCCTATATTTTTTTTAAGTTAAATAATGCCCTATATTTTTTAAGTTAAATAATGTCAGACTTTTCAAGGATGTGGTCCAATTTTTTTATTTTTATTTTTTTAGGAAAAAAATATGATATTTAACCCAATTTATATATGTTATTCTATAAATTTTTAGTACGCTATATTATATAATCATTATGCGTTCAAGGTAATAAAGTCTATTTCTAAAAATTTTTGTGGGCATAGACTTTCCCTAGCTAGTATCTCTTCAAGATTTAATAATTCAAATTTATTTGAAAGGATTTAAACGTGTAGAATCAAATTTTGAAAGAATATTGTTTAGTTTTTCTGGTGGAGGCAAGGAAATAGAAATATCTGAGGTTTAACCTGGGGTGTGTAGTTGAGTGGCAAGGACTCATTCACCCTTAACCAATTGTTTGGGGTTCAATCCCTGACGTTGGGTATGGAGAAGCATTAAATCTCTCAGGCCAGCTGTCCCACCCTTTGAGGTGCCTACAAATCAGTGGGGGATTAGTCTCTCACCTGTCGAGTGAGGGGATACCTTGATCATGTATAAAAAAAAAAGAAATATCTGAGGTTGGGTTGGGGCATTGATAAATGGTAGGTGTGGCTGGCTGTACTTATCTAGGAGTTTCCTCAACCGGTATGCTTTCCTTTTAATAACCAACCAAATTAATGTGATTTGATGGCGATTACATTCCATATTTCCATGTCACAGAATGAATCAAAGGAAACTAAATAGTTTATCAAGAGCGTAACCCTTTTTTTATCAAAAAAGAGCGTAACCCTTTTTCATTTTCCTGTTAATTGTATGAAATTAGGAATACTTTGAATTGTTATTAAATTTTTCCTAAATTAGGATAGTACCGTATCAATTTATATTGAGCTACTTTAAATGAAAATATTAAAATTAAATTATAATACTTATATAAACTTTACATTATTATTTTACTAAGTTCTCTAATCACATCAAATTGTTGGCCCAAGAAAATCACATCAAATCAAATGTAGTACTACCTCCGGTCTTAACTATAAGACTTAATTGACTTTTTTTGGAGAGATTAAGGTTGGAAAATATGTTATTAAATCATGACATATTTGATATCTTTTTAGATTATCCACTAGTTTATAGGTAAAATAAACTAGTGCAAGAGAAAAAATTAGGTAAATCAATTTATAATTAACTTATTTAACTTTTTTTAGGATTTTTCAAAAAAGTCAATTAGGTTCTATATTTAGGACCAGAAGGAGTATTTTATAAGTCATCAACTACTCATTTATCACATTTTAGGAATGATAGTTGAGTCTTAAAATTCATGTTAAATCTACCATTTTTTTTCAATTTCACCCCTCATTGAATGACGTATTTCACATTTTCAATTTTGAATCTCTAGTAATAATATGGCTAAAGTGAAAAAAAAAACATTTAATACGGTGGTTGGTGACTTATATTAAGGATCAAAACTTATAATTAGTTGGTGATTTATGATAAGTACAAAGGAGTACAATTACTAAATAAAACCACTTAATTTTTCAATTTTCGTGGAGCATAAGCAAATATTAGTAATTAAATACTACTACTACTAGTCTACTACTGTATAACCTCATATTAATAACTTCGAAAAAAATTGGCTCGCTCACACTCACAAAAGGTGTGTGTACACCTGGAAGAACGCGAAGCTACGTTCCTCTCCCACACTCATCAGGTTCTTACATTTTCCATTTCTCTCTGTTTTTATGCTTTTTCTATTTTACTTATTTTCCACATTCTCTTTCTTATTTCATGTCCATTACCGTGTTTGACTCGACTTATTTTGAGAAATAAGACAGCTTATTTTGGATTTTAAAGGCCAAAAACCCAAAATAAGCTGGCTTATTTCTCAAAATAAGCCGAGCCAAACACACGCTAAAAATAATGAATCCACTTGTTTCATCTTTATTTCCACAGATCTGTTCTGCTTACTACATATTGACTTAGCAATCAATTTCTGAATGCTTTCTATACTGTTTTATTTCTAGTTTTAGTTTCTTTCATTTCTCTTATATCTTTTTTTTTTCAGTTTTTGTTTTCTGAACAATAGATATTCGCTGAGCTAAACTGTACTGGTTTTTTTTAGTTCTCTAGGGTGAAGTCTTGTGGTGCTAGAATTTTCGACTACTATGTTTCATCGCAAAAATAATTCTCATCAGGATCATGAGATCACTGAGCTTCATGGCGAATCGAAGGTAACAGATCCTAATATCGTGATTTATGTACTTCGTATGTTTGGTTTACTTTGTCATCGAGGTTTGACTTTGTATTGTGTTACGATATTTAATTAACCTGATTTATTTACTTCAAATAATATATATTTTTGAGGATCATGAGACCTAGAAATTGAAGTACAACCTGTTTGTGGATTTTTGAGGTTTATTTTGTTTCTAAGCCAAAATTAAAGCTTGTAGCATTATGTAAAATTATACTCCTTTCGGTCCTAAATATAAATATAAGACCTAGTTGACTATTTTTAGAGAGATTGAGGTTGCAAATAGGTTATTAAATTATGACATATTTGATATATTTTTAGATTATGCATTAGTTTATAGGTCAAATAAACTTAGTTTAAGAGAAAAAATTAGGTAAATCAATTTATAATGGACTTATTTTGCTTTTTTAGTATTGTCCAAAAAAGTCAACTAGATGTCTAGATCTTATATTTATGATCAGAGGAAGAAATTCTAATATTGATATATTGTATTGATAGGTTAAAGAGCTCAGGGCTGCAATTGAACCTTTATCTGGACGCAGTTTGAAGTACTGCAGTGATGATTGTGTGAAGAGATATTTGGAAGCTCGTAATTGGAATGTGGACAAGTCTAAGAAGATGTTGGAGGAGACTCTTAAGTGGAGATTAACTTATAAGCCTGAGGAAATCCGCTGGGTAAATTGTGTGAATTTATCTCTTTTTCTGAATTTTTTATATATATATGTGGTGTGTTAAGTGGTCTGAAATGCTTTATTTCATTTCCCAGAACGAGGTTGCTATGGAAGGGGAGACAGGGAAGTTGTACAAAGCAGGTTTTCATGACCGTGAAGGAAGAAGAGTTCTTATATTAAGACCTGGAATGCAGGTACTGCATATAGTTGAAATGATGGATTAGTTATGTTCAGTTTTAAAATGTGAGTTTTGAAATGGAAAATGTTGACTCACTGGCTTGTGTTTTGCTGTAGAATACTTCATCAATTGATAATCAGATACGGCATTTGGTGTATCTTTTGGAAAATGCTACTCTTGACCTTCCACAAGGTCAGGGACAAATGTCTTGGCTCATAGACTTCACTGGCTGGTCTTTCAGTAACAGTGTGCCCGTCAGATCAGCCAGAGAGACCATCAACATTTTACAGAATCATTATCCTGAGAGGCTTGCCATAGCTTTTCTTTACAACCCCCCTCGAATTTTTGAAGCTTTTTGGAAGGTTTAATCTCTAAACTCACTGCTTTCACTTTTTAAACACAACATACAAAATAGTAGTGTTTTTTTCCTGCCCTGCGGGTCATTAGAATCGAAATCTCCCTAAGGTTTTCTTATTATATATATCTTCTTTAAATGCAGATTGTCAAGTATTTCCTGGATCCCAAGACATTTCAGAAGGTGAAGTTCGTCTATCCCAAGAACAAAGATAGTGTTGAGCTCATGAAGTCATACTTCGATGAGGAGAATCTTCCCACAGTATTTGGAGGAAAAGCCATGTTGAACTATAATCATGAGGAGTTCGGCAGACTGATGTCTCAGGATGATCTGAAAACGGATGCCTTTTGGGGATCTGATGAGAAGCCCAATGGCAACGGGCATATTTGAGAGAGTCTTTCCCAGAGAGATGTACCTGCCATGCCCTCCCTCAGTTAAGTATAAATAATTAACCACTGCAATATCATTGTATCAACCACACTAGTTGAGAATTCACCACACTCAGGTTAGGAAACATTTTCAGTTAAGCTGGTTACTTAACTGAGTCCTGATCATAACTATGTAGTTGAGCAGAAAGAATTTCGTTCTAGTATCAAATATGCCCTTTGTTTCCAAAATATTTAATTGTTCATCACTTGTCCCAAAAGCAAGCTACGTAATTACATAATTGTCTGGTGTGCCATCTGATCTCAAATAAAAAATATGGCAAATTGATACACTGCTCTAACGATTTTCGTGTAAAAAACATGATAGCAAAGAAACTGATTTGTGGAAAAAATTGACTGTAAAGAAAAGTTGAAGTTATCCTCGCTGTTTGCTGCCATTGAACTAGAGGGGCAAATAGTTTTCCCAACTAAGGGAGTTTTTTCTGTAGCCTTTAAAGTTACAAGTGGTTGCTTGATATGGGCACGCCAGCAGCCAACCCCACTTGGTGTCAATTACTTACTCTGTTATAACAACATTAAACCGTGAAGTTCACCTCTTTCCCTGCGTACAATATTCTTCTATTTACAACTACCTCTTGCTGTAATCATGTTCATGTTCATGTTCAAGTTTGAATTTCGGCATTTAGCTTCTTACAAAGAAAAAATGATGAGATAGACAGGTCCTGTTGTCTAGAAATGTGGCAAAAGCTAAGTCACAGCGAAGCAATCTAGCCACAGAATCCTTCTCTATGATAAAATTCAACCATGAACAGAGAGACAGCCTCTAATTAGACCTGTGTCTTACTTACTGGGGTGAGATTCACCTTGTCAGATCGGAGCTTATAGATAGCAAGGAAAATTCGTTGTTATGCCTAAACTTAGTGCACCTTTGCGGATTCAAACCTTCAAATACCATATATAATAATCCAGTAGCAGATTTTTAGCCATCAAATTAACTTACGACAACCAAGCATGTCAGAGACATGCTAATCATAATCATAAGCACCTTTATTGAGGGGGATATGCAAATATTGGTTCGTCATTTTGAGACCTCAGCAGCTCCTTACACAAGAAACAACCTCCTTGGAAAACGTTTATCATTATTTCTTTTTTTTTTTGGTAAACAACTTTATTCATTTTTTCTTCATCAACATAATGAATAGTAGTATTTGTTAATTGTTCAAGCAAAGTTTTTGCAACATTTTTCACCAAAACTTGATGCCAAATTATAATAAACCTTAATCCTTCGAAATCAATATATGGGTCCCCCAAATTACTCCAATTTTCATTTTAGTCTTTGAAAATTTTAAACTATGGTTTTTTGTACTCAGATTTCATTTTGTTTGAAACATTTTAACCCAACCTTAACTTTTTGTCACCAAAAACTATAGGTTATACTTATACATGGTAGTGGTTGAGCTGGTAAGTAGGCTATAACCCTGTAAGGATGAAAATGTGTATTCGAATTCCGGGAAATATTCTTATTGGGAGAGGAGACAATCTTTCCTATATGGGCAACACTTCTGCTCGTCGAGTCCAGATTAATCGATTGTCAATAGGCGTCAGATTACCGGACAGTATTTAACAACAAAAACTATAAGTTATGAAAAACTTTTACCATTTTACTTCTAAGTGAGCTAAATTTTTTGTTTAAAACTTGAAGGATTTATTTTTTGACCAAATAACTTGAAGGATCAAAATCCAAATAAATGTCAACTACAGCACCAAACATATTAATCCAACCTTAATGCATGTTCTCGCTCAACTTGCTTGCACAGAAAATATGGATTCTCTTTCACAAAAAAACAGAAAAAATGGATTATTATATCCGTGGTGTTATTATTATTCCAACGGCATAAGCCCAAGTGGCCCATTTCATAAATAATCAATAAATATATTTCACATCACGAACGTCAAGTGTCATCTCATCTCCACACGAGTACTGGCCCTCACCCATAGTGTCAAATCTTGTACAAATTAGGATCGTGGCTTTCCATTTTAGATCTAATTAAGGATTATACAGAAAGTTTTTACACAAATTGGTCGTAATACAATAAATAAAGACATACTACTTTACATATCATCAACTTGTCCTGCATCACATCACATGTCCTACTTTGGCCAACTCAAAAACAAGAGCAAAAAAAAAAAACGATACTGTTTGTATAATTGTATGCCGTACCCTCTCTCACCCAATAATGGAACACAAAAAGATTTATATATTACCGAAACGACGGTCAATTTGGTGAATAGCAGCAAAAAAGATTCAGTGTCCCATACATTATACGAAAGCTAACGAGAGAGACATGAAACCAGTGGTGGTCAGACTGTAACACGTTTACAGTTTCACGACACTCACCACTACTGTAACACGTTTACAGTTTCACGACACTCACCACTTCAACCTCAGTTCTTAACAAATTTTTCTAAAAAATTCTCAGTTTTTTTTTTTACCAAATAAAAAATTCTCAGTTGAAATTTGGGAAAAAAGTTTTCGCCCTTAAAATTTTTTTTGAGGGCTTTATGTATAAATTTTTATTGAAATTTTTGGTTCATAAGCTATTTCATGCTAGATATTTCTTTTATAAATTGCCCAATCATTTTTAAAAACATAATAGTAATTTGCATTTTAATAGTCCATTTCAATCTTTTTAACCGTTATAATACTATAAAAAGTGAATCGCAACATTTTAAAATTTTCAGGACAATTTTTTAAAAAAATCATGGCAAAATAGCTAGCTATTCAACAAAACTTTTAGGGCAAATTTATATACCTCAACATTTTCTTAATGTCACCCAAGAGTAGTTTGAAATTGTACTTTTAGTTATATATGTTTAGTTAAATATCATTTTGACCAATAAACTATTTCAAAAATATCAATTTTACCAACGAACAATAGAATGTTTCATCCTTGCCAATGAACAAAAAATGATCAATTTTGGCTAATAGACTACTGGAAAATATTAAAGTATCATTCTCTTCACTTTATAGTTGTGTGTGCATATTTTGTTCTTTGTCTAGTATGAGAATTGTTAGTACCGAATTGATACTTTCGAAATAGTTTATTGGTCAGAATGATATTTAACCCGATATACTATTATATATATTAGTCATAATCTTTCAAAACACAAATTTTTAATTTAGCTTATTACAAGCGAACTATTTTTATTTTTTTGCCAGAATTACTGGCAACTCCTAGTATTAACCATGGTTACTTGTGTTCATTTCTTAACATGTCCTCTTTCTCTATGCCTTTCTGTTTAATACAAAGTGTCTGTTCTCAAACTATACAGTCGGCTACTGTCTGTTACTTTTCTCTCCTGCCAGATACGTACACCCGCTTTTCCTAGCAGACACGGTTTGGAAGAGATGTCTCCATAACCATAAATGGAATAAAGCAAAATCAGAAATTTTATTTTAAAGAGGCATATATTGAGTTGAGAAGCTAAGAGCTTATATATGTTTTAGTCCACTACTTGCTCTTGTTGAGAGGTAGTGAATATATTTCATTGGAGCAACCTATCTATACTGCACCTTATTGGAGAAGAATTTATGGGCAAGAAAAAGGAGGAAAAAGCCAAAGAAGTTGAGGTGGCCATTGGTGAAGCTTCATCCATGGGAGAAGATGAGAGAGGACAAAACCAGTCTCAACCTCAGATTATTCGAAAAAGAGGTAGGCCTCGTAAGATAGTTGAGAAAAAAGAGCAAATGGCTGCTATAGATGAAACTTTGGATAAGGCTTTAGAGAAAAATAAAAGCAGCGAGGAATTAGAAGGGCGTGAATTTGCACAAATAATGGAGTCATCAGCATGTACTACACGGATTAACAAGGAAGATGGAGTGTCCACGCAAGAACGAGAGCCTCCCAGATTAAGAAAATCTAGGCGTAAAAGCAAGCCCAGAAAGAGCAGTTAAAAGTTAAAACGTTAGTTAAAAATCATGATTACTTGCTTTACTACCCTTATGTTTCTTCTCTGTATGCATTCAGATAGAGAAAAGAACTCGGTGGTTTGTGCTTGAAGGAATGCTAACTACTCTTCTGATCATCACATCTCTAAATGTCACGTTTTAGTCATAATTCACTGTATGACTTCATTTCACTAATTACTAGCTAGTTGTTTTAGATTTTAATCCCACTCCATCTATCTGTCTCTATTGAAAGCTAAGTTTAGACTTCTTGACTGTCGTATTTATTGCTTTAACTAGCAGTATGTATCATTATTGCAATATGCATCTCTTTTTTCGTGATGTTATTCCAAAGCAGCCCCCGGTTCTCTCTTGTGATTTCTTCTGTAACATTTCATTCTTTTGTTTAATTTGAAGTCTGAAGATTGATGGGTTATCTAGATTATATTTATAATTTTGATAATAGTTGCTATAGCAGTTCCACTCACTTCTGTCCCAGTCCCCAGATATTGAAATCACTAGTATTTGGCTCGAAAGTAGCACATATAATTTTTACTAGATTTGAAATGTGAAGGACAATACTTTTTGTGAAGACTTTAATTGAAGTGAAACAGAGAAGAAAGATGATAGTTGGGGAGATTGTGTAAGTCACATGGGTGAGGAGCGCGTTGAGAGGGAATAGTAATAGGTGCCGACTTTGGCAAATACACAAGTACCCACGGCCGAAAGCACGTCTCCCAACTGTGCTACCCTCTGCCTCTGAGTGTGTCTTTTTATTGGGATTTGGCACTTCTTTATTAGGCAAATTAACTTTCGCACTTTCAGCTTTGACCACTTGTTTTGTTTTGTTATGAAACCTCAATAGTATATGCTGTAATTCTACTGACGCCATAAAAATCTTGTGAAACTTTAATTTTTTACTCACATCCGTTGCCGAAAGGGAGAAAGAAAGAAGCACCGTAGATTGAGTAGTTGCAACTTACAAGTATGTGTAGATTCTAAATGTTTTTTCTTTAGCGTAGTAGACAGTACACTGTTGTCTGTTGTCATCAATTATGTACGATAGAAATAGAATCGATACAAGTTCGAAGGGTGTAAATGTAATGCTTGGAACTTGGAAAAAGGAAGTTCACTTTTTTTTTTTAATTTAAATATGCACTGAAAACTTGACCAAAGTTCAGACAAAAGTGTTAGTTTCAGCAAGCCATACACCTCTAGTTTAGTAGGCCATTTTCCATAAGTGATGCAACATTTTGTGGGCGTGACAAAAAAATATACTTCCTCCGGTCCTATTTATAAGTCGTCAACCATCAATATTGTACAAACCAATGAATGGCGGTTAGTGGAGGTTACATCATTAAATTGGTCTTGTTTTATTTTTCATTTCCATCTTTGCCCCTCCTCACAACTATTAAATGAGTCATAATGAGGCAAGCAAAAGTAAATGCAAATATCTCTTTTTTCAATGACATGGGCATATTTGGAGAACTTTAATTAATGAGTTAGTTAGTGGTAGTTGGCGACTTATATTAAGGACCAAAATTTAGTGGCGGTTGACGACTTATAAATAGGACCGGAGGGAGTATCGTCCCAAACTCTATGAACAAATCCTACTTTAATTTTATCAATAATAATGTCATAAAAAGATTATTTCTAAAAAATGTGTTTAAAGAGCCCCATCAACCAATATTAATTGAGGCCGGGGAAGATCCCAATAGGTCTGCTCTCGCCACAGCTATAATTTTTTGGGCTTACAAGTGAGGCAACATACATAATTCACCATTGATTTCTATTGGTCAACTGCATACAAAGGCACCAAATCTTCTGCACGTAGAGAACCAAAACATAACCAATAAGGAAATTTTGGAATCGCTGAGGTAAGTGTATCCTCTGTTTTGATTCAATTTTATGACCACAGTCCACTAAAGAGGGAATTAAAGGAATAATTTTATTATTCGATCATCTATCTGTAATTTAAAATTCAATTGATATTCTGTATCAAAAAAAAATTCAATTGATATTTTTTATTTTCGAAATTGGAATTTAAAAATGATTTCGGGGAGAACCAAAATGGTGAGACAATGGCGATGGCAAAAATAACCTGTCTCTTATCTCTCTATAATTATCTTCACACGTCAAAAAAATAAAGTTTTACTCTTTCTATTCAAAATATAGGAACTAAGTTGCTTTTAACTTAAAAAACCATATATAACTTGATTTGCTTGAATAATATTTTCATGAATTAGTTCATTTGACTTATAAAATAATGTACAATCTAATCTCCTAGTCTTAATTATAAGATCCTTTTAACCCCATTTTTTTTGAAAATAAATATGTGAAACTAATCACTTTAAAAATATTTATATTACTTTTCCCCCTCAAAATAAACTTGCATTACTTATAAAATAACATAATATTATCACATGTAAAGTAAGTTAAATTTGATGGGTTTATTTGACTTCCTTAAAAATCTCAAAATTTATATTTTGAATGGGAAAGAGATTAAGAGAATATACAAAGTACGTTTGTTTTTTTTGTTGGCAAAAAACAAGTATGTCAAGTTTAAGAGCCCATTTGGTTGTGTGAAAGAAAGTTAAGAATTAGAAATGGAAAGGGTAAGAGATGGAAAATAGGGGTAATGAAGAGAGTAAAGTTTGTGGGCCCCAGGATAAGTGTAAGATGGAGAGAGAAAATTTGTGGGCCCCGAAATACATGTAAATGACCATATTACCCCTAAACTTTTCAATTATTTTCATCCCACTTTCCTTTTCTTCATACAACCAAACAAGCCATAAGTTGTTTATCTCTTTATCTCTTTAATTTGTTTTCTTAGCCCCTTTTTATACATGCTCACACGAGGAAGTGAATGTTTTTACAAAAACGAATATTAGTGACGTAAGGACAAGGCTTATGGCGCGCAATAGGCGAAAGGAGAGGAGTATGGATCGCAAATTGTAGATGTGAGGATATGACTATGATAGCCTCACCTCAGACTCAGAGATCCGCACAAAACAGTTGTATCGCCACGTGGCAGCGCCAGTCCCAATATCCACATCCAAACCAAACAAAGAATTAGAAGTAGTAGATGGAATTAGGAGGACTAGTGGACCGTGCGGGAATTATTAATATTAATCCCTGGACCTGGATTATTGAGTTGAGTTGAATAATATCATAGTTCCCCAAGAAAGCAAAGGAGGTGTTTGGCAATTTTGCATCTGCACCTCAAACACACTTTGGTTTTGGATTACACACTGCGTAGTAGACAGTAATGCTCATGTCTGATGCCAGGTGGTAGTATCTAATGCTGTGGCTCACACCCAAACAAACAATATGCGAATTTCCTTTCCTCTTTTTTTCTCTCATCCTCTCCCTCTTTTCCCTTCCCTCTTTCGCCTCTCTTTTCCATTCCATTATTATTATTTCCCTCGCCTTCTCTCCCTCTCTCCCTCTCCCTCTCCCTCTCCCGCCCTCTCTCTCTTTCCAGGTTCGTTTTTCTCTTATTAATAATAATAATAATTGCTTCTTTTTGCATGCCATTTCAATTTTCTCCTGTTTGTTTTATTCATTGTGGCCTAGGAGTGAGAATAGTATGGACCTTAAATAAATAAACAGGTGGCTTACGACCGGACCTATTTATTAAATAAGTCAGGTTTCAGGCCTTATTACTAGCTTATTTCACGAAAATCTGGCCTTCATCAATGACATGTTTAGTATTGAAAAAAATTATATAAATAATTTTAATATTAAACACATACTATATTGTTTGGTAAGTTCTTTAGGTTGTGAGACCTATTAGAAGCTTACATGTAAATCAAACTATTAAAATGTGATGTCTTTCAAAAAGACATGCAATGTAAATAGGCCTTGAAAGGTAGACCTTTATGCTCAGACTTGAGGCTGGAAAAAACCTGCATTTAGGTCTAGGTCAAACCTTCATTTTATTGTTTCAGGCCTAAGTTTATTTAGCAAAAGTCTGATCTGGCCTGGCTCATTCTCACCCCTGCTCTACTATGAGCATAAGGCTATAGGTTGATTAGTTTGTCAAATTTGTTGTAAACTTATAATGTATGTCCACCTCATTAATGAACTTGATTGATTTAATGTTACTAACTTGACGCTTAGCTTCCATGTTTGAAGAAAGTGCAATCATATATTGCTATGTTTTGGTTACAATAAAACTTCTTATCGCTATCATTTGTTGACTTCTTCATTGAATAATTACTGAAATAATTACTGAAGAATGTAGCTAAGGTTGTTTAAGATCCAGAAAACCAGAGGTAGTTGCAAGGAAAAACAATCATATTTAGATTCATTGAATCTAGGAAATGTAATATAATTACTACTTCCTCCTCACCCGAATAAGATTACTCTGACTTTTTGAAGAAATTAAGGATGCAAATATAATCATTTTAAAATATTTATAGTTATTTTTTCCCTCAAAACTGATTTATCTTACTTATAAACCATCTTATAATATAATTACATGTAATCTAGTTACAATTAGGTACTCTATTTGGCTACCTTAATCTTCACAAAAATAGTCAAACTAATCTTATATTTAGGACCAGTGGGAGTAATATATTTAGTTGAAATTATTTCGTGTCAAATGAAGTCATTCTCAATTATTACTGGAATATATACTTTTGGTTGATCATATTTTCAGGTGCTAAGCAGTTGCATGCTCAATATTCAATGGACATGAGCCACGAAAATAAAGTACATTTGCCTGACAATAGTCGTGGGAATAGTCCACGAACATGGTCATCGATTTCTGAAGGTGGGTGTAAACCTGATGTTGCCAGGCAGATTTTTTGCAATCGGTCACTGAATATGAAAAACATTGTTGCTGTTGGATTTGATATGGATTATACTCTGGCACAATACAAGCCTGAAACTTTTGAATCCCTTGCTTATCAAGGCACAATTAAAAAGCTGGTTTCTTATTTGGGATACCCTCAAGAGGTTTGTTAATTCTGTTTTGTAATATTGAATACCATGTTTGATCAATTTTCTTTCTTCCTTTTTTTTGGTCTAATGATGGAATAGTTGTCCATTTCATGATTTGTTGTATTTTAATGATCGAGCAAACTCCTTTTGGTTTGCCTGGAATTCACTTTCCACTTCTTTTAAGTTTGATCTAGTGTATTGGGCAGCATGCTTGATAAAATGTCTCAATCTGCTGCAGTTACTAAGTTGGTCGTTTGACTGGAAGTATATGGTTAGAGGCTTGGTTCTTGACAAGAAAAGAGGCAACATCTTAAAGGTTTAAGCTTGGATAGATTTCTTCCTCCTTCCTTGTAAAACTCTTACCCCAAAAACAAGGCTGCAGACCTCTGGTTTTGAAAAACTTTCTGTTTGATTGTTGAATTTCTGGTTATGTATTTAGATGGATCGACACAAGTATGTGAAGGTAGCCTATCATGGATTTAAAGAATTGTCTAAAGAAGACAAAGTTGCAATATATGGAAATACTCTAGTACGTGATTCTTTTGATGAGCCAGACTACGCTCTGATCGATACACTATTTTCACTTGCTGAAGCCTACTTATTTGCTCAACTGGTTGATTTTAAGGACAAGCATCCTGGAAAGATTCCAGATGGTGTTGAGTAAGCCTTCCCTTTGTTTGCATGTTGGATTCTTCCATACAACTTCAAGCCTTTTTTATCAATTTTTCGAAATTAGTTGCTTAAAAGATAATGAACATAGTTAGAACATAATCGTTATTCATGAGTTGTTTTGAAAACATTCCTAAGGCACTAAGCCTATTCCAACTAAGTACAAAGTAACTAAATTGCTACTGCCTTGCTCGTTTTCATTAAGAATAGTGGATAGTTGAAAATAAAAACCCACTAATCATGGTTATGGAGATTAGTAATGCAGCACCAGTATGTTTTGCAAGTACCGTTGGAATTTGTGCCTAGTGCCTCAGTTGGTTGAGCAATTTGAATATTTTATTCACAAATATTGTTACAGTTATGCTCGTATGTACAAAGATGTTCGGGCTGCAGTTGATTTGTGCCACCGTGATGGAACATTAAAGCAAATGGTTGCCAAAGATCCCAAAAGGTTAGAATATAGAGTGAGAAGCATACTTAAGTTACTAAAGTGGATGAGGGGTTCATAGAAAGGAAAGAAAATATAAGGGACATCATTTCAGGCTCGAACTAGCTGGAGTTAATTAAAAGTTTTGTTTCTTCCTGAAAAATGTGCTATTTATGCATGCTTGCCGAAATCATCCTGACTTGATATTTCATTTTTGTCTGAACTCACCGCTAGATATATAAATGAAGACACTGGCATTTTGCCCATGCTTCAAATGCTCAGAGATTCTGGACGCGCTACATTTTTGGTGACAAACAGGTATTATGAGTATAGACATGCTGCATTCTTTTTGACGAAATTTAGAGTGTATTTTCATATATTTGCAAAATTATCAATAAGGATGGAGGATTGAAATGATTATAATTAACTATTATGAATTGATCTTGAGAGAATCTGTTGCAGTGGATTTTCTCAGCACAAGTTCATGCAATATTCTTTCTCTGTATAGGTAATTAACAAATATTTCACATTCTTGTATCATCTACAGTTTATGGGACTATACAAACATTGTCATGAATTTCCTTTGTGGGTCTAGTGAAGGAGAGGGCAATGCTAATTTTGGCTGGCTTCAGTATTTTGATGTTGTCATCACTGGCAGGTCATGCTTCTTTTAACACCAGAGACTTTACCTTATAACTTACTATATTTGTTATGTCCAATCACTCTGCTTTAGTAAACTTTCTTTCACATGATCGCGTCACAGCTTTGGACTTTGTCTTGTTGCAAGGGGTTTCGTTGTCATTCTGTTAGTGAATTTTTTTGTTTTGCCTGATCATATAACACTCCTTCCTCTAATGGTACTTTCTATGTTATGTTTTCTGTTTTTTTCGTAAGTATTTTCTGAATAATTGGAAAATCCAAACGTCCTCTATGTCGTAAATTTGCAGTCCATTTTAAGCTGGAAAGTTATTATATGCTTCTTATGGCATGCGAATCACTTAAGTAGTAGGTTTTCTTACTAACATGATCAAGTCCTTCTTCCAAACAGTGCAAAACCAGGTTTTTTTCATGAAGAGAATCGAGCTAACCTATTTGAGGTCGAGCCTGCGACTGGAATGCTACTCAATACAGATAATGGTTCTCCTATGCCTCAGGTTAGGACAAGGGCACATTAAGTCATTGTATAATTTTTATTCATTTCTTTATTCATCACAATATCACATTTTAAATTATGCTGTCATCTTTTTTGTTCTTGGGTAAAGGTGGGTAATATCTCAGCAAGATTTTTACCAAAAGACAGTGCTCATAATCCAAAAGTTTTCCAGGTATATTATTAATCTTCTGCATCAAATTCCTTTCAGTTGATGACTAGTGGAATTCAAATGTAATTTTGATGCAGATTGTATTATGCAAATATATATCATTTCAATAAATACATAGTGATCATGAACGTACGTTTCAGGGAGGCAGCGTGAGCCATCTGCATAAACTACTTTCAATTGAATCAAGTTCACGGGTAATGTTTTTCCGTCTTAGGCAAAGTCAGTAACACAATTACATGATATTAATTTTTTTTTATCATGGATTGTGCTTTTGATTTGAATTGCTGCTTATTTTCATTGAAAACATGAAAGTTGTTGTATATTGTGCAATGGCTGATTGGCTGTGCTAGGGATGGGTCACTATAGCCTATATTAAAGTTTCCTTAGAAGTTTTGATACTTCGTTTGTGTAGGTTCTGTATGTTGGGGATCACATTTATGGAGATATATTACGCAGCAAAAAGGTTCTTGGTATCCTCCTCACTCTCTTCTAACAGATTCGTTTGTGTGTTTCAATTCTATCTGCATGTGGAATTCGGCATCTCCTGTGATCATCTGTTGGATAATAAATGTCGTTAGAAAAAATAGTATTCATGGAACCTTCAATCCTAACTGCTGTGTGTAAAGTTCAAGAAGTGATTAACCCTTTTATCACTAAGTTTTATGTGATGGTGTGTGAAGTAGTGAATTTTAATTCAGCTTTTATGTTTCACTTTGAGCAGGATGGAGAACAATGCTTGTAGTCCCAGAGCTTGAGAAGGAGATTGAACTCCTCTGGCAAATGAGAAAAACTCGCAAGGTGCTTATTATCCTCATTACTTTTGACATGCCATTTGTTATATTATGATGTGCACATTTGGTGTAATATTTTTTTACAACTATTTTTGTGCAGAAGCTTCAATTCCTGAGGAGCGAGCGTGCTCGGATTGAGGATAAAATACATCGTTTGAAGTGGTCTCTCAAGTTAGTAGAAATATATACCCTTTATGACATATTTATTAAGCTAAAGTATGTTTTGGTCCTCTAACTTTCGACAAAGTCATGTTTTAGTCCCTTAACTTTGAAAAGTGGAAAACATCCTTTTAAATTAGCACCGTTAACTTATCTAAAGGAAAATGCTTACTAGTCAACATTAAAATGGTTAATGAAGATTATGATTTTATTTATCTTCTTATTTTAAATATTTTACAATTTACTAATATTAAGTCAATATTTTTATGTTTTCTTGTTAGCATCTTAATTTATGCTGCCAACGTTTTTCCGTTAGGGAACTTAATGGTGTTGTTACTTGTTAATTTAAAAAGACTAAAAACACACTTTTTAAAGTTAAGAGACTACGGGACTTTGTTGAATATTAAAGGGAAAAAACATATTTTAGCCTATTTATTATCTCTCTGCTAAGAGACTGGTGTTTCATTTTCCAGATTTGAGAATCTTGATTCTGTTGCTGAGCAGCAGTTGTCTTCTGAAGTTTTTAGATTGGAGGTTAGGCCTTCTGGTCAATTCTCTTGTAAATAGTCTTGGAAGTTGAATGACAGATTTGATTCTAAGTGGCTTCTTTTCACAGCTTGAAAGAGAGAAGGTTCGATCAAGTCATCAAGATGCTCAACGAAATTTTCACCATAAGGTAAATTGTTGACTCTTCCTTATTCCATTATCTGTTTCTTCTTGGACATTTCTGGTTCACTTCATTCGATCAACTTGCAACTGGAAAGGCTTTGTTTTTATAGTATTCATATATGGTTGCAGTTCCATGTACCCTGGGGCCAACTAATGAAGACTGGTTATCAAAACTCTCGCTTCGCTCATCAGGTAAAATTTACCTGACTTGTTTTGGTAGGAGGCCTTGGAACTTGTGAATATCTGTTTCATTCCTAAATGGCAAGTTGATGAAGAAACTTGTGATGTGATAATTAAAGAGCATCCATCGTTTTAAAAAAATTGAAATCATGGTCTCTATTTGATTTAACTAAATGGTACTGCCCTTAAAGTAGCTTTATTCATATGATCTGCTTAATATAGGTTGAAAGATTTGCGTGCCTCTATACTAGTCAAGTATCCAACTTGGGTTTATACTCTCCTGATAAGTACTACAGGACCAGTGAAGATTTTATCGAGCATGATTTTGGCATATTTGCTTTTGAGCCTCGGTAAATTGAAGATTAGAAAATTATGTGCTGCATTAATTTTGTGGGAAGCTTCAATCTGCTTGGCTGCCATATTCCACTATCCTGTTTAATATAGTTCGTTTTGGTGGTATCCACATAAGTGTGGGTGATGGCGGCATTATGAAATAGGATATTGTTAGTTCCCAGTCAAGGTTTTTAGTAAATTATGGTATTTACACAAATATTTTCCCTCATTCTTTTAAGTTTTATAGCCATATTTATATTACACCAACAATAACAACAGCATAATAAAATAATCTAAAAACCCCTTGTGAATTGCACATCACTCTTTTATCTGTTTGTAGTGTTAGTGCTCCTGTTCAACATTTTTACATGTATCAATAAAATATGTTGGATTTATTTATTATAGGTAGATTTTAATTAAATTTTCTATTTTTACCTTTATCCATTTATTATACACATTTTCTCTTCACTCCTTTCATGATTTAATATACAAAAATAGAAATGGAAAACATGTATTTATTTTTCTCTGTTTTTTTTGCGTACCCTTCTTATATTTTGGAATTGAAGGAGTAAAACGAATAGAATTTCAAAAACAATTTAGAGCTAGTTCATATTGTAAATTAGGGAAAAGTTGTGAGTGGTATTAGTCATAAATTCAAACTCAACATGCAAGTTACAAAGTGCGAAAGTCGAATAATTGGTTTATGGGTTTACTTTGTTCAACAAGCTTTTCTCAGGTTATTCAATTTTCTTTTCTGTTTCAAATATAGACATAACTTTCTTGAAATAAGTTAGTTCACATTTCAATTAAATTTTTTACCAAAATGTATTTCGTTTAAAAAAATACTAATTTTAATCCAAAGTATTTGAAGTACTGAGAATTATTCTTGTCTGACGCCATAAAATAAGATAATTATGCATAATTATTTCATAAAAATATATTATTTTTAATTTGGTTCCGTTTACAAATTATGCATAATTATTTGAAGTACTCTGTTTTTTTGAGCAGACCCACTAAACAATGCTAAGCCAATTAAAAAGGTATCCGAATAACCCAATTAAAAAGGTATCCGAATCTGACATACAATCTACTGCTCCAGATGTATTATGCCAGGATGGTAGACCCCAAATGTAATTATACATTCACCCATGTCGTTCTCCCTGGATGGACAAAAGTGATTACATATATTTTAAAGCATGACTTATATGTTGGGACATGAGAAGTAGCAAAACAAGATCATTAATAAAACAAATTATTAAACACTAAAGATAAGGGGTTTTGTAAGATTTCATAATGTATTATAAGGTGTTAGCATAAGCATGGGCCTTACCGGTAAGACATAAACCGAGTAAATTCCGGGTTGGGATTCTCTCAGAATCCCACCCCCTCAGAATCCCTCAGAAGCGACTTGGGGACTGATATTTTGGCCTATTGAGATTCATTTAAGAGCTTATAATTTGCCACTTGTCCCATTAAAAATAGAAAAACTGTATTATAATACAAAATAATCTTTAGCATATTAGACCTATTTCATTTCAACAGAACGATCTATAAGAGATACAGACTTATCCAGTTATCTGTAAAATTATTTTACAGTTAACTGGATAAGTCTGTATCTCTTATAGATCCTTCTGTTGAAATGAAATAGGTCTAGGCAGTTGAAATTTTTTATGTTAGAAAGTTTTGAAAATTAAAAAATTAAAATTTCCTAATTTATTTTATATTATAATAATTGTTTTTTTTTTATTTTAATGGTATATTATGTAATATGGGCCTTGGATCATTGTAATGGGCATATATATATATATACACTACAAAAGAAGTGGCGATTAGCCGCGCACGCGTCCCGGCGGTTCGCCAAAAACCGCCCACACGAAAACGCGTTCCGGCGGTCTAAGCCATCCGAGGGCGAGTTGCGAGGGAAATTTTTTTTTTTTGTGGTGCATTCGTTGCGGCGGTCACAAAAATAATACCCGCCCCAACGCAGCATAAAAAAAAACTTAAAAAAAAAATTTCATTGACACGGTGCGTTGGGGCGGTCGCAACCGCCCCAACGCGAATAAAAACTTTAAAAAAAAAAATAAAATCTCGTTGGGGCGGTCACCCGCCCCCACGGCCCACAGAGATTTGTGCGCATTTCATGTCGCGTGGGGGCGGTCGACCGCCCCAACGCGAATAAAAAAATTTAAAAAAAAAATAAAATCACGTTGGGGCGGTCACCCGCCCCCACGGCGCACAGAGATTTGTGCCCATTTCATGTCGCGTGGGGGCGGTCGACCGCCCCAAAGCGAATACAAAAATTTAAAAAATAAAATAAAATCACGTTGGGGCGGTCACCCGCCCCCAAGGCGCACAGAGTTTTGTGCGCATTTACTGTCGCGTGGGGGCGGTCGACCGCCCCAACGCGAATAAAAAAATTTAAAAAATAAAATAAAATCACTTTGGGGCGGGCAACCGCCCCCAAGGCGCGCACAGAGTTTGTGTGCATTTACTGTCGACCGCCCCCACGTTGCTATCTCTCCCTATAAATAACCTCCCCCCCATTTCTACCGCGCGCAATCTCTTCTTTCTCACTTTCTCCCTTTTGTGTTTCTTGTTGTTTTCATTGTTGGTGCACACATGATGTCTAAAAGTTTGTCTTGCTTTTGGTATAGGTATTGTTTATTTTTTCTTTTTTATTTTATTATATCTGATTGTTTTTATTTCTTATTATTTTGTTTTCGTAATATATCTTATGGATTTTGGACATGATCTTTTTGTTCTTGATGGTTTAGTATATATTTATTTCATATATATTACAATAAAATTAATTTTTGCTGCATTTGTTTTGTTTTTTTTTTCTTGTTTTTATTCCTTTTTCGGTCTTCAATCTAAGTCATTATCATTAAATTGTTCGCATGAAGCAATTTTTTTTAGTAAATATAACAGCATGCCGGCGGTTCGATACGCCGGCACTATTTGATTTTTTTAAAAAAAAAAATCACATGGCGTCGGTCGTAACCGCCCCCATGCCTTATTTTAAAAAAAATAAAAAAATTTGGCGGCGGGTTGGCCCGCCCCTACGTCCGCCCCAACGCGTAGCGGCGGTTCCAAGGGAGCTACAGCGTAAATCTTTCCGCCCCCACGCAGCGTTGCCACGTTAAAATCGCCGGCGGTAAATTTGACCGCCGGAGCGCCATGGGGGCGGTTAGAACCGCCCCTACGCTGGGAAAATACCCGCCGCAGATCTGACCTTTTTTTGTAGTGATATATATATATATATATAAAGGGATTAGGAGGGATTGCTTATGAGGCAATCCGAACCCAGTAAATTCCATCCATGGCCTTCAGGCCTTGCACTGTTGACTTGCTAGTTCACAAATCACAACACATATAGCTAGTACAGAATAGATTCGAGAATCCCATAAAGTTTCTTTGGTGAGAGAATCTATATTTCTCATCATGTAACGTGAATAAAGGTTATGATTGGATATATGTTATCTACGAATACCACGTTTCTTACCATAACTGGACGACATATGATTCTATCACTCGGATTTCATCCCAAACATATAATCTACTGATCATATATATAGCTAGCTGTCTTGGCATGTAACTGCTGAAAGTGGTGGAGATCCATCATATCTAAAGAAATTAAGCTTCTCTTATTGTTTCACTACTTAATTATATGTCGCCGGCAAAAACTTTAATTTGTCCATAGTCTATACCTTGACGGAATTATAATAGAGTCCACATCAGAATTTATCGTCTATGACTAACTTTCTCGATCCTTTTTTATCTTTTATTCGCCCAACATCTTGGCGATTTGCCATTATTATTGCTTTGTGGGAGGCCAAGAAGTTGATTGAAACTTGTCTGGAGTAGGAAAGAGAGCATATAATATGGGTGTTTAGACCCAGAATAAACTCTTTCAACTTGCATGCACAAAGGGACCGCACTAAAAGAATGGGCGATACTTTCATTTTTTGAAGATATGTATGCAAAAAAACAAACCAGCTCCTGGTGATTGGTTCATCTCTATACATGAATAAGCATGTATGAGATATTTGCATAATTTGATTAAATTAAGAATGCTATTGTCAATACTATAGTGAAGTATAACAATAAAATGTGTTAGTTAAATGGGTTGATATTATGATTTAAATAACACTATATTCATCTTTTTTAAAATAACACTTTAATATTCTTCTTTAATTATACATCTCCTCTCTTAGATTGAAATAGCATCAAATTAAAATAAATGATTTACGGAGAAATTAACAAAAATTGGAATAGGTAAAACCAAAATCAACTGATCTCTAAATAGGTCACGCGTTAAGAACAAAAGAGTGATTATATAGCATCAACAGCCGTTCATGCCTGTCTCTAAGATTGTATATCTTGATCAATGTACACTTGAAGGAGACTAACCAACTCTTCATGAACTGATGAAATTTTACTTTAGTTCTGACCACTCTTTATAATTTGTATGTACTTACATAATAAGGGTCAATTGCAACAGTAGCATGGGAAATATAATGATGCCTATGAGAGAAAGATTGAAGGTGATGATGATTCGATTTGACTAGTTGTATCAGAAGAGAGCATCAAGAATTTGGAGTCCATCCAAGACAAGAAGCAAGCAAAGGATCTCCCAACCTCTGGTTACTAATGAACGTAGTAGGGGCCATATCAACACTGCAACTTGTGCAGACAGTGGAAAGTGAATTATCATAAAGCTTTTGAAATTGAAAGGGAAGGTTATTCACACAATTAATTTTTGGCTCCCAGGATATGCGTGGATGATAAGGATTCTTTGTTATCAGCATATATATGTCTTTCTTTCACATTCCATATGCATGTATGTACTATTTTTATTATCCTTCATTGGACCAACCATACAAATACACACAATTTTCTTCTTCAGCTACAGAGACATTATTAATAAATTATTAACAACATATTGTTTGTGTTATAAGCTTAGTTACATATCTAAAGTTCTAATCCCGTTTATAGGTAGAGGTGGTGACGAATTAAACGTTATATGCATTATTTCTAGCGACATTTTTTTGTTTCTTTCTTTTTTCTGATGGTCGCTTTTCACTCTCAATGTGAATGGACTTGTACAAGTTAAGACGAAGAAGGTGGCTTTCGGTCGCCCACATTGTGAGATCATAATATGCTTTGGTGAAACAGATGGAAAGCACCATGTCACAAAGTTTAACCTTTGAGGTTCACTTTTGAAGTAATTACCTTTTAGCCTTAAAGTGATATAGCGTTTAGCTAACTAGCCATGTCTTGCTCTAGCAAGAAAACAATCTATGCGCTGTGTTAGAGCAATAAGTCTAACTTAGCTATTGGCTTTTGTTTGACAGTAACAAGATAATCCTATAATAGTCTATTTCATTTGTACTCTTCGTGGGAAGAACAGTTACAATAAATAATTAAGATACATAGGTAGTGCTGAGCAATGCGTACGGAATTGTACCATAAATAAAATAATGACAGTACGGAACTCCAAAATGTACATCTTGAACTAGGACTAGGAGCAGGGGGGTTATATGGCACAAGCACTACATGGTCTTTGGAATATTAATATTGCAGATATAAAGATGAGAGTATTAATACTAAGAATTTAAGTTCTTTCGTTAAAGGACAAAAAAAGAATGGGTGAAGGGGCAAAAATAGCCACCGTAATTCTCAAAATGGACAACTTTGGCACCCGTAATTTCGATGGTGCAAAACCGGACATTATAAACCAAAATGGGACAAATCTAGCCACGCCGTTAAGTTGAAGCTAACAGACGTGTGTTTTGGCGTGGGGCCCACATTCATTAACCTATGTGGCATGACAATCAGCAAGTGAAGTGAACCCACGTTGGCAAGCACTGCCACATCACCAAATCCCTAATTTGAAGCACAAAACCCTAATCCCAAATCGCTGCCTTCATCCTCACCACACTCATGTTCGAAATTGTCACTGAAATCGCCATCCCCACCTCCATTTGCTGTTGTGCTTGAAACCCATACACCAAACCAGCAACCACTAAGCAACCCAGATCTTCGGAGGCATCGAAGGTTGTTGTTGGGCTGAGATTTTGGGAAGCCGCCACGGCCTCCGCCGTGTTTTTGGCTTCTTGTTGGGCCTTCTCTCCGTTTATCTCACCATCCCTGATTCTGATTACAACTTCCTTAAGCTCCATCGTAATCTCCAAAATCTTCAGGTCCTTAGGTAATCTAAAAATCCTTCCTTTTTCCCTTTTCTCTTCTTTTTTTGTTCTCATGTTCTTGGATCAGCTGTTTCATTTTCTTGGGTATGTTTAATTTTTTAACTGATTTTTTGTTGAAGTTTTGTTTTTTTATTAATTTTCAATGATCATGATGGCTCAAAATTATTAGGGTGAATTTTAGGATTTGTATACTTGATTTGACCTTCTGTTGGTTAGAAACAATGTGGGTACAGAATTAATCTTGTTGGTTTTAAAGAATTAATCTTTACTTATACATAAATGTCTGGTTTATTCCTTTTGATAGTTCTTGGAGAAAAGTGGATCTGAGAATGCTTTTGAGATGGATCTGAATGCTTAGGAGAAGGATTTTGTGTTTTGTGGTTCGAACTTATACATAAATGTTTTTGTGTTTTGTGGTTCGAGCTTTTTGTGTTTTGTTGGTGGGTTCAAGTTTTGTGAAGTTTTTGTTTTTTTATCATGTGTATTTGTCAATATATGTCATTGTTTTTTTTAAAACATATATGTGTATGTATTATAGTGGACATTTTTTTTATCAAAAAAATAGTGGACATTTTTGCCATGTCATATACATATCAGCATGTGGGTGACACATAAGTCTCATTTTGCCACGTCATTATGTCATATCATCATTCCCAGTCAACTAACAGTCAAACTTAACACATATGTTTAAGAGTGCTAGATTTGTCCCATTTTAGTTTATAATGTCCGGTTTTGCACCATCGAAATTACGGGTACCAAAGTTGTCCATTTTGAGAATTACGGTGGCTATTTTTGCCCCTTCGCCCAAAAAGAATTGATTATGAATACCGCATTCTATTGCCTTATTATCATCATCTAGTGGTAAAATAGTCCCCTTTATTTTTTTTATGTCATGAAAAAGGTTCCCTTTAAGTGATGTAGGTGATTAGGTTTGATTCAATTTGTAATCTCAAATTGATAGTATGCATGTACGTATATATATTTCATTTTAATTCGAAAATTAATTTTAACAGTTGATATTTTTAAAGATTAAGTGTGACCTGCCTTTTTTTAATAATTTGAATATATACATTGAGTAGGATGTGCTAAAAAAAATAAAGAGATAACTGTGCATGAAACTTTCAACTTATGATGACGCGACTATTGATTATTTTTTCCCTGTCTTTTCAATTCCTGTACATAACATAAGGAACTGTATCCATTTTTCTGTAAGGATATAGAAATTAAAGTCCGAATGAGTGGGTGTTGTAGACGAGTGTGAGAGCTCTTCGTCGGCACTTGCGTGTATAGTACATGCATATCATCAGCATATGGCCTCAGGATGCCTGCGCCCGTGAACGTTTCAGTTTCAGGTGGAACCCACCTTGTTTCTTTCTTCCAGAAACCAGTGTTAACTTAATACCATTGCCTTAGAGTGCATTGGCTGCGAGAAATTGGAGTGATGAAATGTAAATCAAAGGAAATGTCTTGTTTGATTGGCACAAAAAGAATGGAATGAAGTAGAAAGTATAATTTTTGGGTTAGTAAAAATGTTTAATTTTTTATGGAAATATCAATTGAAATGTCCATATTGTCCTGAATTTAGGAATAAAAAAAAGAAAGGTTTTGCCATTTTTTGTGACTGCAACTACGGAAAATAGCCGACGAAAACTTTTTTGCGGCGGAAAGAGGGTTTGAGTTAAAGCATTTGGTGCCCATTGTACCTACTAAGATTAAACCAATTTTTAGTCCCTATAGCTTGATGTGATTTAAGGTTTAGTCTTAAGTTTAAAAGCAGGGTTTTGGTCCTTATAATTTACATCAATTATGGTTTTAGTCTCTATTCTTTAAAATAAAAGGTTTTGGTCTTTGTAGTTTACAACATTCATGCTTATTTTGACCATCTAGATTTATTTTCATCTATTATAATATTTTTAATAAATTTTTATTTTAATGGATATAATATATGAAAAAATAAGTTATATAACTATTATTTGTTGAAAAACTAAATTTATCTTTGAAAAGTAGCTAGCCTTTTAAAATCTTCAAAATTTGGACGGTTAAGATTTCGTTTCATTGATGATCAAGAAGTGCTTTAATTTACTGCTTTAGTTTGGTTAATGGAGGCTCGTAACTAAAATGGTCACTGGTCAATCTAAGTTATTGTGGGCTATATTATTATTATAGATATTCTACTTTGCACAACTTATGTTGATGAGACGGATCGTCGGGAACAAATGATGGTCAAAACCCTTTAAACTGTATCACGAGGGAACTCATCAACTTAAATTATAGGGTTGATGTGTGATTAACCCTAGAAGGGTACGCTGAAAATGTTGGATATCCAAAAAGAAAATAGAGTGATTTCATTTTTTTATACATATAGAGTGATTTAAAGTAACATGTATACACAAGAGGAAAACACAAAAAATATACTTTTGAAATTCCAAAAAAAAATATATTTTGATACATTTAAAAAAATGAACAAATTTTGGATCTAAATAAGACCTTAGGAAAAATATGAGATTTCCAAATTTTATCAAAAAATTAAACACTTTTACCCCTAGCAAAGTGCGGGATCATACATCATGGCTTAACAATTTTGACATGGAGGATTATACGAATGCATTTAAAGACTAAGATATGAACAAACCACTGGTATACGTTCCATTTGATGAGGGCGATTGACGGGGAAAGTGATTCTTGTGGCATATTTATCAGTAACAAAGGAAGGCATGCACGTGAGAAAGGAATTAGAAGAATGAAGAGTGAACTTTACGAGAAACAAGCTTCAACAAATATTCACAACTGTAACCCACAGCCCATAATGCCAAACAGAAAAAAGAGCAAAGCGTTAACTAATAATTATTGAGTTACTAAAACCAAAGAAACAAAAGTAATTAGTATGATGATGAGAAAATTGTGCCTCCCACAGTATTTGGTTGTAAAGTAATATAGCCCCACCACTTTGTGTATATAAAGGCCACAAATGTCACACTCTCTTCACTCATCATCATCATATTCATATCATTTGCGTACATATCCTAACAAGCTTTTATTAATGGCGTCCGGCTCGAGTTGGACCGCAAAGCAGAACAAGATATTTGAGAATGCTCTTGCGGTATACGACGAGGATACGCCGGAGAGGTGGCAGAAGCTAGCGAGGGTGGTGGGAGGGAAGACGGAGGAGGAAGTTAAGAGACATTATGAGAAGCTTGTTGAAGATATTAGGCTTATTGAGGAAGGTCTTATCCCTTTGCCTAATTACAACACTAATAATGTTCCACCAATACGAGGATCTCGTCCCTCCTCCTCCGTTAGATCTTACTCTACTTACTTGGATGATCAAGAGCGAAGGTTAATATTCTTATTATTTTTATCCCTTTCATCATATTAATTAATTTCCCTTTAACATTCTTTTCTCTTTGCCATTTTCTCGCCTCTCTGCTTTTTGTGGCAATACTAGGATTCGACTTGTTGTTGGTGCGTGTAAGTTATTATTATAGTTGTTATGGTGAAGATTATTATTATTATTATTATGGCAAGAGCGTAGGTAGTTACTATATTCCCTCATCATAATAATGAAGATTGAAGGGAATAAGCCATCTTTATTATTATGACATTCTCTCAACAGTATCGTGCTATTATTATTATTTTATTATTAGTTATTACTATTATGCGTATTGTGGTGAATATTTATATATATTACTGTAATGCAGGATCAAGAGTCTGAGCCTCCAGTGAAGTGCTATATATGTGTCGGAGGGAGAGCCAATTGGAGTATATATGCTTAAAGTTTCAAAAACTTATAGCATTTAATTTGTGCTTACTTTCTTCGTCCTTTTAGTTAACTATATTTAATATTTATATGTATTTTGATTGGTTTTCGCATATCCGTATCTCTCAATATATACTTATAAAAATATGAAGCATCGATGTATCAAAAAAAAATATGAAGCATCGAAGCCGTGTAATATTTCCTACAAATGTAATAATCTTAATTAAGTTCAATAAATGGTGTGTTATTGCCATGGCCAAGTAGTTCTAAATGAGAAACCTGTAGTTATGTATGCTAAAACTTGTCAGATGAACCTTTTCAGCTCCATATAATGATATGAGCGTACCAAGAAAACTGAAGCTGAAATTTGAAGCTTACCTTTATACACACACTTATTTCATCGTGTGCCAATATATACTCTGAGTCCTTATTATAAGACATCAACTAATAGATTTCACATATTAATAAAATTAGTTAAAAACATTAACTTTGTCTTAAAATTTAAGAGATTTACACTATTGCCCATACTAACTACATACTCTAAAGTCTAAACACAAATATCATATTAATTACTACCTATGGTCCTAAATATAAGATCTAATTGACTTTTTTTAGAGATTAAGGTTGCGAAATAGGCTATTAAATCATGACATACTTGATATATTTTTAGATTATACATTAGTTTATAGGTAAAATAAAATAATCTAAGGGAAAAAATTAGGTAAATCAATTTATAATTAAATTCTTTTTCCTTTTTTATAGGATTTTCTAAAAAAGTCAATTAGGTCTTATATTTAGGACCGGAGAGAGTATTAGATACTCTCCCACTGTCCTTTTTAAATATGAGTATAGATTGAAAAACATATTTGATCCTTTTTAGAAACTAACAAATGTCTTATAAAAAAGGTTCAAATAAACTTATCAGTTGATGATTTGGTGACTTATAATAAGAATTAGAGGGAGAGAGTAATAATATGAGAGAATATGATATAATCAATGGCATGATACTCATAAAAAAATGGCATGATCAAGGAGAGTGCATATTTTTTCTCAAAAAGAATCATTAACATCGATTCATCTAAATTTTAAATAAAAACGATTTAAACTTGATTACACATGACAAAATGATACAGAGAATATAACACGTTTTCTGGAAATTATTGCACTTTCAACTAGCTATAAAGTCATGTATACAAAAAGAGGAGGCACGTGTGATATCAAAGGCACCGCCCCTAGCGTATTCGTCATTTTTGTCTGCGGGATTCGGAACCCGATAAAAATAAAACTAAGTACTTAATCTCACAAAGGATTAATGCGGCTGAGTACATAATGAGTGGGCTATTACCAAGCTTTAATTCCCATATTTGACTAATTCGAATCATCAATCTAAGTTTGAGCAAAAAAATCATCAGCCTAAGTAGTAAAGAATAGGATTGTACAAATCAGCGGGGGATTAGTCTCTCACTTGTCGAGTGAGGGGATACCTTGATCATGGATAAAAAAAGAATAGAATTGTAATGATATAGCTAGGAGTTTAATGCGGGATTTTATTGTTAGCGCAAAGAGTAGGTCATTGATAAGCTTACAAGATTTATATAATTTTAATTTAATAATGAAAGGTTAAAGTGTATCCAATACTCCCGAAATATATTTTTTGGCGTAATCAGCAATTATTTTGAGCCGGCATTAGCATCCTAGTCCATTTTGGTGCTGCCAACATTTGAAATTATTTTTTGAGTGTAATTAGCAGCATAATGTATTTTAGAGTGATGTCAACCCTCAAAATATTAGTTTGTAGTTTTGTACAATCTTACTCCATAATAATGGTCCGCAAGGGTTCTTTGGCACCCTAAACCATAAATATAACAAAGCTAAAGAATGAAGAATGTTTGTGGTTCTAGGTTAGATTGGCTCTGTTTATAATTTTAAAGTAGTGTTGATCTATATATTGCATTTCGAAAAATAGTTTGATGAGTTGGAAATTATTGCATCCATTATTGAAGTGCAAATTATACCACTACTATTTAGTTATTTTTTTTATTCCCCTTCACTAAAAACGATAATTATAAGAATTTTAAAATGATTAATTTTACATAATAAATTTCTCCAAAAAAAATCAAAAGGATCTTATAATTAGGATCAAAGCGAATATAATCTAGGTTGTAGATAACACAATTAACAATAAAAAGGGTTGGTATCACCCATGAACTTGTTAATTGTGGGCGGATTGATCAACATTGTTTAATTTGAACAAACGAAATAGCTTGAGGCCTGAAGGGTCCGGTTTTAACATGTCCCAGCCTATGACAGGCAAGCCCTACAAATCCAGACAGAATTCTCAAAACGAGTCTTCGAAACTAAACTCTGGATTTTCTTTCAAGTAAAAACGATGAATAGCTTCATGCACACACATATAATGGCAGCAGAGAAAAGGGAAATGACAATGACAGGAAAAGTGATAGTTAGCAATAATAGTGGATGGTGGCATTGCAGCAAGGACGTGATTTCCACGATAAGGGTACAATTTTTTTCCAAAGTCTATCATGACTATGCGATTCTAAAGCATAGATAATGAACATCATACATCCACTGCGAATTTTTATTATTAGTCATTATATATAAATACAAGGTTTCAGTCATGCATAGCTTGATAGCATATATGTCTGCTATAAGATATAGAGTATAACCCAACAGAACATTTTATTTTCTTTTTGAAAATTGAAAAGCTGATGCAATATTTTCTTTTTTTTTTTTCTTTACCTCCTAGCTAGCTTCTCAATTATATTGCTTCAATGGCGGACAGGATTATACCTGCTTTACAATCTCACCTCATCCGAACAGAATAGATTCACATTTGTATTATTACTCCACCATATCAACATGTTTCTGGCTTTCTGCCATTCGATCTCCCTTACGATTATACTGGAAGCATCATTCTTTACTTCTTGATATACCTCTTAACTTCAATGTCTTGCTTACATTACTCTAAATTATATCAATTAATGACTCCGCTTACTTGAGCTTTCTAAATCAAAATTTTTTCCTAAATAAAAAAAGTATCTATTTCGAGACTTACCAAGCAGAGGAAGCAAAGGGTATACACATCCCTAACAAAAACTTTTTTTAGAAATTTGGATTTGTGTTCTTTTCTTTTTTATAGATGAGGCTGTCTAACATTAATCTTAACTAGCAGTTTATTGGTTTTTTAAAAACCGAACATTTATGTTACGAGTTTTAGTTTTGTGCAATATGCATGGCTCTAACTGATACACCAAATTCAGTGGCATCAGTATGTTATCTTGTGTCTTTCTTTTGGTGCGTGGAAGTTTCTTCCCCAATCTTTTCACCTCATCGATCCCATGACAACATATAGAACCAAAAAAGAAATTCTGCGCTAGTCTTTACAAAGTTGTGAGTAGTGGAAATAAAAGGATACAGACTAAAAATACTCTTAAATGGTAGATTATATTGATTATTTTAAAAAGATTAAGGATTAAGGATGCTAAATTATTTATTTTAAATTATTTGTTTATGTTTTGCTTTGAAAACCAGTTTACCATACCAATAAACTAGAATAATCTAATTAATTACAAATATGACTAGAGTTACGGTTAAGTAATTTATTTGGATCCTTTGGATTTTCTAAAAAAATCAACTTGATCATATATTAAGTTTTGGATTTACAAACTTGTTTAGAAAATAACATAAAATAATTATAAATGTTGTAAAACATATCAGTTCAGATAACGGTTATGAAAATAGAACAAACATTATAATACTTTATAAGAAAAGAACCACACATTCCCTAAGGTGCGTCTTAGAACCAGCATCTTGTAATCCGTTGGAAGAATTAAACATCCATGTCTAACGGATGAGAATACATGATTCATGCCACATTGTTTCTTTAAAACCAAAAAAGAAGAAAGAAAACATCCATATTCAAGGGATAAGACCATCAGGTTGTAGCAGAGTCAATTAAAGTATATGGGCCTATTAAGAAGGCCCAATACACTTTGCCCACTAGTGCACAAGCTTGCTTGTAGCGAGGCGGGGTCACGATGGTTATAATATGAAGATTAGAGAATGGGATATATAAGTATATATATAACACCATTGATAGAAGTGACAAAGCGAACATGGAGTTGAATTAAACAGACGCGGAGGATTATGATTAAGATGAAACTATGCATGCATGTATTAAGATACAAAAACAGAAAACCAAAAGAATATGATTAATCGTTTGATACTGAAAGTTGGTACATCATCTTTGTAGGCATTGTGCTTCATAATCCCGACAAGCCCGACATTTTAGTTGAGAGAGGAAGAGCAAGTGGAAAATGGTGGATTCAATGCCTACATTAAAAGCTGTTAACGGTGCATGTTAGAACTCGTAACATAACAAATATACTAGCATTTAATATGTTAATGAATATACTTGAATTCAAGGTAAAACAATCAATATAATTTAATTTGATTTGTTTCCCAACTGCTCATTTCATAAATATAAAACCACTTTTAAATTTCAATTTATTATTAAATATAAGATCATTTTCTAATTGTTCCTAATTTCTCTAAATTAGCTCTAATAATGCTTATCTATAATAAACAAACAAGAGAAAATGAGAGGGGATAAGGGTATATTAGGGTGAATTGGTAATATCATGTACTAATAATTTACCTAATTAATATCTTTAATCTAATTAAATTATGGAAAAATGTCTTATATTCAGGAACATAGGAATATAAAATATTCCAACCGATCTTAAATATAAGAACCTTTTGACTTTTTTGTGAAAGTTAAACAAATTAGATCTCTTCAGCATTATAATAGATATGTTACATGTAATTATATTATATGTTAGTACCTCTGGTCCTAAATATAAGACCTAGTTGAATTTTTTGAAAAATTCTTAAAAAGTAAAATAAGTGATCACTTGTAAATTCCTTCACATACTTTTTACTTAAACTAGTTTATTTAACCTATAAACTAATAGTTAATCTAAAAAAATATCAAATATATCATAGTTAACTAACCTATTTTGCTTCCTTAACCTCTCCAAAAAAAAGTCAATTAGGTCCTATATTTAGGACCGGAGAGAGTATTTTATAAGTAAAGTAAATTAGTTTTGAGTCCAGTTTCTCAAAACAAACAAAAGGTACAAAGATCTTATAAGTAGAAATTAGAAAAGATGTCACCTAAAAAAAAGAAATTAGAAAGGAGCGTATATGTGTGTGTTGTTGCCTCTATGGGTGAATTAATGACACTTACAGGTAGTCATCTTCCGGGGGGAGGGACGATGGTGCACTGGAGGGTCCTTCCACATAGTCTTCATCAGCTGACGGCGATGGTGACGGAGAAAGAACTGGTGAAGGCGTTGGTGGCAGGGTTGCTGATGACATTGACGGTGACGGTGACAGAGATAATCCCTCGGGTGATGCACTTTCTGGTGCGTATGAAGGTGAAGATGATGGTGAACTTTCAGGCGAGTATGAAGAAGGAGACGGTCCCTCTAGTGGTGAGCCTTCGGGTGAGTATGATGAAGGAGATGGTCCCTCGAGTGGTGAACCTTCGGGTGAGTATGATGGTGATGATGAAGGAGATGATTCCTGTGGTGAGTATGAAAGTGATTGTGATTCTTCTACTAGTGGTGCACTTTCTGGTGCGTATGAAGATGAAGGAGATGATGATGATGATGGTGATGAAGTGTCAATGTCTCCCACCAATGAGGAGGATGGTGACAATTCAAAACCTTCTGGAGACTCTGCGGGGCTGCTTCCTTCGCTGTCGGCAGCATCAACGTTGCTGAAATCAAACCACACACACACAAAGATATATAATCAATATAGACATGAAGAGAGTGGCATAAAAGTAGGGTGGTTATACTAACTGTCCACTTAGTTTTCCCTTCGTTTATTTCCATATGATCAAGAACACATTATTCAAAAACAAAAATAGATCATTAAATCATGCATGGACCAAAATTGAATAGAGAGGTTCCAGACTCGTCCAATCTCAAACAGGCATGGACCAAAATTTTTATGACCAACAATATACTCCCTCCGCTTTTAATTATAACAAAGTTTACTTTTTTAGAAAATCCTTAAAAAATGCAAAATAAGTTAATTTTTAATTGATTTATCTAATTTTTTTCTTATACTAGTATATTTTACCTATATACTAATGGACAATCTAAAAATATATTGAATATGTCATAATTTAATAACCTATTTCGCAACCTTAATATATCCAAAAAGTCAACTGAGTCTTATATTTAGGATCGGAGGTAGTACTTGTATAAAAAAAAAAAGGATCGGAGGTAGTACTTACTAGGGTCCAAATGTCCAATTGTATCCTTGGGATTTCTATTCCCACTACTACAAATATAATAAATTACTTTTATTTTAAACTTTTTCTCGAAAATTATTCATTGTCCATTTAACCGTTTCATTAATTTTTCTCAATCCACATGTTTTTTCCTTCACTTAATCACCTTTGAATCTCGCTGTTCTAATTTTACTACTTTTGTCGTCTTGTTCATTATTATATTTTGGTGACTTTGAAAATAGATATAAAGGATTTCTTAAATCAAAATGGCGGTTAAATGGTTAATATTTTTTTCTCGATAAATACACAAATGTTCCATCTTGCGTTTAAGAGAGAAAGGAAGGGAATGAAGTTACTTTTTGAGCCAATCGCTCCATGGGGAGGGACCATTAGCTTCACTCTCGCCATCTCCATTATCTCCCAAGACATCATTTGCCTCTTGGAGAGCTTGCTCGGCTGAGCCATCGAGAAGGGCCTGTTTGGCTATGTCACTATTAGCTGCCTCTTGAATGGTATCTTCTGATACGCCAGCCTCTTTTGCCTTCTCCATTATGCTCCCTAGGTCCCATTGTCCCATTGCCATTGGCATTATTACCAGCCATGACATCAACATCACTCCCACCACCATCCTCATCCTCTTCTCCATTTTTCTTCTTCTTTTTTGTTTTCCCTACTGTTTTGGAACAGCAAATGATTTTGATATGTGCATGGGATGGCGTAAATATAGGTATGATATTGGTGTATTCAGGTTCACACATGTGTTCGTTATTCCCATGTTTTATTCTCCAACGTTGGAATTTTAGATTTTCTTTTTCCCACTTTTATTGCCAACTCTATTTCCGTTTGGTATAGCTTCTTTTTTTTCTCTTCCGGTCTTACCTAGATTTTATATCCTCGTGCATGTCCGACTTTTGCGCCAAATCTAATCTAAATCCAAAATAGCATGATACGCATAGTAGACTACTAGACTGTAAAAAATTACATTTTTTATATTGCATTTTCTTTTACTAAAAATAGTAGTGATAGAAATTTAATACTATCTCTTGAAATGTGAAAACTGAAAAGTAATAGGTAGAAGATTCCTGCTAACTAACTTATTACATTTATATATAGAAAATTAAAAGACAAGGAAATTCTGAAATATTAATACTATATATAGCAGCGAAACATTTTATATATATAAAAAAAGACACGTTTATTATTCCATGAAATAACTAAATTCGTACATAAACAAGGACTCGCCAGTTAATCCACCAAAATGAGAATTACTGGTATTATTTTGTAAAATCCACCAAAATGAGAACTACTAAATTGATTTGTAATGATATAACATATTTCAGGCAATAAGTTTTCTGAATTTGTTTTAAGTTGAGAGAATGAACCATGAAGAAAGGAAATGGTCAAGAAAAAACATTAAGAAAGGAAGGTAGACGTTGACAATGGTCTGGTGGACTGGGCCAAGAGGATAAAAGCAGGGAAAAGAATCTCAGGCCGATCAGGTCATTGCCTCATTGGGCTTCATGTGCATATGGCAACGCAACGCGGTGGAGGTGGATGTGGACCCTCTTTCTTATTTTGTAGGGTTAAAGGTCATTCTGGCCACTGAACTATTATGGAAGTGTCAATTTGGCCTACGAACAATTAACGGTCTCATTCTGGCCACTGAACAATAAAAATGGTTCAATTTGGCCACTAAACTACTGGAAAATACTAAAATACCCCTGGAGACTTAATTATTACTCCCTCCGTTCCTAAATATAGGACCTAGATGACTTTTTGAAAAATCCTAAAAAAAGCAAAAAATAAGTTAATTATAAATTGTTTTACCTAATTATAAGTTAATTTATTTTACCTATAAGCTAATGGATAATCTAAAAAGATATCAAATATGTCATCATTTAATAACCTATTTCGCAACCTTAATCTTTCCAAAAAAAAGTTATCTAGGTCTTATATTTAGGAACGGAGGGAGTATAATTTTTGAGGAAGTGGGTCCCACTTTTAAAAATAAAAAAATCACTCCTCTTACTCCGTCTCTCTCCCCTCCCTCCTTCCCCACCACCCAAACCCACCGTCTCCCTCCCTCTTCTTCCTCTTCCTCCTCCCATTTTCCTCAACTCAAATTCCAAAACTGAAAATCCCCAGATCAATTGCAAAACAAAAATGAAAGAACACCCCATTATAACTGCACATCTCTCTCTTCCCCATGATTTCTCTTTTGGCCTTCTCTCTTCCCTCCTCTTCTCTCCACCGACCTAGCCTCCCTCCCCCATCATTCAGAAAAAATAGGGATTCAAAGTGATGAGTAAATCTCAAAAGAGTTCTAGAAGCAAGTCTTGGGAGTCCAGAGAACAATTGGGTATACAGTGAATCAAATCACTTGGGGAGTTTTGGATCAATGAGGAAAGAGAAAGAATGGAGAAGGACATTAGCATGCAAGCTCTTTGAAGAGAGGCACAATGACAGCAGCAACAATGTTAATGGAAGTGAAAGTGAAGGCATGGATTCACTTTGGGAGACATATGAGACAGAATCCAGCAAACCCAAGAATAACAACAGCAACATGAAGAAGATGATGATGAAGACAGTTTTGGAGAAGAGCAATACCAAGAAGAGTACTGAGAGTAAGTATTATGATCCAGAGGATGAATATGATGATGAGGATGATGAGGAGAAGGAGAAGAGGGGATTCTCAGTTTTGGGATTTGAGTTGAGGAAAATGGGAGGGGGACGGTGGGTTTGGGTGGTGGGGATGGAGGGAGGGGAGAGAGACGAGTAAAAGGAGTGATTTTTTTATTTTTTAAAGTGGGACCCATTTCCTCAAAAATTATAATAATTAAGTCTCCAGGGGTATTTTAGTATTTTCCAGTAGCTTTGTGGCCAAATTGAACCATTTTTATTGTTTATTGACCAGAATGAGACCGTTAATTGTTCGTAGGCCAAATTGACACTTCCATAATAGTTCAGTGGTCAGAATGACCTTTAACCCTATTTTTTATCACCATTAAATGGTTATCGTCCATTCCACCTTGAAGTTAAAATTGTTTTTTATTGAAAAACTATGGGAAAATTAAATACAAGTCCCTGGTAAGGGACATAATACTGGAAAAATCCCAAAAATTGAAAAAATTAAAGTAGAGTCCCTTGAGACCTTACTTTAATTATTTCTGAATGTGTGGGCCCCACATTTAATAATAAAAAAAGGAGAATAGGGAAGAATGAGAGAATAAGAGAGGAGAGAGAGAAAAGGTGAGTGGATTTTTTATTATTAAATGTGGGGCCCACACATTTAGAAATAATTAAAGTGAGATCCCAAAGGACTCTACTTTAATTTTTTCAATTTTTGGGACTTTTCCAGTATTATGTCCCTTACCAGGGACTTGTATTTAATTTTCCCAAAAACTATTATCCAATTTTTTTTAAAAAAATTATGTTTTCTATTTTATAGGTTATCATGAAGGGCCGACTTAGCTCAACGGTAAGCTCGCTTGCCGTGTGGGTATGAGGTCGCGGGTTCAGATCAGCCACTGTACAAAAGACCTAGGTTAGACTGTCTAGTATATTTCATTCTCTGGACTCTGGTCATCAAGTTGGAACTAGAATTAGGCTGACCTGATTTTATAGGTTATCATTATATAATTGTCTCACATTTTTTATCTGTTTTTAAACTTGACTACCGATATAAAGCTCAATGACATCGTCTGATTTATGTAAGTAACACAACTTAGCTAAGATTTATGTAAGTAACACAACTTAGTTGAGATAAGGGTTTGATGTTGTTGTTGTATCTTGTTATCTGGTTTTTGTTCTTTTATATTTCTTTTTTTTTATATCAAAGTTCTTTTATATTTCTCAATGTATCAAAAATGTGAACAATTTTTAGAGAAAAGAAAAATATTTTAAAACAAAATCCAGAGCCGTTTAATTCTATTTCTTCAATATTTGATGACTACCTCCTCTCCTTCGATACACATAGTCACGTTATGACAATGTGTGCGCGCTTTTGACCTCTTTAGCTCTCAACTCATAGCCACCAGACTTATAGACCCGTTGACGGAAGATTGGCGTTTTTTCATGTAATATTTTTTTTCATGTTATATTTTTCCCGACGACATTGACTGGACTGAGGAGCGTTCATCAACGCGTTTATTGTGGAAAAAAATATGCCATTTGCTTGGCAGAGAGTGAAAATTTAATATCTCTCTCTCTCTCTATAGATACGATTATTTGCTACTACTGAACAAATTATTCAACGATGATGCACATGCATATCATTTGACCAAACTGTTTTCTTTCATTTGATTAGTTACGTTTTGTACCTTTTTCTGTCCTATACTAAGAAGGATCGGAGATGCTGCCAATCATTATTGATGATCAATAAATATCTATTAAAAATCTTAATATGTAAATCCAAGAGTATCGACATCGTTCAAGGTAAACATCGCTACAAAATTATTATTTTCATTCATCTGGTTTTAAAGACAATGCAAAAGCAATTAGGTGATAATTTGATTCGACCTTTTTTAGTTGTTGCGCTGTTTGGTACTGCGTGCTAGTTTAAGCAAAAAAAAAAAAACATGTCTATTGTCATTTAAACTTCTAATTTGATTTCATTTTCTTGGCCAGAAAATTTCTAAATTTTCTTACCATAGAAAACTTCTAATTTGATCTCATATACGTTTGAACGTTTGATATAATTTGGATGTACACTTCGTGTAAAACTTCTCTTTTATACATATAATAGGTCTTTAATTTGTGATAGAGGAATTATATATATTCATGTTGTTATCTATACATTTATTTCATTTTAATTTTAGTGATTGTCTTTTTATCCCCTAATCAAATATACCATCCCCTTTTTTTTATCAAAAATACTACTTTCATTATCAGCAAATGACAAAATGTTTCAACAATACAACCACACTCACAAAGGAGTAAATATTAATGTCAACTTCAGAAAAACAATAAACTGAAAATAAAACACATATGCTAAAAAGACAACTAATAGACAAATCTTAGCAAATCCGTTTTTAAATCTAGACCTATTTTGAGATATGAATTTTGTAATTTTTCTCAACATTTTCCCAAAATTTTTTATTGAAACTCCTAAACAATGAACAAGTGCATGAGAGATAATTGAAACTTGAAATCAAAATAGAAGGATGTGGTGCTTTGGTAATATTATGTCATTCTATCTAATTTCACAAACTCCTTTAACCAAATCAAACATGTAATTGGGTTTTATATCCGAGAATGATGAGGGGAGTAAATATTTTTGTCCAATTGCTATATTATTGACTCCTCTAATAACTTTGTTATACTAGCATTGTTAGCTTTTGTATAAAAAAACTTACAATACTAATAAATTAGGGCCTTTAGTTATGATAAACAACCACAGATGCCAAAGTAAAAAAATTGAATAAAATCAAACTATATGTGTGTGTCACTACAAGAATATTTGACTTTGCTCGCGGTTACTTTTGTAAAGATTATGGCGTGAAAAAAACGTGAAAACAACACATTCTATCGGTTTTGATAAACGAGAAAAAATGTTGTGTGAAAATATGGTTTCCACTATTTTTCGCGGGATTCCGGGGGAACATGCATGTGGGTTGTTGCGTCATGGTGCGTCTCGCACCATGCCGCGAGAACCTGCTGCCGAAGCACGTTCTCGCAGCATGGTGCGAGAACTCGCACCAAGCTGTGAGAACACGTTCTCGCACCATGCTGCGAGAACGTGTTCTGGCACCATGCTGCGAGAACATGTTCTTGCAGCATTACGCCAGAAAATGACTACTTATACATCTAACAAATCAGGCTATTTGTGACGCACGTCACAATTAGCCTGCAATTTCAAATGAATCAGCATCAAATTGATTGTATTTTTAATTTCCCCCATTTTCTATTCGAACTGTTCATCTTTCCACCAATTTGGTAATTAGATACCTTTATTTTCTCAATTCCTCTCTTAACTTGTTTACTATTGATGCGTATTATTAAGGTTAATTAGGAGAAAAGTCAGGAATAATTATAATAAGGTCTTAATATTTAGTAAAAAACAAAATTGTGTCTATAATAAGCAAATATGATTATAGTGTATTTAGAGACTTCACATTAAAGTAGACCACAAAATGGATACAATAAAGTACAAAACTTCTCGAAGTTTTTACCAAAGTGAAGTTGAAGAAAAATAAGATAAAATAAAATTCAAACCAACCTTCTTCTAGCTCATTAGAACCAACAAGGGAGGGATTGACAAAGAGTTGAGGCGTTCAAATTCTGGATCATCATATTTCAAAACAAAGTTATAAATTGGACAAATTAATTAAATAAAGATAAACTATACCAAAAATAAATTCATAAGAAGAATTTCACTGCATTTTTGGTGAGCACAATATGTACAAATGAGTGGAAATGAAAGAAAGACAAAAAATAGAAGAATGTGTTACAGAGTGAGGTGAATGAGAACTTCACTTCATTTGTTTTATAAGCCACAATCAAGTTGACATCTTGAGTAGATACTTTTTCTGTAAAGATAGAGAAACAATTAGTAATGGAAACAAGCATCAACTCTTAAAGTTGACCTTAAAGCACATTATAATAAGGCACATTGAGTTCAATACTTCAAAAGTAAGATAAAAAAATAAGAGTAAGTAAGGTTGAAATAATAAAATATATTAGGAAAATGATTACAAGAGTGATAACTATACAAAATGGAGAGAGAGGGAAAGTGATAATAAAAAAAGAAGAAGAGAAAATATTTGAGTGGAAGACACAATATGAAAAATTGGAGGAAAAGAAGATATTTGTAGACAGAAAAAAAATGTGTGCATGTTTTCGCGCAGTAGTGCGAAAACCTGAGTAGCTGAACTTTTCACCCATTGCATATTTTCGCAATAAGTTGGCTTATTTTTTCATTTGACTTATAATCATGTTTGGATGACTTTTGTTTAAAAGACATTTATTTTTCAGCTAGCTTATTTTTAAGTCATGTAGAAAAATAAGCTGGCTTATTTCTAAAATAAGCTACCTTGAGTGACTTATAAATAAACTGGGTGAAAAATAAGCTCAGCCAAATATAGAAAAAAAACTACGCACCTAAAATAAGTTGGTTTATTTCTCAAAATAAGTCGAGCTAAACACACTTTTTTATAGACCGATAAACATATTTATGCGCAAAACCGTGAAAATATGTAGGTTCCTTAGCATGTCTTCACAGTTTTCCGTAAAGACTAGCAGTTGATCTTCATATAAAGACGTGAACACATGTTGAGAAAGGTTCATTTGCATTTCTTCACGGAAATCCGTGAAGACATATGCCAAAGGGACAAACAAGAGTCCCTTTGCTAAGAAACTTTCGCTAAGAGACAAAATCCCTTAGCATGTCTTCACGGCTTTCTGTGAAGACAAGGCTAAGGGCAAAGTCCCTTAGCTGGGACAAAAGCCCCCTTCAGTCTTCACTTAGACTTCGTCCCCTAGCAAAAAAATTAAGAGACAAGTCTCTTAGCATGTCTTCGCGGTTATCCGTGAAGATCAGAGTAGCTAAGATCTTTGCGTAACACCGTGAAGACTTACGAACTAAGGGTCAAAGACGCAGGGCTCACGTGTTAAAATAAAAAAAAATCTTTTTCTAGATTTTGATACATGTTTTCACGTAATTATGTGGAAACTTGTACCAATTTTTTTTTTTAAAAAAGAAAGACTTTCTGCGGTTTTTCGTGACAACCTATAGTTTAATTTTTCTTAAAAAAGACAATATGCTACAAGTTTTCGCGTTTTCAGTTTTCGTGAAAAGTTAACCGCGAAAATGGACCTATTTTCTTGTACTTTATATAAGCTTCTTCCTTGTATTTACAATGAATCCAAGAGATATGAAATATAATACTCGTAGTCAATACATGTACAAATGTATTATTTTAAGAAATTAATTTATTGTATTCAACTTCGGTTTGCAATGCAGGTTAAAGTTCATATTTTTTCTTAAACATGGTGTACCTTGTTTCCCTTGAAAGTATTTTTTTGGTCCAATTTTACTCTAAAAGTATGCAAGGTATATCATATTTTCTAGTTTCCATTAAAAACTCATGTAAGTGATTGTTAAATAGTTGACATTGAGTATTAATATATATTTTAACAGCAACAGATGGATATAATACAATTTTATAATTTTCTGGGGCAAAATTGGATTAAAGAATACTTCCAAAATAAATATAATACTGTGTGCATGCTTCCAGGAAAAATATAACCATGAACCCTTCACATTATTCAGATTATAGAGTAGTAATTTAGAGTTATTTGCTATCAAGCCTAATGAAACAACATTTCAGGTCATGACATTTCTATATGTTTTGCCAGTTTTGGCGTGAGAATTTCAAAATAGAGAAGGCAATGATATAAATCATCCAAAAAGATTGGTACGAAGGGAATTTGAATGTGGACTGTTTTTAATATCATATTGTATTGGATTATTTGTTGGACTGTTTTTAATATCATACTCAAATTTTAATGCCAATTTGCCTGATAGTTTTTTAATATCATACTATACCGGATTATTTCCTTTTATATATATATATATATATATATATATATATATATATATAAATATTAGATATTAAATCTGAATTATTATAACTTCAACAAAGTTTACAATTCTCATGTGAAACGAGGCACCCGTTTTTTCCCTCTCCACCTCCTCACTGTTTCGGCGTCGCACCAAGCAACCAACAACCCTTACTGTCAATCTAATTTATAAGGGGAGAATCCCCTCATTGTTTTGGCTGGCCCACGTGTCACCCATGAGTAAATGGCTATATATATTCTTTTTTTTTCTTTTTTCTCTTTTATATGTGTGTATATAATACAAACATATATGGGAAAATTAAATTTTATTATTTGATTATTTAGCTAACTTTTTAGTAATATTCAATTTTATTTTATAATATCCAATTTTTCTTGACTAAATTTCAAAACAAATAACTTCAACATAAATCAATTTTGTTTAAAAATTCCTAAGAATTTCCCAAATCAACCATTAATTCAATATCAACTCCATAATTGAGCCTCTAAATCCTATAAAGCCTTTAAACTTATATTTGATTACTTAAAAACTTGAGTTGTTACATATTTTCTCTTTGTCGGTGACTAATCTATTTTAAGTTTAAGTCCAAAGAATTTTTCATTTTTCTAAACAACCACACCTCCCATAACTTAGGGTAAGGGGTCTCTCCAGTACCCCTTCTTTCCTCTTCCCTACAAAAATTATTTTGAGTCACATTTTTTGCTTAACTTTACCATTATACTCCTTCCGGTTCCTAATGTAAGAGCTCAAAATTTGAATGGTTTTGGTCCCTAATGTAAGAGCTCACCCCACATTCTCTCCTCATTTAATGCATTTTTTCCTACTTTACCCCCAACTCTCTTTCATATTTATTAATGCTTATGTATTTCTCTCTCTTAAAAGTACCATAATAAATATGGGCAATTTTGGAAAAGAAGCATTAACTCCAGACACTCAACTAACATTCACATGTTTTCTTAAGAAGCGTTTTTTTGGCGGCTAGCTCTTATATTAGGGACCGGAGGGAGTACTCTATTTAGTATTGGTGACATTTTGATATATTCCACAAGAAATGGTTGTTTTCTATTTTATATGATTTAATAAAGATTTAATGATTAAGAGTATGTATTTATTTTGAAGTCAAATCAATAAATCTTTGAAAAATCATATAAAATTAAAAAAGAATCATTTCTTTCATGAGATATCGTCACCAATTTTATATAGAATCTAATGGTAAAATAAAAAATTGACCCAAACATAATTTTATAAAGGGGAAGGGAAAGTGAAGAGGCTCCTCTACCATAAAACACTTGCGTCTATATTATTCTAGCTGATGTGGGTCATCATATTATACATCATAGTTCATTGTACATCTTTATTTGTTTGCGTACTTAATTTTAGGTCTTCTTCAACACACATAACATAGAAAATGTCTTATAAAATGATGAAATTAAAATAGGGTCCTGAATGACTTTAATTTAATCATCTTCCAAATCAAAAAGATACTTTTTGTTATCCTTATTATTTTGAATCTATATGTTGTGACTGATATCCAATAACTTATTACATATGGTCATAACATTGTTATTCATAGTTTAAACACTTGTTATTAGTTGAAATATAAACCCTTGTAAACGGTGTCCAATAACTTGTTATATGTGGTCAAAATATTGTTATTCACCGTCCAAACAATTGTTATCTTGTGAATAACTAAAGAAGGACAATAACATCTTATAACTTGAAAGATAATTAAAGTAAAGTTTATTGAGACTCTACTTTAATTTCAGCATTTCATGAAACTTTTCCTATATTATATGTATTGGGTGGGACCTCAAATTAATTACGCGTTATTTTTCGCGTGGCGTGAATGTTCTTTTTCAACCTTTATTGTTTTTTTAATCTCATCCGAGCGTTCATGTACAGCGACAGCGGGTGTGAATGTTCTTTTTCAACCTTTATTGTTTTTTTAATCTCATCCGAGCGTTCATGTACAGCGACAGCGGGTCCAATATATTTAATGAAGAATTAAAGTCTCTCTCGCTCTCCTCTCAATGTTTTATGTTGAAGCTGCCAGTCACAATAAGAGTGCTCTTAATTACTCACCTATCTTCTGTTTTTCTCCATTGTTGCATCTCAGCTTATATTCCTCTGTTTCCTTAGTTCCTATGGCCAACTCTTCCGCTCTCCCTAATGTTCTTTCACCAACTTCTCAAGTCAAGGTACTTCTTACCTACCCTTTTTTCAATTCATGCACTTTATTATATGTTTGATTCAACTTGTCCTACTTTACTATTTATGTTATGTTTAAAAACAGTTTTTTATGGTTGAGCATTTAATCTGGGGAAACAGAGAATTTGACGAAATGAATATATATTGTTTGACTAAATTTTCGTTTTTTTTTTGCAGGTGCATCGTGCAATATGTTCACAGCTTGGGGAATTTACTGAAAGAATTTCACAAATTGTACTAGCCATTGAATCTGCACGGCCAAATTGTGCGGTGGCAATTCAAGCATTGTGCTCCTTACATTTCACTTTGGATAAGGCCAAGTCAATTATCCAGCGATGTTCTCACTCCAGTAAATTGTACCTGGTACTTAATTACCCCACTGGTCTTGTGACACAGATCCATTTCAATTTAATTTGAAACATTCTTGTTTGTTTGGTTGGTTGTTATCATCTATGAATGTTGACCAATAAATAAATCTTCAAGTTCCTAGGGATCTAATTTTTAATAAACTATCTTACTACTTGGAAAACCTTTCAGGTAATCATGGCACATAAGATAGTTTCAAGATGTGAAAAGATAAGAAGTGATCTGGAGTTATTTTTGACCCAAATTCAAGAAATCGTCCCAATTTTTCTGGATGCTGAGGTGGGTTTCAAGTTTCAACTACTAGTAACTCGGTTTCACTTCTTCAATAGAATCCTACCATCATCAGGACATGCTTGATAAGATCAAATATGGTCCTGTATCTTAATAATTTGTGCATTTTGGTAACTTGGTTAGTGATGTTGAGAAATGATTATGCAGATATCTGAAATCATACATGATCTTAGAGCTGCAGAATTTTCCTTGGAATTCGCAGAAGATGAAGCTAGGAAGGCATTACTAGAACTGCTTGAGAAAGACTTGCCCGGTTCGGAATCTATAAATGAAGCTGAACTTGATGCTGTTCAGATTGCTGTTTTGAGGCTGAAAATAACATCTCCTATAGCTCTCTTAGAGGAGAAAGCATCTCTCAAAGTACAGATGGAAAAGGCCAACCATAAAGACCAAAGGGAGATGGAACTAGTTAAATACCTGTTATATCTTGTCATTAAATATAGGAAATTCTTATGTCAGGCATCATCAATCTAGGGAACATGAGCTAGATATGAACCTTCAGATTGAAGATTCTAGAGTCCTGTGATCTGCAAACTAATTGTTTATATTTATTTGATTTGCTCAAAATCAGCACTTAATTGGAAAGAATCATTGGCATGGTCAAGGCCAAGGTGAATTGTCCAGACCCCCCCCCCCCCCCCTCCCCAAAAAAAGTCAGATTAAATACCATTTTGACTTCTAAATTATTTCTAATGTCTCAATTTGACCTACAAACAATAAAATGGTTCATTCTGGCCTACAAATAAAATAAAAGGGTCAATCGTGCCTGAGTGAACCATTTTATTTTGAATATTTTATTGACCAGATTGACCCTTTTTATTTTGTTTATAAACTAGATTTACCCTTTCATTTTGTTTATTGGCTAGAATGAGTAATTTTATTGTTCATAGGTCAAATTGAGCCATTAAAAATAGTTTATAGGCTAAAATGATATTTAAGCCAAAAAAGTCCTATTGTACATTTAAGCCAAAAAAGTCCTATTTACAATTATTTCTTGTTAGACTCTATGAAGAAAGGTACTTTTTCAGTTTTAGGTTGCATTAAACCTTTCCTTCAAGTCCTCTCCATGCACGCATTATATCAAAGTTTTTTTTTCCCAAACAACAAGACATAGAAGTTAAAAGAAAGGAACTGCAAAAGTGAACTTCCAGTATAGGTCAAGGACAATTAGATGAGTTTTCAATACGTGGATGGATACCACAAGTTATAACCATGCCAAAATGTATGAGGTTTAAGAAAAGCATAAAGTGGGGATTCCTTCGGCAGAAGGTAAAAGCAACTTCTGCCGTATAGCACTTGGAAGAATATCAGAATGAGAGGCAATCTTAATTAAAAAGAAAAATAAATTTGACGGAATACAAGTGAAAGGTTGGGAAGAAATAAACAATAAATGACGAGCAATAAGATGTGCAAGTATAAATGTTTGTTCTGTTGAGGTATATTACAAACGCAAACAACAGAATTGCATTGAGCCAAAACAGATTTAGAGGAGCCATTCACTAAGCATCTCTATGGAACAAAAGAGACATCCATTTCGTTTCAGAATTCCTTGGAAATCTGAATCATCCATTCCACATCCTGCTGATAAATCTTCCTCTAGTCATACCAAAAAGAAACCAAAATTACCATTTTATCCTCCTGGGATTGCCCCTATCAAAAAAATCAAATCTCCATCCTCTTCTATAGCTGATCAAACCAATATGCCATCAACATCTCAGAATCAACACATGAACTTGATGCAAAATCCTAAAGTAGAAGAAAACAAGCAACCGGATGCACCTGAAATAGTAGAGACACGTGTGATGTTTTCCACCTCTAACCCCACCAACAAAGACACCAAAATTTTGAGTTCAACAAATCCTAAGGTCAGTAACGTACTTACACCCAACACAAGCAAACATTCATTGCAAAATGAGATAAAAGAAGATGTGTCATCCTGTGATCATCAACTAGCGACTGAAAATCCATTTAATGCGACAACTCTAGCAGGAGATAACAGAGGAGCTACAATGAACATAGGATCAAAGTCAGGTAAGAAAGAAATATTGATTCCCATATGTAGAGCCTACAAGAAAAATCCAGAGTTGACCAAAGTCAAAGGGGAAGAAAGCTCCGATGAAGATTTATGTAACACAGTGGAGAATGAAGTAGGGAATGCATATGTGAATAGTAATATACAAAGTTTGAATAACTCATTGATGTGTCAGAGTTCGATCAATGATAGAGATCCTGGGGTACACGTGACACTTCCTGAGAAACATGTTGAAGTGGTCAAGCGTGATGGTGATGATAAAAGAGGTAAGGAAATAAGAAAGGCCGAGGTTAATGATGGGGTGAGAATTAGAAGAAGATGTCTTAGAGGACTTATGGCAGAACCAAGTGACTCTGATCCTGATAACCCCAACAAACCTCAACGTCATGGTTGTAAATTCAAATGTGGAGAAGTCCCCAAATTTTAGTCACTTTGTTTCCAGTAAAAGGTGCATTTGGTGTTCAAACTAAGTCATATACATTGAGAAGATTTTTTTTAAAGTACTGCTCAATTCCTTGGATTAAGATCATGTTCATTTTTGCGTTAAATTTAAGGATATACTATGTTTAATTAGATTATATGTTTCTCTATAAGTATGATAAATTAATTATTTTGGAAAAAAAATTAAAAATCAACAATATAGAGTGATTTATTTTGTATCACTAATTAATTTCTCTACAAATAAACTAGTTGGGTAGCGTCATTTACTATTTAAAATTCTCTTTTTGAGATTTTAAATTCAACTATCATTTATCTAGAATTTCCCACAAAAAAACATGAATAGGTAAAGCTAAACATATTAAAACCTTCTAAATTTCATTAAATTTCATTGAACAGTTTATATTTTATTTTGTGCAAAGAACTTTTAAGAAAAATTTTAATTTGATACATAATCTGAAAATTAAATTTAAACCGTACGTGCAAACAATATCTAAATGGGTGGTTAGATATGTATAGCTGATTTATTGGACTGTAAGAAAATTATTAAAAAGCAGGTTTGATGGAGATTAGGAGGTTTATAATAGAATAATTGATCAATTGGACCATAATCTATCCCAATTTTAAATATTAGACCGCTATTAGCCATGAACCATATAATATTATTCCACTAAAGTAGATGTCTTTCCAATTCAAAGAGGAAGTGGCCTCGGTTGCAGCGAGTAAGAATGTACCAGACGTAGATATGTGGGATAATTTAGTTTAAGATTGACGGAATATATTATGGGGGATATACTTTCTCCTGATAAAGAATTTGCATGGATATAGATATGTTTAAAAATACAATACATGAGGTGGTAGTCTCTATCCCAATCCACGTCATCACGGGTGGCTTACTTTAGTATGACTGATCAATCTATGAGGGAATCTAGTTTATTGAGTAACTTTGAATTAGTGAGTAAAATATTGCTTGTAATGTAATGTAGTTGGACTTGTGTAATGGTTATCTGGAGCGCAACCTCACAGGATATCCGTTATCTGGGTTTATCAATGAGCCTGTTGAGAGGGAAGTGATGTGGAGGGGAATAGAGGGAGAGATGGAGTAGGAAAGCAAGTCAACAATACTTATGACTTGAAGGCATATACAGTCTGGATGATTAAGAATGCATTTTCCTAAACAATAACTTTGTCCTACTCACCAAAATTGAGAAATATAACATCTAGTTGATGTTTTTACAAAATCCTAAAAAAGTAAAATAAGTTAATTATAAATTGATTTACTTAATTTTTTCCCTTAAACTAGTTTATTTAACTTTAAATTAATAGATAATTAAAAATATATCAAATACGTCATAATTTAATGAATTATTTCGCAACATTAATCTCTCCAAAAAAGATCAATTAAATATTATATTTAGGATTGGAGGGAGTATACTTTTTTTGTAATTACTAAATGCTACTCAGTTTTAAGGAATAAATTCTGCATCCAATTTAACTCATATAAACACGATGACCAATGAAAATGGCTTCAGATTTAACTTCTATAATTTATAATCAATACTCCCTTGATCCTAAATATAAGACCTAGTTGATTTTTATTTGAAGAAATTAAGGTTGCAAAATATAGGTTATTAAATTATGATATATTTGATATATTTTCAAATTATCATTAGTATATAGTTCAAATAAACTAGTTTAAAAGGAAAATTAGGTAAATCAATTTATAATTAACTTATTTTGTTTTTTTTACTATTTTCTAAAAAAATCAACTAACTTAGTGTGATATTTGTGACACATATTCACATGATCAAGGTGACGTGGAGGCTTTATTGAACAAAAGAGTCGAAGACATAAACTTAAGTCAAAAGGAAAAACTGCGGATGGTATTGCCGCTTTGTTTACATATCTATGGGCAGCCTGAATTACGAATACTTGGTGCCCAAAATAGCTTCCTTCTAGGATCCTCGAATTCATCGAATTTCGTCAAAGATTAAGTTTTCATAATATTTTATTGGGGCCCACCCGACATTTACATCATGAAAGAAATATAATATACATTGGATAAGAACAAACTAAAGGAAACTGATCCAATATCTGCTCATTGCATGGTAATGATGAAGCAAAATATCTGGCTATATATATAGCACCGAAAGGAGAGGAGTGCATGGTAAGAACAAGTGTCACAGATACTGAAGGATAGATAATTTCAGCAACAGCAATGGGTTCTCTCATGGCAGGATGGGATTCTCACACCTTAGATCCTAAATCAGGTTCGAAATTAACCCATTTAAACCATATCTTCTTTTTTCAGATTTTATGATTTAACTTATTGTGGGATGATTTCTAAAAAGGCCTAAATTTTTCCTTCTTTTAGTGAAACTAGTGAGAAATAGATCTCTGACTAAAGAAGAGATTGATGCTTTCTGGAAATCACGGAAACAGATAGAGGAGGAACACCTCAAAGCTATTTCCAGTATAGCAGAAAATTATGAGGTATGATAATGAGAGATGCTATGTTGATTTTCGTTTGTTTGTTTGTAACTTAAGTACTTATAAAGTGGATTGACATTTGGTAGGTACAGGCCAACAAATATGAGGAGCCAGAGAAGTTAAACAAAGAGCAACTGGCTCGCATGAAAGAGTTCATAGGTGGGGATGCAGGGAATAGCTTGGAGCATTTGATCAAGAAAAATGGATGGTGATTACTTGCTTTTGCTTTAGTAACGAATTATGAGTACTAGGTTGTGTTAAAAGAATTTTAACATTAGACATGGTTGGATGTGCAGGTGGACTAAAAGCAATTCGGCTTTTCTGAATGAGCCTCCAGTGATGGAAACATCTTCTCCACAAGTATGCATCGCAATTTCACGTGGCCAATTTGACATCTTCTAAGAAGAACTCTGAAGACGGAATTAGTGCTGCTTGATAATGATATTTGAGTTCTATTTTCCCTTTGTATGTGTGTGTGTGTGTGTATATATATATATATATATATATATATATATATATATATATATATATTGTGTATGCAACGTAAGCTTCTCAACTTATTCAATATATGCATGAGATCTTCTCCAGTTGTGGAGAGGTGTTGAGATAGAAATGGGTCCCTTTTTATTCACAACTTTGTAGTGAAGGTCATATTGCCCACAAACTATGTACAAATTAAAATTGTTATGTCGGCTAGGGAGCACCTTATTATAATCCATCTCCTGATAGATACGAACATCCGTCCTGACTGAGATTTGATTTTTTCATTTCTGCCAGTTAAGATCATTCAGTAGGAGGCTCACTAGCTAGGTCCCGTATCAATAAAAAGATTTGAATAATGATTCTAGTCCCCATATCTATAATGAAATTTAAATTCATGTAGGCCATGGATCAGCTTCTTACCAATTGGAAAAAAAAAGAAAAGAAAAAGAAATGTCCTGGTCTCATCAGTCTCAAAATTTGAATTCATGTAGGCTTTGAGATATGGATTGTGCTTTTTGGGGCATACGTTGACGTATATAGTATATCCAAATCAATGAATAGGGATGGACTTGTGTACGTGGATCAATGCTGGAGGCACATCCCATTTTGGGGACTTATCTACTGAATTATATCTTTATTGCCAATGCAAGGCTGCGACACATTTAGCAGGCTTACAAATTGGACCTCTCAACTCTCAAGTCTATGATGTCTTCGTATCACCAGCCCAACTATTTATCCGAACCCCCTACAAATAATTAGAAAATAATATGTCTCAAAAATTGTTCTATTCGAATAATATGCCTATATAAAAAAATTTAGGTTCCTACTGTTCTCATATTTTCAAATAAAAACTATGAAATATGAATTCACCATTCTTGACCAATTACTACAGAAACTATAATTTTGGAATAATATAATGGTCAATATTTAATGATTCGTTAACATAAGATATCGGATGTCCCCAAAGGTATTTTGTATTTATTACTGTAAGATGGATCCTATATTGATATCCGCTATAAAATCACATACAAGCTGAAGTAAACCTGCGAATTTTACTTATGGTTTTATGGTGATGGTGAAAATACAAAGGAGTCCAATAATTAGTCATGACAGTTGACAAGTCTAATTTTAGACATATTGACTTTTTATTCCTGCTTGAATATTGGCATCCGGAATTCAGGATGAGAGATGAGTGGGCATACCCACTAAAGATGTGGACTTTTCTAGAATGTCATTTTCTATTTGTCGCCACCCTATCACTCTTCTCTTGGAATCCAATCTATTAAATAGAAAATCCCAAAATTACCCTTCACCTACTCCCCGTTCAAGGAGAATGAACATGATTAAAGAAGGACGTCCCAACTACTTGCCTTGCTTCTATGCTAAATCAAGTCATAAACTATGAAAAAGTTATAAGATAGCAATGGTAAAACAAATGTTATTTCGTTAATTGAAGCTTCCAACCTAAATAAAGATCAGATTTCCATGGAACAAAAGCCGGTTTTTAATAGACCGCACTATTTATAAACTATGGGAAAAAGTTATAACATAGCATGTTTATATATGCCGTGTTACTTGACAATGAAGTTATCCAATTTATAAACTTTTGCTATTTTGAGAAAGGATAAAAATTAACATCAGCAACGAAATCAATCCCCAATCATAAAGACCTTCCAATCTTAGAATAAGGTTGGAACGAAAGGGTACTAATGTAACTTCAAACTTAACGTTTTGGTCATGTATAAATAAGGGGACGAACTCATTAAGCATTGGCTACATAGCGTGGTTCAGGAAAAACTCATAGACAATAATTAAGAAACTGTTACATTCACCAATGGCAGAGAAAAGCAAGATTCTGATCATCGGAGGCACCGGCTACATTGGAAAATATGTAGTGGAAGCCAGCGCAAAGTCAGGCCATCCCACCTTTGCTTTGGTCAGGGAAAGTACCATCTCGGATCCAATCAAGGGAAAACTCATTGACAATTTCAAAAACTTAGGCGTCACTTTACTTCATGTAAGCCTCATGTTCTACACATTTTGTTCATAATAAACATTGTTGTGAACCAAAAAAAAAACATGTATCCTAGTGGCATAACAAAAAGAATTAATAATAGTGGTGATCTACATATGTGCAGGGTGATCTTTATGACCATGAGAGTTTGGTGAAGGCTATAAAGCAAGTGGATGTGGTTATATCAACCGTGGGTCATATGCAGCTAGCAGATCAAGTCAAGATCATTTCTGCCATCAAAGAAGCTGGTAACGTTAAGGTATGTTTTGGTATGACTCACTCTATTGTTGTCATTGAGATTGTCCAATGGTATATAATTAATAATTGGTACTGTATTTGGTTATTTGTGTTACAGAGGTTTTTCCCTTCTGAATTCGGGAATGACGTGGATCGTGTGCATGCAGTTGAGCCTGCAAAATCTGCTTTTGCCATTAAGGCTCAAATAAGACGTGCCATTGAAGCTGAAGGTATACCATACACCTACGTTTCAAGCAACTACTTTGCTGGCTATTTTCTTCCCACTTTGTTACAACCAGGAGCCACTGCTCCTCCTAGAGACAAAGTCATTATCTTAGGCGATGGCAATCCCAAAGGTACATATTACTTAATTGACCCTATTCTTCGAGATTTAAAAAGTGTTTTAGTAAGTAGTGACATTAATATTGATTGTTCTTTTCAATGTGTTAAGCTGTTTTCAACAAGGAAGATGACATTGGAACCTTTACAATCAGAGCTGTGGATGATCCTAAGACATTGAACAAGATCCTTTATATCAGGCCTCCTAAGAACACATATTCCTTTAATGAGCTGGTTGCTTTGTGGGAGAAGAAAATTGGGAACACCCTCGAAAAGATTTACGTATCAGAAGAGAAACTTCTCAAGGATATTCAAGGTTTGTGAAAATGTTCCTTATGAAATATGCCTTAGCTTGTATATTTGTTATATGTATGGTGATGATGACTAAATATGTGTGAATTAATAATGTTGTTCTGTTTTTTTTTTGTGTGCAGAGTCACCTATTCCTATAAATGTGATTTTGTCAATTAACCACTCGGTGTTAGTGAAGGGAGACCACACTAACTTTGAGATTGAGCCTTCCTTTGGTGTTGAAGCTTCGGAGCTGTACCCTGATGTTAAGTACACCACCGTTGATGAATACCTTAACCAATTCGTCTGATGATCATTGATCTCTGAATTGCGGTCTATATGTGTGCTCCTGAGGGTGATTCAATAAATATGTATGATCTGAGTTTCTTCCGGCTTCGCAGTTCAATGCGACTTTACTTATCGTCTTCTTTTTTTTTAAAAAAAAAATGATGTATAAGAATCGTATCCTATATACATTGTTCTGTCATTAGCTTGAGTTTGTTAAGAAAGGCTTCTGGAGAGAGAACTTGTATTATGTTTTATGATAAATGGGATGAGATATGCATGGCTGGTAACTGAGCTTTGTTATGGAGTACTGCTCTGTTTTTATTTATGATCAATTAATGTGAGCACTATTTTACCCTAGTAAATATAAAAAAAGAGAGAAAGAAATAATTAATACTCCCTCCGGTCCTAAATATAAGACCTAATTGACTTTTTTGAAAAATCATAAAAGAAGCAAAATAGGTTAATTATAAATTGATTTACCTATTTTTTTCCCTTAAACTAGTTTATTTTACTTATTAAGTAATGGATAATCTAAAAATATATCAAATATGTCATGATTTAATAGACTATTTTGCAACCTTAACCTCTCAAAAAAAAAAAATCATCTAGGTCCTATATTTAGGATCGAATGTAGTATTATTTTAATACACATTCTTGAATGAGGGTAAAATTGATATATATATATATATATATATATATATATATATATATATATATATATATATAAGTATCTATGTGATGTTATAAATGTGAGAATTAGTTGAATTGGACTTACAAATAGCAATAGAGTAGTATTTGATGCTCAAGGGGAATTATGTATGAAGTTTAAGGGCACAATATGAATATCATAAACACTTCACAATTTACAGAACCTAAATTTCGGGCTATGTGTATTAGTTAACGTCCATCTTAATAAAAAAGGTGAAAATTAGCGAATATAGTTTTTTTATAAATAAAAATTTTCTATCAGTTATGGAAAAAAGTTAAGTTAGACTTGAGATTCAAGAAAGATGCCTAACCACTGGCCTATTAGTATTTCCCTTTGTTGATATACATGGTATTTCGGTCAGTTGTTAACTTGTTATAGATGCCGATGGAGAACCAAACATATTATTTCGTTTGAACTTGGAAGCTCTCACCAGCTATTTCACCGGCTTACTCCAACATGCATGTTACATATGTTGAGTCAGTGTTATGTTTACACTTTTATCCTTCAATGATTTTTAATGTGAAACAGGCGTGGTTGATAAATTGAAAACAAAGTTATTCGGACGGCCCAAAAGAAATCACTCTATTATCATAGCTTGTTGCGTTATAAAGGACAATGAAGCCCCCACACAGAATAGCTACGTATTATATCCGCCCACAGAAAAAGTGTTAATTTAATTAGGAAGTTTGATTCGCTTTAATTTTACTAAAAATGGATATTGAATCCAAGTGTATTGCGTGAAATCTCCTTAAGATACAAGCCACTTTATTATCTAGAGCTCTATGTATGAATCATGTATGTGACTTTGGACACACATTAATCTTCTGAATCTGTTAAACATGTACATTAACTGAGTCCAATATGAATATGCTAATTACATTTAATTGAAAGACTCTGGACCTATACGCAATCTCGAACATTAATTTCTTATAAAATGAAGTTAAAGGAGATCGACCCCACAAAAATCCAATTCATATATAGAGTGGTTTTCATATATAGAGTGGTTGCTTGAGTTTACAGAAACATTTCAACAAAATAAAAAGGTGATGTGTGGACCTCTCGTTTTTAATTTGGTCACCGCCATAATGCAGGCGTGCTAAAAGAATATAATACTCCCTCCGTTCCTAAATATAGGACCTAGATGATTTTTTTGAAAAATCCTAAAAAAAGCAAAAAATAAGATAATTATAAATTGAATTACCTAATTTTTTCTCTTAAACTAGTTTATTTTACCTATAAGCTAATGGATAATCTAAAAAGATATCAAATATGTCATCATTTAATAACCTATTTCGCAACCTTAATCTTTCCAAAAAAAAGTTATCTAGGTCTTATATTTAGGAACGGAGGGAGTATTTAATTTGCTTGAGTTTACAGTGTATGATAATGATAATATTTAGTACTCTCTCTAATCCTAAATATAAGACCTATTTGAGGAGACGAGTTTGGTCCTAATTATAGGACATATCTCTAACTTTTGCTAATTTTTTCCCAAAATATCATTATCAATGCTCTCTAATAATAGACAAGAAGAGAGAGAGAGAGTGGGGTGAAGGTGGATAGTTAGGGTATATTGGTAATATCATGTCATTTTAACTAACTTAACTAACATTCTTAATCTAATCAAATTAGGTAAATAGGTCGTCTTATATTTAGGATCGGGGGTAGTAGTACATTACTTGTAAAACATAGCTAACAAATACTCCCTCTGTTCCTAAATATAAGATCACTTTGGGGAAGTGGATAAGTTCCTAAATATAAGATAACTTCCTATTTTATCTCAAGTTTTGCCCAAACTACCCTTATACTCACTCTTTTCATTGAAAACCCCTCTTCCTTTTAAAGTTAAGTAATTGAGGGGATTTTGGGAAGATCATGTAATTTTATCGTCTTACTTAATCTCCCCGAATTAACCAAAGTGATCTTATATTTAGGAACGGAAGGAGTATTAATCGAGTTGGTAAAGAGGTTTGACTCATGATTATATGGTCGTGTATGAATCCTGCCAATGTGAGAGCTTTGTTGGTGATGTCTGAGCGATGTGTAAGTATATTTGTAAGTGCTCTTTGAGTTTAGAGTCCTAATCTGATTTTGGTGAGCCCAAACTCAACACACCTCAACTTCCAATTATAACAAATAACATAGAAAATCATAAAATCGCATTCCACGTTCTTATTATTACTTGGAATCGGTGTCTTCATCGATAAGCGAAAGCTTCACCCACGGGCCACAGACACGTACGCTTAACTGCAACGAACTCTAAACATATGTGTGGAGATAATTGATGTGATTTGGTTGTGAAAATGATGACACTATATAGAGAAATCACTATCTCCACCAAACTTAGATTAGTTAGCGAAAGTTCTTTTTCTACACATAACTAGCTAGTGATGCAATTGAATGCGCATCTTTGAATTAGCTGCCAGAGAGGAATACTATGCTCTACAGTTTTATTATTCCTAATTGTAATCAATACATTGGCAAAAAATCATTGTGTGTGTTTGTGTGTCAATATCCAAATGTACTTATAAATACAGGAAAATGTATTATATGTCCATAAACCATAAATTATGTGCAAAAGACAATACCCATAGTCTATGGACGATACATGTGAATCACAACCTACCAAAAAAAAATTATATCCCGTAAACAATAAGTGACATCCATTCATAATAATAATAATAATAACAACAACAACAACAACTCACAACCACTGATGCAATTGAATGCACGTTTTTGAATTATCTGCCAGGGAGGAATACTAAGCTCTACAGTTATATTATTCCAAATTGTAATCAATACATTGGCAAAAAATCATTGTGTGTGTTTGCGTGTCAATATCCAAATATACTTATAAATATAGGAAAATGTACTCCCTCCGTTCCTAAATATAAGATCACTTTGGGGAAGTGAATAAGTTCCTAAATATAAGATCACTTCCTATTTTATCTCAAGTTTTGCCCAAACTACCCTTATACTCCCTCTTTTCATTGAAAACCCCTCCTCCTTTTAAAGTTAAGTAATTGAGGGGATTTTGGGAAGATCATGTAATTTTATTGTCTTCCTTAATCTCCCCAAATTAACCAAAGTGATCTTATATTTAGGTACGGAGGGAGTATTATATAATAAATTATGTGCAAAAGACAATACCCATGGTCTATGGACGAAACGTGTGAATCACAACCTACCAAAAAAAATTATATCCCGTAAACAATAATTAATATCCATGCAATAATATAATAATAATAACAACAACAATAATAATAGTAACAAATATTCTTATCAATTTTGTGAGTGGTTGGAGGATAGACAGAGAAGTCTGAGATCAAGTACTTGTTGATCTGATTCATATTTGTTGAACAAGTAGTGTTTTTGGAGACAGAAGCTTAAGCCCTTTATCATCAGTTTTGTTGATGAGTTGATCATGATATGAATATGAAGGAGGTGATGATGGATTTGGTGCTGGTGAAGGAGCCATTTCCTCTTTATCTACTATCCTCAAGGCTTCATGTTCCTCTGTTCTGAATCTTATCTCATCATTCTCTGGCTTACCCATCATTCTCCTTCCCTTTGTTCTGTCAGTTATGTTTCCTGCAATGTTTCAATACGAACCAGAAAGATGAAAAAAATATTAATACCACAGAACTGAACATAACAGGCAAATATGATGATATATACGTAGCATAGAGTAGTATCAGATATTTTCTGCGAAGGTATTTACCACTCAAATCGAAGTCGGCCTTGGAATTCTCTGACAAGAGAATAAGGGTGGGAGTGATAATGGTAAGGAATGCCCAGAAGACGAAAATTGGAACTAGTGTTCTTTCACTCATTTGTTGTAACTTATATATGTAACTAACTAATAAAGCAATAGAATGCACATAAAATTCTGAGGTTTATAATAAGAGGAAAAAGTGGGGATTGTTCTGTGCTCTGAACAAGTGAGAATGGTTGATATGTTTGGGGATCAAATAACAAGGGAATCATGGATTAGTTGATGGTTGTTATTAATAGGCTAGCTATAGGCCACCTGGCTATTTCTTCCACGTCAAAGTCTGCTTCTGCTTATCCTTAATTACTCTTTAATCGCCCTCATGCTTTTTATTCGGTTTTCTTTATTATGCCTTCCTCTCTTATTCTGTGATTCACTGACTTGAATTTAATAGGCACACAATAGTTAAGCATTTACGTGTCATGTTGAAAGTACTTCAAGTTTTACAAGCAGAGAGCAACAGCTTCTCAATAAATGCTACTGTATTTGCTGCGTAACTGAGCATGAAAACATTTGTGGGTGTGTAGACATGAGAGCGTGTGATTAAGTAATTGTAAAAACGCGGGCTCTAATGAGTTCAAACTTTTATAGGTGATAATTTGATAGTAATGCTACTGTTCCTTGACCCGAAAAAAATTTACTATGCATTTTTAGATATGAGATAATGCACAATGCCACAACTTGTTTAAGTAGCTCTTTGGTGTTATGAGAGCTAGGGGTGATACAGTAAAACTTTCTTCCTTGAATGCTCCTTCTTCAGTGAAGAAGGTAAATTAGACCATTAAAATATAAAATATGTCACATGTAATTAGATTTTAAATAAGCTTCTAAATAAATTAATTTTAAGGAATAAATATAATTATAAAAATTTTAGGGAAAAATAATTAGAGGTCCCCCACAAGAGAGTTAATACTGGAAAAGTCCCAAAAGTTGAAAATATTAATGTAGGGTCCCAAGGGACCTCACATTAATATATTTGAAAAGTGAAAAGACAGTTTTGCCCCTAGCCTTAATAAAAAATTACCCCACATCCTCCTCCCTCACCCACCACCCACCCCTCTCCTCCTCCCCCCAACCCCACCCTCCTCCCTCACCCGCCCCCCCTCCAGCGCCACCCTCCCCCTCCAGCGCCCCCCACCCCACCCTCCCCCTCCAGCGCCACCCCCTCCAGCGCCCCCCACCCCCACCCTCCCCCTCCAGCGCCCCCCAACCCCACCCTACCCCCTCCAGCGCCCACCCCCTCGCGAGAAGGGGTGGGGGGCGTGGAGGGAGGAGGGTGGGGGTGGAGGGGCGAGCTTGGAGGGGGGAGGGTGGGGTTGGGGGGCGCTGGAGGGGGATGGTGGGGGTGGGGGGGTGGGGGTGGGGGGGGCGCTGGAGAGGGGGTGGCGCTAGAGGGGGAGGGTGTGGTGGGGGGCGCTGGAGCGGGAGGGTGGCCCTGGAGGGGGGCGGGTGAGGGAGGAGGGTGGGGTTGGGGGGGGGAGGAGGGGGTGGGTGGTGGGTGAGGGAGGAGGATGTGGGCTAGGGCAAAACTGTCTTTTCACTTTTCAAATATATTAATGTGAGGTCCCTTGGGACCCTACATTAATATTTTCAACTTTTGGGACTTTTCCAGTATTAACTCCCTTGTGGGGGACCTCTAATTAATTTTCCCAAAAATTTTAAAATGATAATTTTGCATATTTAATTTCTTGAAAAAATTCAAAGCGATCTTATAATCAAAATTTAGAAGAGTATAAAACAATAAAGAGCTTATATTATAAAATTTCAATTAAGTGAATCACATAGATAAAAGAGTGTGAAAAATTAATCAAAAGATTTCAACATCACTTCACTCTTCACTAATAGTTTTTTTATACAGAGAAAGTTTTAGTGAGTTGGGTCTTGGAGGCTCACCAGACACCAGGCTTTGGGCATGTTTTCAGACTCAAATCGCGCTTATAGGGGTACTTACAGATCGTCCATCAACAAAATCCTTCACACTGGCAAGATTCAAACTCAACCACGTGGTTGTAAACTAAACTCGTTTGCCAACTGAACTAACATTTGTTGGCACTTCACTAGCTAATAATTCAATCTTAATGCGGTTCAAAAAATTTTGCAATCGTCCCGTCGAATTCCCTCTTACTCGTAGTCCTACACTCCTACCATATAATCCTTCCGTTTTTAAATATAAGGGGAAAGTAAAGACTTTATTGTATTTGGAAAAACAATTGAAAGTAATTAAAAACAATTAATGTGTTCTAAATATATGTCATTTTCAACTTACCCTTGTGGATAAGAGAGAGTGTATGGGAAAAATTAGATGAGAGTGTGTAGAAAAGAAGAAAGAGAACAAATAATCAATTGCAATTATGTATAGTTAACAAAGGGCAAAAATGATAAAAACACTTTAAATGTATAAACAAACAAAAAATGTACCTGCTGATAAAAAAATAAAAAATGTACCTTATATTTTGGGTTACAAAGTTTCACCCTAAATATAAAGATAGGGGGAATACAAGTTACAACCCCCAACATGTCCAAAGGGTTAAGAATTATATTCGCCCTCATGCACAAGATCATATCATTCTATACAGTCAAAATATTATACTACCTCCGGTCTTAAATATAAGACCTATATAACTTTTTTTTGGAAAGATTAAGATTGCGAAATAGGTTATTAAATCATGACATATTAGATATCTTTTTAGATTATCCATTAGCTTATAGGTAAAATAAACTAATTTAAGAGAAAAAATTAGATAAATCAATTTATAATTAACTTATTTTTTTCTTGTTTTAGGATTTTTCAGAAAAGTTATCTAAGTTCTATATTTAGGACCGGAGGAAGTATTAAGGGTGAAAATATAATGCTTGGCGCGTAATTTAGATTTTAGAGGGAAATATCTTGAAAGATAGGAGGCTCCGGGGAGAATTCCCATTCAAAACGCAGTGTCTTGCGCCAAGGGCAATTTCATAATTGCACGTGGGCAACCAAATTAAAAACCCCATTTTGCCCTCCGAAGTGTACGAAATATACCACCCTGCCACTGGAAGGGTACCGCTCCTGGGGTTCAGGTCACAGTGGCACACAGTTCTCCATCTGCCCCCTCACAAACGCAAAGGGAAGGCAAACATTAATCTAACGGACCTTCAAAGCCCTTAGAAATGGGAACACTAGGGAAGGTCATCTACACCGTTGGGCGGTGGATTCGAGGCACCGGCCAAGCCATTGATCGCCTCGGAAGTTCTCTTCAGGGAGGTCACTATATCCAAGAAAATTGTATGCGCCCTAACTCTCCTCGTCTTTTACATCCAATTTTATCTTCAATTTCTTCATTAAATGCCTATTTATATGCTCTCTAGAATTTGATCGTTTCTTTGTTAGATCCATGTTTGTCGTAGTTTAGTCTGCCTTCATAAAGCCTACCTACCTATAATGTTCATTTTCTAATGTATATGACGCATAATTGAGTAACTCAGTATTTTTAGGGTTTTTAGCTCTGGTGCTTTGAGTGGAAGCTAATCACATTCATTCTATCAACACAAATAACTGTCCACGTTTGCATTTGTGAGTTGCACTTAATTTCGTCAATGTTGGAAGATTATGCTGAAAATATTTACAGACAGGAATTGGATTTGGAAGTATGTTTTTCCTGATTAATTTGTTGTGTCTAGTAGTATTTAGAAGTTACATTGCATTTCACTATTTCATATAAAGGCCGTATCACTGTGGTTAAAGTATATAGGACAAAATGATGAGATGTGTTGTTTTGGATGCTCAACTTTATTACATATGCTGGAGAATATGTTCATGAAGTGTTTTTCCATTTATTTTTATACTGTATAGGTGCTGATGTTCAATGTAGTGGAGTCATAGATTTCATCTTGCCTTCATTGTAGAGATTGTATTAGGTCCTATTTAATTTAATATGATTGATTATTGATGATGGAGGTATTTAGACTTTGATGCAGCAAGCTATCTTGCTCTGGACTTGCTATGATACATAATTCATTTTTCTGCTCTCATGTTTTGGTTTATTGAAAAACTCAATCATTTTGCATGTGAATATAAAACAAATATATTAAAAATCGAGTAGTGTAGTATCTATTTTAATTTAGCTTCTCAATTTAATCATGAATTATCCTCCTTCTGGTTTTTCTTGGGCTTTCCTTCACTACTTTTTTTCATTATGCCTTTTAAACTTACAAATCAATTTCTTCCTCCTCGTGTTTAGTGTCTAGGCATCGAACTTTGATGAACATATTTGATAAGGCTCCTGTTGTTGATATGGATGCATTTATTGCCCCAAGTGCCTCAGTCATCGGAGATGTGCAAATTGGAAGAGAATCATCAATTTGGTATGGCTGTGTCTTGAGAGGTAAGGTCATTTGGTCAATTTCATTTTATTTTAAATAAGAAATGTTAGAACTTGATCATCAGATCCATGGTTGGACTAATTTGGTGCGCTTATTGGTTATTTTCCTGCTGGATCATCATTTTGGTGGAAACAAGGCTGTCCCATATGCAAGCTTACCTCTACTACCTAAACATAATTTTCAGCGAGATTGCTTTTTTAATAGTTGACGAGAGGCAATTTTGAAACTATTGGTGTCTTCTATATGTGTGCATTATACTATAGGTTTGATCATTACTTTATGTGTAGGTGACGTGAACAAGATCAGTATTGGAAGTGAGACTAACATACAAGATAACACCCTGGTGCATGTTGCAAAGTCAAACTTAGGTGGGAAGGAGCTGCCAACTATTATTGGGAACAATGTTACTGTTGGTGAGTGTAATGTTTTCCCCATAAATGATCATGAATGCTGCTGCATTCTAACATTCACGGGAATTTAATCAATTTTTTCCTGAACAGGTCATGGCGCCACTTTACATGGCTGTACTGTTGAGGATGAGGCTTTTGTTGGTATGGGCGCAGTACTACTGGATGGTGTTGTTGTTGAGAAACATGGTATGGTTGCTGCTGGTGCCCTTGTCAAGCAAGATACGAGAATTCCTGCTGGGGAGGTACTTGCATCTGCTGGTTTCTTAAATTGTGAAAATTAGGATTGCTTCCGTGTGTGTTTTTGGGGGCATGATTACTATTTTTGAGTCATTATATTATACAGCTAATGGTAGGACGAGGAGGCCATAATTTTTAATTCAAACTTTTCTGTTATGTTTTGGGGAATTCTGATTTGTTATTGTAGATAGGTTTAAGGTTATGAAGAATTGAACTCTAGTAGGATAATGTAGGAGCTTGGTTTATGGCATACTCTAGAAGAGTTTATTCTTGTCAACCTGGTATTATTGAGTGCCTTTGGTAACTTTTTTCCATGGAATGAATTCCCTTTTCGATGCATCACTGTTCTTTCAATATTTCCTTCATAATTATATTTACCAGAGATTTCAAAACATAAATCCTTATCCTTGTATTCCAACTTCAATTTCCTCTCATTCCTTGCTCAGCCTCAAAGCAGCGGTCTTCTTCATCTCTACAAACTACCACCTCCAACAAGGACAAAACCCTTCTAGAATAGAGTATTACGGATCACCCTTACTTCTTTCAGAATTAGCGCCGAATCTTATTTAAGAACATTTGTTCTTTCTGTTTTCTTATGATTAAAGGAATAATCTAATGTTAGAGCACATGACATGATACTGTTACTTATGCGTTTAGGCGCTGATTATATTAATCTTTGGCCATCATCGGTTAGCTCAAGCTTTACATGTGTTGCAGGTATGGGCAGGCAATCCAGCAAAGTTCTTGAGGAAGTTAACGAATGAAGAGATAGCATTTATCTCTCAGTCAGCCACCACCTATACTAACCTTGCACGGGTCCATGCGGCAGAAAATGCCAAGTCCTTCGATGAAATTGAATTCGAAAAGGTGCTGCGGAAGAAGTATGCACATAAGGATGAGGAGTATGATGCCATGTTGGGTGTCGTTCGTGAAATCCCTCCAGAGTTGATTCTTCCAGATAATGTCCTTCCTGATAAAGCACAGAAAGCTGCTCACAAGTGAGTTCTGTTAAATGAATGTTCTGTCTAATTCCAATTTTGAACTAGCATCAAGGATGTTCACTTGATTTGCTCCAATTCATAGAACAGGGACCATTGTCATTCCCAATAATAATAGACATGTTTTAGGCTACAAATATGGCTCCTCTCCTGATTGATGATCATCCATGTGCCGTGGGATTTTTAATTTTGTTTTTCACTTAAGGAAGGGAGCTTGTAGTTCAACTAACTGTGAATCGGGTACCCTGGTTGCTCGCGCTTATTTGATACTCCGTCATTTGAGCTATGTGATATACATTTTAATGTGTATTATTATGTGCAAATAATACTTATTTCGATTTAGATTGAGTTTTATTTTTTTAATTAAAATTTGATGCTATTTTATCACAGATAAAGCAAGGCTTAAATCATATTAATTGTAACGTTTAATTTAAAAGCAGTGGCCTAAATTGTGTAAGTATTTATATTTAAGAAATAAATTGAAATCAAAATCAAAACTTTTTATTAGGGACAGAGAGGGATGTACAGGTCCATAATAAATAATAAAGGGTTAAATTTTGACCCATGAAGTTTCAATCAATTTTGACTATTTTGACTTTAGTCTTTATACTTTCTGTCAATTTTGTTTTCAAAACTGCTTTCCAAGGTCACCATGAAACCCGAGTTTTGGGAAAACATCAACAAAACATGTGAGAAGAGAAACAATAGATTGAAACTTTTGAGAGGTTTATTTGAGAAGAAACAACAAATTTTGATATTATATCATCAGTGTGTGAGTGTGCAAGAAAGTAAAAACAAAAATCTCAACCTTTTTTCTCAAAATGAAAATCCAAGCGTATGCTTTCACTAAGGAAAATTCAAGGTTAAAAGTGCAAAACCGAGACTGGTGGATAACTATAAAGAAACATCGTACACATCTCATCCGAAATAATACAAATTTCAAATGACCGTGCATTATAGTGAAATACTGTCATTTGTAGGAAATCTTTAATTTGATATTTCTAATTTAAAAGTGCAAAAAGTCTCTGAAATATTAACCTTAATAATTCCAAATTTTATTGGTAACCAAGAAGCGAACTCGTCTTAAAATAAAGACATAAACTTTCTCCAGTTTATGTTATGTTCCTCCTGCTCTTCAATTTGTCCATATCATAACGCTGAAACAAGTATATTTCTGCAATAAAAAGGGGCCGGGAGGGGGTATGACGTTTTGAAATTCTTCAAATTTAAAGTTGAAAAAATGTCATGACAATAATTAAGCACACTCAGTTTGCCTACCGTTTTTGTCACCGCAGATTTCAAGTATATTGTGATCCAGGGATGAATTGTAGAAACAAAACGATTAAGAAAAGGATCCATCAGAATTTCGTTTCCACAACACATTAACATACCACCTAATTGTCATCTCCAGATGATCCATTCTTTCTCAAGTCATCAAATATCCATGGGAGCAACACCTTGTTCTGCAGCAGCACCACCTTGATCTGCAGGAGGGCCTTGACCAGCACCAGTATCCTCTCCACTTGCCGGTTGAGATTCGGCATCAGGAACATCGTCATCCTTCACGATTTCAAAGTCATCAATCAGCTGTTGTACAGTGTCCTGATCCAAGATGTGGAAAGGCTCACCAACTCCAACCACGGCAATTGTGCAAATGGAACTCTTGAGCTTTTCCCCTTGCAATGTCTCTCTTGTAGCAATAAGTGCATCTTTAATCAGATCTTCCCGTGAGGAGCCTGTAAAGCTCCCAAACCTGCGTTCCAAGTAAGTCTTTGCAGCTTGTGAGCGGGAGCCAATTGCAAAAGCCTGATATTCAAAGTAGTTTCCGCTTGGGCAATTGTAATAGAGATGAGCTCCAGATTCATCTAATCCAGCCACCAAGAGACCAACACCATAAGGCCGTTTCCATGATCGCTGGGTGCAAACCTGTCAATTTAATAAATCAGGTACAAGCCAAAAACCGTGGCATAGAACAGCATCACTTAGAAAATAATAAATACAATGCCTCCACAGCATTAAATAACATATAATCCTTGAAAGAATAGCAGTCCTGGCCTCCTGGTTTTGTAATACCAACTGGCAACACACTTGGTTTTTCTTTCATCTGTTAGAATGAGCCAAAAAGGTTGTAAAGGCCTCCAAGACAATCATATAATAAGCAAGATTTTCCAGATTCCTTCCAAAAACCAAACCTGAGGTCGGTCACAAGCACATAGAAGAACCCCAAAAAACCCACTAAATTTAGCTATAATAATTTATTGAATTTTGATATTAGAAAAAAGGGTCTTAATATGCAGAGATTTTCTACCATCCAGTTTAAAAGTATGAACTATGAGTAACCATCAATACCTTATTTTATTCCTGCTCTTCCATTTCATAGGATCAAACAGGACTTCTTTTTTGGCCAAAAAAAAACAGGGCTTCCATTTCAGAACACAGTTCTACTACCATAGAGATGGATGAACTTTATCCAATTGAACAAAATGACTGTTGTTTTAAACAATGGATGGTGTTGAAATTAAACAAGCACTGATTAAGAATACAAATTGAGATCCGGAAAAAGATACAAATCAGGTATTCAAATCATTCAGTAATTGAGGATGGCAGAGATATGTCTGGCCCAAAAAGGAATGTGCACGGTCATGGAACCTTTTTTTAAAAAAATGAAAGGAAAAATCACAAAGGCTTTGTATGTGGCATAAAATGTTTAATATTTCAAGAAAAGAGCGGAGCATTTCAATAGAATGACAGAAGACAAGATTATAGATTGCAAATTCAACCTTCACTAGGTATCATAACATTATGTCAGATACAGTTACATTAAACAAATGAAAACATTCTGATCAAAAAAAAAAAACAAATGAAAACATGCTATGCATGATACATTTGATTATGAAATCCAGTGTTTAGACGTGCTAAGTATCATAATTTATGTCTCACCATATCAAACACATATAAAGCACAAGGTAGAGCAATTACTAGACACTAGAGTTTTAGGCAAAGAAGTATGAGAATATGAATGAAACTTCAACTGCCTTCTTTTACTGCCCGCAACACCCCCACATCACAATATATTAAACAGTTTTAGCAGGTCTTAGAGTGCAACTATTACATGGACTTTTGCTCCTTCCAACTATATCCATTTTTATTATACATCTCATTTATATGCTCAAATGCCAGCTGTGCATCACTACAAGTTGCTAATAAACAATAATGTCTTCAATCCAGAAAATAATGACCTTTATATTATGAGGTTATTTCACACTTCATTTTGACTAGGCAGATTCAAACTTTTGAAAGAAAAATGTACAGAAACTGCAGACAAATAGCATTGTCATCTTACACAATCCAGATCTGAGTACTTAAAGCAAAAAAGCAAGCCTATCTATCCTTCTAAACCGATTATTACCCAATACGATTCAGCAATCTCATATTTAATATCCAGAAGGCATCAATCATACAATGAGCATATCTGTTGCCGAAGGGGATTTGAGTAAATACACAGCTCAAAATTTAGGGGAGACAAAATGTAACAAAATGAAATAAAAATCAAAAGCCTAAATATATCAGTTATTAATTCCCTATCTCCAAATGCTACAATCCCTGAATCAATTTTTCTCCAGCACAAAATAGACATGATCAGTTGCTCTCTCTTCTAAAATACCAAAATCCACATCCTCATTTCACAGCAAAAAAAACTACACCTCCCATCATTTCTTTCACATCAACATTGAAAACATTCCCATCATTTATCAACCACTCAATATAGAACAACAACCTTCCAAAATCAAACCTAACAGAACTATATACTAAAAAAAAAGACGATTCCTTTGTCATCCATAGCATGCACATACTCCAGCATTCATTCTAGTCTAACTCTAACCAATTCCTTCAAATTCAGTCACTCTACATAAGACACACTACACAAAAACACTAAAACCCTAAAAAAAGCCCTAACTTCAATTCCTCAATTCAAAAGCCAGCATTTCCAAAACTCACACAATAAAAACCACAACAACAAAAAAAAAACATCCAAAACAAAAAAAAAATCCGAAGCAACAAAAAACAGACCTGGGCCTTATCAGCGAGCTGAACAACGAGACGGCCAACAGGAAGAGGAGATTCAAAGGTATAGCTATAATTAATACATTCAGATCTCATGTATCGGGAAAGCACGCGGCCGTCGGCGGTGAGGCCGGCGATGGCGACGCCGATATGGTCGTCGACCTTGAAGATCTTTTTCTGGTGAGAGGAGAGCTCGGAATTAGCTTTATTAACGCACGCGAGAACCACGTGCGTCTTAGATCGGAGGCCGATGGCGGCGGAGCCTTGCTTCACAGCCTCCATCGCATACTCCACCTGGAATAATCTCCCCGCTGGACTCCATGTTGTGACGTCTGTGTCGTACTGGTTTCTGAACATTTTAGCTGCTTTGATTCACCTAAACCTAAAACGTAAGGGTTTTTGTGAAGATGGAAGTACGGAAGACAGTTAATTAGGAAGGAGAAGATATTTTTTTTTTATTTTCTTTTTCTTTTCTTCTTCTCCAAGCCTGAATTATGCGGTGAGTGACCGACTTCACCTACAAGTGTATAGTGTATTTTGGTGTTGCTTTACGCTTGTTTGCTCTGCTTGAGTTTGAGAGGTCCTGGGCTGGAAGATTGTGGCCCATTGATGATTGGGCTGACCACAAGAGTTTGGGCCCAATTATGCATGGTACATTTTCCAGAGGTCTGGCTCAGATATGTTCGGCCTTTCCCACAATAACAAATACACCACTCAATTCCCTTATGCAGGTGGTTGGAGGTTCGATTCCTAACTCTTGCGAATGGAGCAAATTTATAGGTCAACTGTCTACCCCATATATGGTACTTCTAAACAGCGAGTGATTAGTCTCACTTGACACGCTGGTGGGGATACCCTTGGGTAACTAAAAAAAATACACCACTCAATTAGGCAATCATTTGCTAAACTAACATGCTTTTGTTTGATAAAGAAAGAGGAGCATACAAACTTGTGGGTTGATGTAAGTGGTAAGTAGTCTCTGTCCTTTAAGTAAGTGGTTGAGACTTGAGGGTTCCATCACTAACCTTGTGGTTGGAGAAAAATTACAAGTTATTTGTCCTTTAATAAATCTCTATAACAGTGAGGAATTTGTTCCACTTAACACGCTGACGGGATACCTGGAGAAGAAAAAGAAAGAAAATGGAGCTTACATGTTAGAATCTGGAGAAACATAGAAGAAAGAGGAGCATACATGTTAGTGTCTTGGCAAACATTGTTTTTGATAGAGGTGAAACCTTTTTTGTATGGAGAGTGTCTGTTTCGAAAGATTAATCTTGTGTCTTAAGTGATTCAGGATATTTATTTTTTAAAAGAGTTTACACCCTAAAGTGTGTGTGAAAAAAAAAAACTCATATTCATAGTCCTAAAAGTATTTTGTAATTCAATGTTTTTTTTAAAGTAACCAATGTAAGCTCAATATAGCCATATATAATTGCTCAATTAATGGAGATGACTTTTTTGTATTTGGGTACTTCTAGAGCAAAATTGAACCGCAGAATATTTACGGGTAAATCCAATATTTTTTCGACTTTTTTTTTATTATTTGCACCTTAAAAGAAAGCCTAGTACACACTAATGAGTATGAATGCAATATTGGCGAGAACGTCAATATTTAGCAATGTCCACTAATAGAACATAAGGTAGCGATTATTGGATGGAATAAATGAGTTTAAGCAATTTTTTTAAAAATAAAAATAAAATGGAAAAGTAAAAGCAAAGTCATCATACATTGATATTATCGAGGAACGAATTTTTCTTAAAAAAATACAGTAGATTACAAAGCTAAATAAAGCGAACTAGTAGTATTACTTTTTCTGGCCTTACAGGTTGCAGTATTTCTTTATTCCTTATCTTACAAAGGAAAAAAAAAGCTTTTTAATTAAAATTATCAAGCAAATTAAACTAAACATTTAGGACCTACAAGTGCTGCACTTAATCTGCGTACACCTCTTTCTCTTCTTCTTTTTTCTTTTTTGATTACAACACCTCTTTCTCTTCTTTTAATTGGTAGTCGCTATCCGGTATAAACATGATCAGAAATTTATCCTGCAATATGCCAGCTCCCCAAGTTTTTCCCTAGAAGAACATGCTATATATGTGTATGTGGATAACGATGTCACGATTCATGCAGATGTATTTCTTTTTTAAGAAAAGCAATTGAAGTTCAATTTGTTTGGATGATTACAGATTAGTTCTCATCACATGGCAATCAGATGCGCGTAAAGTGTTGATAGCTAAGTTTTATTATTATTTTGTTGTTGTTGTTGTTGCTAGTACTACTTTTAAATTTAAATTGGAGGTCAGGGAAATGAAAGTTGAGGTTCTAAAGCTATGTGCTTAGAGAAAATATCAGAGTCGGAATCACAAAAGATACTAAAGCAAACAAATGACATCGTCCTAGTGAAAAGCAGATCATAATGAAGCTGGATCTACTTCCATATATTTGATTAGGTCATTGAATTCTTCTCACGTCATGATTGAGATTAGATTCCCCCAAAAGAAGTCCCTCATGATAATTCGTCTCTTTTACACAGAGATCTGAATAGTGATTGAGCTTTTGCATTCTTCTGTTAACGATATACTTTTGCAGGTAAATCTCATTTTATCATCATTTCACTGGTTGTTTGGAATACAAAAATCCAACTAAATGACTTGGTGGCACATGGCTGACCATTAGGACCATTAGGCTAAAACCTTTGTTAGTCCTACAGTGATTGCACATGCGCATTGAGTTCAATTTTGTGGAGGGTGGTAGCTGAGAGAGGTACATATACTATTTAAGCCGTACTGTGAAATATGAATTGACAATTTGACATCGACGTGATCTCAATATCATTTTCTTTATCCTTAGCCTCTCCTTTCCGGTTTCATTCATACTACTAACGCTTTTCTAATAACTGTGTATGTGTGACCTGTCTTGTATTGTAATCTGCACTATAAACTGGGCCCTATTTTTATATATTTAGATCCGGGGTAGTAATAATTAATTAATTAATGATAACCCTTCAACGATGTGTTTGGATATAAGTAAAAAAATGTGTTTGGATATAGGAAAAAACAAGGGAAAATTAATTAGAGGTCCCCCACAAGGGAGTTAATACTGGAAAAGTCCCAAAAGTTGAAAATATTAATGTAGGGTCCCAAAGGACCTCACATTAATATATTTGAAAAGTGAAAAGACAGTTTTGCCCCTAGCCTTAAAAAAATTTACCCCACCCCTAGGCTTTTTTTTTATGTGTTTGAGGTTTCAAATTTAGGTGGGGGTGGGGTAAATTTTTTTTAAGGCTAGGGGCAAAACTGTCTTTTCACTTTTCAAATATATTAATGTGAGGTCCCTTGGGACCCTACATTAATATTTTCAACTTTTGGGACTTTTCCAGTATTAACTCCCTTGTGGGGGACCTCTAATTAATTTTCCCAAAAAACAATGTGTTCGGATATGGTTTGTAGAGAGCATGTACAGTCAGTGTAGTTAAGCATTTTGAATCCGCGACGCAACACACTAATGAGTATTATTTCATACAGTATATTGTATGACTTGATAGTTTGAGTTTATGAATCGTACGATTTTTAATTAATAAGGCGTGTACAGGTTTGTCAATCGAATGTGGCAAAAGCCAAGAGCTCACTTCGAGTATTTTAAAGAGAAACCAGTATATGGAGAGACATCACCCACAAAAAAAAGGTGTATATCATCGATGCATCACAACAGATTTTTTTAGCACGCAATAGTAAGCTAGATCGTTTCGTAGAGGCAACTGGGTCATCGATTTCTTAGGAACAACACTGAATAAGTGAAACCAAATTCTTTAAAAACTTCATTGAGACAATCATAACAATTGGAAATCAGAAATGGAATGAGACGGAAGAGGCCGGCACTTCGAAAGGTCCAATGTGTAATTTTCTTTGGGAAAATTAAATACAAGTCCCTGGTAAGGGACATAATACTGGAAAAGTCTCAAAAATTGAAAAAATTAAAGTAGAGTCCCTTGAGACTTTAATTATTTTTGAATGTGTGGACCCCACGTTTAATAATAAAAAATTCATCCACTTTTTCTCTCTCCTCTCTTCTTCTGAATGTATGGATTTTTTAATTATTAAACGTGGGGCCCACACATTCAGAAATAATTAAAGTGAGGTCCCAAGGGACTCTACTTTAATTTTTCAATTTTTGGGACTTTTCCAGTATTATGTCCTTTACCAGAGACTTCTATTTAATTTTCCCATTTTCTTTTAAGTGAATTCTAATTATTTGTTATATGATGAGAACAAAGGGGACAAAATCAGTTGACACTTGACATCAATGCTGTATTGTCCCTTACTCCTCCTCCGGGGCTAAGCAACCTCTCAAAGAAGTTTATGCAATCTAAATAAGTTATTTTTCATAAAATACGGGTTCTAAGTTATTCATAAAATATAATTAGTTCATTGTTGTTGAATATGAAGATAGTTTTATTTTGTATGTAATTTTAGAGTTCATTATATAGGATAATAGTGTTTGATCTATGAGTTGAGTGACTTTATGTTTAAAATCTAGTCTCTATTTAGTTTTCACTCACACTATATATAGACCATTCAAGCCTATTAAATGTAAGATTGATTCTTTATTCAATAAAATGTTTTCTCAATTCTCTTACATTCTATCTTTCGTTTCAAAATTCAACATGGTATCAGAGTAAGTTTCGTAGTGTTGATTAATCAGGATAGGAACAAATATAACACACCAAAGTATCGATTTGTAGTTCGCTTTACAAACAAAGAATTCATCATCTATGAGATATCATACAATTACCTATTTAGAAGTGCAATCGCAATATCAAGAATAAATACTTTTGGCAAATACCTGAGAAAGGGATAATCATTCCTCACTTAACAGCCAATGGTCCTATTATACTTAAACGCAAAGCTTAAAACTCCACAAGCTATCCAGCTTATAATGACTTGGAAAAGTCTAAATTTTAATCCATAAAAAATTATTACCACAATTGCAATATCTCTGGGCAAATGAAGTCTTGTGCCAACTTCAAGTTGTCATTCAGGGCAAAATCTAGAGTGATTACGAGTTTAAATTTCAATCTCCTATTGATTTAACCGTGAACCAATCGCCTTGGGGTTAAATGCAAGTTATTTATGAAACCAAGGATTGCAACACAGTGGTGCAACCTCAAGTCGTCTCTCTTGAGGAGTCTTATAACTACCCTAAGATAAACTAAATGCAAATCAAAAGTGACAAAGGGCAAAGGGTTTGTTTGGGATTTTGTTTTAAATTATTTGATTAAACTAGTAAGAAAATGTGAGTGCTTGTTCTTGGTGTTTTTCAAATAAAGGTTTGAAGGTTTAAAATAAATGCAATGCAAAGGGGCTTTGGTAGTGATTCAATGGTTCAATTGCTTCTTTAAAAAGATCGTGGGAGTTATATCATTCATCAAGTCTATTAGAAAAATCCCAAAGCAACCACTAAGGGTCCTCAAACACTAATTAATAGCTAATCAAGCAACCACTTAAAACTAGCCATTACTTAGGGTTAGAGTTAGGTTCCACTTGATGTGTATTAGAAACAAGTTTGTAAATCAAAATCCTCTTCAAAGAAGTGCAACTACAATAACCTAATTGAAACACTAGCTATTCAAGTCAAGCAACCACTTAAAGCATGTAAAACATCATGAATCAATTCACATAAGAAATAAGGAAATGCATAACATTTGACATACAAACATAGTATCCAATACATATGATATCAATCCATAGCAAATAGAAAGATAAAGTCATGTCTCTACTCAAAATACACAAGGAATTGCAACCACATATCCCAAATATACAATGGAAGAGCATGGAACAAGTGAACCTCCCATATGAAACCCATCGAAGCAATTGACCATCTTCACACCACCAAAGCACCAAGAACTTATCCTCTCATGGAAGGAGGAGAGGAATTTCGCCCAAAATCTACCCAAGAAGTGGCTGTGATGAGGAGGGATGAAATGGAGAAGAAGGGTGGTGAAAATGGAAGAAAAGATGGAGATGAAGAAGGAAATATGGAAGATTTGAGGTTAAATGTCATGGAAATGGAAGTGGGATGAGTGAGTTTGAGAGATTTTGAGTGAACCCTAGCATAGCCACCTTATTTTCGTGCAAATGGGGTTTGGAGAGAGGCTTGGGGGTGTTAGGAAGCTTATATAGGGTGTAGAAACCCTAATTTCGCGAAAGCTGATTTTTGGCTGCAGAGTGGCGCCCATGTGGCGCCCCCAAATGGCGCCCAAGGGCGTGCCTAGGGCGCCACCAATCTGTAATGGCGCCCAATTGGCGCCAAACTGATTATTTCCCCCATTTTTTTGCCCTTTTTTGCTTTCCTTGCTTCCTCATTCTTGTGCTTTACTTCCATGATCTCTTTGAGTGTTTTCTTCCATTAACCTACAAGAGATTAATACTTGAAGTAGCATCACAAAGTTCTCAAAAAGATGAATGTCAATAAATCAGGTTAAATATGACAAAATTGCCCTTAACAAGAACAAATTCCAACAACTTAAGCAATAACTAGAATCTATGCTAATTAGGTGCAATTATCATCAAAATATGCATTAATTCAATGGATTTGACCATGAAAAGATATGCAAATATATGGTGCAATCACCTAGACAACCCCTATACAGCCTGACAGCCTCATGATTTGTTTTAAGAAATTCGTAGTCCACGCATGAATGATTGGAACTATGAATCCATCTATCAAAAGCATCAGCTGAGAGCTGACCACTTCAGGAATGAGAAAGTCGCCACAGAGTGTAGGATGCAAGTGGGGATTACAATCTAGAGTCCCATACAAATTATCCAATAGTCACATAGTTGTCTTAAAGCCGGCCCGCCATATTTATATGGCATTATTGGAGAAACGAACCATTACAAAAACAAGTTTGATGTAAAAGTAACATTCTTTGAAATATTAGATTTATACTATCTATTTTAGAGCTCGATGGTCATGAGCGGATAACACTACTCTACCTATCTTAAGGTTTGTTTGGTAAATTCTGAAAGGACCTTACTTAAATAATCATGTTCCTCCATTCAGGTTCTCCATTTCTCCAATTACTGGTCATTAGATTGAATGGATGGTTGTTATAAAAGGACACGTGTTACTCCTATATTAAAAGAACTTGAGAACCTGGAGAAAGGAACTTGATATAAGTTTTTCCCATTCTGAAACTTAACCTAAGTTTTGAAATAAGGACAAGCAAACACTAACAACTTTTTCAGAATACTTTTTTCCTGTATTCTGAAAACTAATATAAGTGAAAAGTTAGGTAAATCATCAATTTATAATTAAATTATTTTACTTTTTTAGGATTTTCCAAAAAGTCAATTATACCATAAGAAGTGAAACCCCATTATTTGAAACTATATAATCTAAACAAAGAAATTAAGTATCAACCTTTTATAAATTTATTAATAATGCAACTCATCATAGGAGTGTAATGACATTATTTTATTTTTATCTTCTCAGAAAGAGAAATGACCTTCTATGGCCTAATTCCTTCGTTAAGAAACCTTTGTAATTATTTTTTTTCAATATATCACATAATTTGTTTAAATCAATTTGTAAATAGAAGATTATCAAATTTTATGTTAATTTTGAAGTCAAATAAACTAATTTTGGGTAAAAATTAAAAAAAAAAAAACTAATGAGTAACCTGTTTAACTTTGTTAAGATTTTTCTGGAAAAAAAAGTCAAATGGATGTTACCTGTAGAAATGGAAGATCTAACTAATCTTATAAAAAAGAAGGAAACCGAGGATCTATTTATGATTAATCACAAACAACTCATGTAGTCAACGGGTCATAACAACACTTCCCTTCGATATTATGGTCAATCCTAAAAAAAAGATGGGTAAACACATGTTTCCGAAAGTAGCCTTAGAAATGACGTTTATAGAGACGTTGTGGGTGGCGGTGCTGGTAATTGATTGACAGATGGAAGCGTGTCACTGTTTCCATTGTCTGCATCACGACAACTAACGCGGTACGCCCCCTCCGTCTACGTGAAATCTCTCACTCCTTACACCGGTTGCTCCGGTCACCCCTCACACACTTCTTCCCAACCTATCTTAAATACAACACCTTCTACTTTTTTTAGAAGTTAAAAATGTAAATTAAACTACTAAAATACAAGCATTACATATTATGTCACACATAACTAAATTATAAATTACTCATTTATTATTAAGGACCTTACTTAGGTCAAGTTACTTTATCCAGGTTCTCAAGTTCTTTTAATATAGGAGTGACACGTGTCCTTTTATAACAAATTGTTTGTTACAAAAGGACACGTGTCACTCCTATATTAAAAGAACTTGAGAACCTGGAGAAAGTAACTTGATGTAAGTTTTTCCCTATTATTAAATATAAGAATTAATTGTCTTTTTTGAGAATCTCAATAGAGCACTAACTTAGAAGTTGATTTTTTTAATTTTTTTCTTTTAAGTTAATCTATTAGCATAATAATATACTCTCTCCGTTCTTAAATATAAGAAATATTTGTGATGTGAGTTTAGTCTTGAATATATCACATATTTTAATTTGTTCCAAAATTCTCCCAATTATGTCTCCTCATTTTCTCCAACAATAAACAAATAAGAGAATGAGTGAAAATTATTATAAAAAAAAAGAGAATGAGTGAAAATAAAGGTAGAATGACGTCTTATCAAAAAAAAAAAAAAAAAAAAAAAAGTAGAATGACATAATTTATTCGTAATATCACTATCACGTATTTTAATTAACTTAACTATTAACTTCTTATATTTAAGTTTCGAGGTAATATAAAATAAGTTTTATTTAGTATTTTATTTTGAGAGGAAAAATAAATTAGATTGAGAGAAAAAATAATACTAATACACAATTTAAAAATTAATTTTATATCTTTAATTTTAATTTCACAAAAAAAAAAGTGTTACAAGTACAACACTCACCAGTCACCACCACTGTTTTCTGTTCTCCTCCGTCAGAATCAGTGTTGACACACCATTCCTCTTTCCCTCTCACTCCTTCTCAACTTTCTCTTCCTCATTTACCCTTCCCTCTCTTTCTTCCTCATTAGGCAAAACAAAAAAACAACACAAGTCTTCCTCATTTTCTCTCTCCCTGGAGCAACAATAACACTGAGAAGAAGAAATAATGGATTTCGGAGCTGTTACTGCAAAGAAGTTCTCCAATACTTACGGTGGACCGTCAAAATCTCCATACGACGGCGTTTTTGCCTCGCCTGTGAAGTTCAGAGCGCCTACTTTGACTTCCTCTTTTCATGACTACTGCGAAATTTTCGGTGCTTCTGAAGCTTCTCTAGGATCGTCGATTCCAGTTCTTGAAGTTCCTGAGCTTAGTGAGACTAAAGTTCTGCGAGATGTTCAGCGCTCTAAGCTTGATTATTCGAAGGTGTTTGGAGGTTTTGAGAATCTGGACACGGCTTTGCCTTATGAAGAGTTGTTATCTGAGGCTAAGAAGATAGATGGTTTCACAAAAGGATCATCGTAAGTTTGCTTACACTTTTGTTATTTGTGTTTTGTTTGGAAGGTACTTCATTCACACGCCTAAGCATTCGTATTGTCTTGACATTGGAATGTTTGTTCTTTTTTGGTGTAATTATATATTGTTTGTTTCTGTGATTTTGTTGTTTTTGTCGCTCGTGTGATTTTTTGGTTGGAAAATTTCATTTTCTTCTGCTCTGGATTGTTTGTTTGTTTGTTTATTACCGATTTTACTCGCTTTAGTTTGTTTATGTGAAGTGAGTGGACAGTGAAAATCCTTGATCAGTTAATATGTTATTTTAAAAGAAAATCCATTGCCCTGGGAGATAGCTCTGTGCAATTTCATTATTTTGTCGCTCCATTACTTTTGTTCTACGTCACCATTAAGTGGAGTCTTCCTTAAAATAGAGTTCCTTCTTGTTCTGAGTGGATGGTGCTTATGCGATATCAATGATATAATCTTTTTGAACATTTCCTATATTTCCTTCAGCAAGTAGAATGCTTAGTGTTGAAAAGATAACATGTTGATAGGATAATTTGAACTTATGTTAATTTTAATATGCATACCAGTGTGCTATCATGAGAAGATGAGTGCTTAGTGTGCTCCTTAGAAATTATGCAGATGTTAACCTGTTTTCTTGACATGTTTGCAGTAGCCAAGATAAAGGAGGAAATGTATCTAGTAAAGAAGGTTCTTCTAATTGTTCGAAGCAGGTCTCACTGGTGTCACAGGAAACTTCATATGGTGCCAAAAAAATCAGTATGTCATATAACAAAATTAACCAGGGAAATGAAAGCGGAAAGAATGGAACGACACACATAGCTCAACTCCATGCTGTACCTGCTTATACTTGTTTAATTGAACAGGTCAATCCATTGAAGATAAACAGAGATGACCAGTCTACACCAGAATTGCAGCAATCTCATCCTCGTTATGATTGTGCGGAGGGAATTAAAGAAATGGAACCTTGCACAGGATCAGTTAATGACCCTTCGCCGGATGATTCGACGAATGAGTCTTCCATGGATGGAGTCAGATTTCGAGATAGATCTGATTCAATTGATATGTTTTTTGATGCGTCTGAGGTTAGCCATGTAAGTTATAGTGCTAGGAAACAATCTGCCTGTGGTGGGGTTAAAGTTCATAAGAGATCAGATTCAAGTAGTATGTTTTCAAATGTAAGTGAGATTAATCATGAAAGTGATGGAACAGATTACTTCAAAGTGCCTAAATATAAGACTGTGGTAGGTAACTTGAATGACCATGGTGATGCTGTGAGATCAGTGGCAGCCCAATGTCAAGCATCAGCATCAGAAGCTGCTACTGGTGCTGACTCACCAGGACACTCAGATGACATGATAGATTCAAATTCAGAGGCAGCTGCCTCTGTGGCTGCTTTAAGGAAGGCAATAGAAGAAGCCCAAGAAAGATTAAAATATGCAAAAGATTTGATGAAAAGAAAGAAAGAAGGTTTTCCTACTCGCATAAAACGAAGGCACAATAATGACTTGAAAGCTGATGGAAAAAAGGAAGACAAATTTGTGCATAAAACAGTGGGACACGAGGGGACTAGTGTGGGTCAAACAAGTGGTGAAATGCATGTTTTGCCCCAAAAGTCTTCTGTGACTGAAAAGAAAATAATGAGAAAAGAGCAAGTAACTGAAAAGTCAGTGATGAGAAAAGATGCAGTGAGAGGACCAGAGAAACTTGAATCAACTCTAGCCAGACATAGTAAAGAGGTAGAAGCTGGACATAAGGAGGCTGCTCATGAGGAAACACTTTGGGAGTCTAAAGATGCAGAAAATCAAACGGAAGTGTCATACACTGTAGATGGCCGTCGCAGGTATGAGAAAAATGCAGGAAAGAATGCCTTTGAGAAGCAACAAGAATCTCATCAGACAATAGATGTGGTTGAGGGACCTTGTGAACCAGAGGCTAATAAAGAAAAAGTTATTGTAGATGATGAAATAGACACTCAGTTAGCTCAAGAAACACTCGATTCTGGAGAAGACAAAAACTTGAAGGTAGATGAGCCGGTAACTGATTATAAGGTTGCACCTTTCCTTGAACAGAAAGACTCTGAAATAAAGATGGTTGGGGATGGGTTATCAATGGGGGATGAGAAGAAAATGACTTGTGAACCAGAAGATGGGAAAGAGGTTGAAGGACCTTGTAAGCTGGAATGTTCAAGAAATTTGGGAGATCGCCAGGAATTTATTGAGCCTGAGAAGAATGTCACTCAAGAGGAGACAGAAAGTGAGGAGAAGGCTGAATCTTTCAGTCATCTTAAGGAAGTTGAGTTGGGAGACAATATGAAGTCCATTGATGATGGTAAACCATTTAACACTCATGACTTGGACTTTTTTAGCATGGAAAGACAAATGGAGAATTCGAGCCTTGTTGAAGAGGTAAAGAAAGTTAACGAAGCTGTTCTTTTGTCTCTAAATCAAGATATTGAGCATCATTATCAGAGTGAAGCCAATGAGAAAAAGTTTGGCAATGCCTATATGCATGAAATTCTGGGCCATTCTGATGATGAGAAAGGATTCCATGATGTGATGTGTAAGGGTAGTGGCAATCATCAGAAAGATGGCAATGCCCATATGCATGAAATTCTTGACCATTCTGATGATGACGAAGGATTTCATGATGTTTTGAGTAGGGATAGTGACTCTGATAGGAATGAGCGAGCTGAAGATGCCAAAGAAGATGAGATGGAAACCAAAGGAGCTATTTATCTCGCCGAAAAAACCGATAAACATAGTAGTGAGCCGGTAAAAATATCGAAAGTAGTTGAAAATGGCCCTATTTTTGAGGAGAAAAAAACTGAGGATGCTGATAGAACCACAGAAATCAGTCCTAACAACCAGCTAGATGGTGATAACTTAAGCGAAATTGAAGTTGCTGCTGATACAACAGTTGAATGTGATGAAATTTCAGAAGTAACTTCAGAGGAATACTCTCATAGTGAGCAAGATGAAGCAGCGGTAGCAAGTAATGCTCCGCCCCAACATGAAGAAAAATGCGATGAGGCAGAATCTCTTCATAGAGTTATTAATCTTGGGGAGAAACTTGAACTTTGTTCCACAATGGCTCAAGGTTCCCTTCAACACAAAGAAGCATTGAACCAAATGAAATATGCCAATGAAAAGATTGAGCATCCTAGTTATTGCTGGAAAGAAGCTGAAGATAACCGTAGCTCTATGCCTGTTGAAGAACAATATCCTGATTTGGAAAATGTCTATAGATACATTAAAGAGGATGAAAATGGTTTGAAGGCCAAGATAAATGAAAATCAATGTAAACCCTCTTATGCGGAAATCTTAATTGACAAGGAAAGTAACATGGAAGCATCCCGACCACCTACTATGCCTAAACGGAAATCTAGCACTTTTGATTGCCAAGAGATTGAACGCAGCAATCTAAAGAGTAATTATGAAGCAGCCATAAATATGGAAGAGAAGAAATCAGATGAGACCTCACAAAAGGCAGAGCTGAATGCAGACCACCTTAAGAAAAATGAAGGGGCAAAAGAGAAGCAAAGAGAAAGAGAAAGAGAAAAAGAGAAAATGGCTGTAGAAAGAGCAATTCGTGAAGTACGGGAAAGGGCATTTGCGGAGGCCCGAGACAGGGCCGCTCTTGAGAGAGCTGCTGCTGAAGCTCGTAGAAAAAATGTTTCTGATGGACGAGAAAGGCTAGCAAAGACAACAGGTCAGGCAAATGAAAAGACATCAGCTGAGAGGGCTGCTTTGGAAGCAAAACTCAAAGCTGAACGTGCTGCTGTAGAGAGAGCAACTGCAGAGGCACGAGCACGTGCCCTAGAAAGGGCAATGTCTGAAAAGGTTGCTTCTGACTCAAGAAACAAATCTGACAAGTCGTTCACAGAATTTGCTGCTTCAAGAGATAATGGAATGAAGACAAATTTTCAGTCCAAATCTTTCAGCTATGGTGGTACGTGATTTAGAACAGTTTTGCTGCAGCCGGCCTATCTCACATGTTTTTTCATTTCTTCATTTGTTGTTCCAGATTATTATACTTTGTATAATTTTTATATTGTTGATGATTTTCTTAAAACTTCAGATACATGTGATGGAGCTAATGGAGACTCTGCTCAGAGATGTAAAGCTAGGTCTGAGAGGCATCAAAGAATAGGAGAACGTGTGGTATGATTTGTAGTTCTGCAGAGATCCTCATCTACGAAGTCATTATCACATCTCATATTTTCTTTGTTCATTCTTTTTGAACCCAGGCAAAAGCTCTTGCTGAAAAGAATGCCCGTGATCGTCTTGTGCAGAAGGAGCAAGAAGATAGAAATGTAATCTATCGGTTTTTGGCTTCATTCCTCGGTTGACCTTTTGTTTTATCTGTATATAATCTTGTATTTTTATCTTCTGGCAGAGGGTCGCAGAAGCTCTGGATGGTGATGTCAAAAGATGGTCAAGTGGCAAGGAAGGAAACTTGCGGGCATTGCTATCAACGTTACAATATGTATGTGTAAACATTTTAAAGCTATATCAAGTATATTGTTCTCATTTACTGCTTGGCAATCATATCTTCTAGGACGTTATACAGTTCAACTCAATTATGATAACTGCTAATGATTTTCATTCTTTTTATTTCAACATTTGGCCTATCTCAATAGATTTATATTGTTATGTCTCAAGATGACCAGTGAGAAGGATTTGGCTGCTACTGGATATTTACTTGTTTTGAATTGGATATTTGGATTTGGCAGATACTAGGGCCCGATAGTGGTTGGCAGCCAATTCACTTGACAGATATAGTAAACACCAAAGCTGTGAAGAAAGCTTACCGTAAAGCCACTCTTTTTGTGCATCCAGACAAGTTGCAGCAGCGGGGAGCAAGCATTCAACAGAAGTACATTTGTGAAAAAGTCTTTGATCTTCTAAAGGTGCGCCTTCCATCCCTCATTGTACAGCATGAAATATGGATACTTGATCAAAGCTTAGCTTTATTCTCCTTGAGGCAAATTTTTTTTTTTACACATATATAAAAGGGGAAAACTTTTCACCGAAAAAAAGAAAAAAACAACCGACAAAGATTGGTCCAGTTGGTAAAGCGTTTGTGAGGATTTTGTTGATCCAATTGCCCTGGCGTGGTGGCCCCTTGGACTTAACTCACCTAAACTAAAAATAAACAAGAGGAAAAAACAGCATTCTTCCACTAATGAGATCAATAACTATGTTTATTAACGCAATGATCAAGATTCCACAATTGGCTTTTAGTCTTTTACTGTCGGTGGATGTTCTTAAAATGCTTGAACTGACAGTAAGGTTGACCGCATCTCATTGTCACATCTCTCTATTAATCTCTATCAGATAAGATTTTGTTCGATGTGTATTTGTTTGACTTTTTCCGTTTTATTAGTTCATTTTTCATTCTAATCAACACAAGTTTAGTGTAAGTAAGGTTGCTAGCAAATCAATCCTAATCATTGTTTGGAATGTAGTTAAGTCAATGTTGACTTGTACGTTTCCGAGTGGTGAATTATCACTGGAGATCTCGACTAAAAAAAATTATCACTGGAGAAAAATCTGAACTAAAAGTCTAAACTAAAACTAAAACTCGATAGTTAAACATGATGAAAACGGGGTAGGTTGCTTTCCCGCATTATTGAACTCATTAACACTCATAATAGTATTGTCCCTCCCCATCCCCCTCCTTAACACCAATTTGTCGTCCTCAAGTAGATAATGTAACAACAGAAGGTAGACAACAACATTCTGAACGTTATGGGAGTTATTGTTCTAAATCTTTGATCATAGGCACACTAGGACTTTGTGAGCCCTTGGTTGCATGAAACCTTGTGATTTAATTTATTTAGCCTTTGGTAGATTTCCCTGTCATGAATATGTGGGACCTTAATAATATAGTCATGAATGCGATTGAATTTGAGGCTTATTTTCAATTTCAGGAAGCCTGGAACAAGTTCAACATGGAAGAAAGGTAAGCAATTTTGGATGCTGCTGCGCTGGATATGGTGCGCAGAGGAAGTGGTCATTCTTCAAAGCATTTTTGTCCATTGTAAAGTGTAATCACATCAGGAAAAATGAAATGTAATCCTAAAGCCGTGCAACATTTAAAATATGCTCTGTAAAAATAGTAATAGTCCCCTCATCCAATGGGGTTTTTATTTTTGCTTCGGTCAAACGAAGCAAGTAAACCTGAAACTCCTATTGAGAAAGAAAGTTCACAGCAGTTCATTAAACAACTGCAGCTCAAACTGCAAATAACTTGAACTCAAGTTAAAAGTTAAACATAAATAAATGCCGATAGTGACTACAATGAAGTCACTCCTAGCAACCTGGGACAGTAGAGGTGCGAATGCAACTTCTAACTTAAATTCTCACAACAAAAAAACTCATAACTTAAAAATACAAAGACACCATGACCACTGACATTGGAGCATTGAACTCCTTTTTCCAAGGAGACCAATCAAATATGATCATTGATCACACGAGTTTATTTTCCAAGCGCATGAAGCATTATTGCATTTTGTGCATGTAATCGATTCTCTGCTTGCGGGAAGACGATTGAATATGGAGCTTCCATGACTTCATCTGTAACCTCTACTCCTCTTTCCGCCGGTAAGCAATGCATGAAAAAAGCTTTTGGGCCCGCCAAGTTCATAAGACTTTGATCTACCTGTAAAATAAATTGCAGTTTGTAAGCTCGTCTCGACAGTTGAAGAGTTTAGGCAGTCCTGGAAACCGTTCATTCTCCCTTTCATTTAGTTATGGTGGGGCCATATAAGGCCCAACAGCTACAAAATTATGCAGGGTGTTCTAAGCATCTAATTTAAGTAGACAGGGTGGAAATCCAAGGGCAACTTAAAATCTAAATAGAGCCATGTCAATCATGCAATTGACATCTTATTCAAGAAAAGCTAAATACTTGCTCAGCTGACATGTTTATATCTATAATTCAGAGGTAACAGTAATGAAAACAGCATTTATCTACCTGGAATCCTTTAAACACTTGGCGACGGAAGGCAGCCTCTTCCTTTTGGCCCATGCTGGCCCACACATCCGAATAAACTACATCAGCTCCTCTGACTGCTTCTTTGGGGTCATAAATTATCTCAATTTTGCTGACTCCAGCCTTCCTTGCTTTCTCGACTGTTTTCTCATCAGGTTCAAAACCTTTTGGACATGCACAAACGAAGTGAAAAGGTACAATAGATGCCAACAGCAACCAGGAATGAACAATATTATTTCCATCCCCAACATAGACAACCTGACATGTATTGCACATCATAGATCACAATCAGAGAATAATTTGCTTAGAATTGTTACAAATTAGCTAGTAAAATGAAAACTCTCACACAATAACCTGACCTTGGTTCCTTCCAACCGACCAATGTGTTCAATCATAGTAAGGGCATCAGCCATTATCTGACAAGGGTGGTTGTAGTCCGTCAAGCCATTAATGACTGGCACAGTTGAATACTTGGCGAGATCAAGTATGTCCTGGAAAATAAAAGATGCAATGAAAATTTTTTTTATAATAGTTCCAAACTTTTTCTGGTTCATTCTATCCATCTTTTTAGAACTAACAAGCTCTTACCGGTCCTCCATGTAATATCAAGTTGACGTATTTTAAGAAGATTAAAGAAGTCAAATAGACCAATTAATTATAAAATATACAACATATAAGGTAAAATAATTTTGAGAAAAAATGATAAATATAAAATTTTACAGTGATTTGGTTGGCATCCTAATTTTTTTCCAACAAAGTCAACATCATCTTATATTTTGGACTGGATGGAGTACAATACACTAGTCCAAACACCTAGCATTAAGACTCTGGATGGCTATATTTATGAATATAAAGCAGAGCCAAAACGTGACAAGTGTAACATTATCACTGCTGTAAGCTGTAAGCTGTAAGCAGAATAAATACAAATATACTTTAATACAAACAATCTACCCAGGAAAACCAAAGATCATAGAATTTACATAACTTGTTTTCATGATTTTCTTATACTTGATATCATGCAACTGCAGCACAGCCAATCAACTCTAGTAAAATATAACATCCTGATATAATGATTCTAATTAAAAATATAATAAGCTAATTTTACATGAACAATACAAAAGCCATGTGAAATAGAACAATACAAGTAACTCACCGGCATACCTGATGTGCAAAAACTCGGGCCATAATTATGTCATTATAGCGACACAAGACACGAGCAATGTCACGTGTTTCCTCCCTCTTACCCATTTGAATATCATCAGGTCCTAAATATATAGCATGCCCACCTAACAATGTAAATCCAGTCTCAAATGAAACCCGTGTTCTCATGGATGGCTTGGCAAAAATCATTGCCATTGTCTTCCCCTTGAATGGTAAGAAGCTTCTGTCACCTGACTTCAGTAGAGCCTTCACCTCAATGGCTCGATCCAAGATCTTCAAAATAGTATTCTTATCAAAATCATCTATATGGAGAAAATCTTTCAGGCCGCTTTTTTCTGCAGAGCCAGGACAACAATTAAAATAATTTAATAAAAAGGAGAAAAGCATTTGCGTTGGAGGCTAGTTTCCATTCAAATATCAAAACAGCTGTTTAATTTCAAGAAAGAGTTGAAAAAAAAAACTTCTTTCAAAGAAAAGTGCCCTTATATGAGCATGAAAAACAGGCATCAACTCTGAGAAATTGTGTATGTTGTGAATCACATAACATAAAATTCATTAGAACCATTAGAAAAGTGACCATTTTTAAAACTCTGTAATATGTTGAAAGTAGCATACATTCACAACCAGTTTTATTGACCAACAAACTAGTCTTTCCCTTTGAAAATTGTGCTTTCATAAGTTAATATGAGCAGCAAAACTCTTGAGTCATACATAACTTCCAAACCATAACGCGGCCTAATAAATAACTACACAACTCAGCTAATCATGCTAACACCTCCACATTCCAAACAACCATATAAAATCTCTTCAATTAAGATGAACTACACTGTATCTATTAAGTTGTTTTAACCAATGATCAGCAATTATACAGCAAAGTTATTCTATCTAATCACAGTTAGTGTAGCATAAGAGTAAACAAAATAAAACAAGAGAGGCCCTAAAACCCTAGGACGATTAAATTAATTTGAACTTAAACATCAGATTATAAGAAAATAATAATTAAGCAATGCATGAAGGGAAATTAATTATTGAGATGCAAATAAAGGAGTTGAGGAAGAAGAGTATACCTTTGACATGGAGTGGTGAGTGAGCAGAGGAGGTGTGGTTTTGGCATGATATTTTGATGCCACGTGGCGGAGAAGTCGCCGGAGGAAAAATAGCAGTGCCGGGGAAGCGAAGGCATTGCCGGCGATTGTGACCGGAGAGAGATGGAAATGCGGAGGATCGAGTGGTTTGATCGAATCGAAGTGTACAGTGAGATGAAGCCATTTTTGGAGTGAAGGTTTTGCACTTACAGTAATGGCTGCCTCTGTACTTTGCTGATTGGGGTTTATATACTGGTGATATAAATATGTATAATAAGCCCTAGTTAAAAAATGAGGAAGCTAAATAAATAAACCTAAACCACTTTATCTAATAGGAAGGATAGAAATAAAATTAATTTGTTTGGAGTTTGATTAAAAAATAAATTACTTTGGAGAAAAAGCAGGAGAATTTATTTGATAAGTGATTAATTTAATTTTTTTAGAATTTTCTTAAAAGGTCAATTAAATATTATGTTAAGCTTGGTAGTGAGTATAATATAATTTTTTTACAAAAGATAATCATTCTTAAGATATAGTATTATCTCTTTTAGAAATGATTTTTCTGAAAAATAAAATAAAATATGATTCGTCTAGGGTCTAAATATTCTCCACGCGCGCTTATTTACGTCCCATGTTGAGTACGGAAACATATGTACCCGCAGGTAAGTACTTTGTTTTTTCGAGTGAGCATGTTCAAGTACTTTAGGTGTGAAATGCCATCACTTCTCCATCTAAATTTGTTTGTGTGCCAGTTCTTAAGAGGATTAGCTGGCAACATGACACCTAATCACCATATTCACGTGAGTGTAAAAAACTAACACCATTGCTTATCACTTATCAGTTGGCTAAGCTCCATTGGGTGTATACCAGGATTTCATCACGTCTCATCTCCCTGATAATCTATTTTCTCTTCTGTATTTGAGTTCGTTTTGTTACAAAAAAAAAAAGAGAAGATTCTAAGATTATTATAGACAGAATTAGTGGAGGAGTCAATGGGATGGCACAAGTAATTGTGGCATGGTTCTGCACTTCACTTGTGGAGTACTATGCTAGCATGCCATTTAAGACCAGAGTGTGGCATTTCAGTCCAAGAAAAATGGGAAAAGATCCCCTGATAATTTTTTATATTTTCAACATCCCACTTCTTAGTTTTATTTTAGTACTTAGTCCACCTTTGAAAAAGAAAACCTGGTGGCAGCCCCTGTGATCATGCTCATTTATTCTCGAGTGGATGCAATCTTTGCTAGTAACTGGTAAGTGATTATGAAAGATATGTGCTCAGTCAATTAAGCAAGGCAATGCATATTTTAGTGCTTAGTAGTTAGTATACACAAGGCTTTCTGGAGATACCAGTGGACAGTCCGGGCTCTAAGCTGTGACCAGCCCAGTTCATTTAGAGACTACAATGTTTTGGGTTTCCAAGCTACTAGAATCCAAACTTGAATGGGCTTCATTGATAAAAACTTAAAGAGGCGTGGCCTTGAAATGAGGTGAATCTATTTTTTTTTTCAAAAAAAAAGAAGATGATCGCACGGGGTCGGGGTCGGGTTCTCTCATAATCCCTCCCCTCCTATTTTCTCATTTTCCTCTCATAAACACTCACTTTTGTCCATTCAAGTTCATTTAGGAGCCCATAATTTACTACTTGTACAATTAATAATAAAAAAAATCTGTATTATAATATAAAATAAATGAAGTTTTTTTATTTTTGAAAACTTTTTAGCATAAAAAATTTCAACTATCTAGACCTATTCCATTTCAATAGAGGGATCTATAAGAGATATAGACTTATCCAGTTAGCTGTAAAATTATTATCCAGTTAACTGTAAAATTATTTCACAGTTAACTGGATAAGTCTGTATCCCTTATAGATCCTTCTATTGAAATGGAATAGGTCTAGATAGTTGAAATTTTTTATGCTAAAAAGTTTTCAAAAATAAAAAAACTTCATTTATTTTATATTATAATACAGATTTTTTATTTTTAACTCTACAAGTAGCAAATTAAGGGCTCCTAAATGAACTTAAATGACCAAAAGAATGTGTCTATGAGAGGAAAAGGAGGGATTAGGAGGGGAGGGCTTCTGAGAAAACCCCCACCCTGATCGCATATGATATGGCACTTAAGATTGAGTGTCTAGTTGTCTACTGTTCCATCTACAGCACCTTAACAATGGGACTATGGGAGTGCTACATTTTTCATTCATAATGCTGAATATTTTAAAAATGTGAAAATTTTTTAAAGAAATTTCTGTTTATATAACACAGCGAAAATGTCACTCTTTTGATATAAAAAATCTATTGGTAAATACTAGCAAGAAAAGAAAACATTAAAGAAGGGCTAGAATTTTAGAGGTAATTGGTTTTAAGAAGTCGGCACCAATCAAAGTAAATTACAAACTACTGTATTTTTTTCAATACAAAAATGCTAAAATTTAGCGCAAGCTTTTGTGCAATTGTTATCGGGATAATTAAATTCCTAATTGAGCTTAATAATATTCAAAGAGGATCCTATGATAATCATATAGAAAGAATTACAAAATTATCATCTAAGTGCCTCACCTCTCATCCATAAAATTAGGTACTCTCTAAAGCATCTTTGCTCCGCATAGTAGGATGGATTACGATCTATCGTTTAGATCACACATAGGCCAAAAAATCATCGATTTGCCAATCCTTCCTTGTCCCTGCCCACTCTCCATCATGCAGCGCAGGGATTATGATTAGATGGTGTCGGTGTCAGATTTAAGAACACAAAATAAAAGTAGTCATCAAGTCTCAAGGAGTTGATTTGATCAAAAACAGTCTCAAGGAGTTGCATGTAAGCCAAGCAATATTTTTAGTTAATTAATTAATAATTGAGGCAAGCAGTTTGCTCGAGCATTTATTTATATAATTAATTACGATGTTTGTTTTAAAATTTCTCAATCAAGTACAGTTCATTTCTCACAAACCTGCGTGATATTATTGGGTGTTGGGAGACATGAGGGCTAGCAGGGGATCATTATATTAGCCTTCCATTACTGGCTATAACGACGACCCACCGACTACAACTAACTTTATTTTTTTCAATCAGAGTATTGATGATTTGTTCTCAAACTAACCTAACCGTTTTTTAATTGGAAATTTTCAATCCTTTCCCTCCAAGCAAATTAACGTTAACAGCCCTAATAACATTCTGAAACGTCATTGTACATCATTTTATGGTTAAATGACTTAATTGCTCTAATATCATTTGCACGATAAAATATAAGAATTTTTTAGGCAGATTTATGGTTTACGACATGAATAAACATATTTTTAACACAATAAGCAAAGAAAAAACATTACTAGTTACAAGATATGTGATACTCCCTCCGGTCCTATGACTTTTTTAAAAAATCCTATAAAAAAGCAAAATAAGTTAATTATAAATTGATTTACCAAATTTTTTCCTTTAAACTAGTTTATTTTACCTATAAACTAATGTATAATCTAAAAATATATCAAATATGTCATGATTTAATAGCTTATATCGCAACCTTAACCTCTCCAAAAAAAAGTTAATTAAGTCTTATATTTAGGACCGGAGGTAGTATTTGTAAGACGAACACAAGAATTCATTGAAAAAAAAATACGTCTATTTTCGGTCTATTTTCAGCACAGATGGAGAACTTTCAGACATAAGACATTCGTGTGGGTATTTGAAGAATCTTGTGCGTTAGGAATAACTTTGGTGTACGCTGGAAACAAATTATGTTAGTGTTACTACTAACTAATAGTCTGAAATGAAAAAATAAAGGTAAGAAGACGCATATATCGTTTATGTACTGCGAAGCAATAACATCATGTGTATTGTCAACTCTCAATATACGTGAGTATGAAAACCGAAATAATATATGGATATAATGAGCTAAGAATATTCAACGAATCCATCGATAGATCTTTGTCTCTAGACATGAATGTCTTATGTCTCTATTGGCCAATGCCGATAGATCCAGGCGTCGGTGCTAGCACTGTACGATGTTTCTCTTCTTGCTGATATTATTGTCAAATATGTGTTTGTGCGTGTGTGTTACGTCGTAATTAAAAAAGAAGAAATAGGTAAATGAAAATGATGAAAGGGCATAGTGGAGGGAAGACCAGAAAAGAAGAGACATAGCACGAGTGGGAAGGGGATTGGGTAGAGATTGGGTAGAGTCACATGTATTGCCTCAAAATATTAAAGAGGGACAATATCTCATCTTCTTTCATCTCCTTCACAGAAATACACCATCACGAGGCCATGTCCTCTTGACTTCAAAGTGCGACCACCCATCTTTTTACCCAACTCGACAACTTGGTGTGCTATACATATCATATGACAAAACCCCATGTCACTGAAAAAAAATCATATGGATGGTATTCACTTGAATGATTGGACCTGATGAAATAATGAAGTAGTAATTAATGGATATACATAGTTTTTTTACCAATAACGTTCATTATGTCACTTACCATATTCATATTTTGATTGTCTGTTATGTTGGCGCGCGGCCACACATCAAGGACGAAAAGGGCAAATTTACCAATAGTTAATTACTCCAAAAAAAGCATTGAGCACAAGTGTTTTGTGTTGTTTAGCCAGACAAATTTTAAAAGTGGTGCAACATTACCAAAGGCGTTAATATACTAAACAACCGTCAAATTAAAAGAGTTACATGTGTCACCATGTGTGTGGCCAAGTGACCCGAATCTTGACTTGAATGATTTGGACAAAAAATACATCATACAAAACAATTAAGACTTTTCATTAAATTTAACAATATTAATTCAATAATAGTATTTATGACCTAAATTGTCCTTTTAGAAATTTAACAACCTTAATTACCCTTTTACATATTTAAAATACTTTATTTGTTTTTTCCCCAAAATATAAATAGTTGATCTAAAATGGTGTATTTTAATTACTTCTTAAATTTTTCCAAAAAAAAAATATCAACTAACTCTCATATTCCTTTTGAAACAAAAACATGAACTTACAATGCTCAAAAGACAATTAACACCTCAAAAACTAATAAAGTCTTAAATCGTATTTGGACCGCGGTAATTACATTATTAATTTGATTGGGCTGAAAGAGACACTTAAGCATTGAGCGTTCAAATCTCTCACTTCCATTTTTTTTTGAACTGATCTCACTTCCATTTTTTTTTTTGATCAAGAAGCAGGAATTTTTATTAAACTAGAAAATGAGAATACAAAATAGGTCTGCAAAAAACAAAATTCAAATGATAATACATTGAAACCCTAAAATGGTAAACATGGATATAAGAGAGCCGCCGCCGCCGCAAAAACTCTATCATCCTCTTCATCTTTCCTTCATGAAAATTTGTGGGTAGAAAAGAACCGTCACCGGTAGAAACGCCATTGAGTAGTGGTTGTTCAAAGAACCATCCCAAAGGATCCACACCTCTTATCGGCAATAAACCATTCAATTTGGTTTTCAAAGAAACTCCATGAGTAGATCTCACTGAAACAAACATACCCACAAAACTAATACATAAGATGAAGATTGGATAGAAGAAATTTCTCTTGTCGTCGAACCTCCTAAACCAATTTATTTGAAAATGGAAGAAATATAAAAGTAGACCAATGAAAGTGACATAACTTCTTTAGATCTCACTTCCATTTGAGTATACATAACTTCTTTACTTCTTGAAGAAGGCGGGAAAACGATTTCTTCTTCAACCTTCTTCTCGCTTACAATTGGCGATGGAACATGACATTAAAAAAGTAGCCGACTCAACTTATTAAAGAATTTTACCACTTTTACTGTTGATAATAAATTTAGTTTATTTAAGAGAATAAATAAACTTTTGAATTTTCACGTGTGTGTGTATATGCTAAGCTCATGAAATACTTCCTAATTCCTAAATATCAAATTCAATTTCTTTTTAAGAATTAGAAAGTTCAATGAACTATTTAATTATAACATATTTTGTGTTTATTAAATTATATGTTAATTTAATAGTTCAGGTAAATAATTAAGAATTTAGAAAATTCAGGTAAATAATGTATTGTATGTAACTTTTTTAAGATTATCAGAAAAGCCAATCGAGTTTTACATATAAGAACAGATTAAGTAAATCAATAGGTAGCTGATAAAAAAAAAAGTAAATCAATCGATAAATCATACAAATTTGTTTGAAATATAAAAAATATAAGAGATAAAATAAATGAACATTACCTTTACTTCAAAAAAAATTAAAATGTGATTTGGGTAAATATGTTAGGTCAGGTGTTGACTAGTCCGAAGCTTCCCCGTGAGATAAGGTCAGTCATGTCTGCCACTATTTTGCTGCTCACTTTATTTTTTCGGTGACATTTTTTTGGGGCCACTTTATTCCATGCTTAGTCCTCAATTGCACTTATGAATCTTTCGTTTGTCCGCATTGGAGATCACTGAAATACAAGCTAATGGATCAGATTCACTGAAATGTAATCTATATCACTTACACTACCCTCAAAAGGTGCCAAGTCTAAAATCAATCAAAGACTCATATAGTTGACTACTAACATTCAAAAGATGAAGAAAAATTGAAAGCAATGAATGAGAGATATCTGCACGACCCTTAACACGAGGCGTTATAACTCCCCAATTTCGCCGCGATTAATGCCTTTATTGAACACGCTTGACACTTCACTCTTCCCGTTCATATTTAATTAATCTGGGTTGGTTGGTTACAGTTGAAGCTTTTACAGCATGCCTCGTGCATCACTTTTTAAACCAAGATCTCCAATGTGTGCTATTAATGTCGAGCACAAAAAGAAACAAAATCTTGCTCTTTCTCGTGTGTTTGAGTTAACTTATTATTTTAAGAGATTTCATGCTATATAATTCTAACATGGTAAAGAAACAAAACCTATTTTATTATTTTTATACCTCTACATAATTAAAACTACTGTATATAGAAATTAGTAGAAACGTGTGTGTTAACATGTTGAATTCGACGATTTTACGTTTCTATTTTATAGAAATCATGTTAATTTGCTCTTAAACACATTTTAATTATATTTTATTTGACCAAATTCAAAGAAATATATATTTTTATAGAAATTTCCTTATCAAGTTTGATAAAGTATAAATATTAATATATTTAATATTAATTATTTATACTTAAAATATATTCAAGTTAAATTATTATTTTTTTTGTATTTTTATTTAATCACACACAAGAAACATGTATTTATTAATAAACATATTATACTTTTACCCGTTTAAGATTCAAGTCTACTATCTGATTTTATTTTCTCTCCATGAGTTTACATAAACTCATCACGAGTTTTATTACCATGCTCACACATATTGCAATTAGTCTCTACTCTCTTTCTCTCTCTCCCTCTCTCTAACTGAATGCATGTAAAATTGATATGATTTTCCTATCCTACTCTTACGCCACTTATTATAAAATTTCACTCCTACCCAGCATTTCAAATTTCTCATCTTCCTTTTGTAACAGAAGGTAAAAGGAAGAAAATAACCATTCATTATCATAATAACTTGTAATGATTACCGATAATATTTTATGTGGGTGTGTCAAATTGTTGCAACCACTCATCAACACAAGGCTCTTGTTCTAGTTTGATCTCACCCAAAAAGGAGTTACAACTTCCAAAATTTGGCCCCACATTATACTGAACGAGTGAAGCTTCTGGTTTCTTACATTTGCACTTCTGTTCACCTGGCCCACCCTCCATTTTTTTGGACACAACTACCCCTCTCATCTAAGTTAAACTCTAATCCCCATACTGTACTTTTTTGCCACCTCGTTCATTTATCACCATTAAAATCCCTGTGAATGTGATTCTAGTCCCACTCCCACTTGCATTTCCCCACCATATAAAAAGCTACATATTCTTTGTTTGATCAAGTTTTTCAAGTCTTACCAACTATCCTATACTCAAGAATGATAATGGGACGTTGCTTGTATCTTGGTTTCATTGTTTTGATTGGAATATTAGAACAGAGAATATCATCAGTTGAAGCAGATGATGAGTTTGTGAAAGCAAGAGGTGTGCAACTAATGTTGAATGGAAGTCCCTTTTATGCAAATGGGTTTAATGCATATTGGTTGATGTACATGGCATCTGATCCTTCTCAGAGAAGTAGAGTCTCCTCTGCATTTCAAGAGGCTAAAAGTCATGGACTAAGCATTGCTAGGACTTGGGCTTTCAGTGATGGTGGTTATAAGCCACTTCAATACTCTCCTGGTTCCTACAATGAGGATGTGTTCCAGGTAAATAATCTTAATTTTCTTTAAATATCTTATTTTTTAATAGGGGTTGTTTTGTTTTTGTTTTTTAATATAAAAAATGAATTTGATATATTGTTGATTTCGTTTTTTTTTTTTGTGTTTTAATGGATTGAAAATGAAAGGGGTTAGACTTTGTAGTGTCTGAAGCCAGAAAATATGGAATCAAGTTGGTGTTGAGTTTGGTGAATAACTATGACAACTTAGGAGGAAAGAAGCAGTATGTGGACTGGGCAAGGAGTCAGGGCCAGTCAGTTAATTCTGAAGATGATTTTTTCACTAACCCTGTTGTTAAGGGATACTACAAAAACCACATCAAGGTAAAATTTTAATATTTATATTTTATTTTATTTTATTTATAATTTATAATAGTTCAAGTCCTCCACAATTTGGTCTTATGGAATTCCATGCATGGCCTGTCAAAATTAAAGTGATACTACAAAATTTTTTCACTAACCCTGTTGTTAAGGGATACTACAAAAACCACATCGAGGTAAAATGTTTGTATTTATTTTTTATTTTATTTATAATAGTATAAGTCCTCCACAATTTGGTCTTCTGGAATTCCATGCATGGCCTGTCAAAATTTAAGTGGTGGAATAAACAAATTTTGTGAAAGGTAAAAAAGATCAAACTGACTGCATAAACTTGGTACATACAACTTGCTTGTTTAGATTAAATGGTTCATTGCATGAGAGGATTTTGTTCTCTGGTAAAATGAGGAATTTTCGTATTATTTTAAGCTTAAAGTTTACAACTTCATATGTTACAGAGTGTACTTACAAGACGTAACAGCATCACTGGAGTTGCTTACAAGGATGACCCAACAATAATGGCTTGGGAGCTCATGAATGAGATAAGGTGTCCATCAGATCAGTCAGGAAAAGTTGTACAGGTGAACCATTCTTCCAATGCTTCATTATATTTTAATATTAAATGGATTTCACCTGTTGCACCTTTCATATTTTATTTGGTTTACATGTTATTGTGTAGTGGTTATGTCATTATGTTGTGATGTGTTTCTGATTTCAAGACTTTAGCCCCTCCGTTAAATAATACTCCCTCCGGTCCTAAATATAAGACCTAATTGACTTTTTTGAAAAATCGTAAAGAAAACAAAAATAAGTTAATTATAAATTGATTTACCTAATTTTTTCCCTTAAACTAGTTTATTTTACTTATAAACTAAAGGATAATCTAAAAATATATCAAATATGTCATGATTTAATAGACTATTTTGCAACCTTAACCTCTCCAAAAAAAAGTTATCTAGGTCCTATATTTAGGACCGGAGGTAGTATATGTCTTTTGTAAAAAGAAAATGAAAAGAAAAAACAAAGGGGATAAATGAAGTTGTTGAATGTTGATTTCCTTCCTCTGAACAGGCTTGGATTACTGAGATGGCATCTTACTTAAAATCCATTGATGGCAACCACCTGCTTGAAGCTGGTCTAGAGGGTTTCTACGGTGACTCAAAAAAGCAGTCTAATCCCAACTTCCAAGTAGGAACTGATTTCATTGCAAACAACCAGATCCCGGGAATTGATTTTGCCACAATTCACTCATACCCTGATCAATGGTAAACATAATAATGACATTGCAAGTCATTTCTATTCTTCAGGAACAAGTTAATATCATTCTTATTAATAATGTAGTATTTTGCATGAGCAGGCTCTCAGGTTCAAGTTATGAAGACCAACTCTCATTTTTGAATGGGTGGCTAAACGAGCACATCAAAGATGCACAAAACACTCTTCACAAGCCACTTTTATTTGCTGAATTTGGAATATCAACTAAGAATTCCGACTCAAAGGCGAGAGATGAACTCTTCAACAACGTGTACTCCGCGATCTATTCATCAGCGAGTGGCGGTGGGGCTGCCGTTGGAGGCTTATTTTGGCAGCTCCTAGCTGAAGGAATGGACTCTTTTAGAGATGGCTATGAGGTAGTCTTAGGTGAAAGCCCCTCCACAGCCAGTTTGATTGCTCAAGAGTCTCAAAAACTTAACCGAATCCGAAAGATGTATGCGAGGCTTGAAGACATCAAGAAGTGGAACGAAGCAAAAGATGATAGAGACGCAAAGTTGGGTAATCGTGTTAATGGTGGAAATTGAGATAGCAAGACTTGCTTGGATGTAACAAAACAAAAACTTACCAACTCTATAAGCTCATGTTATTTGTGCAGAGGTGGTATCTGCAGGATTTTGCTTCATCTCCTCCAGATGAGTTCTAATATAACAATGTGTTACCATTATGTGATATCACGTACAAATAAGGCAAAAAAAAATTATTACTCTAGTAAGATATTACCAAGTTCTTTCATGTAACGTAAATCGTAATATACTAGTGAGCAAAATTGTGTTGTATTGTGTTGTGATCTTGTTGGCTTGTTGCTGATTCCTAGATATATGTCGGCAAATTAAACCACATAGCTTTCAATCGTCAGGCAGTTCAATGAAGACGCATTTGGATTATTTATATGACCATTCCATCTTTTATTGTTGCGTTCTTTGGTATGATTATGATGCTCGACCTGATGTAGAATCCTTCATCATCCCTGTCAGCTTCTTGAACTCCCTGAAAATACGTACATTACAATAATCAGGATTGGCTAGTCAACAAAATCCTAATAATATTGCTTAGGTTAGGGGTCTCTCCACTACAAACTCTTTTTACATAGTATTTCCACCATTAGATTTGTTTTTAATGGTCGAGATATATTACTATTTGAAAAATAATCCATTGGTAGAGATACTTAGTAGAGAGGTTATGTAATGGAGAGGCGCCCTTGAGGCCTTGACCAATATTGCATGGTAATTTCATGAGTGAGCATTAAACTTACATCCTTATTTGCAATAACCACATTCCTTCCAATTCGGGCATTCTTGTCGATTATACAATTCCTATAATAATGTCAAGGCAAGAATCAGCTGATATTAGAAAAAAATGGCTATTCATCTGATTTGTAACCCCTAAATTCAAGTGCTTGCCTCAAACTATTAAGAAAAGAATAATGGTAGAGTCATTAGAGAGACATTAGCACACCTGATTTTAGTGTTTTCTCCAACACCAATTGGAACCACTCCTTGTGTTAATTGAGATGCAATTTCATTTTCTGTTTGATAATAATCTGCACCCATCATCATGGTATCCTGGATGATAGCAAAGCCAAATTCCAAAATCCATCAGAGATGCTAAAATACGCAATATATTGATGATAAGTTGTCAACATCCCATTTGCACAAGAAATTTACCAAAGTTTAATCTCCATTCTGTTTTGTGTATTACTCTTTGAATGTACTATTTAAACAGGAAAATCTGAATTTAAAAGCCCAAAGATATTACAAGTGGGATCACTATTCAAATTAAACAAGGGATGGAGCAAAGCGCATAATATACTTAGCTTACCTTAAGATCTACACCAGATTCTAAACGTGAGCGCACACCAACAATGGAATGTTGAACACTACAGTCCCTTAAAAAGCAGCCGTGAGAAATAACTGCATTCTCTATCTGTGAAAACAAGTTGAGTAGTTATACGTAAGAAAAACGCCAAATAAACAAAGAGATTGAAGCTTGGCATTAGCTGTATAATACCTTGCAATTTTCAACTTTAGAGGGTGGTAGAAATCTTGGAGAAGTGAACAAAGGCGTGTTTGGATCATAAAAGTCAAACTTGGGATGCTGCAAATGACATTTTGTAATCAGTAAATATGCTACATTTTCACAGTGCAAGAAACATGCCCGTGATAATGTTATTATTCACAAAATCATCATTAACTCTAACACTGTCATCAATGATATTTTCATGACATGTTTTTCAAAAATGAATTATGTCAACTTATGTTTTCCTACCGTTACGAAACAATATAAATTGACCAAGTTTCGGTACAGTCAATTGAAACAAACATCCTAATATGAACCAAGAGAAATATCAGCTCGCAGAATAGTTAAACCAACCTCTTCTGTTAGAGCTAGATTAGCATCAAAGAAGGACTTAATAGTTCCAATATCTTCCCAGTAGTCATTAAACAAATATGCCTGAGAATGTCAATAACATCAGAAGCATAAAGTTTTAGTAGTTAAGCTACGCAATATAGTTTCTAGACCAACCAATGATTTAAAATGAGAAGAAAAATATAGGCCACAAGTCAAAGGTTGGAGTGTTTTTTTACTTGGACATTGTGGTCCCTCACAGCAGAAGGAATAATTTCAGATCCGAAGTCATTGTGAAAAGGATAGCTCCATCTCAATAGTTTCAATAAGGTCTCAGTTCTAAAGACATAAATACCCATTGATGCAATGTACTTGTACTTTTGCGCTTCTCGTGGAGATAATCCAAGGAGGGTAGTGTCAACTTGCTGCAATTATTATGTGTGACAGTGCATCAGTTTTGTAGGACAGAAAACTGATTAACACACAATATGATTAATAGTAAATATTTTTAGTAAATGTGAGGAACAACATATTTACCATTGCCTTAAGATCTAAACCCTTTGGTTTCTCTGCAAACTGGACAATTCTTCCTGTCCGATTGAGTTTCATCACCCCATAATCTGAGGCACGGCTGTAATTGAGAACTAACACTGATCAACTTCAAAAACAAGATAAGTTTTTAGAATCACATTAAATGTACACAAGATTTTGCTTGTACCTATCATCCATAGGTACACAGGATACTGTGATATCAGCATGTGTGTCTATGTGCCTCTGCAGGTATAGTTTCAACAATCAGAATGAGCAATATAAAACTCAAACTTTTTTTCCATATGATTAATGACAATATATTATTCCAGTTTTACCTGCACAAACTCCATGTAGTTCATTCGGTAAAGATGATCTCCAGAAAGTATCAATATATGCTCAACATTCTTAGTCCTGGCATCCTATAGATGAACTCTGATACTCATTTACTGTATATAAAAATATATGTTCAACATATATATAACCATATATGGTGGATTCACTTGTTCTTACCTCCAAAACCCAAATAAATTGCCTAACTGCATCAGCAGTCCCTTGAAACCATTTCATCCCTGATTCTCCAGGTGTTTGAGTGGCAGCCAGGACCTGATGTAAGTAATGTCAAGTTAATAATATTCTTTACTAATTACTATTCAACTAATTTATCATTTCTTATAAAAATTTCACTTGCTGTAACATAACTAGTCTACCTGATGAAAATGTATGTGATGTCACGTTAATTATACTCTTTACTATTCAATTAATTTATCATTCCTTAGAAAATGTCAACTGTTGTAACATAACTAGTCTACCTGATGATAATGTATCTGATGTCAAGTTAATTATACTCTTTACTATTCAACTAATTTATCATTCCTTATAAAATGTCACCTGTTGTAACATAACTAGTCTACCTGATGATAATACTATATATATAAAAAATAATTAAATTACCTCCACAAAACCATCCCCAAAGTTGACACCATTACCGTAAAGGTGAGACAAGTGGCGATTAAGGGAGCAAGAGTTGAACTGAGTTAGGATGAATATCTTTTGTATGCCACTATTGATGCAATTGCTCATTGGGATATCAATAAGTCTGTAACATCCTCCAATTGGAACCTGCATGCACCCAAAAATTATTCATAACTGAAATTGCCCCACGCATTGTTACACCTGAATCCATCTCTTTTAAAGACATGTAGACTTGACAATTGATCTTTTCTTTTGGCCACCCAAAAATGGAACTTCTCTAAAAAAAAATCAAGAGCAATTTGTCCCACAGATAAATTAATTTTTTAATGGCTTTTTTGTACCAATGCCAATAAAGTTTTGAAACTATACACATTGTTCAATAGTATGTTGTCCAAATTGTACCTTAACCTTAAAAGCAACAAAGATCATATATATATACCGCTGGCTTGGCTCTTCTACTGGTAAGAGGAAAGAGGCGAGTTCCAGCACCTCCACCTAATATAATGGACACTACAGTTTTTGGATCTGCCTTTGGTGTCTCCAATATTTTTGGTGGCTTCGGCTCCATCACCTGAAACAAAAATCCAATATCCAATCATATAAAATAAAAAAAAATAAAAACATGTTGATCTCAATCATATTTATATAGAAGAAATATATATGGCATTCATGCATGCATGTTTCTATTTTCGTACCATAGGAGCCTTTCTGTTGATTTCTGGTGTGAGAACAGAATATGCAACGCCAGGTTTTAACACTACACCATTATTATTATTATTATTCATGCATGTTTTTGAAGTTTTAGAGAATTGAACACGTGACAATGATCTTTCATCAGTCTCACCCCAGAACCCACTACGAGTGACTGTATTTCTAGCTTTGAATGGACTGACATTGCCATTCACAATCACACGTGCGGAATCCATGGTTGAGACCTCAAAATCAATTCTCTTCTCTCCTCTGCTTTACCACATATCACATATATAAAGTTACTAGTGTATCTTCGATATTTTTAAGGAATCCAAAGTAGTATATCTTTGATATTTCGATTTCACAATTAGTGTGAAGGTTGAATTTATCTATCACGATTTGTAGCCAGATATTCAGTTAACTTTCTTTTTTAATAATAGCTAGATATTCAGTTAATCTCACTCCACGATCCTAGGAATCAATTAGTAAGCATTCTATATTGATTTCAAATTCAGTGAAAATGAATTTTAGTTATATATATTCGATATTTTTACTAATGAAAGATTATTAATATGTGTGTGTGTGTGTATTATTTACATTCTTTGAAATGTTTAACTTAAAAAATGAAAGAATATTCGACATATTTAAATGTATTCAGATTTCAAAATTCTATTCATTTTCTAATTTTAGATTCATATTCTTTTTTTTATATATACAAAAAGCAGAGAAAGCCTCTCATTAGAGATTGCTATATACTCCCTCCGTTCCTAAATATAAGATCACTTTGGGTAAGTGGATAAATTCCTAAATATAATATCACTTTCTATTTTATTTCCAGTTTTGCCCAAACTACCCTTATACTCCCTCTTATCATTGAAAACTCCTCCTCCTTTTAAAGTTAAGTAATTGAGGGGATTTTGGGAATATCAAGTAATTTAATTGTCTTCCTTAATCTCCTCAAATTAACCAAAGTGATCTTATATTTAGGAACGGAGGGAGTAGTATATACTCTAAATAAATCCAAATCCTTCGTCAAGACTCCCGCCAAATCTGCAGAAGGATGCAGCATTGGAATATACTCAGGATAGGTTTTAGTTGCAGAAGGATTCATATTCTAACTTTACTACACACACTATATTTAGAATTTGAATTTCATATTAAATTCATAACCATTCAATTCACAATTATTTAAATTTTTTATTCACATAATTATTTAAATTTAAAATTAAATAATAGTAGATCTTTTTCAAATTAAATTTGTTTTTATTATTCAGTCACCCTATTTTATATTGTTTTTTGATTTTCTGTAAAATAATCAGTGACTCCCTGCAATGAAATAGTAACTAAGAAATCACATAAGATTTTCAAATAATTTTTATGACATTTTTTATTTAGATTGAAAATTTTAAATATGAAAAAATATTAATATTTTATCTATAAGATACAATATATACAACTACGAATGCTTTCCCTATCATTATTGTTGTCAAGTTTGCAAATTTTATTTGCAATGGATAAAGCTTGGCATCTCTATATTAAAATGTTCGTGTATTGCAAATGAACTCTTGAACAGTTTGACTGTTTTTCATAACAGAACTCAAATCTGTGAGCTATTGCACAATATCTCAAGGCCCATACTTCTTCGGCACTAATCAAGTCCCATATTTTCCCCTTCACTTTCAGTCTTCCACCACACATAATGAAAACGAACGAACAAAAACACAACCATAGAGGGAAACCAAAAAAAAAGACAACCATTGAGAAAAAAGAAAAATAAGCAACCAGATAAATTACTCATAATTCACACTATGTTCAATGACCCGACCATCGTGTCGTCCCCAACTTACAATGTTAAACGAGCCATAAGTCACTGGACGACGAACTTCAAGACACATTATTGAGCAGCTCCAGTATACAAAGTAGAATAGACACAAAAAGTCCTTCTATTTGTACCGCACTGTACAGTATTCTCCTCACCAGCAAACCTTTCTCTGCTATACAAGCAAATTGGATATGTGAGTTCCATGCATGGAGTTAAACAACAAATGGATTTTATTTTGCTTCAATGCACATAGGCTTACTCTGGATCTTCTTTCTTCTTGACTGTCTATGTATGCCAGAAGTTCCTCTTGTTTTATCAACGCTTCATATAAAGCCTATTTAGGAAGATGAAAAAGACCCATTTACTATGGTATAATTAATTCTTCACCAAACACTATTAAACATGCTAGCAAATAATGAATGAGGTTACAGTCGGAATTTGCAGGGTAAAGGGCCAGTTGTCCAAAGACTGAGAAAAAAAGTGGATTACAATGGTTTAGAGAGAAAATAACCAGAAAGGCACATCATCGATGCTGCTTTCTAAACCTCTATGCACTAGAGATAAAAAAAACCTAAAGCACAGGCGTACATGTCAACAGGTGTGGGTAGGCAAGAACTGTAACATCCCAAAGAAGTGTACCAAAATTTGGTAGACATCTAAATCTAATTTGTACCATCATAGCTATTTTGGTTGTTAGCAAGCGCGTGAACTGAAGGATTAGTAAACCAAATAGAAAATATATACCTGAAGCTTTACCAAAGATCCTAAAGCTGTAAGTGTAGAAGTAAAATTTCATTATTAAGTCGCATGCAACAAAATACTTCTTGTTAATGAATAAACAAAAGGAGATACCAAATTCGATAATTACTATCTTACTAGTCTGTCATAAAAAATATGTTTTCAAAATCAAATAGTCTGATAAAAAAATCAAATAGGTTACCTTCTTTGTAGCAATCAACTCTGCTTCCAGTGCATCCACACGATAAACTGCTGCATTCAGCAACTCCTCTTTCTCATATGGCATTGCATTCGGTTTTGATTGTAGCATGTCAACTTTCTCCTCAAGTTCACCGAGCCTTTTTAAGGCAGATGAGAGAACTTCAGGTTTTGAGAATTCAGGAACAGGGGATGGAGGCCGGGATTCCTCCTTGAATATTGGCTCAGTAGTCACATTAGACTTCTTAGTCTGAGCAGAGTTAGATTCTGGGATCTGTGTTCTCTTGGTGATATAGAGTAATGAGATCGCAAAAGTAAAGAGAGCAACAAAGAAGCCCTTAATAACAGACCAGATATAAGCAAGAACTCCCCCAGGAGACGTTTCATTGCTTGATAAAGATGTCTCTGCAACAAACAAACAACATACAGAGTTACTTTTCTTTTATGCCCAGCAGGACAGAACAGGTAAACGTAAGTTTACTTTTATGTTTTATCAAAAAAAAGAAAGATCTAAATCTTATGCGGGGTTGAATAATACATTCTTGATAATTTATAATGATGGCGCATCAACAACAACTAAAAGGAAATAACTTCGGGATAGATGACTTAATTTATACCAATAGAGATCAAAGAATTTTGAGGTGTGGCCTGCTTCTCCTTCCATCCAATATCAACAGCCTTGTCAACTATGGGAACATACTCGTCATACTCAGGCAAGCCTCCAGCGAGGCCAGCTTTCCCGATCAATCTAGCCTGACAGAAACCAATGTAGTTGGATTGAACATCACAATTCTTGCAACCTCAAGATTAAGATAGTTTTGTCCCATAAAACGACACAAAGAGATCACAAGACACGGCCTGGTAAATGGGAAAACAAAATGACTGGCATAAACCATCCATCGGATTCAATACATTCAACATCAAGATACCAAAATAAACCAGAACCATAAGTTAGACCTTAACTCGATAGTTGGCAACATCATACATAGCTGGATTACACATACAGGTTAGTTTAAGGATTACAAGCAATTAATAGCCCATCTGTCAAGTAGCATAAGTATAGAATAATGAGAGAACATCCTGAGTAAGTACAAGGATTTTAAGGCTGTTACTTGAAGTAACATATAAAACCATAATGTTTACCGCCCTAGTTGGATGAACAAAAAATGTTTTCGTGAATGAATTAAAATCATGAACAAACCAACTTTTGTCCCAACATCAACTACATATAACTCTGTAAGTGCTTGTTAGACTACTCTGAGCAATAATCACGGTCACTCACTTCTTCGCGGACAGGAGTTAGCCTGGGGTTTGTGTAATTCCCATTTGCTTTGGGAGAAGTGATATCTTCAACTTCAGATCCTGATTCTCCTGTAGATGTATCACTACTTCTAATCTGTTCTCATAAACCAACAAAAACATAAAGAGCAAATAAATTTTATGAGTGTTCTCAAACTTGCAAATCTCAATGGTGTAATTTAAGCTGCATCTAGGATGGTGCAGGAAACCTGACCATCGGATAACATGTCTTGTCACATTCAATCACCCTGCCTTCATCATTAGAGATGGTTACTATTTGTCTAGAATTTTGCACTTCGCCACTAAGAATCATCTGCATGTGCAGTGGTCTTCATTAAGTCAGCTAAAAGAAAAGAAAACCAAAATACTTTGGGTACCGAAACAGGCTAGTGAGAAAAGCAGGAAACCTTTAAAATTTCTGGATCTTGCCATGGACCTTTATCGGACCTCATGCAACCACCCTGATATATACAAGTACAGCTACCGCCTAGAAATTCCGGAAGCTCGCTGGAATTCCAAAGAAAACCAGAAATGTGAAGTGATAAAATGATTTGACCAAACTGTTATTCCTTTGGAGGAAATAAATTTATAACTACCTTGCATCAATAACTTCAAGTAGTTTACTCTGGAATTTGTTGCCTAGAACCTAGCAGAACATTCAAGTCAAATTAATCATATGCAAACAGTATGTCTATATGAATCAATGAAAGATTATTACTTATGGAATACATTACAAAACTTGCTCTCAATTATAACAAAAAAACAACTAGAAAAAATGCACACATTGACATACATGAATCTTTGAAGTAGTTTTAGGATCAATGAATGTCTTCACTGTACTCCAGAGCAGCTTAAAACCAGGTCCAGCATTTATGATAAACATCCGACTTAATGTCTGCACAAATAATTGACGAGGTAAATGCAAGATGTAACTTCAGAAACCACAAAAAATTGGAAACTACCATAACTTTTATGATAATAAGTATTTACTTCCGGATAGTAGTCACCATCAATCTTCTGCAGTTGCATGATAAGATCTCGTGCAGACTTGGTTAGGTTCTTGAAACCCTATAGAGAAAATAGAGGGATAGTAAAGTGAATCAAAGTATTAACTAATCCAATTTAAGATTGATCATAAGGAACTTTCATGACTTGGACAGACATCATACCACGCCCTGGACATCCAAAATTGTTGTACTTGAATCTATGTGTCTCTTTGCAGCAATAGAGCAAGCTGGAAACTTAATAGCAAATGTCTTCTCGAAACCTTGAACATGGTATCTTAGATATCTTTCCAAGGTAGTTACTTGCATTAGCTTGCTAGGATCAACTTTTCCTAGCCTCTCAATATAAACAGGTTTTCCTTCCTTATCAACACCATGGTAACCATGTGGATAGTACAGCAGAACCTCATTCAACTCATTGAACTCAAAATCCTATATATACACAGAGAGAGAGAGATGATAACGATGATATTAATGACATATATGCTGAGCGTTATAGTTGCTGTAGTTTCCAGATTGAACAGTCTTGTATCCGCAGATATATTAAACAAGACATGATCAACTCAACTGAAAGAAGAAAACAAAACAAATGGCTGGGTTGACTAGTCTATCCAATTACTCACCTCCATAATTGTATCTGTGCCATATTCTTTCCTCCATTGAATCATATTGGCCCACATTTGTTTTGCTTTCTCAATATCAAATTTCCTTGCTTTAAGGAATCTGCAATAACATTCGTTAATTACAATTTTGAGCCAAAAAATAAGGCAAATCAGCAACCCACCTATGAAGCACATTAAAATTATGCAAAGATAACATGTATGTAAATTATGAGAATAATATAATCAAGCTATTAGCTGTTTGAAGTGCCAGTGTCTGTCATAAGAACAAATCAATAGCTATGAAATCATAATAGAGCTTTGAGTAATTATTGATCGTGTGATCAATATGATCACCTTGAGCAAGTCAAAACTCAAAATATAAAGTCTAGCTCGAATTACTAAAAGCAAGTTAAGAATTAACCATGCAATGTCCACCGATTAAAGCAAAAAAGAAAGTTTGATGTCTATACATGTTATCAAAACGAGGGAATAAGACATCTCATGTATCTAATATAACTGGTAAGGAACAAAGGATAATAACCTCAATAACATATGGTAGTCATCATGTTTTGAAGGCAACAAGCTTTCAGACAAAAGTGCCTGTCGAAATGCATCCACTGCCTTGAGCTCCCTAACATCTCGAACATCCTCTATGGAAACAGAATTGCTCCGGCTGGTACTTCTCCTCCTACTCTTCTTCCTGAGAGAGTGTCTGAATCTGCTTGACGCATTTATTGCTTTCTTTTTCAGACTGCCAATTCTTGTTCGCCTATCATCCTCAGAGTTCTCAAAATCTGATCTTCTCTCTCTACGTTCATCTTGACCTGAGAACCCTTCCAAACCTGATACATCAAACCAGATTCAATAAACATTAACTTTCAATGCCAGTGAAGTACTTAACCAAAAACCTTTCCAAAACTAGGATTACATTACATTTTCACATTAAGTGAAGTCAGAATTCAAGCAAAATGCAGTATCAACACAAAATTAACAAAGTTAACATAAAAATTTATATTATTTGTAATAAGTTTATCAAAATCGTGGCAGTTACAAGTCCATATTATTTCACCTATCAGTAATACGTGTGGATTAGACAGACATGAAAATAGAAAACTTCCAATACCACATATACAACTAAAAACATCTTTATTGAGATCATATAAGCACGAGGATTCAGATTTATATGAATTTAGCTACATTTAGCTCATTTACCTCATAATCCTACTTGATTTTTAGCAGGCAAATTAATTCACCGATCCAAATACAGCACAAAACACATTCAATTGTAAATTCATTGATGTATACCATAAATTAACACATGAATCAACTTTAATTTCGAAATTCATACAATAAGGAACTCGGAAAAGCGCAATTAAATGAAATGTAGCAAAACAAAAGAAAATCAGTGAGAAGAGGAATGAGTAACAACTTACAGGGCCGAGCGAAACGATCGAGCGGCCCGGACATTTGGAGATAGGAAGGTGAAGATCGAAGAAGACGAAGAATGGATGAAGCATGAAAAATCGCTCATCAATTCACGACGAATTGTCAAAGGGAAGGTACCTAACCTAAAAAGAAACCAACAATAATGAAATGACGTTTAGCTTACTTTATTTTTGAATTATTTAAATTATTTAAATGATAATAATTGGAGGAACAGTTTGGGCGTATTGTCCATGCGTACATGTAGTGGAAGGTAGAATGAAAGGGAGAGAGAGAGAGTGAAGAAGGTAAACTAAAGGTGTTGTCGGCGGCATATAACTGAAAGAGAAGATGCTAAGTGAAAAATAAGAGGTGAAAAGTAAAAAAAAAAAATGGTGGAGAAGAAAAGAGAGGGTAAGGAGCCACGTTGTCGTTAAGCGAATTAAGCGCGGTTAATTTTTTTTTTATTGGCGGGAAGTGGCCGTCGGTGGCAGACTGGCAGTTACTCACGGAGTGCCAGCAACCTCTTTTTTCCATCCTTCTTTACTCATAAGCTTGTTATTCATGGCCAATTATATTGTCACAATAACTCATTACCACATTATTTATTGCTCATTTAACTTGCTCATTAACTTGCTCATTTATTTCTTTTCCTCTAACAATGATCAAACGAGAAAGATGGAAAATAAAGCAATGATCAGATGAGTGAATTGGACAGGTGGCATTCTGATGACTGGCAGCCTGCTTTTAAATAGTAAAGATTGGTTAAATGACTCATCAATTAGGTATTGGAGGGAGTGCTATTTTTCTTGAGAATATTGCTAAATGCAATTTGAAAAGTTTTGTTTTTGCCAGGGTAATATGGAAAGTTATTGATATTATTTATTTAATTTGATTTTATAATGGTTAGTTAATTTGATTGATATGAAATTGTTTTTTTCCTAAAACACCCTAATAGTATTTTAAAAGTCCTGCCACCAATCAATGTGGTTATATGGGAAAATGTGGATAAGCATTAGAAATATGTTAAACATCACAGACTAAAATGAACACTTTAAATAGATCCTTATATTTGCATAAAAAATAGCACAACTTAGCTCTCAAAATTTCAGTGCATAAGAATGGATTGTCGGACATTAATAAACTTCTAAGAAATCAATTTGTAATTTTAATTCATATCACTGTCATGCTATCGTAAATTACCGAGACTTCTTATTTAACAGTTGTAAGACCAAAACTAAAATAAATACAATCGGTCTTCTTCATACGTTTGATACTGAGTATCCGAAAGAAACTAACAGAAAAAAATAAATACAATGGAAAATTTTAATAAAAGACTAATTTCAATTAATTTGCTGTGTTTTTTGTACATATGTTTTTAGAACAATGGTTTTTAAAATTATACTTTTTTTTATCAGAAAAAATTATATTATACTTTTATAAAAAAAACAAAATGATATGTGAGTAATCAAAGCTCACAATTTGCTTTTGGGGTTAAAATACAACTATATCTCTTTTAGTTCGTAGTCGTACATGTATTAAAATTCAAGAAAGACCAAACTTCTTGTTTGTTTGCCTTATTAAAACCATAAATACATTTACTTAAAACAAAATCATACCAATATATGAGCCGAAGAGAAAGGAAATTAAAGAAACTACTAGATTTATAAATTTACAAAGGATAAAGTATGTTTTTGGTCCTTTAAGTTTGCACAAAGTCATGTTTTGGTCCCTTAACTTTGAAAAGTGTGTTTTTGGTCACTTAATTTTGGAGAAAGTGTGTTTTTGGTCTCTTAGCTTTGAAAAGTGTGTTTTTTATCTTTTAACTTTGGATAAAGTAATGTTTTTAGTCCTTTAAAAAAGGGATAAAAATGTTTTTAGTCCCTTCCTTTCCAAAATTAAGGGACTAAAACATGACGTTTTACGAACTTAAGGAACCGAAAATATACTTAAACCGAATTAAAAAGGACTAAAAACACATTTTCAAAATTAAAGGAGTTTGTCCAAAATTAAGGACCAAAAACACATTTTTCAGATTTAAGGGACCAAAACATGATTTTCTCCAAAATTAAGGGACCAAAAACATACTTTAGTCATATATATATATATATATATATATATATATATATATATATATATATATATATATATATATATATATATATATATATCGGCCAAATGGCTATCAATGTTTTTTGTACTTCACTTCTACTTCCCGTAAATTGTAAGGTACAAAAAGATGTGAATTAATCAATAAACTAATAAAGAGGTGCTCGGAAGCTAACTTTCCATCTTTTCGCGCCGGCGGGGGAGGGGCATGGAATAAAAGAATCCCGCCTATTTTTATCAATTAACTTAACTAACATTTTAAACTTAATCAAGGAAAAACATAAGTAAAAAATAGTAAGTCTTATACGAGATATTCCGAAATTTTGACGTATACAATGAGCATGCTGGGTAGAACTCTTATTAGATAGCACTACGAAATTCATTAGACCGAAATAAGAAGTCATACCAAACAACATTTACGTGCGAGAGAAGAACATAGCTTTTCAAGCAGCAAGTAGGGCTAAACAAGAAACATGTGAACCAAATAACTGATTAAACAACGTCATGTCCAACCATCCCTTAAATTCATACGATTGAAATAAATCAATAGTAGCAAGCTGCGCCCCTAGAACGGCTTACATTAAGTTTTTACATTGGCATTAAATATGTCTGTATATATACAAATATTCACATGACTGGAGGCAGGTAAAAATATGGCTGATATTCTGCTGTACTGAATCCCATCCACTTTCTAATATAGTAGTATGTACAAATTAAACCCTGCGTCTGCAACAATGAAGAGCTGTCAACGTGATTTAATGTATTACCTGGGGGACAGGGTATGAACTATGAAGAGAGTTCAAAGGTGAAGCAAAACAGCTAGACTTCATACGTTTTATTCACTTTTTTTCCAGCCCTGAATTGATTGAGTTTGTCCCTCCACAAAGCTGCAGTAAGCATAAGCAACACAGGGTATTAAAAAGATGTCACAAAAGAAGTACTGCTATAATCCTTCAAGACTTTCATCCTCATTTAATGTGTGCACCAAAGAAGAGACACTTCGTCTAGATTAACAGATTCCCACAAGAGTTCAAGTTTCAGCACATCATTGATATAAGAGCAGAATATAATGAATATAAGCCCCATCAAAGCATGATGGAAACGTTTTCTGACGGTTATGATATTGACTGCTTAAATTAACTCAAGTTTGACATCCAAGTATCACTACCAATTACCAAGAGGTTATAAATATCTACATATTGATACTGCTTCAACTTGTAAAGATGGCAAGACCAAACTAATGCCATCTGCTAGAGTGAAGATACTCCACCAATTTGAAGTTAGAACCTTGGTATATATCACACATGTTCAAAGATACTAGAGAGGAAAAGAGTAACATTCCAAAAAGAATTGCAAACAATAGATTAAACAAATAGGCAGCCAGAATGTAATTACCAGCATCTTGGTAGCGCTCTTCAATAACAGCCTGCATCATGTTGTGCAAAAGACCAAACTCCTCTGTTTCAGTGCAAGGCTGACCACTTGGCCTGAAACAATGTCACTTCCAATTAAAACTTGCTTTCTACTAGGAAAAAGGAGATATTTTAACAGATTCGAGATTCCCTAGAAACAAGATTACAAAGAAATCTTGTTGCCTTCCATGGCAGATTTTCTTACCGGTCCATTTCAGTAAATAAAAGGCCATCAGAACCAGGGGACTGGGTTGAGAGTTTGCCAGATTCAATCACTCTCATCCCATCACTGTATGCTAAGTATTTGTTGACTTGTATAGGCACCTACAACATTAGCAGAAAAGTTCGAACTCAATATATAAATATCCTCTAAGTTAAACAAGTAAAAACTATCAGTTCAACATTTGGCCAAATCATTGCAGTGCAAGTAACCAGAGTTCTACAAAGTGCGACATATTCTAAAACAAGTCAATAGTCCACCCAGGATAAGTGAAACTTGCCCCCCATAACAATGTCTTTTTTTAACAGCATAACAATGACTTGATGAAAAAAATAATGCCAAATAGTTTTTTCTGATAGTACTCGTATCAGTCAAGGCACAAATGAAAAACCATTGAGCAACGAAACAAGACAGTAAAGTATGCTGCAGGTGATTATGTATCTCTACAATCATCCACACAATTTACCTTGCATCTTACAGCAATATTGATAGCATCTGAAGGTCGAAGGTCAAAGGTCACATATTCTTCCTCATTCCCATCCTATAACAAGTGTTAAATAATTAGATAAGCCGCAGTTTTGTTGCTTTGCATTTTGTTTTAAGGGGGAGAGTGAAAAGGAGAAGAGAGGGCAAGAGTGCAGAGTCAGAATATAACCTTAATAAGATATAACTGAGCAAAATAAGCCTCGTGAACTCTTTTAGTCACTCTAACGAGTCTAACCTGCAACGGCATAGACCAATATTGTTTGATATTCTATATCATCACAAAGAATATGGAGAGAACAAAAAAATCACAAACAACTTAAAAAAATGGAACCAAATAAATCATACTTCATAACCCATCTTGTCAATCATCTCCTTCACTACTTGATATAAAGTAGGTCTAGCCTGATAAAACAATGAAATAGTGAGTATCCATGTGGCTAAATTACATGAAACATAAACTTCATAGAATCAATAAAGAAAGCATACTATTGGAACATTGCGTACTGCTGCCATCAGTAACACACTGGGCATTTCCACTACAGTTAAAGATGGAACATAGAGTTAGAATGAAAAAAAATATATAAACCAACACCACGGTGAAATCAAAGATCCAAAAACAAATTTTCTTTAATGCATGATATACAGGAATTAGGAAGATCAAGACATACAAACAATTATTGGGAGAAGTAGATCAGTTCCATCTTCCATCTTTAAGACAATGGCAGGATGTGGAGCATAATCTGGTAGATGTCCTCCATGAGGATTGTTATGAACACATCTTAACTGTCTGCCATCTCTCATTTTGATCATGAACCCATCAATTCCACTCTTCACCTCAACTGAAAAGCACAGAACAAGTCCACTTAATAAGAGGTATTTCCTTAGGGGAGAGGGGTATGAGTAGAGTCTAATTATCAAAAGTCACAAATTAATTGCATGCCCTACAATCAGAGAAATAATCTCCGAAGGGGAGGGGGATGAGCCTAAGGAAAATTAACATATTTCAGACCCTACATTTTATCTGTCACATTTTTATTGAGAGACTGTTTTAACTGATGAGAAGCCTTCAATGAAAATCAAACTTAAATTAGCAAATTGAGCAAAGTTAGAGTTACCATACCAGCCTCAACCACACTAGAATTAACATAATCTTCATCCTTTTCATTAAAATTTTCTGCCATGCGTCCGTTTCCATTGGAAGATGAGCTGAAACTACAATGCACTGTCTTGCCCTTCCGCACACTTACTTGGCAAGATAGAATTCTTGCCTTTGATTTGCCTCCACTGAGTTCCTTCAGCCCCCAGAATTCACTTCTAAGACATCTATGCATTGGTCCAATCATAGGCAGACTACAAAATCCTCCAAATTTAGCTCGAACACTTGGGCACAAAACTGGTCCTTGTAGAGAAGCCATATTGCCTCCTCTAAAACAACAAGAATAATAGTATGATCAGCACACATAACTACGCATTCAAACTAATAAAAAAACATTATAGTATATAATAGCATCACATAATTTATTGATGACTTGGCTGGCAACTTGCAAAAAAAAAATCACAATACGAGCAGTACCTCAAAATAAATTATATCCTTCCTTAATCTAATCAAATATTAGGAGAGTGATCTTATATTTAGCAACAGAGATAGTGATATATAATAGCATCACATAATTTATTGATGACTTGACGAAAATATTTTGAACTCTGCAAATTTTATTAACGATTTATACCATAATCCGTCGAAACAGTCACACTCAATGAGTACAGTCCAAATATGAGAAAATAAATAAAAACGAAAGATATGAAATATCGGCGAATCATTCATTCACAATTTCACTGATCATCATTAGTGCAATAAATAGCAAAAACAGGAAAAGGCGAAAGTTGTAATTTTGAAGTAAGAAAATATTGATTAGGCAATAAATCGGAGGGATTAAGAATCTAAATCGCAGCGATAAGGGATCAGAACTCACCACGTACAATCACGGTCAACGATGAACGAGTAATTCAGTCGAGCGATGAAGGAGCGGAGATTTCGCTTAAATTAACGATTAAAGGTTGAATAATTAAATTGATGAGATAGAAATAGAGATTACTATCTCTATATAGGAATGGAAGAGAAATGAAGAGGAGAAAGAAGGAAATGGAGGTGGAGTGAAGGTGAAGGTGAAGGAAATAAAGATCTGTGTAGGAGAGAGGAAATATATTAATTAAATAATTGGGAGGGGATAAGAGATTCTTCTACTTCGCGGTGTGAGAAAGATCCCGTAAGCATAGGCCGAATGGGTGAGTGAGTGAGTGAGAAGTCTGATTTATGTAAAACGACTGCTTTGCTTTCAACTGAGCCTGAGGTGGATTCACTTTTATACCCTTCTAAATTTTCGATCAAATTAGGTCATCAAAGATATTTGGAGGCACCGCTTGCCGCCATTTCATAACTACTACTCCCTCTAATCCTTATTATAAGTCACTAACTACTCATTTCTCACATACTACCAAGGAATGAATATGGTAGTTGGTCTTAAAATTCATGTTCAATTTCCCACTATTTTCAACTTCACCCTTCATTAAATGATGTGTTTCACATTTTCTATTTTGAATCTCCATTAATAACAGGAGTAAAGTGGGGGGAAAATATTAAATGCGGTGGTTAATAACTTATATTAAGAACCAAAAATTTGAGGTAGTTGGTGACTTATAGGACTAGAGGGAGTACTATGTGAATTGTGAGATGATAATAGGGTACGTGAAATATATATGGTAACAATTTATCCATATAGATACGTGTAGATCTTTAAACAAACAATGAGACAAATGGAATTGAGATTGGTAATGGGTTTTAGTCAGACACATAATCATTTAATTGAAGCATACATCATAACATAGGTCTAAGCATATTTTCACCCATAATTTCAACCATCTCAATTGGCATTATTAATTTAATTGAAAATCTTATTTTTCTGATTGGTATTTATGGGAGCTAAACAAAACTATTTCTTTTGTTCTCAAATTTAAGGCAGATTTACATATATAATTTATTAGATTAAGGATGTTAATTGAATTATTTAAAATTTACGTTATTCCCAAAACACCCTAACAATATATGTTTATTCTCGTCCTTCCTTTTATTGTTTGATTATTCTGGAGGAACATCAATATGAGTAATTTCAATCAAAAGTTGAGATAAATATTGAAAAGACAACTTATATTAAGGATTAAATGTTTTAATTAAAAGATTTTGGATATCCTTATTGAAAGATGCATACACATCTTGAAAAATCTTGTGTCTTTGAAAATTTAGTTGCAAAATTTTGGAAGTGTTAGATCCCTTAATTTTTCAGATCACTAGAAAATATTACTGATATTGATGTTGGAAATAAGCATAAACTGAAAATGTATTGGAAATTTCCCACACACACACATATATACTTTGAAATTTTAGTTGCAAAATTTTGGGAGCTTAAATGGTGGATTATACTCCTATGATTTTTCATATACTTTCATTGATGTTATAAATAACCACAAACATTCTAGAATATAATTTTGCATGTATATTGAACATATAGTGTTGAAATAATAGGTGCTTAAATATTACAATCCATGAAGTTTCTTAAAGATACTTGCATTAACAAAGAAAAAACACAAACATATTGAAAATTCTCCACGTAACTTAAGTTCTAGTCACAAAATTTAATAACGACTTGCTCTTTTAGACAAAACATTTAATATCATCCCACCCTCTCTTGAGGTTGTAGTGAGTTTTTCTATTCTTTTTGTGGTTTACCGAAATAAATTCCACATGTAGAGGTTTAATGAAATTTTCTGTTAAAATTTTCATGAAATTGAAATAAGAGTGGACCGAACGTTTTATTCCACAATAGTAACACTCTAGAAAAATGAAACTGATTAGAAAAAGGGTTAAGTGCAATTGTGTCAATTGATAATTATATATTCAAAGTAAAAGAACAATTGAAAGCGTCTATTATACATTTATACCAATAATTTTTTAGAGTGACTGCAGTTTGGTAAAAAATCATCAACTTTATCAATGTTATATTTTAGAAAGAGTATTTATATGTGTATTAATTTGAAGTTAGATATACAGTTTGCATACTGTTGTTTAGTCTTTAGTGAAGGCTGTTGAAGGGTATTTACGACTTTTCATTGAAGACATGGATGTTAACGGCGTGGCCCTGAAGCCAAATTCTCAGAAAAGGACGTGAAATTTCTGACAGAATGCCACGTGTACAAACGCCGCTTCCGCCAGCAATTATACGAATGTGGATAAGGTCATGCCCTGGCCGCCTCTTGAAGGCTTCTAATATCTCATTTCTCTGCACCAATTAAAATATCTCATATATTCTCTGGCCCCTTCGAAAATATCACTATCCTTGACATTTCCTTTCCAAGTTTAAAGATAAAATTAATTAGAAGTTTCCTAAAAAAATATAATTAAGGTGAGTTTCCACATAAATTAAAACTTTTTAGTCTTGCAATAACAATTTTTTGCCTGATAATTATAACAAATCTCATTTTAATTACGTTTTTTCTACATGACCTTTATTTAATTCTATCAAATTCAAAATTATACTGATAGAAGATTGGAGGAGCCATTCCAAGTGATGTACTGATGAATTAGCAAAATCTCATCCAATAATTTGCTGCAAACGCTTCAATATCGATAACAGATAATAGGTCTTTGTTGATTTTGGGAAAATGCAAACAATAATTTCTAGGTCATATAACAATGAATTAGAAATTGGGCTATTAGTGAAAGGCCTACTAAAATATCTGATTGTTGCATGAAATATGTTTTATCCTCTAAGTTTATTTATTTCAACAAATATACTATGAATTTAAATCTCCTTCAAACTTTAAATCAGCGTATACCAAAATATACTTTGGTAATATCATGTTATTTTAACTAACATTTTTAATTTAACTAAATTAGGTAAATAAGTCTTATATTTATGACTAGTAGGAGTATTAAATTATACATAGTTTATAAATAAAATAAATAAATTATGAAAACAAAATAGGTATGGAGGGATTTATTTTGTGTCTCCAAGTTCACCTCAAAATCCAACTTGATCATATAATAATAATTTTGAACGGGGAATACTGAAATTAAATGATCTATTAGTTTTATAGTATAAAAATTAAGTTGGTCTTATGTACTCTCTGGCTGGACAACTAGAGGTGTCCGATGCTATATATAAAGTCTCTATTTAATTTCATTCTAACTTTTTGTTAAATCATCTCTATCGACGCTCCTTAATTAATAATGAATAAGATATGAATAACAAGAATAAAGTAGATGTTTACAGTGTTTTGGTAAAATCATAAATTTTAACGAAATCAATCAATTAATATCTTTAGTTTAATAAAAAAAGATAGGTCTTTTGTTAACTAAATAAACTTATTAATGAAAATTTTTTTACCATAACTTATTAATGAAATTAATGACAAAAAATAGATAAATGTCAAAGCGCAAAGGTATGAATATAACTTGAAAATGATATTGAAAGAGAAGCTACAAGGAAAGTAATGGGTACATAGATGACGTGTTGATGGATCAAACTTGGTCCCTCCCTCATGACTTTTTCCACGGGAAGACCAAATTTGTTCCATCGACCCAAAATTATATAGAAACATAGTTTTGAGCCTGCTCATAGACCTGACCAGTATGGGCTAATCCCAGCCGAGATTTACACCTTTCACATTTTTTCCCGTTTCCTGAAAACAGTTGGATTAATCAACAATATTATGTTTTGCGTGAATTCAAATAGAAACTATTTTGAGTAATTAATGATCATAGGGTTGGGCCACCAAAATGATCAGGTTGTTGCCACATTCCACCACCGCCAGCACCAGCATCAACAGCTAAGTAAGACATGCATGACAATGGCACGAGACATAGGCCTCGGCTCCTTAGATCCATTTTTGGTTCTTCTCTTGAATCGCTTAACCCTGAAACCTGCCATCATGCGTCCCAATTTTGTATTAATCGCACTTCACCATGTTATCCATTCTACTTACATAACCCTCATATTTCGCAACTGTACTTTCGTATGTTATTGCAATAACAAACCCAAGCTGGCGCCACTTGGTGTTTTTTTTTTGTGATAAGACAAATGGAATTAATAAGTAAAAAGTTAATACAGTAAAAAATGAGTGTACAACTGTACAAGTGGTGAAGCATATTTAGTTAAGTTTATCTTATTTATTGTATCAAGTTATCTAATTACATATGTATGGTCATGCCTATTACGAGTTTTTTTATGAAAATTTATAAATTAATGATTACATTTTAAAGTGGAAAACCCAATCGTCGCTATCTAAACTTTTATTCACGTTTTATTCTAGTACCCGTGCGTTGTTATCTTGTAATTAAATTTTAAATTTTGTTCAGTTATCATTATTAACTCCTGTAACTTTGTTTTTTTTTTTTTGAGTAACTCCTGTGACTTTGTTTAATTAACACTTTTAGCCTATGTATACGAATCAACAGTACTAGTAAAATAAAATTAATGTAGCTGATAACTAGTATATAAAAACATTCAAGCAACCGAATGAAAATATAAGTACCTATAAATGGTTTTTCTTCATTTTATAAACAAAACAACTTGCATTGTCATGTTTATTGGGAGAGCTTAACATAAGCATTGTCCATTATATATAATCGTTACTTAATAAGCGACTGTGCATGCATGTATGCATATTGATGAGAAATTAGCGTTGGTAAGTAAAAAGGACCCTTACCCCTTGCATGGTTCTGTTGTTCTGATTTCGTGAAGACTTCATGTATGGAACGCTTAGTGTCTGAAAAATTCACACAATTTATATTGTCACATTTATGTGCATGTGTATGTTTCGTATATGTATAGCACAACAAAGTAATTAATTGATCAGGGAGGATTAATTAAATCAAGAACACGCGCACACGCATGCATAAAATATATTGTATGTAACGTGTGCAGGCTCATGCGAATATAGGAGTATTAATAAGGACTTCAATAAAGAGGCTCTTGACGAAAACAAAGAAGTCGCATACAGCACTAACAGCAGAATCATTCATTTAATTAGATCCGTACCTCGACTTGGCTTTGAAGGAATTTAATATATCCAATGGCTTCCATGAGTACGGATGCGGTGTCTGTCTGCAGAAACACCAACGTTCAAACATGTTAAGGAACATAATGTTATACAATAAAAGCTGGTCAAGTATTAATTGTAGGGAATTTTAGCTTTAGACATTTATGGCACTGTCAGTTCATGTTCATGAGTGTGTGTATGTGTGTTAGATCGCTTGCTATATACTCCGTTTATATATTGTAGACTTCTGAAAACACTACGGGTCCTCTGATCTATTATTTCCTTGATAAGATGATAAAGAAGTTCTCGAAGCCTTGAAGAACTCTCATGCATAAAAAATAACGCGAGGCCAATGGCCTTCTTATTATTGTATGTGTTACTATCGCATACCATAATATATTCAGGAAGAGTTCCACGAAGAAGTACTAGCGTATGAAAGTGATGAAAGTGTTCAGTACCTTGCCAAAAGGAGCCACCAACTGTTGAAGAGCCGCAATTCTATCTCCTAGTTTCTCTTTCCTAACCTGAAGGATTAATTAACCACGAATCATGCAAATTAAAACAAAAGCAAATGATATAATTAACTATATCTCTTCATCAGTTAAACTAAAGTCAATGTAACCTGAGACCCCAGCTATATAAAAAAAATGGATAAAGTAATGTTGTTTTTGGTGGGAAGCTTTAATTAATGGTGAAAAGCTAAGGTAATTGATTGGTTTTGTGGCTTCAAGATAAATCCATCATTAGGTTCACTATCTTGTTCTATAAGATAAGGAAAACCGAAAAAGGTAACACACCTTAAAGGGAGGGCATGATGAGCGCGGTTGATCCAATCTTGATTTTTTTGTCACATTTTGAGATTGAGAAGCCTTTGACTCCACCAAACTTGTGTTGATGGGCCTCTTCGTTTCTGCCATGCCATTACTGAAGTGTGATGGCTACATCATCAAAGTAGATTTTTTTAAAAAAAAAAAGAGTAACGATTAGCTCAATAATAATTAAAGTTGCTCTTTTCTCAAGGGCCAAAAAAGCCAAAAGAAATGAAAAAAGTAAAGATATTCTGATTAAAGACATGTGTACTATGTTTAAAGCTGTAGATACCTCCCTTCTAATAATCTCAAAAGTTACCGTTTTTTTTTACATCAATAAAGGACTCCGTCTTTTCCTCTCACCAAAAACTTACCTCGTCAACTTTTAATAATAATTAGCTTATTCATAACTAGATCATCCACTTTACTCATTTGTTACTAATTATTTCCACCATATATTTCCATCATTGACGAAAACTAACACTCAGAAATTCGCCCTATATTCAAGTAGTAATACATATATGACTAAATAAGGTAAATACAGATAAAATTTTACTTTGTTTAGAAATGAAGAAACTCAACAGGTCAAAAAAAAAGAAAGAAATAAAGAAACTCACATTACTCGAGTTGCATGAGGACCTGTCGATTTGGTGTTGGTGATGCATATGATGATCAAGACGAAAGGACGAAACGTTGTCAAATCTGGAGAAACCATCTTGGCCATGTAAGCTCAAACCGCCATTAAATCTTGTAGAGTTCAATAACAGATCTGAGCTATGCATGTTCATATCCAAAGAGCTAGAAATAGCTGGTGTGGAAGAAGAAGAAGAAGAATGGTTGTTTAAGTTTGAAATATTAATACTTGGGTAAATCTGGCTAAAGGTTGTCCTTCTACTAGGTGCTGCTCCCACACCCAAACCAGCGCCAAAATTATTATTATTATTAGCAAAATTTTGAGAAGTAGAAGATGAATAAAAGTCTCCGGAAGATAGGGTCTTGAGCAAGAGTTTCTCACTAAGAGCATTGAAATTATCTCTGTGATGATGCTCCATATTGTTATTTGCACCACCAGAACTATTTAGCATTTCAGTGAATTTACAGGGAAAAACTTCTGACGGTGAGATCTCTTGTTTAATGTTTGAATATTCAAGCTCCAAGTCGTATTGATGATGAGTATTATTATTGACACAGCTTTCTTCTCCACTTGCCCACTGATTATAACCTATTAATCCAGAAGAGTTCACAAGATTATGATTATGAGAACCAATGTATTTCTTGTGCGTGAAAGCTCTTGATCTGGTATTTTCCTCTTGCAAGTTTGTGTTCAAATTACCAGCATTATTCCTGTGCGCCAAAGGAAAAACATTGAACTAATTAACTTCAACTAGCTAGCTAGAATCAGAAACCAAGCCCTAATAATCACCTAGCCGTGTGTGTGTATGTGCATGTATGTGACATGGTTAAGAAATCGTAGAAGGTGTCACTGATAATCACGCGGATTGATTTGCTACTTCAAATAATGGAAAAATAATACACATTTAATTAAGAGGATCATTAACTATTAGCACATGCATACTTATATGAGAATATATATACTTGAAAAATAAGCACGATGAAGACATAACTGGTTAATGAAGCTAAGAAGTATGGAAGTGATGATGAGAAGGAACTTACAGAGAGACAGTGGGAGACCAAGAATGGGTTGTTGGAAGGGGAAAGTGAGAAGACCGAGGAGGATCATGGTCTTGATGAGGGAGGTGATGGCGATGAAGATTGGTAGATTCCATAATAATAATGATATTATAGATGGATTTATAATAATAAGGGGGTGTATGTTAAAAGAGAGAATAACAAGGGTGGAGGCTGTTCTTGAAAATCCCAAGAAGGGATGATTAAAATGTTAGTTGTGTGAATTGCAAGTATTATGGGTTTGAGAGAGGAAAGGGAATCTGCTTCAACAGTGTACTCTCTCTATTCAAAGGCAAAGGAGTGAGCAGAGTTCCCAGGTGACACCCACATACTTCGCTGCTTTCCCCCCACTTTTTCCTCTCTCTCTCTTTACTCTTTCAAGTTCTCCATGTTACTATATTAGCCTTCAAAATAAAGGAAGCCAAGCATGCGTATTTCATTTCCATGCCTCTCTCTCTGACTTTAATTATTTATTTCCTTTTAGGCCGACTAGCCCCTTTTTATATTATATTTTCCCTCCCCACCCGGGAATGCTCGACCGTATATCAAACTAAAATAATACTTTAACCTATTACTCTATGCTTCTCTCCGTTTCTCTCCAACTATATGTGTGACTTTTATATGTGTACGCTGTCTGTGCAATTACAGGGAGATGATTATAGAGCCTCTTTTTATATATCATGTTATAATATACCTTCCCTTCAATCCCAAGGCTTTCAATAAAGCTCTCTGCTACTGGAAATCATAGCAGCCACGCTCTCTCCTTCTTCTACCACCTTAATCAAAAGAGGGAGAAAAAGGAAAATGACATGTTTACGTAGGCTAGGCTTCTGTTAAATTTGTTCACTTGTTTGGCAACTATTAGAACGGATTCGGATACTCTCAGTATCCGTTTTCTCCTTTTCTTCTCAGTATCTCTCTTGGGGTATTATTTTACCCATTAAGATTCATCTAAGAGCTCATAATTTGCTACTTGTACCGTTAAAAATTAAATAAATGTATTATAATATAAAATAAATCAAGAACTTTTAATTTTTTTTTATTTTTAACACTTTTTGTGATAAAAAATTTCAACTATCTAGACCTATTTCACTTCAATATAAGGATCTATAAGAGATACAGACTTGTCCAGTTAACTGTAAAATAATTTTACAGTAACTGTAAAATTATTTTACAGTTAACTGGACAAGTCTGTATCTCTTATATATCCTTATATTGAAGTGAAATAGGTCTAGATAGTTGAAATTTTTTATGCTAAAATTTCTTTTATATTATAATACATTGTAGTTTTATTTTTAATGGTACAAGTGATAAATTATGAACTCTTAGATGAATCTCAATAGGTAAAATAATACCCCAAGAGGGGATTCTGAGAAGAAAAGGAGAAAAGGATACTGAGAGTATCCGAACCCCTGTTAGAACTAACATTATAAACATATTGCCTGAAACTCTGAGCATATATGTACTATGGGCCGGGTATTTGATTCATACATAGATCAGATTAGTTTGGTTCGATCTAGCTAGTCATTGAAATAGATCGTATAGTAAAAATCGGATTATATAATAGACATCAAAAGAATGATTTCATGGCTTGCATTTAACAATTAGAATGCATCACCGCCAGACTTAAAACGTTTGAATGAAGTAATATAACGAATAATGCATCGTATAGAGGAGGAGGGAATATTTAGAGGGAGACAAAGAGCTTGTTGAATTAATGCATTAGTATCTTATGTGAATCAGCATGTTTCTGGCTAATTTTAAGTTGTGTTTTTATTATACATATTGATTTTAAAGTGGTGGAGGATAAATCATCAGGATCAAACACACTGATCATTAAAACAGGTCAAATCAAGGAAATGTTGTGTGCCCTTGGGATTTGGGAAAATTTATTATCATCTCTTTTTGGATTTCACTATAATATTTCTGCATTGTATTATATTAACATACAGCCTATACTACTTTACTTTAGCCCACGAAACATATACTTTCCTGCCTCTCGGAGAAAATTTATACTTTGGTAGGTTTGGTTGTCAAGGAAATGAGGAAAAGTAATGTTTTTTTGGTAATTTATCTATATTTCTAGATACACGAGTTTTCTCTTCTCACAACAAAACGGGCCGTAGAAGTAATCTTAGCTTTGATAATAATAATCAGATTTCTTCTAAAAGTTTCGAATTTCTCTTAAATGCAAGTTCATTATTTTATCTGCAATTTTTATTACATACCAGTACTTTTTAATTCAAATGTTATTAACTAATAATTAATTAAAAAAATAAAAACCTACTGTGGGAAAAAATACTGAAATAGAATAGTCCCTCCTTTTCCGGGGTAAGACATGAAAGAAAGCGATCATGTCCGTGATATTGAGTTGACCCTTCTTTGACCAGGTAGGACATTGTGTATAATCTTCTCTTTGATAATAATAATCGGATCTCTTCTAAAAGTTTCGAATTTTTCTTCTTAAATGCCAGTATATTATGTCATCTGCAATTTAAAACCAGTACTTGTTAATTTAAATCTATTAATTAACTAATTAAAAAAAAGGGTTAAATATCATTTTGGCCAATAAACTATTTTGAAAGGGTCAAATTGGCCAAAGAACAATAAAATGGGTCATTTTGGCCAAAGAACAATAAAAAAGGCTCATTTTGGCCAATTAGCTACTGAAAAATACTAAAATGCCCTTTAGGACTTAATTAATATAAATTTTGAAGATGTGGGTCCCACCTTTAAAAATAAAAAATTCCCAACCCACCACTCTCTCTCTCCCTCCTCCCTCCTTCCCTCCTTCACCACCACCACCACCGGCCACACTCCTCTCTCTCTCTCTCTTCCCACCCCAACTCACCCACCTCCACCCTCAGATACCACAACCAACCAGACCCTTTTTTCACCTCCCCCCTCGGCCACGTCCCTCCTTCCCTTTTTATCCCCAACCCACCTTCATCCCCCCTCAGCCACCTCAGCCTCCTCATCTCCGCCGCCTCTCCTCCTCCCCCCTCCACCTCCCCATCCTGTTCATCTTCAAATGAACAGTGCACACCAGCCCAAGTTAGAACCGCCATCGTTTCTGACTTGTGAAGAAGACGAAGACGGAGAAGGAGGAGGAAGGGCCCTAACAGTGGCGGCCATGAGTTCGGGAGGAAGCATATGAGTCATGTGACAAGTTGGGCGGCCTCTGCATCACACTACGATGTGGTGGATCTTCATTATTGTACAATTCTGTTGTGGTGGTGGTGGGAAATTATCATTGTGCTTTTAATACAGGATCGGTAAAGTTAATGGTGATGAATGGTCTGATTGTGGTTGCTGAGGGTGGAGGTGGGTGAGTTGGGGTGGGAAGAGAGAGAGAGAGGAGTGTGGCCGGTGGTGGTGGTGGTGAAGGAGGGAAGGAGGGAGGAGGGAGAGAGAGAGTGGTGGGTTGGGAATTTTTTATTTTTAAAGGTGGGACCCACATCTTCAAAATTTATATTAATTAAGTCCTAAAGGGCATTTTAGTATTTTTCAGTAGCTAATTGGCCAAAATGAGCCTTTTTTATTGTTCTTTGGCCAAAATGACCCATTTTATTGTTCTTTGGCCAATTTGACCCTTTCAAAATAGTTTATTGGCCAAAATGATATTTAACCCTAAAAAAAATAAAAAATCTACTGTGGGAAAAAAAATACTGAAATAGAATAGTCCCTCCTGTTCCCAGGGAAGACATGAAAGAAAGCGATCAGTGTCCGTGACATTGAGTTGACCCTTGTTTGACCAGGCAGGACATTGTGTATGGATTTGACCAGTAATGAGGTGACTAATAAAACGCTTGCGTTTTTGCCAATTTAATCTATCACATCTTTTTTTTTTTTTACCTTTTTTCCCTTTTCATCAGCATTGCACGCAATTCCCTATCAGAATTCTTAAATTCCGGTTAGATGCTCCCCTCCTCCATTTTAATTACAGTATCTCCACTAAAACAATTTGATTGTTGTCATATTTATTTCCATATAATATATCATATCAAAAAATCGGTATTGAAATTCGTTGATTAAACTAAAAAAAACACTTTTCGTTGTATCTCAAGTTGTGGATCATCGGAACACCTGTCCTCAATATTATTGTTTCTTGATCATGATCGCTCAACAAATCAAACATACACCATCAACATCATCCGTTGGTAGTTTGATATAAAAGTGGCGTTGTTAACATAACATTAGTTATATATATTATGACTTAAGAGTGATGTTGATCGATGATAATTAAGTTTGAAAGAGAAAGAATGAAATAAGTGAGAGAAAAAATCAATAAAGCTTCACATATATACTGCTGGGTTCAACGCGGGAACAGAAGAATCGGTCAAAGAGAACTTTATACTTTTCGCGCTTGATTTAATTTGGAAAAGCAAGAGTATCGTCATAGAATCCACTAGACTCATCAGCTTCAAATGGATCGAGCCATATCATGTGGAAATGATAAAGATAAATCACTTGTAACACATTATTTTGTTTTGGGAGCGTCTCATCATAGTACTACATCTACATGGAAGTCTGATTAAGAACTCATTACAACAGCAATCAAAAGTCAAAATACATATATTTGACTAACAAATTGCAAGATTTGTATTATTTTTCCTTGCTACAATAAGGAAATTAACATGTTTAGGATACGAGAATATATCGGACCAATTATAATTTGTTGAATATTCATAGCCCTTAAGTGAGAATTAGTTTTATAATAAAAAAAAGCGAGAATTAGTTTAGGAGTTGGATCAATTACTAAAATTGTGTATTAATTAATTTGTGTTGATTGAAATTGAAGTTATTTATCCTTCTCCTTTTCCAATTTCATGTGTAGGGTCGCAAGGACCAATTTGTAGTAGCTCGGGACAATGAAAATTGAAGAGAACTCTTTTTACCAAAGTTCTATCTAGCTGCCTGAAGAGTTTAATTAATAATACCTGATTGGATGTGGTTCCAACAATTAGGTATTAGACTCATGGGTTCATGAGATTTGGTAAATTAGGAAATTAGTGCATTTGACTCCCCAACATTTTTAGAAAATTACGATGACCATTGAAAGTCATTTCAAAGAGCATTTCACTTCTATTCCACCCATAATTTTATCCAAAAATACTAAAAGCAAGTACTTGCTTTTCATCCCATCTTTAAAAGTCAAAACAAAATATCTTTTCTTTCCCAAAATTCATCTTGCATTTAGGCATTTAGTTCACTAGAGAAGTCATAATAATTAAACAAGCCTCCTTGTGAGATGACCCGATGTTATATCCTATAATATAATCCTTGATTTATAAATTCTTGCATTTAACCCCTAGCGTAATAGGGCAAAGTCAAATAATTAATTACTCTGCATACTAATTAGTATAGAATATAGATGATCAAGGACTATTATCTCACTTTTGAACATTTGTTCTCTATCTTTATTTTCAGCCAACGCTGTTTTTATTAATTCATCGCTAATCTTGCATGTGCATATTCTATCTGTGATTTCAGTTCACTTGAACATATTCCATCTAGACTTGAAATCAATGTTCACAAAGAAAACAACTGTTCCCATGTCTATACTCCCTTCAGTCCCAAATATAAAACTCATTTGAGTTGTAAAAGTTAAGAAAATAAATTAAATAAAACACTAAATTATAACATATGTCACATGTAATTAAATTATATTATTAGTTAGTATATCAGTAGAATAGAATCGAAAGCGTCTAATTAGAACCTAGATATCAAAGGAAGTATTATATATATATATATATATATATATATATATATATATATATATAGATAGATAGATACATGTTAATTATTTTTTTATTGGTTATCATCATCCACACATAGAACAACAACCCAAATGGATGAACTTTGTTTAATTTAGTGATGATTGGCAGCGTGGACTCCAATGGGAACGTCATCCATCCCCACTCTACACAAGGATTGAGTTTCAGTGTCTAGTAGACTATTACCCATTGATGAACATCAAAATCTAGATGGTTCAAAAATATAATATGAATAGTTTAGATTTTTAAACTTTTTAAGAACATTTTAGTATGTAAATAATTAATCTGATATAAAAATAATAGGAGTATTTCATTATTATTTTTTCAAAAAATGATTTTTGATTAAAAATTATCAATTAAAAATTTTAAATTTATACCGTTACAGCTACATTTGACTATGTGTGTGTATCATTAACATAGATTATCACCATGGCACTCTTAGCCAAAACTGTTCGTACGTCCATTCGCACCAACTAATTCCCCAGCAAGCTATTCGCTTCCATTTTGTCCAGTAAAATGATAAACAAATTTAGTTTAATTATTCTCACACTTGCAAAAGGCTATATCATAGCTAGCCATATAGTTGTCCAATGCACGTACGTCGGTATAATGTTAATAATGCATATAAAAAAATATTATATCCAGCTAATTAATTCATTTTTCGTTTACTTTATTTACTGATCTTTTAATCCCTCTTAATTAACCAGTCAATACGCAGAATTTAAAAACCATGTATAAATATAAATATTAAAATAAAAGCACGACAGTGTACTCCACACACACACACACAACGATTTTTAGTGGATATGGTAATAAATATATGTGTATAAATAAATACTATTATACTAACCTAGCTAGGCCTAGCTAACCACACCCATAAGTTATAGAAAAAAATCAGCTACGTTTTTGTAAGATTTCTTTGTAAAATTACAGGCCCACAGAAAAATGATCTGTATAATGTACTGTACGCTAGGCCGTTTATTTAGAGTCGTTGGCGACACAAACACCACTGATACATATCAGATAGAGATACCAGGGCCAGCTAGAGCCAACAAGAGAGGAATAAAAAATGCTAAAAATGAATAAACAAGAGAAATGGTGCAGCGATGAGAGAGGCACATTAATATATAAGGTAGCTCTGAATAGTTCACATCAGACGAAAGGATGGAGGGGGCCGGGTGAGAGAGAGAGGATCGGTATGGGCGAGCTTCACATTGCTTTTGCCACTTTTCTTTGGCGCCATCTCAATCCTCCTCCTCATATATACCTCAATTATATATATTACACATATTTCTAAATTCATATTCCAATATCCAACAAGCATTTCCCACTATCTTCTTAAAAAAAATATTACTTTTGTACTCATCTACTCCTTTGTCACTACTAATTGGTGTTGGTCTTGATTAATGGGAAGAATTCTGACCGCTTTTTTTTTAAAAAAAATCTTGAATTGAAGTCAATAAAATGGAAAGAAAAAAGGTTTGAAAAAGTTGCTTTCAATTAGAACCAACAACTCTCATATTCATATTAAAAAACCAATGAATTAGTAATTCAATTTCGTAAAAAAATAGATGGTTACTAAAAATGTAGTCATATAATATCTCATTTAGCTGTGGAATTATGTCTTCAATTTATCGATGGTTTTCTGTCATTAAATTCTGTGACTAATTGACTGTTTTTTATAGTATGATACAATTTTTTGTATATATATAAGTATGCACACGTTTTGAGTAGGTCCGACTTATCTCAGCAGTAATAAGCTCTCTTGTCATTGGTTTAAGGTTGTAAGCTCCATTCAGTCTCACTGCATAAAAGTAGAGTAAAAATGCCTAGTATACTACATTCCCCAATATCCACTAAGTGAGTCCTTTTTTTCATGTAAGTATACACACGTACACGTACAACCATTGTTGTCACCTTTGTCTCTGTCCACGCCTCGCTATTTTCCGAGATCCATTTGCAAGTGGTGAAAAGGATCGGAGATGTAAGATGTACCTATAAAGCCCAAGAAAAAAAAATAAATTCCAAGAATTGAATTGTTACAGTTTTGTTATTTTATGTGGTGAATGACCTTTTCGACTGGGTTGGGGGGTGTGAATAAGAGAATGGAGTAATAAAATAACAGATGGGTGGTGTTGAAAAAAACAAGATTATAAAAACAGCGTATAAAGCTGCTGCTAATTCTCCCACATATCGTCCGTCAGACAAGGGTATGGGTTTGTCCTTAATTAAATGCATGCTGTTTTTCCGTCCATGTGCTGAAATCGATGAACTCATCAGTCGACCAAGTTAAAACAGTACGTCCTTGAGGCTTGAGAGAGATCCATGCCTTGTTCTCATCAAAACCAAAAGTTGAGGCCCTCAAAATGCATACTTTTCAATGCACAATTCAAAGAACTCGCTTTGTTAATTAACTTTTTCCTTCTCTCTCTCCAAAAACATCTCCCTGAGGCAGATCGATTAAGATACTGCTAGATTCTTTTTGGCCTTCCCTTTCTCAATATCACCCAATTCTTTCATGACTACGAGAGAACTTTATTCATAGTGGCTCAAGATATAGTTTGGGGCAGGCCACATACATAACTTATCTCTTTTCATACAATTTTGTTGACCAACGCAACTAACTTTTCATCTTTAAATTATAACATATCAAATCAGTCTAATGATGACTGGAATAACAATAGCTTGTCTCAACAAGAAATAAAATTTTTATGAAAAGGGGCGGTCAATGACATTAGACTACTCAGATGAAGTATATAAGAACGGATATATGTATGCCGCCGAATCTAAATTTAAAGGGTGTTTATTATAGGATTTGAAGTCATGATCTTTGGGTCACATGATAATTATCTTAATATTACACCACCAAGACTTACAATCTAATAATCTACTACTGTTAAGTTTAATTTATTGTAATTCCGATCCATTAAAGAATGTCGGATAATAGTTATGGACTTTAATAGTTTTCATTAGTCCATCATTACATACAAGAAAAACTTTTGCTCATAATCTCTAGACAATAAACCCTATTGGCAGGGATGAGTCTCCTATCATGGAACTCTACTTTATGATAAAGTTCTTCCAAGTTGCAGATATAACTCATCTGAGTCATTTACTTTCACTAATGCGGAAGTACATAGGAGTTTTAAATCATGGTGGTTTCCTTGCTAATGACGTGATTAAAAGATTCCTACCAGTGTTCCTTCAGGTCTCTGCTGGAAGATTACTTTCAATTCACAAAACGATTACACCCTGAGGTTTTTTAAATTCGCTATTCCTCGCGTCTCTTTTATTTTTTGTTTTTGGGATTTTTGAGTGCCTTTCTTTCTCTAGGATCATTGTAGCCACTAGCCAGAGATAGATATTCCAAGGCCGCCTTTGATCTTTAAGGACTTTCTTATTCATTAGTGACATATGCTTCTATCTATGGCATTATTCGTCCAACATTTTCATTAACCTTTCTCACTTTTTCCTCTTTTATAAATTATGAGTTCATGTCGAGAGTTTGTCTTCGAGTAATTATTAGAATCATACAAATAAAAATAAGGGCATGCAATAATTGCTACTTTTACAGATCGAATAAATTGTTTTTGTTTATTGTATAAAGTTATCGTACATCACTAAATAAGTGTGGTCGATCGGGGCTGCACTACTAATTAGAGAGACTCTCCATGAAAATTCATCGTATATATACTTAATCAAAATACATATTCTTTTTTTTTTAGAAATCAAAATACATATTCAAGTGTGAGCAAGCAAGGGAGACGGAATTATTTAGTCCTATTTATATCATAATATATGACATTAATTTTTCTTATATAGCCCTGCAAAAAGAATGTCTTTTGGATTTCAATAATTAAATGGAAATTACTTATTTTACCCTAGGTCTCTCCATAATTACAGATTAGTTCCATTCCATTTGGGCTTGGTCTATAACTCACTAACTCACTAAGTGCAAACATAGTATTTCTCTATTGTTACTGTCATCGTTTTTTCAGATTTCTTTAGCTTGAATAAGTAAAATTGGTCATACGATTTTATTTATTAGTTAGTTATTAATTATTTTTTGTTTATTTATTTATTATTAATTTGACCTTTGTGGCCTATATATATACTAGCCTATTATTGCTTATTAATAAAATCTAAGTTAATTTATTTCACATCATTCTTTTTCATTTTTTCCTTGAATTTCAACATGGTATTAGAGTCATACTCTCATATGAAACTCTAAGAGTATCATTAAAGAGATATTAGAGATTTTTTATTTTGCAATTTAAGGATGGGGTATGAGAGTTTTTATGTCAGAGTTTCAAGGACAATGAATTTTAATAATCGTTAATTGCAAGCTCATGAGGATAGTATGAATAATCAATTTAATTTGGAGGGAATTTTTTTTTATTTAAAGGGGAAAACACTAACGGTTTGAAATTACAAGCGGGATCAAACCCACAATCTCCCACCATTTATCATATCACTGAGCTACAAGACCCTTGGTATTTGGAGGGAAATTTTAACTGAATGCTTTCAGGGCCTCATGAAAGCAAGAGTCACGGTGATTACAACTGCAAGGGGTGTGTTGGATTATTATGCTTCAAAGAATATTTTTTATTTGTTTTTATTATCATTGTTATTGTTTTTCATATTTGCTTTGTTTGAATAAGTACAATTGGTGGTCCGATTTGATATCTTAGTTATTCATTAAATTAATATTTTGTTTTCTTTATTAATTATTAATTAATATAAACTTTTTAGCATTTGAATTGACTTATAGGTAATTAACCAAATCTATACAAGTTTTAATTATCTGATCTGGCCTTACTCTTTTCCTCTCTTGCCCTCTCGATATCCACCTTAAGTTTCAACATATAATATATACTTAGTCATGTGGACTTTGTTGTGATGGGATATAATGAATATTAACTACTATAAATTAATGTATCAAAAAATTAATACAAAATCAAAAAATTGTTAAATTTGAAATTTAAGGGAAATTTTTCTGGCGCGAAAAACATTGGGAGTGGTTGTAATAAATAAAACTAGAAGAGCATTACATACAAAACCTTCTATTAGATGGGTAAACAAGTATACTATAACGTTAACTCTTCATTTTTTTCATATCTTGAGGTGGAGTATAATAGATATCCGAGCGTATAGCTATCCTCGTTTAAGTGAATAATTTGGGGAGTGATATAAACCCGCATTTTCCATCTACTTAAATTATTAGAGATCCGAGCGTATGGCTATCCATTAAATGGTGGCTCATGGAAGAAAAAGAAAATGGTAAAATTAATTATGAGTACTAACAATGAAATGAAGTGTATTGCAAGAAGAAGTGTTAGTTTTGGAAAAACCCTGAAAAGCAGGTGAAAAAGCATGGTGTGGGACTGAAAAGTAGGAGAGATGAGAAGAAGACAAGGCCATGGAACAGGAGAATATATGCTTTCTCAAGATGGCCATGAAATCCAACACTGGGGGACCCTACTGCACCATTATCACATCATTATATTAACATTAACATTTTCTTTTTTTATATATATATTGCAATTCTAGCTAGTTCGTGGTCTCCATCTCCTCGTATGTCCTTAATTGGGGTTCTTATTGCTCTTCCTCTGCCATCTACCACTCACCCTCCACCACCGCCACCCTTGTTAGCTTCTTATTTCTATATCTTTCTAGTCCCCGTATTAATTAATTACTTTCAGGGTAAAAAAACAGATAGTGTAGGTTCATTTGCTCATTACGTGTGCACTGTGATCTCTAAACTTGGACACACATATATACGAGGTGGTTTTGGTTGTGATATACTCTCTCCGGTCCTAAATATAAGACCTAATTGACTTTTTCTGGAAAATCATTAAAAAAACAAAATAAGTTAATTATAAATTGATTTACCTAATTTTTTTCCTTAAACTAGTTTATTTTACCTATAAACTAATGGATAATCTAAAAATATATCAAATATGTCATCATTTAATAGCCTATTTCGCAATCTTAATCTCTAAAAAAGTCAATTAAATCCTATATTTAGGACCGGGGAGATAGTACTATATTTTAATGGGCACTTATCACTGGTTCATTTCAATTTCCATTCTTGAAGAGACCTATAATGTCGGTAGGGATCATAATTAAGCTAAGGGTCGCCGACCTATATCATCTTCTCTGCTCAAACTGATTCGAAGGGGCTCTTCAGCTATCGTGATCAGTTGATTAGTAGGTGGTCGCTGTTTTTTCTTGGGGCTATAACAAATTGAATATTTCTCTACTCACATGCTGTATATATATGCAACAAATCCCACGGGTCACAAGAACAAAAGAACGTATATCTGTGAGACTAATACCTCTCTTCACACACACACACACACACATATTCAATAGACTGATTTATAGATATTCATAAAACTAAAACAAATTAGTTAATTATAATACGTTATATGATATTTAATATGTAAATATCTATACATATATGTTTTTGTACGTTAATATATATATTTCAGTATGCGATTAAATCGTATTATTGAGTTACGTAAATGACTCTAGCTAGAAAAAACAAAGAAAAACTTTACATTTATGGCCAAAAGTAGTCAACCTTAATTACTTCTTATACTCAGTACAAATCAGCATGTATATGAAAGCAACATGCTTGCAATACACCGTGATGAAAACCAGAAAGCAAACCCACAATACAGCAAAGTATATAACATCCTGCAGATAAAAGGGTAATTAAAACAAAAGCAGCAGGCAGCACGGTTAAAATACAATATATAAAGCCAACGAATCCTCCATAGCAAAAATTAAAAAAGAAAAGAAAAGAAAATCAAGCCACTCCTTTTTAATTGCATGGCATTTATAATGTTACCAAACTTTAATGTAGTTGCCTAAAATTAAAACATCTCTAAGCTAAGAGAGCAAGGTTGTGGTCACTCACCATTGTAGGTCCACCGTCTTTCAAGTCATAATTGGCAACAGATCTAACTACTTGTTCCGTTCCCTGGAAGCCAAGAAAATTCACAGTTATATCTACAAAACACTGATCAAGATTGAGAATACTGATATGCATCAAAGTATCATACCAATCGCATCTTCGTTGTGTGTGTGTGTGTGTGGGGGGGGGGGGGGTCCATATCTATACACACATAATCTTCCAATAGTTCTGGAGCAACAAGCCAAGGCAAGAAGAGACTTTGTGTGTCAGAAGTATTGATGTAGTAGATGCCTTAGTTCAAATCCTGCCAAATTCTGATGAGGACACATATATGGCTTATCCTATTAACAATAATGAACTGTAAAATTAGAAACTTATTATTTAATTAGCTCTAGTTTCTGGCTAGCATACTGAACCAAGGGGAAATATAGGACACGTTTATTTCTAAAGAGTATGGCACTTTTAATTTAATTAGTAGCATACCACTCGATGACAAGTAAATCATGATGACTAGTCATTCATTAGCACGTTTCCTCCTATATTTAGAGTACTTATTTATTACCTATGTGTGTGTATTTATTAAGCTGCCTTTTATTTCCTTTCGGTGTTTAATATATTCTCCAGTGACTAGTAATCTCTATCCTTTTGTCTATCATTATGGCCCTAATCGATTGGACAAGAGGGACGTGTGCATGTGGTACCATTCCACTTTTCTTCATTAACAATGTCGTGATGAAGATACATACATGAACTTCCAAGTTCCAAGGTACCAACGACTATGAAAGAGTTATCTCATTTTCTTCTCATGTCCTTTCTTTTCCGTAATCAACATTTTAAATCATAAAAAATATGTCTTTGGGGGAATTACTTAATTAAGTTTTTCATGGAAGGTGTTTTAACCATCTAAGAGTCCAATAACAATAGAAAAGCATATAACGACAGGTTTGAATGTAAAAAAAACAACAATAAGTTTACACTGCTCCGCTGAGAATTTAAAACATTTTGAAAATTAAATTTCGATTTTTTTTCCTGATCTTATACTAATTAAAACAACAGCAACAACAAGGCATATTCCTATATTTTGCATCCTTGCCTCAACTTAATCCGTAAAGACACAAATTAAAACGCCATATTCGACAAGATATTGGGAGCATACTAACTACTCCTTCCTCTACTCCTAATTATAGGGTCTATTTGAAGAGAGATTTGTTCATAAAAATAGGTTCATTTTTTTATTTTTTTTCTCTAAATTATTTCAATTGGTGATATTCAATAATAAATTAATAAAAGAAGAAACGTGGGAATAAATATGAGTGATAATGGTATATTGGTAATATTGTATGATTCTAACTAATTTAACTAACATTATTAGTCTAATCAAATTAAATCGGTTAAGTAAGAACAGAGGAAATAATTACTGCTGAGAGCCTGAGAAGCATGGGCTAAATAATCATGCGGGTCCAAGCCCTTAAGAAGATGAACGGGCCAGACATCAACTTGCTGGGTAAGGGCTGAATATCACGGTGGAAGCATGACTAACTTAACAAATGGGAGACAAGCAGATCAAAAAAGTTGTCAGACACCCTGGATTAGTCTGCACCGGGGTAGCTTGATGTTTTGAAGTGGATCCCCAAGGTGTGGATCCCGCCATTTAGCCCAAAGGTGCCAAGTTCGAACCCCCGGGAAGTCAGTCACCCCGTTTACGGGAATCCCGGCTGGCGACTCCGGATTAGTCTGCACCCGAAGGTGTGGGACACCGGGGGCTCTAAGCAAAAAAAAAAAAAAAGTTGTCAGACAAAATCTAAAGAATGGGAGGAAAACGTCAACCTCACGCTCCTCCTGCTCACGAAGCCCAAATAAGTTGCAAAATACTTTTAACGCGAATTAAATGTTGTACAGGTTCACGCTACTTTTCATGGAAATGGATTTTCTCCTTTTCCTTTCATCTCCTATCCAGATTTAATGTATTTATAAACATAATATAATTACAATAATGCATAAAACTAAATAAACTAATTTAATACTTTATCCACGAAGAGCAATAAGTCCTTATATATATATGTAAATGTAAATATATATTCAACCGAATTCACAAATACATTTCTTTTTTTTTTGCCAGAAAAGTGAGATGCATTAATTATAAAGTAACGAGTACATAAGTTTAGAGTCTGAAATAAACTAGTAAATCAAAAATAAAAACACCTAAACTAGTCTAGAAAGGTACTACAGTAATCAGCCACCATCATCACAAGGATCACAAGTGGCATCGCTGAGGAGGAGAGCATCCAAATCTGGAGGAGGTCTCAGAACCCAATCAGTCGGGCATGACCTGGATAGAGTAGCTTTGGCAAGCCAATCAGCGACTGCGTTAGCTTCTCGCGGAATCCATTTAAAAGAATGGTTCCTAACAAAAGATCCAAATGAACGAATGTTGTCGAGGATGACATCACAGGTCCAATCTGGAATACTATCAGGCAGAGAAAGATAGTTCGCAAGGATTTGACAGTCTGTTTCGAATAGAATGTTGTGCAGTTCATTCTCCTTGGCAAAAAGAACTGCAGCTTCCAAGGCTAGGCATTCAGCTTGCAGACAAGAGGAGGTAGTGGTAGTTTGAGTAACCCTGTCTAGAAGCCAACCTGAGGAGTCACAGACAGCAAAAGCAATGGCAGCTTCATTGGTTTCCTCTTTGAAGGCAGCATCAGAGTTGATTTTGAGCCAGTCTGCATCAGGTGGTTTCCACTTCTTGAGGGAGGTTGAGAAGTTGGAGAGAACACCTTGGGAAGATGAGGATTTAGTAAGAGCATTGGCATCCCAAAATTCAGCTAGAGATTTACCTGTTTGAGACAAAACAAAGACACTGTCAGTTGGAGTATTATTGTATACAAAAGCGTTTCTGCATTTCCAAATGTGCCACAACATGGTGCTTAGATAGCCTTTCTCCCAATCATTGAGCTTGATATCTGTAAGACATTCAATAAGCCACTGGTGTAGATTAAAGCTTGGATCAGGAGGGATGTGAAAGGTAAAAGGGCATGCAAACCAGAGTCTTCTAACCCAAGGACATTGACAAAAGAGATGGTGTAATGTTTCAGCTGCAGAGTTGCAAATCATACAGAGGTTAGCCTTAGTGCAATTTCTCTTAAAGAGATTCCCAAAGGTGGGTAAGGCATCCGAAAAGACTTTCCACATGAAGAATCTAATTTTATTTGGAACTTTAAGTCTCCAGATAGTTTTCCATAAAGGCTTAAGACTATTGGAAGCTGATGAGGAGGGTTTATCATTACATCTCAATATAACATGCTGAGCTACTTGGTATCCTTCTTTGACAGTGTAAATATGCCATTTCCCATAGCACCAGATCCATTTGTCTTTACTAGTAATAGCTCTATGCCTAGAATTGAGGATTGCATGCTTTTCAACATCGGATAAGTATTCAGCAATAGGTGATAAATTCCAACCAGATTCAAGCCGTAAAGCTGCTATCTTAAGGCTCTCAAAGCAATTCAGAGGGCAATGATTGAAAAGAGTCTTACCGGGTAGATTTGGGATCCAGGGGTCGTTCCAGATGCATGTGCTTTCTCCATTTCCAACGCTAGCAAGAATATTTCCTTGTAATACTTTCCTACCTTCAATTAAACTTGACCACAGCCAAGAAGCTCGGTTGCCTTTTTTTGCATTCATAAAGGAACATTTGGGAAAATATTTTGCTTTGAGTATTTTAGCCCAAATCTGGTCTGGATCCTGCAAGATGCGCCATCCAATTTTAGCTAATAAGGCAAGGTTAAAAGCTTCGAAGTCACGAAATCCAAGGCCACCATCAAGCTTGTGAAGCTTTAATTTGTCACTTGCTACCCAATGAATTTTCTTCCGTGAGTCAGTTTGTTTCCACCAAAAGGCGGTGACAATGGACTCTAATTCTTTGAGAACATTCTTAAGGAAAAGAAAGCATGACATGGAATAGACAGGGATAGAGTTGCAGACGGACTTAATGAGTACCTCTCTTCCTGCATCAGAAAGAAAATTCTGTTTCCAGCCTTGTATCCGCTTTTTAACTCTATCAGTTACAAAGTTAAGAGCTCTCTTTTTAGAACGGCCCCATATGATTGGTAGCCCAAGATAGTTGCCTGGGAGGTCAGTAGCATATACCTGAAAAATGTGGCCAATTTCTTCTCTTAGTAGGTGACTTAACGCGGATTTGGTGCGCTTCCGTAAGCATACGGGTCGTCAAGTGTAGTATAGAAAAAAGTGTCGTTCCGCAGAGATTATAGTTTAAACAAAGTGATTAGCACTAATTGCATGCCCAATTACCTTAAGCAAAAACATATTGAGAGTTGTTGTTCAATTAAGAAAAGAGTTTGGAAAATAAGTGTAAAAAGAGTTGAAGTTCAAACACGATTTAACAATGATAATTAAGGCCTAGGGTTGCTAATCCCCTATTTACTTCATGAACCAAGGTTTCTCTCTTTTCTTTAAGTGATTAAATGAAAATATGTGCAAGTCTAGGGTTCAAAATCATTTGAAAAAGCTTTCCCAAGTCAAGTTCAAATCTATGCTAGCATTTATTGCACAATCTCTTGTCACAATAAATGGTAGCTCTTTTCCTTAACCACCCTAATTATGACTATGTTAGGTTAATAACTATATCCCTATGTTATCAACAAACCTTCCATTTAAAACCATAAACTTCAAGTCTAACATGTTCTTATCCAAGTTCTAAAACAAAATACACTTTCCCAAGTCATATTTCATTTAACTAATTAAGTGGTGATCAAGCACTTAAAATAAATAGAGAGCAAGATAAAAACTACACATATACTTCATTAATTACTTAAAGAAAGAGAGAGTAGATGGTTCAATCCATAAATAGGTTCATAACAACCCTAGATTAGGGTTTTAGTTACACATAAATGCAAATAAAACAAACCCTAAAACTATGAAAGAGTGCATTGAAGAGTGGTGAAGAATAGGGAGAAGAAATTACAACCACAAATGAGGAATACCCAAATCTCTCCAAGCTTCCCCACTTGATTCCCAAGAGATCCCAATGTTCTTCAAGCTCTTCAAGCCTCTCAAAAGTGCCCTAGAGGTGTGCCAAATCGAGTTTTCCAATTCCCCTCCAAATGCCCTAATTTTTCCCTTTTATATGCTGAGAATTTTGGCTGAAACGCGCAGCAGTGACGTGCTCTCGCCAGTTGCTCGCCAGCTGGCGTGCCACTGGCGAGATTCCAGAGACTACATGCCGTTGGCTTGCCAGTTGGCTTTGTGGCTCGCCAGCGGCTCGCCAGTTGGCGCGCCACTGGCGTGTGGCTTCTCTAAGATTGAAAATTGGCTTTTCCTTGCTCCTTTTTCCTCCTTTGTTGTAGCACTTGGGTTTCATAGAGCTTCTAACACCTGTCAACCTCTTCCTACACAAGCTAGAAAGAGGGTTGAAGAGTTTCTATGTCTCACATATACAATCATTAAACTCCAAATTTCACACATATGAATGATTTCCTATTTGCATCACTTTCTATTGGTATTTGTGTGTTTTGTTGTCTATGTATCATCAAAAAGAGTGTGAACTAGAAGGAAATAGAGATGAAAATCTGTGAAATTATGGAGTTTATCACTCCCCCAAACTTAAGTTCTTGCTTGTCCTCAAGCAAATTTTCAAAAAGATTATGGAGTTGACTATAAGCTCACTTTACTTTGATTGAAATACTTGTTCTCATATGTTGCCATCACTATGTGATGTATGGAAAACATAGGATGTATGCAAGGATAAATGTTTTGCTACATTAAAACAAGTTTTTCAAGATTCAATGAGTAGGTGTGTGTGTGATGAGATTAGGAGAATTCTTCCAAGTTCTCTAGTCCTTTTGCAGTAACCTCAAACCATGAATATGCTGTCATTTTTCAAATTTCTCATTCTTTTCTTCTCTCTTCTCCACTTTAAACTTTTAGCACATAAAATCAAAATCAAGAGGACTTTTCATGGCTTGTAATGGGGCTAGGGGTTTTAATTGTTTGGCTATTTGAAAGAACGGGAAAAAGGAATTCAAATATCTTGAGATAAATGAATACATTTCATTAGATTCACTCACATAAAATTTTCTTCCAAAAAGTTTAGAATTCCCCCAAACTCATCTCAATTTGATTCTTTGTACTCCTAGTCTTATTGCACACATTTTTTTTCACTCATTTTCTTCTTTTTCTACTTTTCTCTTTTTCTTTCTTTGTTTTTTTTCTTTCTTACTTTCTCTTTTTTTTTCATTCATCACTTTCTTGATTTAGGAGTACAAACTTTCCTTTCAGAACCGATATTCCCCTTCTCACAATGTACTAACATTTACACACCTTTAGCAACCGTACTAATCCTCACTACTAATGAAATGTCCATTATCTCAAGATTCAGGTAGTTCATGGTTTTTCGGGCTGTAAGGGTTAAGTCCAATGTGGGTTTCAAAAAGAAATTTCACATGGTTTTTCTTTATAAGGCTCAAAAAGGGTGCAAATGGGATATAAATTATCAATGATAGCTTGAAAGGCTCAATCGCATTTAAGAACTGCCTCAATCATTTTTCAAAGTTATGTGCAATTTGTGAAAAATGTTGAAGTTTTCCAAAAGGAATTTTGAAATTTTTCAAATGAAAACAGATGCATAGATTTAGGTTATTGCAAATCTTCCTTCCTCAAACCCTTCCAAATACACCTTAACCTCTAATGTGCGCAAATTACTCATTAGAATCAGGTAAAGATTTGCCTTAATGCAACGACTCATGTTATGCAATGCATACATATCTATTTTTGCATACACCCCACAGTTATTCAACTAGTTGTAATCATTGAACTTTCTAGCAGATTTCAAGAGAACTTATAGCCCACTCATCAAAAACTAAAGCAACAACTTAAGTATGGTATGCAAATCTCACAATTTCATCATCCAAAACAAAAACTATTCCCTGTGCACTAATTATTTACAAAAGAATTTATTCATAGTGCTAAAAAGTTTCAAAAGTGATTAGCTCTCCCCCAAACTTAAACCAGACAGTGTCCTCACTGTTGTTCTACAAAAGGGAAGAGTCAGACATAATACACACACAAACAACTAGGAGATAAACACATCAAAAGTGGAACATGAACCTGCATATATCATTGAAATCACCCACAATACCATGCAGTAAAACATTGGGCCATCAAGGGCAAAAACAAGACAAGACACTTAACACACCATAGAAACAAGGTTGTTGAAGAAAATTCTTAAAAATCCTAACACCAACGAACTACCTAAAAGAGAGAGAGAAAAAGTCCTAAGACGCTCCCCCAAACTTGGACTAAACTAGTCATCAAACCTCTCCACAACTTTCAAACCTAGGCTTAGTCCACTATACCATTATTCTCAATATTCACTTCAAGTCCAGAAAACCAAGTGTCAGAGGTTACACAAAGCGGTGGGGCGTCGACTTTTGGAGAGGGAGTGGGGGTTCAGGCGTAGCTTTGAGTAGCAGAAGGAGGGAAATTAAGTTTCAATTTTTTTTATTTTATTTTTTAGATTTCTCGCCAGCGGCTCGCCAGTTGGCATGCCACTGGCGAGAATACAAAGACGCTCACAGATGCCCTGCTCGCCAGCCGCTCGCCAGTTGGCGAGCGACCGGCGAGTTTCCAGAGAAGACACGCCATTTGGCTGCCCTGCTCGCCAGCGGCTCGCCAGTTGGCGAGCCACTGGCGAGAATTTGACAGAAGGCTTACTGATTCTGCAGAATTTCTCCAATCACTGAATTTCAAGACATGCCTATTTTAACAGGTATATATGCATCTAAATCATTCTCATGATCAACAAAACACCTATTCACACTTCAAAGTGAATGTATATCTAAAACTACCACATTTGACACCAATTATCACTCACTTGACATATCCAAAAACTCACAAACATATCATACCTCAATTTCACTACAAACCAGAAATCAAGCAAGCATCACATGGTTAAAATCACAAGAATTCATCACACAAAAGATGCTCCAATCACCAGACCTTAAAATGCTCTTAGTATGCAAAGGAAACATTTCTATAACCAATCAAGGCCTAATCCAAACACCACAAATATAGATCTAATCACAGGCTATTTTCATATCACAACCAAAAGTCACTCACAAAATCACCATGAGGATTATTTCAATACAAATAAGCACTATTCTATCACATTTAAACTCATGAGACTCAAATTGGACCAGTGGCAGACTAGCATCAGATATTCAGTTCAATAGAATAAGTCCATGCAATTAACATCATTAATGCTCAAAAGTGAATTTCAGGTAAGGTTTTGATGTACTCCCCTTTGTAGACTTCTTCTTGCCTTCCAAAACGTAAGCTTCAGCTCTCCATATCAACTGGTAGTCCAAGTATATGAGGGAACCTTTCTTCCTACGCACGCGGAAAAAAAAACAAAAAGACAAAGCTACCAAACAACCTAAAGTTAGGTAAAACATCAAAAAGAAAGAAAAAGTTGAGAACTTGGGTTGCCTCCCAAGAAGCGCTTAGTTTATAGTCCTTAGCTCGACTTTTTGCAACATCATGTGGACTGAGAGAGTGGAATCGAGGTGGTTTGACGATTAATCTCTCCACCCCAATAATGCTTCAACCGGTGCCCAAACGCTTTGAATCTTTCACCCTTTTTGTTCTCTAACTCCACAACACCAAAATCAGAGGCTTGCACAACAGTGAATGGACCAGACCAACGAAATTTCACTTTCCTTGAAAATAACTTGATCTTGCAATTATACAACAAAACCCTCTGACCATGTTCAAAATTATTCGGAGGAAATGCATCTACATGTTCAAACGGCTCAAATTTTTCATGCCTACTAGCATCCATATCACACACATTCATTGAACAGACATTATGCACATCTTCAAGTCTTTCCTCTTCCACTAATGACGATGTCACATGACCTTTACTCACTAAAGTTTCAAACTTGCCTTGACAACCAGAACCAAGTACATCCACAAAAGAGCATTGAGAGGAATCATCAAAATATTCCACATCCTTGTTCATATTAAAGCTTACTTGTTCATCATCAACTCTCAAAGTGATTTCACCTTTTTCCACATCAACAAGAGTTCTAGCTGTAGCAAGGAAGAGTCTCCCAAATATGATAGGAATGTTTGGATCCACCTCACAGTCAATAACAATAAAATCAACTGGAAAGATGAATTTGTCTACTTTCACCAAAACATTTTCAATGATCCCTTTGGGACGAGATACACTCCTGTCAGCAAGGAGTAGTGATACTGTAGTAGGTCTTACTTCACCCAAACCTAGTCGATTAAAAACAGCAGAGGGCATCAAATTCACGCTTGCCCCTAAATCACAAAGGGCTTTTCCTTGGAAGTTCTTTCCAATATTGCATGGAATGTAGAAACTCCCCGGATCTTTCAACTTGGGTGGAAGCTTTCTTTGGAGGATAGCACTACAATCTTCATTCATAACTACAGTTTCAAATTCATTGAATCTCCTCTTCTTTAACAACACTTCTTTCAAAAACTTGGCATATTTTGGCATCTTCTCAAGCGCTTCGGCAAAAGGGACATTAATGTGCAGTTGTTTGAACATCTCCAAAAATTTCTTAAATTGTGCATCCCCTTCTTTCTTCTTTAGCCTTTGAGGAAATGGGACCGGAGGTACATACGGAGGAGGACCATTTGTCTTGGGCTTTTTGTCTTGCCTCTTTTCACATTCTCTCTTCTTGTCTTTTTCTCCATTATCAATAGCTTTTTCAACTTGCCTTCTTTTCTTACTTTCATCATTCACAACTACAAGATCTTGCTCAAACCTGTCATCACTCCCAAGAGCAACAACTTCAGAGACTTCTTTGCTCTTTTCACAAGATTGAGGCATATTAGGCACTTGCCCTTCACTTCTGAAAAATATTGCTTTGCACTCCTCCTTGCCATCCCTTCTTGGATTAGGAATGGTGTCACTCGGTAGAGTTCCTCTTTGTGAAGCATTCAGTTGAGAGGCAATTTGGCCTATTTGTATTTCAATATGGGCAAAGGGGCAAAAATAGCCACCGTAATTGCCAAAATGGACAACTTTGACACCCGTAATTTCGAGGGTGCAAAACCGTACACCATAAACCAAAATGGGGCAAATTTAGTCATCTTAAAAATAGGAGTTAAGTTTGACCGTTAAGTGAATTGGAATGCTGATATGGCAAATGACGTGGCACTGTGAGACATGACGTGGCACCCTAATGCTGATTTGTCTATGACATGGAAAAATGCCCACTCCCCCCTCGGACCCCACCCCCACCCCCAGCCTCCTCCCCTGCCCCCCACCCTCAGCCTCCCTCCTCGGCCCCCACCCTCAGCCTCCCTTCTCGGCCCCCACCCTCCCCCCTCCACCATCGGCCCCCCCACCCCCTCCCCCCTCCCCCCTCTGCCCCCCACCCCACCCCCAACCCTCCTCCCCCTCGGCCCCCACCCCCACCCCCAGCCTCCTCCCCTGCCCCCCCCACCCTCAGCCTCCCTCCTCGGCCCCCACCCGCGGTGAGGGAGGAGGGGAGGGGGTGGGGGCCGAGGAGGGAGGGGGGAGGGGGTGGGGGGCCGAGGGGGGAGGGGGTGGGGGGCAGGGGAAGAGGAGGGAGGGGGTGGGGGTGGGGGGCCGAGGGGGGAGGGGGGAGGGGTGGGCCGAGGAGGGGTGGGGCTGGGGGTGGGGGGGCAGGGGAGGAGGAGGGAGGTGGGGGCCGAGGGGGAAGGGGTGGGCCGAGGAGGGGTGGGGCTGGGGTGGGGGGGCAGGGGAGGAGGAGGGAGGGGGTGGGGGTGGGGGCCGAGGGGGGAGGGGGGAGGGTGGGGGCCGAGAAGGGAGGCTGAGGGTGGGGGGGCAGGGGGTGGGGGTGGGGGGGCCGATGGTGGAGGGGGGAGGGGGTGGGCCGAGGAGGGGTGGGGCTGGGGGTGGGGGGCAGGGGAAGAGGAGGGAGGGGGTGGGCCGAGGAGGGGTGGGGGGCCGATGGGGGAGGGGGGAGGGGGTGGGCCGAGGAGGGGTGGGGCTGGGGGTGGGGGGGCAGGGGAGGAGGAGGGGGGGGTGGGGGTGGGGGCCGAGGGGGGAGGGGGTGGGCCGAGGAGGGGTGGGGCTGGGGGTGGGGGGGCTGGGGAGGAGGAGGGAGGGGGGGTGGGGGTGGGGGCCGAGGGGGTGGGCCGAGGAGGGGTGGGGCTGAGGGTGGGGGGGCAGGGGAGGAGGAGGGAGGGGGTGGGGGGTGGGGGCCGAGGGGGGAGGGGGAGGGGGTGGGCCGAGGAGGGGTGGGGCTGGGGGTGGGGGGGCAGGGGAGGAGGAGGGAGGGGGTGGGGGGTGGGGGCCGAGGGGGGAGGGGGTGGGCCGAGGAGGGGCGGGGCTGGGGGTGGGGGGGCAGGGGAGGAGGAGGGAGGGGGTGGGGGGCCGAGGGGGGAGGGGGAGGGGGTGGGCCGAGGAGGGGTGGGGCTGGGGGTGGGGGGCAGGGGAGGAGGAGGGAGGGGGGTGGGGGGTGGGGGCTGAGGTGGGAGGGGGGAGGGGGTGGGCCGAGGAGGGAGGAGGGGTGGGGCTTGGGGTGGGGGGGGCAGGGGAGGAGGAGGGAGGGGGGGGGGGTGGGGGCCGAGGGGGGAGGGGGAGGGGGTGGGCCGAGGAGGGAGGGGGTGGGGCTGGGGGTGGGGGGGCAAGGGAGGAGGAGGCTGGGGTGGGAATTTGGTGATGATGGGTGATGTGGCAGGGGTTCCGACGTGTAATCACTTCAGGTGCTGACTGTCCTGCCAAGTCGTTTAATGAATGTGGGCCCCACACCAAAATACACGTCTGTTAACAAGAACTTAACGGCGTGGCTAGATTTGCCCCATTTTGGTTTTTGGTGTACGGTTTTGCACCCTCGAAATTACGGGTGCCAAAGTTGTCCATTTTGGCAATTACGGTGGTTATTTTTGCCCCTTTACCCTTTCAATATTCCTGATTGAAGTCTCATGACTAGCCATCTTGGTATCATTTTGAGCATTATACACCCTTTGTGCTTCTTGTCCGGCTATGATTTGAGCAAACATTTTCTCCACCTTGGATTCTTCCTCCTTAGGAGGGATTTGTCTAGGTTGATTATGAAAACCAGGTGGGTAAGAGGGCTTTGCACCAGAAGATGATGATGCATTCACATTTTGCCCTTGGTTCCAGGAAAAGTTGGGATGATTTCTCCACCCCGAATTGTAAGTCTGAGAGTAAGGATTGTTCTGAGAATTCTGTCCTCTTCCCATATAATTCACAGATTCTGGAGTGGCGTAGAGAGGACAATGATCCGGTAGGTGCACATCATAACACTGTTCACAAACAACCGGAGTGGACTGAATTGCTTGCACCTCTTGAGTATTACTCTTTCTAATCTGAGTCTCCAAGACATCAAACCGCTTGTTGAGTGCAGATAGCATAGAAGCAAACTGGGCAGTAGCAGTATCCTCCTTAGGAGCAATGGAAGAATGAGGAATCCTCCTATCTGTCCCTTGAGAATTGTTGGCCGATAGCTGATCTAACAACCGGAATACTTCATTCACTGGCACATTCGATATCCACCATTTGTCATAGAGTCGACCATTGCCTTAGATTGAGGATTAAGACGAGTGCAGAAAATTTGAACAATTACCCACTTGTCCACTCCATGATTAGGACATTGCTTCATCAACATCTTATACCTCTCCCAAGCAGCATAGAGAGTCTCATCATCATGTTGCCTGAAACTCAAGAACTCGTCCCTAGCCTCAACAGATTTGTCATCAGAGAAAAACCGAGCCCGGAACTTAGCTTCAAGCTCATTCCAAGAGGAAATAGACCCTTCCGGTAAGTTGTTGAACCACTCCCTAGCCTTTCCTTGCAGAGAGAAAGGGAACAAACGCAGTCGAAGAACATCAGCTGGAACCCCATTCTGCTTGAATGAATCACATACTTCCAAGAAATACATCAAGTGTTTGTTGGCATCCTCATTGTAAAGACCATGAAACATCCCATGCATTTGAAGCATTGTGATCATCACCGGCTTGATCTCAAAGTTCCTTGCTTGCACATCCGGAATTCGGATGCAAGATTGAGTTCCTCCCATGTTCCGAGTAGCAAAATCATTAACTGTAGCACGATCATACTCATCCTCCGCCATAACTGTAGTTTCAACCTCAACCTCTTGCTCAAGATCCACTAACCCTTCAAGTACTACTTCCAAGTCTCCAAACTCAATGTTTTGCATACACTAAGAAAAGAGTACCTACAAGCACCACTAGATCACACGTATCACAATAAACAAAAGTGAAAATAGCAAGGCAACCAAGGTAAAGATATTTCTAACACCGAAGGTAGCTAGAAACACCCAAACACCAAGTTACCACAAGATAAGAAAAGAGGTTACTTAAAAGCAATTAATCACACAATCAAGCTAATCAACACAAGAGAATAAACTTTTGCTTAAACTACAATCCCCGGCGGCGGCGCCATTGACTTAACGCGGATTTGGTGCGCTTTCGTAAGCATACGGGTCGTCAAGTGTAGTATAGAAAAAAGTGTCGTTCCGCAGAGATTATAGTTTAAACAAAGTGATTAGCACTAATTGCATGCCCAATTACCTTAAGCAAAAACATATTGAGAGTTGTTGTTCAATTAAGAAAAGAGTTTGGAAAATAAGTGTAAAAAGAGTTGGAGTTCAAACACGATTTAACAATGATAATTAAGGCCTAGGGTTGCTAATCCCCTATTTACTTCATGAACCAAGGTTTCTCTCTTTTCTTTAAGTGATTAAATGAAAATATGTGCAAGTCTAGGGTTCAAAATCATTTGAAAAAGTTTTCCCAAGTCAAGATCAAATCTATGCTAGCATTTATTGCACAATCTCTTGTCACAATAAATGGTAGCTCTTTTCCTTAACCACCCTAATTATGACTATGTTAGGTTAATAACTATATCCCTATGTTATCAACAAACCTTCCATTTAAAACCATAAACTTCAAGTCTAACATGTTCTTATCCAAGTTCTAAAACAAAATACACTTTCCCAAGTCATATTTCATTTAACTAATTAAGTGGTGATCAAGCACTTAAAATAAATAGAGAGCAAGATAAAAACTACACATATACTTCATTAATTACTTAAAGAAAGAGAGAGTAGATGGTTCAATCCATAAATAGGTTCATAACAACCCTAGATTAGGGTTTTAGTTACACATAAATGCAAATAAAACAAACCCTAAAACTATGAAAGAGTGCATTGAAGAGTGGTGAAGAATAGGGAGAAGAAATTACAACCACAAATGAGGAATACCCAAATCTCTCCAAGCTTCCCCACTTGATTCCAAGAGATCCCAATGTTCTTCAAGCTCTTCAAGCCTCTCAAAAGTGCCCTAGAGGTGTGCCAAATCGAGTTTTCCAATTCCCCTCCAAATGCCCTAATTTTTCCCTTTTATATGGTGAGAATTTTGGCTGAAACGCGCAGCAGTGACGTGCTCTCGCCAGTTGCTCGCCAGCTGGCGTGCCACTGGCGAGATTCCAGAGACTACATGCCGCTGGCTTGCCAGTTGGCTTTGTGGCTCGCCAGCGGCTCGCCAGTTGGCGCGCCACTGGCGTGTGGCTTCTCTAAGATTGAAAATTGGCTTTTCCTTGCTCCTTTTTCCTCCTTTGTTGTAGCACTTGGGTTTCATAGAGCTTCTAACACCTGTCAACCTCTTCCTACACAAGCTAGAAAGAGGGTTGAAGAGTTTCTATGTCTCACATATACAATCATTAAACTCCAAATTTCACACATATGAATGATTTCCTATTTGCATCACTTTCTATTGGTATTTGTGTGTTTTGTTGTCTATGTATCATCAAAAAGAGTGTGAACTAGAAGGAAATAGAGATGAAAATCTGTGAAATTATGGAGTTTATCAGTAGGGGATTAGCATTTTTTGAAAAGTACAGGCAGGATTTGTTATAATTAATGAGTTGGCCGGAAGCATCACAGTATAGGTCCAGAATAGACTTTAAACTCCTGCAATTATTTATATCAGCCTCCAAAAACATGACAGAATCATCAGCAAATAGACTATGAGTAATCCTAGGGCAGTTTCTTGCAACTCTAATACCAGAGATTAAGCCGGCCCTTTCAGCATTGTTGATTAAGCAGGAGAGAACATTGCAGACAATTATGAACAGATATGGTGACAAGGGGTCTCCTTGACGGAGCCCCCTTGTAGGCAATACAGTAGCTAATCTCTTACCAGATAACATGATTGAGAAGGAGACTGAATTAATGCACCAGAAAATCCTTTGAATCCAATTGTCACAGAAGCCAGTCTTTTTAAGCATAGCACATAAGAAATCCCATTTTATACGATCAAAGGCCTTATTCATGTCAAGCTTTAAAGCAATTTCAGCCTTACCGGACCGCTTATTTTTCATGTGGTGAAAAATTTCGTGGATAATAATTAAATTATCCTGGATTAATCTCCCCGGAACAAAAGCTCTTTGATTCTCAGCAATGAATTTACTAAGAAGAGGTTTCATTCTATTAGCAAGCACCTTAGAAAAGATCTTATAAGAGAAATTGCAAAGACTTATGGGCCTGTAATCGCTCATGGTTTCAGGGCAATCTTTTTTTGGAATTAACACCATATCAGTTTTATTGATTTCTTCTAAGGAAACCCAGATTCAAAGAACTTTTTAATGAGAGAGCATACCTGGCCGCCTACTGTACTCCAAGCTTTCTGGTAGAATGCACCCGTGAATCCATCAGGTCCCGGGGCTTTGGTGTCCCCAAGCTCAAATACGGCTGACTTAATCTCTTCATTGGATATTTCGCTCATCAGATAGGTGTTGTCCTCATTGGAGATCCTCGTCTCAATGCCATCTAGGAGAGGACTAAAGTTTCTGTCTTCTGAGGATTTAAATAAATCAGAGTAAAATTGAGCAAAATTGTTTCCAATCTGATCTTCATCTTCAATCCAGGAATCATCATTCAATCTAAGGCGTGTGATTCTGTTGCGACATCTTCTTTGAATAGTGGTCATATGAAAGTATTTGGAGTTTTTATCACCACATTTTAGCCATTGAACTCTAGATTTTTGTGCCCAGTAAGTCTCCTCCTGATTCCAAAGATCTGCGAGCTTCTTTCTCAATTCTGTGATTTGATTAGAGCTATCATTGCTCCATGGACCATTAAGAACATTCTGGATGTGATCCAAAGTTTTGTTGATGATTTTAGCACTATTTTTGAATTCCTTTTTCGACCAAAGACTAAGTTCCTGCCCTAGCTCGGATAAACTTTTGGCAAAATTAGAAATGGAGAAATCAGCTGAATTTCCAGACCACTTGCTTTTGATGAAGTCATCATATTCTGGGTGAGAGAGCCACCTCAGATCAAATCGAAATAAATACGGGGCATGCTTGTCATTCGAGTCTTTGCATATCAGCAAGGGACAATGATCAGATCCAACAGCTTCAAGTACCTTGCAGTGCCCGTTTGGAAAAGTGTCTTTCCAAGAGCAGTTTGAAATTGAGCGGTCTAGACGTTCCCGAATGAAACCTTCGCCTTCTCTATTATTAAGCCATGTGAAGAAGCATCCCTTAGTGTCCAATTCCACAAGTTGGTTAGTCATCATAAAATTCTAAAATGGTTCAAGGTCTTTGATAGTTTTGGTTCTGCCTCCTTCTTTGTCCCAGCTATACAAAACATCATTAAAATCGCCAAAGAGAAGCCAACGATTATTTTCTCCAGGGTTGAGTCTTGAGATATTCCTCCACCAGCGTTCCTTGGCTCGAACATCATTAGGACCATAAACCCATGTGAGTGAACCCCAATTCAAACCATCAATGATTAATTCCTGGACATGGATGAAAAATCGACCAACTTTGCCAAATTGGAGCTGAGAGTTTGTTTTCCACCATATAGCCATGCCACCAAAGCGACCCATGGGTTCAGAGTACATGCCAAAGTCAAAATTTAGCTTCTTCCTAATTTTCTCAATTTTCTCAAAAGTCATTTTTGTTTCAGATAAACAAGCAACATCAACCTTATATCTCCTACATTGGGACCTTAGATTCCGAACCGTCAAGGTGGTGCCCAAACCTTGACAGTTCCATCCGATGATCATTGAGGGTCGGTGACTGGAGAAGGCCAGCCACCACCCCTGTTAATATCAGCAGCGTTGGTACTACTCTGTGAATTGGGAACTTCTTCAAGAGGAGGGAAAAGAGCACGACGAGATCGTGAGGAGGCAGATTTTTTATGGATTCTTCCCAAATCAGATGTCCCCACATTGAAGATAAGATCATAACCATTGTACTGTTTCCTAATATCCGTAGGAGATCTATTCGAGTGAGAGTATTGAATTGTACCTGGTGAATTTGGCTTGTGATGATCCCAAGAGAGTCTTTCCTCAATCAATAGATTCGCTCGAAGATTCCGTTCAGCCTTGATGGGAGAGCGAAATTCATGTGGTTTTTTCCTTTTAGGGAGAGGGGAGTCGCGGGAGTCATCTGCCTTTCTTTTTAAATTAACTTGGGCAACTTGGTTTACAAGAGCAGTGAAAACTTCAGGGTTTGAGGCTACAGCAGGAGTTGCTTGAATGATAGAGAAGCCTCCATCTAACTGTGCATTTCTAGTGTCACTAGTGGGTAATCTGAAATGGGGTTCATCAAGTGGGGTCAAGGAAGTTGGCCCATCATTCGTGTGTATTTCATGTATTTGGACATTAGTGGGCTTCGGAGGTGTGAGTCTAATGTTGGCCCAAATATTGACATAGTTGGCATTATGTTGGCGCATAAGAGAATCAAGTCTTTCTCTTTCTTGGGCATGTCGGCTACTGCTTCCTTTTTCAAAGTTGGAAAACATTCTTCTCTTACTTGTTGGATTAGAAACACGTGGGGTTTCTAATATTCCTTTGGCAACATGAGTAAAATTTCCAACACGGGGCCCACCAATATCATTGGGAAGATTGCTAGGGCATTGAATGCAACTGTTAGTCTCCCCATGCATGCATTCAATTCCTTCACGTTCCCCATGCAACTCTTGGATGACCACACGAGAGGGGCAGTGATTACTTTCCGGCGAGGGCGGACGACGGCGGAGCGGCTGCGCACACATCTTGGAATTGAACCGATCTCTATGTTCTAAATTACAGAGTTCATCCTCATCGAAATCACAGTCTTTAGATTCATGTCCAAGTTTTCCACATAAAAAACAGAAACGGTGAAGCTTCTCATACTTCACTTGTATCCAAATCGGGTCTGATAGAACACCGCCCACCGGTGGCCTGTTGATTAAGAAACCCGGGATTAACGGCTTATCAGCCTCTACTTCAACTCTAATCCTAGCGAACTTTCTGTAGTTGAAATGACCTTCACCAGGCATTTCTACAGAAATCACTTTTCCAATTTGACTACCAAAAAATATAATATTAGGTCGGAGAAGAGCCTCAGGAGGGAGATTGTGTAATTGAACCCAAAAAGGACAAGAGGAAATCTTGATGTCATGGTCACCCACAAAGATGCCTCTTGGCCTAATACTTAACATATGGTTCCGAACGACCCAAGGTCCATCATTTAAAATCTTCTTAGCATCTTCAACATCATTAAAAGTGAATGAGAAAAGGTTGACACCAATATTACTTATGACAAAGTCAGCGTTGGGGCTCCAGGCTGCTTTGAGTTGCTCTTTGATTCCCACAAGATTAATCTTCTTTTTGGTGATGATGCGTCCCACTAGTCTTTTTTCATTATCACTGTTGCTTGATTCATCTTTCCACACGAGTCCATCAAAAGAGAGAGTAGACATGGTGGTTGGGTCAAAGTGAAGAAGCAAGGTGGAAGGGATTGACGAAAGTAGATACGATTAGGTGGAAGGGATGGGAGGAGTAGAGTGAGAAGGAGGGAATGAAGGAAGTGAAATGGAGAGTGAAGTTAGTGTGTAGCAGCCATAGAGGCAGAGCACCAAGAGGGTGAAGGGAGAGAACCCTAGTTTGTGACTTCTATTCACATATAGTTTGAATAATCGAATTCACAAATACATTTCAAGCCTACCTGACCTGTGCTTTTTTTTTTCTAGGAGTTAATGTTTCGTAATGTTGTTATTTATCTTAATAATTTATGCAATCTTAAAGGACTGGCTTAGTCATTAAATATTCAGCTCTTCTACACGACTTAATATCTTTTTGCCAACACAAATCTTAACAAATACTCCCTCCGGTCACCTAATTGACCTTTTTAAAAAATCATAAAAAAAGCAAAATAAATTAATTATAAATTGATTTACCTAATTTTTCCCTTAAACTAGTTTATTTTACTTATAAAATAATGGATAATTTAAAAATATTTCAAATATGTCATGATTATAGACTATTTTGCAACCTTAACCTTTTAAAAAAATCATCTAGATCCTATATTTAGGACCGGAGGTAGTAAAACATAATTTATTGGGATTTGGATCCTATCATCTGTGCTTTCAGCCCTCTTTCGTCCTCTACCCTGAAATTATACAATTTTGGGTCAATTTTTGTGTTTGATTTCATGATCACATTGTAAATGAAATTAGTGATATTTTTTTATACAAAGAAATTAGTGATATTTTGATATCTTAGGAACTAAAAATGGTCGAAAAATGATGCAACTTTCATTTTTTATATAATTATTCAAATATTGAATGCTCTATTTTTTAAAAAATATAGAATTTGAAACGTTAAACCTTTGAAAAATTATATAAAAGTGAAAATTGATAAACCAATTTAATTTTCGTCCATAAGATATCAAAATGTCACTAATCTCATTTAGAATCTGATGATAAAAACAAACATAGAAATTTGACCCCAATATTGTATAATATCAGCGTAGAGGAGTGAAGAGGATAGGAACATGCAGAGAGGAAAGGATCCTCAATTCACTTATATCAAACGATGCAAGGTGTCACAGAACACATATCAGAAAACTAGAGCTAGCCAGACTTATGAAGTCTTTTTCAACAGTAATTAATCTATACCTTAAATAAAATTTAAGTATGGATTATATTACGCCAGTTTAAACGAAAAATCGAACTGAGTTTTTGACAAGTAATAACAGACATAGAAGAATTGTATTTTTAAAAGCGACAGCAACATTATTTTGCTAAATTGGAGACCATCGTACGGACTTATTATGTGGTTTCCATCACTTTTTTTTTTCAAAAAAAAAAGACGATGTGGTCACCTTTTTTTAATGTCATGTTTTAGCTAGCTGTGCAATGGTGTCATAACATTTTAAATTTATCACAACGAGCAATATAGAAAAATCGAAATACAAAAATTTTCTTTTTCAAAATGGCATTGTTTGATTTAAAAGTATTGAATCAGAAAACTCAGGTTTAAAATACACTTTTTTTGTTTTTTATATAAAAGCGGGACAAATAATAATCAAATGCTAATCGAAGACAGTGCCTTTATGTTTCTTGTTTTAAAATCAAAAGGCGCACTACATAGCATAGAGATATTTTTTTTTTGGCCATATACATAGCATAGAGATAAATCAATATTAATAGAGAAACATGAATATTGCATAATACACAAAAGATGTAATGTTTTTTGCGAGCCAAAGATAAAGAAAGAAAGTGAAATAAATTAAAAGATGTGGCCAGGAAGGAAAGATGGTGAGATCCTAAGATGGCAATGATATGACAGTGGATGACGCTCGATTTGTTTCATGTGGGTCTATAAAGTACCCCTAAGACTCACCTATTGCTTTTATTCTCATCAATTTTTGTTAACTTACGTTTCTCCCTCTATTTTATTCTTATCGAAATTTGGATATTTCGAATCAATTCAGTTTGCGATCCAAGTTTTTTAGTGCGTGCTCTTCTTTTTATCAATGTAAAAAATATTAAATGTAAACCAGGGTATTGAGTGAACAAGTTATAAATTCATATTATTGCATGATTTCGATAATTCATTCTTTTCAGGTCAAAAAAAAAGATAATTCATTCTTTGAAAAATTTTGAGCAAATAAGTTATAAATTCATGTTTGATATGTATAGTGGTTATGTATCATATGCATGTATGTATACAGTTACGTTGCCACCCCTTCATTTTTAAGATATTTTATGGAATTTCCACATATACAAAAAAATAATAATCGCAATCATTGATATAGAGAAACAAAGAAAAGGCTAATATATTATTATATTATTATTTACTACTATCATTTTGCACGCGCGTCGCCACTATGTCTAAACCCCTCCAAAAAATGCTTTCAACGAATAGATCGATGTCCTGGCGTTTCTTTTCTTCTGGAATGTGATTAAATCGTACGGATAAACATCATATTTACCCCTGAAATATGCATGAGGATCATAAAAAGCTCTTAACATATTTTTGGCTCAAATTTGCCCTAGAAGTATTGACAAATCCTTGGATTTGTATGTTTTTATTGTGCTAAAATGAGGTTATTAACATTTCAAAGATGCAATATTGATTCATTTATGCTTAATTGAATATTTAAACTTTTAAGTAGAAATTAGATTAGGAAGTGAATTAATGACAAAATTTATAAACTAAATGTTGTTAATTAATTTTGAGAGCCAATTGATCTATTTCCTTCTCTTCTTTCACTTTTAGGTTGTTCTAGGACCAAACATGGAGGAGTCTAGATAAGAAAAGCAAGAAAAAATGGTGAAAAAATTGGAAAATAAAGCTGCAGGACAGATTTGAAAAATGTCAGAAAAGGATCTCAAATTTTAGAATTCCAGTTTAGTCTCAGTATCATAATTACAATTCTGCCATCGAATTTCAGAAAATACGCTCCGGGTTCTCCCGCGAACGGATGCATATCAACTTCGTTTTTCACTGGTTTTTTTGACTATTTTGGCCTCAATTTGGACCCAAACTCAAACACAATCATTAAGCTCATGTTCCCATTCATATTAAGTGAGAAATTAGGCTTAGAAACACAAGTTGTGGGGATTGAGTGCTCCCCAAAACCCTAGCTCCTCTCTCCATCTCTTCCTCCATCCCACTCTCATTTCCTCACATTTCCCTTCCACCTTCCACCTTCCTTCCTTCTTCTATGTCTCAATAAAGTTCCTCCTTACTCTTGGAGTTGATGGGAAGTGGCTTGAACTTTGGTTATACAAATGGGAGTCCCAATTCTTTCCTTTCTCTTATTTTTGATTGACTAGGTTTAGGTTTACCATTTATGTTTTGAAATTGGACTGAACTTGGTTGTTATATATTGTGGGTATTTGTGATTTTGGTTTGTAATGAGGGATTTGTACTCATCAGTATACATGGTCATGTGTATGTTCTTTATGGTTCATTTAATGTCTTTCTATTTATTCATGGTATTGATAGATAGTTTGATTGTGTTGAATTATAATTGAACCTAATGCATTACAAATCACTAATCACACTCTAGGGTAATTAATAATGCCTATTTGAATGGGTTTATGAGACTAGGCATTAGACTTACCTGTTGGTGAGGTTTGTTACTTTAGGAAACCTAGAGAAAACTCAAAGGTGCTAAAGGGATTAACAATTTCTAGTTAGTTGGAGTTCGACTAATTAGGTAATTGGATTCATGGGTTCATGAGGTTTGGTAAATTAGGAAATTAGTGCATTAAACTTTCCAAAAATCCTTAGAAAGCTATGATAGTCATTGAAAATCACTCACTTACATTACACCCTTTTATTAAAAATACCAAAAATATTTATTTGTTTTGCATCCTTCATTCTCATATTTAAAAATCAACAAAAATATATTTTCTTTATCCAAATTTAATCTTGCATTGCATTTAATTTACTAAGATAGTTGAATTAAACAAGGCTCATTGAGAACGATACCCGGGGTAACTTTCGCTTACCTTGAGGTCCTAAAATTTCTTGAAGGACTAGGTAAATTTCTTGAAGGACTAGGTCCAAGGCACACTACACCAACCGCTAAATCGGTGTCCTTCAAGTGGCGTCGTTGCCGGGGAGTCATTAATTTGACTCCCGCTAAATCGGTGTCCTTCAAGTATACATACACCAAGAATGATATTTATCCTTGAAGTATCTATAGAGAGTCATATCTGCACTTAAAATATATAAGAAGCTTCATATTTGCCCTGGAAGTATGTACAAAGATCATATTTGACCATTAATGTTTTAATTGAAAAGGGAAAATATGATCATCATGCATAATTTAGAGCCAAATATAAGTCCAAAAATACTTCAGGGCAGATATGATCCTCCTTACATACTTGTGGGGCAAATTTAATCATTAACTCTTAACATATAATTCATTGAACGAACACTTACATATGAAATTTTGAGAATTCAGTCAGCCCATCAAGCTTGCTTTCCTAATTAAAGGGAAAAAATAATTTCATCCAAAGTATACTTCACAGAATTAATTAGTTTAGTAGATATATAGCAGGATCATGGCCAAAATATATCATTAATTATGACATATAAAGTTTGCCATCAAAAATTACCTTTTTCATTTTTAAATATAAGATATATTTTTTTAATTTAATTAAATTATATATGTTAGCTAGCTACATTAGTTAAAATTATATAACACTTGAACTATATATATCCACAATTATTTTTGCCCATCTACTTTCTTAATTTGTATTGGTGTTGTTGCTAAGACTTAAAAGTAGTGTCAATAGTAATATATAATTTGGGAAAATGTTATGAAATTTTAGAAATATATTTTGTATTTAAAAACAATTGAAATTCACAAATAATTCTACACATTTAAGAACGAAAAAAGTATGGAAGATGTAAGATCTAATTTTCATAGGAGGGAAGTCTCTCATGTGTTTGATCATGCCTATCTTTAACTATTAGTGATTCCCCTTTACTCAAAAAAAAAAAAAAGGATAACAATGCTATAGATCATGTTGTTATATTGGGATAATAGAGTGATCTATAGCTAGTAAGCGATGAGAGGGGAACAAGATGAAGCTATATATAAATAAAAGTCTACGACTAGGACGAGTGATATATATGAAACGAGCGGGGATTATGACAAGTGATAATATACAAGTGATCGATAACATGTCGGCATGCTTACATTGTCAAAACGAGCTAATTCTCCCGTGCGTTGCACGGGAATAAGATAAAAAAAGAAGTGAACCAATAAGAGTACGAACTTCCAATTAACAAATACAAAATGGTATTAAATGAGTCAGCGGTAATTTGCTCTTTCCTCGTTATTTTATTACTATTTCTCAGACAAACAAGCTGGTGGTATTCGTTATAGTTGAAATTGATCTTAAAAGAGCCAAAGACAAGAATAAAGAGAAGAATTAAAAAAAAAAGGACGAAAGAGAGAGAAATCATATCAAAACGCATATAAGCGGATAGTTAGTGACTTATTAGTGGGCATTTTGGTGGGCGCTAATTAAATGGGTTGGATGACAAATAAAAAAGTCTATTGCAGAGATCTTTGTACATACATATTTATCCCCCAATTCAAACAAATATTATCGCAGATCTCTGTGTACACACATCATTTAGTTAAAAAGCACACACACATCACGCCAATGCCCATCGATCTCTTATCTCCAATAATCCTTAATTAATTTCTTTATTTATTTGTCAACATACCGTACGTCCTCTATTTCTGCCTTGAAACAATACTTATTTGCACTATTTTGCTTCTCAACAGGATAGATCTCTTATCTTTTATTTTGGTTCCAACATGGATCGATCATTCCACAGCATATATTACCGCGGCGTGCATTAACGTCCTTTCGAATAAAGTCCCAATTTTTAAAGGCTAACACAGTGCTTGATTCCGCCTAATTTAACCCACTTCCATATATCCTTTTATACTTTCTGTCTCTTCTCAATCCCAGTTCCACTGTTCCCCACGAATATCTTCATACTTTTATTTATATTCCTTATTCCTTTGTTGGCCAAATGTATGTGCCATTTTGGATTCATGTTTCAACGCCGTCTTCACACGATTTCTAGTTTCATATGTTATTTTTTTGACCGCATATGTTTGTGTCTAATACTCCCTCCGTTCCTAAATATAAGACCTAGATAACTTTTTTTTTTGAAATATTAAAGTTGTGAAATAGGTTATTAAATCATAACATATTTGATATCTTTTTAGATTATCCATTAGCTTATAGGTAAAATAAACTAGTTTAAGAGAAAAAATTAGGTAAATCAATTTATAATTAACTTATTTTTTGCTCTTTTTAGGATTTTTAAAAAAAGTCATCTAGGTCCTATATTTAGGAACGAAGGGAGTACATATTTCCGTAGCCGCAAGTTATGAGTTGATGGTATAAAATATGATACATGTATAGTTGATGCCATCAATGATTCCACTCACTCACTCGGTGCAAAACGTGCAAATCAAGATGCTATGCATCCAATATTCCGATTTCTATTTATTTCTTGGCATCTCAACTTTTTTCTCCCCTTATTTGGGTGAGACAGCGAGTGGATGGCCTAATTAACTAGCCATTTTATACTCCAAAATGTCTCTTCATGTCCTCCTTTTTTTTCGAGAAATCAATAAACTATTAATTAAAAGAGTACTATGGGAAAAAATAATGGAACAAACACCATCGTTGTAAATATTTGTGTGTGTATATATGTGTCACTTGCTTCCTTCCTTCCTTGGGCTCACCAAATGACCAAACTTTTACCTTATATAGTTTGATATATATTTTTGTTGATTTCTGAATTGAATCACCCAAATGATCATAATGTTTTGAGTTAGTTCGACTCAGGCTACTTGTATACACAAAACTTTGTTAAAAAAGACAAAACCCATTTAATTTTTTATAAGCACATCGTCTCATAAGGATTAGTCTTAGCTTTAATTTGGCTATCCGCCGGATCCGGGATATCACCTGTAATAGATTCTAACCAAAAAGAAAGGAAGTGAAAACTGATAACACAATAGTAATAAAGCTCGTACGGTAAAGAGCTTAATGAAACTAAAGCCGGAAAACGACGTCTGCGTTTCAAATTGCAACTCCCACCTATGCTGCCTACGCGTGCCACTTTTCATTATTTCCCCTTTCCCCTCTTTTAATGCCATGCCGTTTTACGCCCTCCTTTTTTTCTCGTCCTCATAAAAATCTCATATAACAATAATGTCAAAAAATACACAAGCCGGCTTCAAAGTTCAAACATGAGATAATTAAGATTAAATGCTAACTCTTTTCCTTTATACATAAAATATAACACGTACACAAACTGATCATCTGACTCAATAAATTAAACCTCGATTACATATAGATTCTCCCCTTTACTTTATAAATAATAAAGCAAACACATTATTATATTTATTGACGTCAATCAGACAAACCATTTTGTTGAGGATGATACCCATTACGAGCATGTCCATTCCCTGCTTTATCACTATTTGTATCCAAAATATCATCATTATCATTACTATAAAACTCATTCATGTAAAACTGAAACTTTTCAACCACGTCCTCAGGAAGTGACACCATAACTCTTACCGCATCAGAATCACCCAATACCGGTAAAAATAAACAGTATATGTCACTTGTTAATGGGCCCACTTGTACGGCCTTCCCTCCTCCAAAATCCACCTCCTCTAATCCTAGCTTTGCCCACTGTGATATCACCAAACTAGTCGATAAATCCGTTTTTACCATTTTGTCCTCCAACAAGTCAACCATTGACCTCACATGTTCATCGTCCAACTTCCCCTTCGCTTGTTGCACCAATTTAACTCCATTCTCCAGACCTCCCTCTACTAACTCCTTCACTGTGCTCTCCACACATGCTAGCACAAATCCATTCCCATAATACCCCTGAGGGATTTCTGGGTTAATCTTTTTCCTAACGTTGACTGAGAAAAGTAACTTCACATTAAGGGTAGGAGCTAGATTGAGTGCACGAACCCAAGAGCGCCACGTGTGAGCAGCTAGGGCTTCGAAGGTTGTGCACTTTATAACGCACTGCTTCTTCATATGAAGAAGAAGAGATGATGTGAATGTGAAACACGTGGCCACCAGGGGCTGTGACTGCAACAACTTTACTAGGTCCACTACCGATGATGATGATGATGATATGTTCATGTTAGTTTTTGTGTATCCCGGGTGGGAATACTTTACCTGTGGTGGATTTCGAGGTTTTAGGAGGTTTCGAGGGTGGAAGGGTAGTATTGGTAATTCACATTCTGGTGATGTTGTTAGGTGGGCCCATGCGTTTAAGAACTGAGCTGTACCTATGCCGTCGCATATACAGTGGTTGATGGCGGTGGACACCACCATTCCTCCGCATTGGAGACTCGTTACCTGTGAACAAGTATGGGATTGATGAGGGCATTTTGGTCATTTCAAGTAAAATTAATTTTAAATGTTATCCTTATTTTTATATTGCATACTTTGGTAAAAGCAACAAAAAGAGGCATATATAATATGATCAGCATTTCAACACAGAGATCCCAACTTCAAAATGTGATTTTCAAGGTTGAAAGTAAATGTATAGGCCATAGAAGATAAACATTTGTCATCCTGGTTTCATGAAAGCATAAAAATTAAAGATTTGGTTTCTTTTCTTTTCTTTTTCTTATTAATCGTGGTTGTTGAGTCAATTTCATGTGTATAATTACAGGTGAGAATTGTGTTAAAAGAGAAAGCTGATCAGTGACATTGAATCATTGATGTTTGCGTGCAAGAGTAATCATTACAGGCAAGCACTCAGCGAGTTGGAGAGAATAATGCAAGCTTTCTGAGAAATCTGAAACAAACTTTTTAGGAAAAAGAGCAATATTATTCTAACTTCTGACAGTAAAATACACACGGAACTGACATATACAGTAACAGAACAAGCTCCATTTATATCGGTCAACTTTTTTGGATGTTGAGGTTAAAAAATATGTTATTAAATTAAGACATATTTAATATATATTTTTAGATTAGTTATTAATTTATAGGTTAAATAAATTAATTCAAGAAAAAAATTAGGTAAATCAATTTATAATTGACTTGTTTTTCTTTTTTAGGATTTTCCAACAAGTCAACTAAGTCTTATATTTAGACTAGATAGAGTTACATTTTAACTTTCATGCATATAAGTCATGAAGTAATATATACTTTGTCTAAAGATCAAGAAAACAAGAAAATAATAATAAAATAATGATACTAAGAATTAATCAAACCTGGACAATGAGAGGAGGAACGTCCAAGAAACTTCGAGCTTCAACCTTATACAAGAGCTTTTTCCAGGATTGATTTGGCAAGTTGGAAGGTTGAAGTAAATCATTTACAGTGATGGGCATGAATGCTTCAACAAAAAGAGCTCCTTCAGCGTTACAGTCCACGTGGAGCTTCCCTTGATCTTCATCCACGGCTCTCAATCTGCCAGCTAATGGATAGTAATCCACAAGAACTCTGGACAACGAAAGCTTCAAGGCATGGAAGCTCACAGATTTTGTGAAGATGTAACAATACTTAATGGAGAACCTGAGGAACTTTTGGTCGTCAAGGTTTGAGAGATAGAGGGAGTGATTTGGTGTGCTAGAACATGGGCGTATTACAATAGGTGGATTTGGATATGAACAATCTGGGAGGTCTCTAGATTTTGGTTTCAACATTTTTTTTGGCTCTTTAATGTTGTTGATGATTGTGAGAAAATAGATGAAGTGGAATGAAGATTTAGAGTGGAGTGTAGGAATTTAGAAAGGAGAGAAAGATGGGAAGAAGTAATTTGTAGACAACAGAAATAGACACATCATCTTAAAATCTAAGTACGATGAGATTCCACTGGGTTGAGTAGTGGGAAAGGCTAAGATGAGGGCAGCCTCATCGTTCAAGAAGTGTGCAAAAGTTTATGTACATTTCATGTTTTTTTCAAAAGAAAGATTGAGGTTGAAATTATATCTAATGTCCTTTTATTTTAAGACTACAGTTTTATATTATCATTTTTGTCAGCTCTTATGAACTCAATGTTTACTTTTTTGAATATGGAAAAATTAAAGTATATTTTGTCATAAATAATTATTTGGTTTGAAATATATGATTTGATTTAAAAGTTTTTTTTGCCACAAAGCATTAGTATAGAGTCAAATTATGTCTCTTCTACCACTTCAATTGTTCCTTTATCATCATATCTAGACAGCTTTATCATGTTAATCACGAACTATTAGTGATGCTTTTTTTTAAAAAATATCACAAATCCTCAACTTATCAATTACAAATGATTACTATTTTAAAATAACGAGTGGGAGTATTTTATTTCAAAATTTTTAATTATAGACCTGTATTTTAAAATACAATATATTTTTTTGACCTTAAAATATTTTTTGAAGACTGAAGAATATACACCATGTGCTTCTCAACCTATTAGAGTGACCCTATCTTAAAACTTAAAGGGCATATGCATTCGCTTCTTGGCATACAAGTGATGTTGAATAGTTCCCTAGCTAATTGCGTTCCACATGTTGCGTGGATATGCACTCAAACGAGGATGCATGTTCCTTGTATAAAGATGGAGCCCCAAAATTTTCAATTATAAAGAAAAAACAAAAAGAAGAAACCAAGTTTAGTGTGTGGCATCTGGCATGTCAATATGGTAGACGACCCTTTTAAAAAAGCTCAGAGATGGTTAATTAACACACATGCAAGCTGCAATATCATATGATGAATTAGAATTTTCAATTCTCTGTGGGCCTTAAACTTGAAAATTGAATCTAGAAAGACTAATACGCTCTACCTCTACGGCCCCATGAATACAAAATCAAAGTATGAAGTTTCCTTCTGTGAGTGGGAAATCGGTACGCTTGGTAACATGTATGAAAGTAAGGAAAGTGAAAGTGGGAGGGTTTTGAGTAATTTTAATATATCCTGGGGCCCACAGACTTTCTCTCTCTATCTCACACTTTTCATGGGACCCACAAACTTTACTTTCCCATCATTATCTCTCTTTTCATCTTCACCCTTTCACTTTCTAATTCTTCACTTTCCCTTCTTACAACCAAACACACTCTTAAGAAGGGTTGCACGAATAAAAGTAAAGGGTACAATGGTAACCAAAAAACGTGATTGGTCACTTGGTACGCAAGTAAAATGGTCAAATCAAGCAAAGTTACTGAGTAAAGGACACTGGTTCGTGGTCGTCATTTCAAGTTGTCATATCATCTCAAATGCCCAGCTAACCTCAAGTAATGTAATTCATTATTGTACTGCTAGTACTTCCTAGTTCCTACTACCCTCATGTGCAGCTGTGTGTGTATAGAGAGAGAGAGAGAGGGTCAGTCACATGTGAAGATGACAACTGTGTGACTCAAGGCTTAAACAGTGCTGGGAGATAACGTTGTTTACTACTAACTCCAGTCCTAAATATAGGAACTAGATAGCTTTTTTTGAAGAAATTAAGGTTGCAAAATAGTCTATTAAATCATGACATATTTAATATATTTTTAGATTATCAATTAGTTTATAAGTAAAATAAACTAGTTTAAGGGAAAAAATTAGGTAAATCAATTTATAATTAACTTATTTTTGCTTTTTTTAGGATTTTTCAAAAAAGACAATTAGGTTTTATATTTAGGACAGGAGGGAGTATTATTCAAGCTTCATTATTGTCCTCTGCTTTACTGTTGTTCATAAGGATGCTGCCTCTTCTCTGTACTAACTACTAACTCTAAGCCTACAGTTGAGATTATGTACTGTTCAGTGTTCAAACAAGTAAATATGCTTTCATTGATGTGCCCCCTATACTGACTTTAAGCTTGGCTTAACATCCATTTAATCTCTGATAAAAAAAAACATCCATTTAATCCAAATATAAAAATCAACATACTTGGGAGAAAAGGCAGAGAACTTTAAAGAGAACATGTATTCATCTTTTTTTTACTTTTGGGAGATTATCAAATCAAGGAATCCAATTCTTGTTCAAAAGAACACAGGTTCAATTCAATGGCCTTTGACTCTCCTCGATCTGAGGAACAAATTCCATCATTAAAGAACACTCCACCCCACTATGACCATAGCCTGATTCATTAGGTAGCCCTTTAAGTGAAGACCATAAGACCAGTAGAATTTGGCATCATCTTAGATCATGTTTGCTTTTGGATTAACTGTTCATCTACATATGTAACTGATCATTATTGCTATCCACATGGTTCAAAAGATAAAAAGCTATATAGTTTGGAGAAGTGTGGTTATTTTACAGCCGAGCAACATATGAGTTTGCCTGGGTGACATATCTAACCCATCGATGTGGATTATTTGCTTTTGACTTCGCTATCTGCAAATACTTCACCTGTGGCACAACAAATGAGATCTTGAAAATTATCACATTAAAGAAGTGGGTAAATAAAGCAGAACAAGATGAGGAAAAGAGCTGGAAACAATGGATAATAGAATTGATAATATGATCCTTAAATCACGAAGATAATAATCCAGTTTCAATTCCATAAGTTAATCTTTAATACTACCTCCGGTCCTAAATATAGGACCTAGATGACTTTTTTTTTGGAGAGGTTAAGGTTACAAAATAGTCTATTAAATCATGACATATTTGATATATTTTTAGATTATCCATTAGTTTATAAGTAAACTAAACTAGTTTAAGGGAAAAAATTAGGTAAATCAATTTATAATTAACTTATTTTGCTTTTTTTTATGATTTTTCAAAAAAGTCAATTAGGTCTTATATTTAGGACCGGAGGGAGTATGATAATAGAATTGATAATATGATACTTCTATTGGAATTCTGACCATATTGAATTAGAGAATTAGATTGAACAAAGTATCTCATATGAATGGAAGCCATTTTCCTTTAGCCAGTGACATGGACAGGTACAATTTAATTTCTTAGATGAACTGAACAACACTTATGTCATGGGTCATGGCATCACTAGAGAGACCTGGCTCACAGTTCAACCAGAACCATGAGAAATTTTAAGAAGAGGTCATCCATTTTCAGCCAATTAGCAGAACTATATTTAGAACGTAGCTTCAAAATAATTTTCAAGATTTTACCTGAAGCCTAGAAGCATTGTGCATGGGTATAGTGAAGGACATGCTAATTGGCCCTGCTTCTTTCATAATATTTCCTGTCCTCAATACAAAGGAATTAAATTATCAGAAGGGATATATTTTGTCAAACGTTCAAAAGAAAAAACATCCAGTATTAGCATGAACCATGTATTTCTTGTGAAAATGTAAGTTTTGCCCGCAAAGTATGCTCAGTTCCACCACCAATCTGCAAGAAAATGGACGAATCAACACTAAGATCCAATCTTACAAATGTAATAATTAAAATAGCCTTAAATATTCAGATATGGAAACTTCTGTAGAACTAAGACATACTACTGTAAAAAATTAAAATAAATAAGTTGACTATATCAGATCGTAAGTTCAGTCTAAGAACCACCTTCTTTATTCCCCACTCGAGTCTCTTATTTGCTTCCTTGAACTCTGTTGTCCCAACAGCTCCAGGCTCCAACTCAAAATTAACACTGAAAGATTTAATCAGGAAGGAAAAACAAGCAATTTGGATAATAAGACCATCAATGTACAATAATGCACACATTCCTAAAGCTTTGGGTGGTGTATACTGTGTAGGACACTTGTGCGCTTGGACATGCAAAGCCTTTTCACTATATACCCATATCAGGGCATCCAAACTTTCAATTATATTGTCTCTAAATTTGCTTCATCATCCCTATCCTGTTTATCTTTCTCATCATCGTTAAGTAGATCGAAGGCAATTTAAACGGCACAAGGATATTATATCCAAGAATGACCTTTACCTCAAACTAAAACTCAATGTGTTAGGCATTATGTTGGCAAAAAAGTTTGCCTCTACTATGTAAATTATATATTTATGAAGGAAGATGATTGAAATACCGAGTTGTAGATGTTGGAAGTGGCATCTCTATAAGAACTGAGTTAGCATTGATGCTTGGTAAGAACTCTGCTCGCACTTTGATGATCACTTCAGACTACGAAAACACAGCAGACTTTCAGTGAGATAAACAAGACATTAAAGTCAAGAAAATCATGGGAAGCTCAAATCACCTTAAGGGATCCTGCTTCTTCAATCAATGCATTGATACGAAAGGGTGGCTTAAATGTTTGGGTCATTCGATAATTCATGACAGGAAATTCACCATCGGGCGGCACCTACAATAAAACAATTGATTTGTCAAGAGACTTGCAAAAAAACATTTATAACTGATATATCTACGGTGATCAGCTATGCATTTACCAATGTCAAAGTTCGGTCAATATCAAAATTATCAAGGCGCACAGATTCATGGAAGCTGCAATCATCAAGGAGGACAGCCCCTGAACTTCTATAATCTGTCAAAATATATGACTGAATGACATCAGAGAAGAGTGAAAAGATTAAGCAAAAGTCAATTGGGAAGCCAGCAGATCAAAGACCGTGTTTCAGAACTGGGGGGGGGGGGATCTTAGCCAACATTTCCGGGAAAATAAACTATATTATAAATGGACCTACCATTTCCTCCTATACTCAGGCCCTCATTGAGAGCAACTCGAATCTCTGGGTTTCCAGTATAGATAACTCTTCATTTGGATGGTGCCATCTATTTCACTAGTACGTATGAATCCCTGATTCAAATAATCACTTCATGTGAAAGTGCTTCAAAAGTATGAAATCATATGCTTGTATAAGAGAAATACATACTTGTATAAGAGAAATACATACAGCAAGTGGCATTGGAAAAACCATATATAACAATGAACTTGAATGCTCACACTGGAGTTAAATGTAACACTTATTTTCTCAATCACGTCAACAAAAATCTCATCCCTCTTCCTACCCCCAGGTTCGTTTGCAACTACAGATTTTGTAATAGCTGTTCCTGGCATTCGTTTGGACCCTTGCTGCAGAGACAAGTGTTTTGACATGGAATGAGACCATAAATTCAACAAGACAGCCAACGGGATATTATTATCACACGTAACTAACTAAACAAGTGATTACCATAAAAATGGATGCAGCACCAAGAGCAGGCAATCGTGCAGCATCAACCACAATCGGCTCATTGAAAACATACGACTTCAAAACTCAATTGATGTAGTTTGGACGTAACCAAAATCCTGGCATGAATACACTTCAGTAAAGGCACATATTAATTAAAAATGAAAGGTGGAATCATAAACAAGGAAAAATGATAACATTAAAAAAAATAAGGACAGAAATAAAAGGGAAAACAAGTAATCGAAAGTCATAACTATTTAACATGTCATACAATGCAGGGGATTAAGTTTTAATTTTGTTTTAATCTATAAAAACCACCAAGACAATTGAAAAAATATCATACGAAAATTTCACCAAAGATCATCTCATGTACTTGGCAAATGAAAAATTGAGAGCAGCCGTCTATGAGGAACTGAAAGAAATGAATCACCAAACATTATCACCAATGCCTAAACCAACAGGATTGGATGGAAATGGATTGCAGCATGACAATTTTAAACAAGAATTACACATTCAAGTTTCAACTCAGGCAAGGGAAAATAGTAATTACTATGTACTTACAATGACTTCATCCAATAATTCATATACAAGCACGAAGTTCTTCCGCAATGAATCCTCATTGAGAATTCCAATGTAATCTTTGATGACACGGGCAATTCTTTGAAGAAGTTCCAAAACAAGAGAAGGGGAGACATTGACTCTTGTCGTAGCAACAAACAATAATCCAAAAACCTTCACGTGAAAGTAGTTGACACCATCTGCATTCTACTGAAAAGATATACAGCAGTCAGGCAGGATAATGGGAAAACATAATGATTGTCATGAATCTTCGGAACACTTATCCAGAATATATCCTTTTCTTCAGTTCAATCAGCAAATGCAAAATAATATTCCTCCATTTCTAAATATAAGCCCATCTACCTTTTGTAGGAGAAATTAACTTTTTTAGTAAAAATTAAGGAAGTTACATAAGAGGTGTTTTGTGTATTACTCCCCCCTTTCCTAAATATACCACTTTCAAATTTTAATTTGTTCCTAAATATAAGACAATTTTCAAATTATTCCTAAATTGGTAATATTTTGAGCTAATAACTAATTTAACATACATCTTTAATCTAATCAAATTAGGGAAAATTGTCTTATATAGGGTATATTAGCTAAAAGGAATGCATGGACAAGAAAAACATAAGGAAACAAAAAGATATCATGAAGAGAATACGGACAAAGACAGGAGGAGGAGCATCTGCTTCATCATCCTCTTTCCAGAACTTGACTTTGCGGAAAAATGTCTCCGCACTCCCTTTCTGTACATCACCGCGATCTGCATTTAATTCAAAACCCAAAAATGTGTCAATTGTCACAACTCAAAACATCACTCTTTTCTTCACTCAATAATAGCTTCCGTCAATGTACTAAACTACTAATACATAATATCCTCCCTTATAAACAAATAATGCACTTTTATCGAATTGAATGTATAGCTGACAACAAACTAGCTACAGCGACACTAGAAGTTTGATGCATATATTATTGGAGTCGTTCAATGAGCACAACACATGGTATAAAGAAGGAATGATATTCCAATCTACGACGCAAGTAATCAAGTTAATGAATAATGTGCAGATAGATTATGTTAGGCTGCATAATTTTATTGGAGACTCGTTACCTGTAAACAAGTATGGTATTGATGAGGGCCTTTTGCTCATTTGAATAAAATTAATTTTAAATGTTATCCTTATTTTTATATTGGATACTTTTGTGAAAGCAACAAAAAGAGGCATATATTATAATATGATCAGCATTTCAACACAGAGATCCCAACTTTGAAATGTGATTTTGAAGGTTGAAAATAAATGTATAGGCTATGACTAATTGACTATATATGACCATAGAAGATAAACAATTGCCATCCTGGTTTCATGAAAGCCTAAAAATTAAATAATTGGTTTCTTTTCTTTTCTTTTTTCTTAACCGTGGTTGTTGAGTCAATTTCATGTGTATAATTACAGGTGAGAATTGTGTTAAAAGAGAAAGCTGATCAGTGACATTGATGATTGCGTGCAAGAGTAATCATTACAGGCAAGCACTCAGCAAGTTGGAGAGAATAATGCAAGCTTTCTGAGAAATCTGAAACACTTTTTAGAAAAAAGAGCAATATTATTCTAACTTCTGACAGTAAAATACACACGGAACTGACATATATAGTAACAAAACAAACTCCATTTATATTGGAATTCCTAAATATAAGTCATAATTGACTTTTTTTGAGATGTTAAGATTACAACATATGTTATTAAATTATGACATATTTGATATATTTTTAGATTAGTCATTAATTTATAGGTTAAATAAATTAGTTTAAAAAAATTTTGTTAAATCAATTCATAAATGACTTGTTTTTCTTTTTTAGGATTTTCAAAAAAGTCAACTAGGTCTTATACTACGACAAGAGAAGGAGTTACATTTTAACTTCCATGCATATATAAAAGTCATGAAGCACTCAATATATACTTTGTCTTCAGATCAATAAAACAAGAAAATAATAATACTAATAATTAATCAAACCTGGACAACAAGAGGAGGAATATCCAAGAAACTTCGAGATTCAACCTTATACAAGAGCTTTTTACAGGATGATTTGGCAAGTTGGAAGGTTGAAGTAAATCATTTACAGTTATGGGCATGAATGCTTCAACAAAAAGAGCTCCTTCAGCGTTACAGTCCACGTGGAGCTTCCCTTGATCTTCATCCACAGCTCTCAATCTGCCAGCTAATGGATAGTAATCCACAAGAACTCGGGACAAAGAAAGCTTCAAGGCATGGAAGCTCACAGATTTTGTGAAGATGTCACAATACTTAATGGAGAACCTGAGGAACTTAATGAAGATGTCACAATACTTAATGAAGTGATTTGGTGTGCTGGAACATGGGCGTATTACTATAGGTGGATTTGGATATGAACAATCTGGGAGGTCTCTAGATTTTGATTTCAACATTTTTTTGGCTCTTTAATGTTGTTGATGATTGTGAGAAAAGAGATGAAGATGGAATGAAAATATGAAAATTTAGAGTGGAGTAGGAGTTTAGAAGGGAGAGAAAGATGGGAAGAAGTAATTTGTAGACAACAGAAATAGACACATCATCTTAAAATCTAAGTACGATGAGATTCCACTGGGTTGAGTAGTGGGAAAGGCTAGGAGGAGGGCACCCTCATGGTTCAAAAAGTGTGCAAAAGTTTGTGTACATTTCATGTTAAGAAAGATTGAGGTTGAAATTATATCTAATTTAAAGACTGTAGTTTTATATTATCATTTTTGTTAGCTCTTATGAACTCAATGTTTACTTTTTGAATATGGAAAATTAGAAGTATATATTATTATAAATAATTATTTGGTTTGAAATTTAAGATCTGATTCAGATTTTTTTTGGGTCTCAAAGCATTAGTATAGTTCCTTTATCATCGTCTAGACACTTTATCATGTTAATCACGAACTATTAGTGATATTTTTTTAAAAAAAGAATATCACAAATGCTCAACTTATCAATTACAAATGTTTACTCTTTCAAAATAACGAGTGGGGGTATTTTATTTCAAATTTTATAATTATAGACCTGTATTTTAAAATAAAATATATTCTCTGACCTTGAAAATAAATATTTTTTGAAGACTGAAGAATATACACCATGTGCTTCCCAACTTATTAGAGTGACCCTATCTAAAATGCAAGTGACTGTCAAAAACTGTCAATTGAAGGGAAAAGTATATTTGACATATCTCAACTCATGATTATTCAACTAAAATTAAGTCATATGTCTTCAAAACTTGTTTATTAAAAAAAACCATAAAGAAACATATACAAGGATTATAGAGCAGTACCACCGGGAATATATCTTTTTCACCCTCCATGCTCTTTCAACAAACTGGCAATGAGCATGTTCATTAGAAACCTTTTAATGCATCGTAAAAATTATTTACAAAGTTATATAATGGGGTGTTAATTTCTATCATTTGTAGCCACTTGACAAGAACACATTATTTTTGGATTCAATCAATGTACTGTGTATATTCCTGACTTATCATACAGGAACAACGTGCCCATTCAATTCCATCCCAAATGTTAAAAATCAAATTCTGCAAATACATGACAGGAGAGAGATCATCCAAAATCAATGTACAGAAAGTGTAAAAGAATAATGAGATTGAATGTCTCATTCAAATCACAAAATATACAAACGTCTTATTGATGGTAGTTTTGTCCCTTCAAAATTGTCCATGATTTACATACATATCAGAAAACAAATCATTTAATGGGAGAAACAAACCCCCCGGGTGGACCATTAAGAAGCAAGAATGGATTAAATTAAGAACACAGTCGCACAAACAAACATAGCATTCAACTTATTAGGATTCAGCTCTAAAAGTAAGCACACACAACATATTCTTATACTCAGGGTGCACAACAGGTACCAATGTTTGTTACCTATAAAGCTGCTCCATGAGCACAAGTAACGCAATCTCATGATTTAGCACTATAGAAGATAACTTGATAATAGCTCGTTCCCGCAATTTTCTTCCATGACCATAGGGTCCACCAACAAAGAAAGATAATCTTGAAGCTCCCTGTAAAAATGAAGTCAGGAAATTACATGCAACAAATGTAATGCATATGGCTTAAGTACAAACTTCAAATTAGTGCACAAGAAATTTTATCGCTCTCAAGACTAAAAAATATGTGACCTGTTCCTGACTTGGTAGACACTTTTTCCAAATAGCAATGCAGAATCTGATTGGTGGGTCATAAATATGCAGGATTAGATCAAAGACTCAATAAAAATATAAAATGCAGGATAGTGATAAAAGCTGTTTACTAAAGTGAATCATATTTGACATAACTAGCTAAAAAAATTCAGTCCTATGTCTTTGGAATTAGATTGATTAAAAATAAATACATACAAGATTGCTCCTGAGTGAAATCATAGGAGGTCAATGGTCCATAGCATGATAGACCCTTCATGCTCTTTCCATGAATGGTAGAGAACATTTACAAAGATATCATAACGGGATGTTAGCTTTACCATATGTCCTGCAACAGCCACCAATTCAGCCATCTGTTCAGAACCTCTGTCTTGCCCACCCTCATCCAGCATCACACCTACAGAATGCATGCAAATTAGGACAGGATGAACAAATTGAAATGGCCGGTTTTCCTCGATCCCACATTAAATGCCAGTAAAGATGCTAAAACACAGTTACCACACACACATGCTTGAGACTATATACCCAGTCATCAGAACTGAGAATGTCCATCACTGCATTGTCTTCATCATCCACCTGCGTCCTTGTGTAACTGTAATGCATTGCAAGCATTAATTATTGATTACAACATAAAAGACTAGAGAAGTTTGAAGAGATAATTGAAGGGGAATACAAAAAATAAGTGACAATAATATCATTTACCAAGGTGACTTATAGGTCATGAGCAAATTGGAATTGCTTGAAATACATGGAAACTTCTTGCTCTATTTGCTTTTCCACTCAACATATTTATTATTTTTTCTGTCAAGATACAGTGATAAATAAAATTAGTTATGAATACGCCAAAGCTAAGGACCTATTCTGGTTTACTGTAAATTTCAGCTAGTTTTGAACATTTTCTTTTCAAATGGGTCTTCATTAAAACCACAATCATTTGGAAAATATTTGAAAATGCATTAAATTATTTCAAATAGCATATATTTAAATGGGTGGATAGTACGTAATATAAAAGATAATTATAATTTAGAGCAATCTCATTCATAATTGGGGACTTTGGAAGGTGCATTTGTCCTTTAAGAAAAAGCTTTACCTTTCCGTTTCCTTCTGATAGCACAATAATAGCAATTGCCAGCGCTAATAAACATTCAACGCCAAAATGTGTCGTAACGCACCTCATGTGTGACGCCTAAGATTAGAGACATAACCACCCTGATAATTCTCAAAGTCGTACAAATTAGATGACAAAAAACTGAGATAGCATTGTAAATAATTTAAAATGCTTACATATCGACATTCAAAACAATTAACATAAGATAACAATTGTAAATATTTTACAACAAAAATGAAGACTGAAAAGATAGGGAAGCTAACCGTGCGTTTCTAGGGTTTGATCGTATTTGAACTTTGATTAAAAAAATCTCATAGATTAAGATAAACAATGAAGCCACGAACGAGTCTCCACCAAAGGGAACACAGCGAACCCTAAACATGAGGTACAGCTTCAACATACACGCATACGATTAGGTTAAACAATTTGATTATGAAGTCATTAAAATTTAATGGAGAGAGGGTGAAATTGAGCGATGAGAAGGAGAAATTAAAGAGAGGAAGAAGTATTTGGAAGACCTTGAAGAGTGTTAGAACTACTCGGTTTGATCGCAGTCCCACGAATGATACCGCCATTGATTTGATTTTGAAGTAGCGGGAAAGAGACCACTCACCACTCTTTTTTCTGTGCAACTGATGAGTGATGACACTCCTTTATAAGAATTACGCTCAAGTACAGCTGGATGCGAGTAAAAATTACGCTACCCATTTTTATTAGTTTTGTTTATATATTTTTATTTATCTGCTTTTTTCTTTTACCTGAATTTTTATTTTTCTCCTGAAAAAAACGAAAAACAAAATCACTCAGCCACTACTGTTGAATTAGGAGCGACATGCAATTTTAAAATGTGTTAAAGACATTTAAATTTGTTTTATGTAATAAATAATTTTAAATGGACCATGTTGTCTACATATATAATTTTAATTTTTGTAATTTATAACAGAATCTAAAATTTCAAGTCAGTCCTTATGATTGGAAATTGCGCTTTTAGTTCTTTTTTATTAATATTGTTAGTTTCACTTTGCGGAAATTGCTAACTCAAAAATTTTAAATGGTTAATACTTAATACACCCTCTGTTCCTAAATATAAGATCACTTTGGGGAAGTAAATAAGTTCCTAAATATAAGATCACTTCCTATTTTATCTCAAGTTTTGCCCAAACTACCCTTATACTCTCTCTTTTCATTGAAAACCCCTCCTCCTTTTAAAGTCAAGTAAATGAGGGGATTATGAGGGGATTTTGGTAAGATCATGTAATTTTATTGTCTTCCTTAATCTCCCCAAATTAACCAAAGTGATCTTATATTTAGGAACGGAGGGAGTATAAGATTAAATTCGATAAAATACTCATAAATTAAATAGTTTAGTGTAATTATTCTTATACTCTCTCTATCCTAAAATATAAACTCACTTTTGAAATTCAACCTGTTCCAAATTATAACACAATTTTCTAACTTTTCCAACTTTTTCCCAAATTAACTATATAATCTGTAAAAAGTCAATTATGTCTTATATCTAGGACAAGAGGTAGTAACAAGTAATAGAGAGAGGCAGAGAGAAGACAAAGGTATAAAGTTGACATAAATTGGTAATATCAAGTGTAAATAACTAACTTAACTAACTTCCTTAATCAACTCAATTAAGGAAATTAGCAAAGGAAATTAGCAAAACGGGTCTTGATGGTTGAGGATATGGGCTCATAATGAGTCTACTGCTTTGTATAAGAAATAAAAGCAATACTGAAAATGTGATTTTTTTATTTCAGATTTTTGTTTGAAAATGGTGGTTATCTTAATTATCATAGTTAACACACACCTGAAAACTTTAATTTAATATAATTTGAATCCATTGTTGTCAAACTTGCGAGTTGACTCTCCGATTTTACCGTTTTTACGACACTATCTAACCAAAACGTGTCACGAGTCAACTAAATTTTCAGTCTTAGAAAATTTGGTAGAAACTTACGTGTTTACATTGTGAATTTATCGTTTTTACATTTCTACCTTACAGAAAATTGTGTTAACTTACTATTAAACTCATTTTTAATTATTTTTATTGGCAAAATTCAATGAATTTAAATGTGGATTTCATAGAAATTTATCTATTGAGGTTGATATACTATGAATATCCATATATTTAAATCTACTATCTATATTTAAAATAAATTTAAGTCAATTTATTATTATTTTTTGTATTCTTATTCAATTATATAAAAGAAATGCATGATTTTTTATAAAAGTAAATTCTTACGAGTTTACGATTCGAGTCTACAATCCGAGTTTACCTTATCTGCACGAGTTTACTTAAACTCATGAGTTTGACAACCTTGTTTGAATCTCAATTTCAAATACACACGAACAATCAACTCCTGAACCCTATTTTTTTAATATTTTTATTTTGCAAGGTTTACCAAAATATCCTTTTTGTCATGCTCTATGCCTTTCCATGTATCAAAAAAATATAATAAAACTATAATTAATAAATATACTATGAAAACAGAACAACACAATGCAACAAACAATATACAAAGGTTAAGATATGTATGAGAAACAAAAGATATAATAAAACTATGTAAATTTAGTAAAATGCCTTAAAAAGAAAATCAAAATTAATTCATTTTGATAGATTGAAGAGGAGAAAGATTATAAGATATCAAAAATGAGAAATGAGAGGAAGAAGAGAAAAGATCAGATATGAATGATATAAATAATACGAGGGAAAAAAAAAGTACTTTTCGCAAGTTAACGGACAAAAAAAAAAGTGGACAGATCGCAATTTCCGCTAACTGACAGGCACTAACTGCCATTTTCTAGGCCATCTGCGTAATTTTCGCAATTTTATTGTTTAAAAAAAAAATAGGAGAAAACATAAACTATTAAAAAAGAATGGAAAGGATAAGTTACACAATTACAAAGAAAACAAATCAAATATGGAAAAAACATTGACAAACTACAAATAAATAAAAAAGAAGATAAAAAAATTAATCCATTTATCAATTATTAATAACTTGTAAGTTATAAGTGTGTTACTTGACATGTATGTGGTAAATTAACAATAAACAAACTATATGACAATTGTTAATAAACTAGTCAATATAACTATATTTGTGCTTAAATTGGTAAACTATGTTAATGAGGCATAATAGATTATACAAATAAAAAGGAAAACAATTTCAATAAAGCATACTAAACCATATAAATCATAATAATAATATAAATTAAAGAAATGATATAAATTATGACATGTATGTGTTAAATTATGAATGCACAAGATGTATGCCAGTCATTAATAATAACTCAATATTACCATATGTATAAACAAAATAATAAGAAACAACAATATAAAAACAAAGTCATACATGAAACATAAACTGCAGATTATAATAAGGCTCCCCAAACAATTCAAGTTAAAAAAAATAACATGAAGCAAACAAATAAAATATGGAAAAAAATAAACTATTAAATTCATTAATAAACTACAAAAAAATAAAAAATAAGATAAAAAAGACTAATCCATTAATCAATAGTTAATAATTTGTAAGTTATAAGTGTGTTTCTTGACATGTATGAGGTAAATTATCAATAAACAAACTATAGGAGAAATGTAGTCAATATATAACAATGTTTGTGCTTAAATTGGTAAACTATGAGGCATAATATAACATAAAAATAAATCGATAAACAATTGCATTAAACCATATAAATAATAATAATATTAACAAAACAAATCATATATGCAAGATAATAAGAAATAATGAATAAGAAATAAACATCTAACCTGAAAATGTTTTTAAGACATTTATTAATAAACAACTCAATATGTAACAAATAAACAAAGGATTTATACATGAAACACAAACTGCTGATTGTAATAAGGTTCAATAAACAATTTGAGGGACCTAAACTTTTAGTTTTAAATTATAAGAACTAAAACGAAAATTGAAGATAAAAATAATATATGGGGTCAATACCGCAGTTTTAAAAGGTCAAACGTCATTGAGGCATTTAAACAGTACAAATAAACAGGTAAATCATAATAATAATATAAATTAAACAAATAATATAAGCACAAAAAACCTCAGCTACCTACCGAATTCATGTAAATAAGTAACATCAATATAATAACAAAGAATTCATAAATGAAACATAAACTGCTGATTATAATAAAACTCAATAAACAATTCAAAATAAAAAATAACATTATGAAGCAAACAAATAAAATATGGATAAAAACATTAACTATCAAATTCATTAATAAACTACAAATATATAAAAAATAAGATATAAAAAGGCTAAGTCATTTATCAATTATTAATAACTTATAAACTATAACAATATTTATTTAGGATCAACAAATAAATTAGTAAACTATTTTAATAAACAATAATAATAATAATAATAATAATAATAATAATAATAATAATAATAATAATAATAATAATTAAACAAATAGTAGATGCATAAAAAAAGACGAAGTTATTTATCAATTATTCATAACTTGTAGGTTATAAGTGTTTTTCTTAACATGTATGTGGTATATTATTAATTAACAAACTATATGACAATTGTTAATAAACTAGTCAATATAATTATTTGTACTTCAAGAATTGAAAGAATTGATTGATCTAAAAACTATGGAAAGAATAATACATTATAGATCATCCACAAAAAACAAGTAATAATAGTTTTTTTACAGCTTAGTAAAGTGCAATTATTTTTATACAAACTGCATTATTATTATTTTTAAAAACAGAAAAATAGATTGGAAAAACAAACCAATTAACAATAACACTAAGTTATAAACTATAACAGTATGTATTTAGGATCAACAAATAAATTGGTAAACTATTTTAAAGGCATAATAAAACATATAAATCATAATAATAATATAAATTAAACAAATAATATATGCATAAAAAACCTCCCATACCAAATTCATTATTCATTAATAAATAAGAAAATAATAATAATAATAATAATAATAATAATAATAATAATATAACAAGTAAGGATAAGTTATAAACAATGGATGACATGTGTCAAATTAATAATGAACACAATATTATCATATAATGGAAAGGATAAATTATAAACAAAATTACGAAGAAAACAAATAAAATATGGATAAAAAACATAAACTCAATATTAACATATGTGTTCTTCAATGAGATTCAATTAGCCAAAAGAATGGAAAAGATAAGTGATAAACAAAATAATTATCAACACTAAGTTAGAAAATATAACAATATATATTTTTAAATTACCCATCAGTTTATAGGTACAATAAATTAGTTTAAGGGGAAAATTAAGTAAATAAATTTATAATTAACTTGTTTTACCTTTTTATGATTTCTCAAAAGAGTCAACTAAGTCTTTTGGTCAAAAAAAGAGTCAACTAAGTCTTATATTTAGAACCGGAGGGAGTAATAATAAAAATCTCAATTACACAAATAATATATGCATACCGAATTCATTAATAATTAAGAAATAAAACAATTAAAACTAACTTGCACATTATGAGTTAAATTATTAATGAACATGACGTTTATTAATAATAAACAACTCAATATTAACATAGGTGATGAGATTCAATAATTAAAAGATTTAATTGACCAAGGGAATGGAAAGGATAAGTTTTTTTTTTTTTTATAAAATGGAAAGGATAAGTTAACATACGAAGCAAACAAATATAAGATGGATAAAAAACCTAAACTATTAAATTCATTAATAAACTACAAATAAATAAAAATAAGATAAAAAGACTAAGGAATTTACGAATTATTAATAACGTAAGCAACCGAATTCATTGATAAATAAGAAATGTATGACATGCATGTGTTAAAGAACAAGGTTAAGTTATAAACAAAATAATATGAGATGTATGTGTTAAATCATTAATGAACAAGATGAAAACCATAAACTATAAATAAACTACAAATAAATTAAAAATAAGCATTTATGAAAGTTATAAGTGTTTTAGAAACGTCTCTAACAATATTAATTCGATATACTATTTGAATGAACCATACAAATAAATTTGGTACTTTTCTTCATTGTATTTTCGCAAATAATAATAACCCATACAAATAATACAAGAAACTAACTTGTATGTTAAACTATTAATGAAATAAACAACTCAATATTGACATAAGTGTTCTTCAATAATTAAAAGGAAAAAACGGATAAATTATTAATGAATTATATTTAATACTACGACATTTATGAATTATTAATAACTTGTAAGTTACAAGTGTTTTATAAACTACAACAACATTAATTTGATAAATATTTTTATAAGGCATAATAAACGATACAAATAATCCAGTAAACTATTCTAACAGGGCATAATAAACTATATAAATAATAATAATAATAATAATAATAATATAAAAAATTGGTAAGATAATAAACTAACATGTAAATGTTTTTATGACATTATGCGTTAAATTATTAATGAACAACAAGTATGACTATTATTATTTATTAATAATAAACTACTCAATATTAACAGAGGTGTCCTTCAATAATTAAAAGATTCAATTAACCAAAAGAATAGAAAGGATAAGTTAACATACAAAGTAATCAAATAAAATATGGATAAAAAACATAAACTAATAAATTCATCAACAAACTACAAAATAAATAAGAAGTAAGATAAAAAAAGACTAATGAATTTACGAATTATTAATAACCTAAGAAACTGAATTCATTACTAAATAAGAATTGTATGACATGTATGTGTTAAATTATTAAAGAACAAGGTTAAGTTATAAACAAAATAATATGACATGTATGTGTTAAATTATTAATGAACAAGGTGAAAAGCATAAACTATTAATAAACTACAAATAAATAAAAGTATGTTTTTGGTCCCTAATTTTGGAGAAAAAGTATGTTTTTGGTCCCTTAACTTTGAAAAGTGTGTTTTTTATCCCTTAACTTTGGACAAAGGGATGTTTTTAGTCCTTTCAAAAAATGATAAAATATGTTTTTAGTCTCTTCTTTCCAAAATTTAGGGACTAAAACAAGACTTTGTGCAAACCTAAGAACCAAAAACATACTTAAACCGAATTTAAAATGACTAAAAACACAAATTTCAAAGTTAAAGGACTAAAAGATGACTTTGTCCAAAATTTAGGGACCAAAAACACACTTTCCAAAGTTAAGGGACCAAAACATGACTTTCTCCAAAGTTAAGGGACCAAAAACATACTTTAGCCCATAAAAATATGTCCAACTTTATGTGAGCATTTTGATTCATTATCTCATTTAGTTAAAAAAAGAATCTCTAAAAAAGGAATTTGGGTGTTAAATGTAGGGCATACACATTTATTCTATTATCATTTTCATTTTTCTTTGTAAAATTTTTTTTTTATTGATTTAAAAGTTACCTCTCTCATGTGAACTTTAGCTTGACAACTTTTTTTAAAAAAAAAATAATCATTTTATGTCTTTAAAAAAACTTAATTAATGTAATGCCCTACAAAATCACAAGTGAAGACAAAACAACTGAAACTACAACGAAAAAATATGTAACCAAACCTGTAGAGAAAATTTTGTAGACAGATCATACTCAGATGCAAGAGAAATAACAAGGTGGGAAAAATGGTCGTCTCAATGCGGAAAAATGGTCGTCTCAATACAATCACTTCCTTGCAGCCAAAAGAACCCGCCAAGAAACGAGATGCCCTATTCCCCTATGTAAAAAACACTCCAATTAACAACCATACATCTTAGAGGACACATTATGAAATGCAAACGATTCCGAGAGTACAAAAGAAAACGAATAATGAGGAGCATGTAACAAAATTGTTTGTGCAAGACGGTGAACCCAGCTACAACATATTGAGCCCCATTATTCACCAAAATATCAAAAATTAAAACTAAAACAATAAAAATTGAAATCAATATTGGAGGGAAAACATCATTGTCAGAACAAACAGAATCTTAGAATAGAACAAAAAGTTTAGAAAAAGCAGGTACAACATGAAACCAATATATGATCCACTCATTAAAGACATCAATTAAGAATTAACACTAAAGCATCCGATTCCATTCATCAAACAAATAGCTGACCAAGACATGTTAAATACATAATAATGAATACAGCAGAACTATATTGTCCTATATTGCTGCAGACAAAGGAGTGAAATCTTTTCTTTAACGAGACACAGATGCATTTTAAGATATATTACAGGACATGGAAGGATTATTAGTAAATAAATGGAATAGATGAAACTACTGAAAACTCCTCTTGATCAGATGAGGCACTCAATCTCTGTTGATCAGATGCTCTGTCTCGCATGAAACAAAAACTCAGCAGAAGAAGTCAAATTATTGCAGGCCTATGGAGAGTTTATAAAAATTCAAAAACAACATTGTATCACAGCATGTAGGCATATAATTTAAAAACAATGTTGTATGCATACTTGACAACATGTAGGCATATAACTACATTAATTTCAGGACAAATTATAATGAATTTATGCGCTCCACAACTTTAACCTTGACAACCAAGCCATATACATAACTGTACAATTATTTTACCTTCTATACCATTCCTAGATCAGCTTCCCTTCCCAACATTGATCACAGAACAGACCACGCAAGCATAGATTTCCATGACAGATGAAGCGTGGGACACTGCACGAAGAGAATTTTCAATCAGACAAACAAGAGAATGAGAAATACTATATAACAAATATTAGAATTAGAATTCGTAAAAGAATCAAAGATATGAGTGAACTGACTTCACTAACCAAATTGAGTCATAGAGAAAGGGTTTGACCACTTAAGAGGCAGAAATTGATGAAGGGAAGAGGGTATGGGTTAGGGTTAGGGTTAGGGTTAGGGAATAATGTATAAATGAGGAGGAAGATGGAGGTGGTTGAAGCAAATAAATAAATAGTAAGTGGATGAAGAAGGGCATAAACCATAGTGGAGCTAATATTAAAGTGTACAAAATAATTGAAGAGAGGTGAGAAGTGAGTATGAAGGTGTAAAGGGCAAGCACCGAAATGAATTGAATGATATGAAGAAAGAGGCGGAGAGGAGAGACGGAAATTGAGAGAGTAGGGTTTCATAGAGAGAAGAGGCAAACGAAGGAGGGAGGGAGGGAGGGAGGGAGGGATGGATGCTTTGGCTTTTGGCGGGAGGGAGCATCTATGTGTGTAGCAATATAATAATTACTCCTACATTTAATTTTAAAACAATGTTGTACGTATACTTAACAGCATATATGCATATAACTACATTAAATTCAGGCTAGATTATCGTGAATTCTCATACTTTCCACAACAGTAACCCTGACAATCAAACCATATCTATAATTGCACAACTGTTTTACCTCTTATACCAGATCTAGATGAGCATCCCCACAATGATAACAGAACAGAGCATGCACGCTGAGCTTTCCATGACAGATGAAGCATGGGACACTGCAGGAAGAGTAATTTCAATGAGGCAAACAAGAGAATGAGAAATACTATGTAACAGATATTTAAAAAAACAAAGAAAGGAATGAAGTGACTTCACTATCTGCTCCTAAACTGCAAACACCAAATTGAATAATCATAGAGAAGGGGTTTGATCACGTGGGTGAACAGCCGAACCTAAAAGGCAGAAATAGATGAAGGGGAGAGGGTTAGGGTTAGGGTTAGGGTTTGGGAATAATATAAATATCAGCAAATTAAAGAGAGGTGAGAAGTGAGTATGAACCTCAAAACTGAAAACACCAAATAGAATAGAACACGGAATGGGCGTCTTCGGTGAATTAGGGTTTTATGCGGGAAATCACAGATTTGAGGGCGACGAACGAAAATGAGAAAGAAAGGGAAACGAAGGAATAAAGGAAGGAGAGGAAGGGGCTTTGGCTTTTGGCGGGAGCGTCTTTTGTTTTTTAACCAAAGGAGCGTTTAATAATACAGTATATAGGAAAGGGCGGGAGAATACTGGAGCGTCACTTTAACGCCACGCTTTGCTTAAATCTTACGCTTAGTCTTAGCTCGCGTAGATTTAACGCCATGCTTTATTTATTTTTTTAAAAAAATCAAATTAATGAATAAATGTTCGTTTTATATTGTAAAAATTATTACATAAAAATATGTCCAAATTTATGTGAGCATTTTGATTTTTTATCTCATTCAGTTCCAAAAACAAATCACTAAAAAAAAGGCATTAGACTATTATATTGTAAGATTCTTTTAATTGTATATTTTTGTTCCAATTTTAATTAGTTAATCCAATCATAGGGAAGCCTTTTAATTAATTATTTCTCATATTTATGTTTAAATTTGTATTATGTGTGTTAATTATCTGATGGCTTATTGTTCTAAGCAGTGTTGTAAGAACCAGACCGGGTGGTTAAACCGGTCCAACGGTCGACCGCTACACATTCCGTCTCACCTGTTATTCGATTCAACCATCGTTTTAGCGGTTAGACCGTGTTAAACCATGACCCGAAGCCTTTTCCGGCTCGACGGTCTGGCTTTTACAACATTGGTTCTAAGTTATTTAAAAGGATATGTTACGTTGTTTTTAATTTCTGAATTAGTTTTATTTTTTAAATTTCATTCATATGTATTGATCGATCTAGAGATTTATTTTGTTCATTTATTTCAATGCTTTCTTTATCGTTTTATATTCATTTCTTGTGTAAAATATTTTATGTGTAATATGCTTTCAGATGTATATTTATGTTGCAATTTTAATTAGATAATTTTTTACCAACATTTTAATTAATTCAACCAAAGGGAAGTGATAAATTTAATTAATTCTTTTTTTATTGCATAAATTTAATCAATTCTTGTATTGATATTTAAATTTCTATTATGTGCCTTACAAAGCTAGTTAACTAGTGATTCAATGTGTGGTGAATCATCTAGTCATTTATTCTTTTCAGTTTTTTATTTTGTCGAAAATTTATTTTCTGTGTAAATTTTTTATGCCTAACATGTTATTTTCATTAAAATGTAATATGCTTTAAGTTCAATATTTATATTGCATTTTAATTAGTTAATTCAGCCTGACGAAAGCCTTGTATTTAATTATTTCATATATTTCCTTTTAAGTTTATGAGTGTTAATTATCTCATGATTTATTGTGCTCATTTATTTCGTGGGAAATGTTATGATGTTTTTATAACTGAATTAGTTCGATTTGTTTATATTTCTTTTGTGGTTCAAAATTTGAACAGATTGAAATTACGGAAAATTACTACACACTAGAGTTACAGTTTTAAGAATAGGTAGTAGTAATTATATCAAGAATGTTAAGTAGTTACCTTCAATTTTACAAATAAAATTGTATGCTAAGAAAAATTAAATTATCGGAAGTAATATTAGTTTATTCATTTATTTCAATTATTTTCTTATATTAATGTGAAATTTATTTCTTGAGTTTAATCTTTTTATAAGGGTAATATGCTTTTAAATTTGTATTTTTTTGTGCTTTCAATTAGTTAATTCAACTAGAGGGAATCCTTATATTTAATTATTTATTTTAATTATGTTTAAGATTTGATCATGTGTGTTAATTATCAAATGATTAATTTTGCTCATTTATATAATGGAAAATGTTTTGATTTTAGTTGTGAATTAGTTTTGTTCGTTTACATTTCATTGATGTGTGGTGATTGGTTTAGTTCTTTATTTTGTTCATTTATTGCAATGATTTTTTTACTTTATTGAAATTTATTTCTTGTGTTTTATTTTTTTTACATGTGTATTATGCGTTTCATTGTTAACTAATGGGGTGTTTGTAATTATTTAATTATTTCTTATATTTATGTTTAAGTTTCCATTATGTTTGTTAACTATTTAATGATTTACTGTGCTCATTTATCTAACAGTAAATATTATCTTGTTTTTATTTACAAATTAGTTTTATTTGTTTACATTTCCTTAAAGTGTGGTTGTTTAGTCTTGTGTAAACTTTGTTACTAATACAGAGAGTAGTTAGTTGTGATCTTTATTCAATACAAAAAAAAGTGTCATTTATTTTTCTTATAATTATATTTAAGTTACCATTATGCGTGTTAATTATTTAATGGTTTATTGTACTCATTTGTTTAATGGGAAATGTTATATTGTTTTTATTTGCGAACTAGTTTTATTTGTTAACATTTCCTTAAAGTGTGGTGATTGATTTAGTCATTTATCTTTTTCATTTATTTCAATGGTATTTTATTTTTCTAGAAAACTTATTTTTTGTGTTTAATTTTTTTTTTGTGTATCATGTTTTTTATATTAAAATGTAATATGCCTTTAATTGCATATTTATATTACATTTTTAATTTGTTAGTTCAAATGGAGGGAAACCTTATATTTAATTATTTCTTTTATTTCCTTTTAATTTTTTGTTATGTGTGTTAATCAACTAAAGATTTATTTTTCTCATTTATTTAACGGGAAATGTTGTGTTGTTTTTCTTTTTGAATTAGTTATAATTTTTACTTTTTTTTGTGCGGTCTAAAATTTGAAGAGATAGAAATTATGGAAAATTACTACATACAAGAATTACAATTTTATGAATAGATAGAAGTAATGATTAATAAATCAAGAATGTTATTTACCTTAAATTTTACTTCATTTTTAAAATACTATAATTACTCATAATTAATAACAAGACCAAAATTCATAATCAAATAACAAGACCAATAAAAACATGCAACTTTTAAATTTTACTAATTATTAATTTAATTTATTAGATATACGTTGAAGCGGGGCGATTCAAGATATGTAAACAAACATGAAAACTAAAGGATTACCTCAAGAAATCTCATCCTTGCCAAATTGCTTTGCATTATTAGGATCAAGAGGAAGAATTTTGTAAGTGATTCTTCTCAGCAATATCATCTCATCCCTCCCAAATCTAAAGCAATATCATCAACAAAAATATTATTCACATAGTCCTTTTTTTTTATAAATTTTATTCACATAGTCCTATTTGACATAAAAAGCAAATTAAACAAGCAAAGTCTTTAATGCTTTTAAGAGTTGAGAAAAAAAATTGTATGGCAACAAAAATTAAATCATAGGAAGCTAAGAGAAAAATTAAACTCACGATCGTTAGTTAGTCTAGACAAGAATAAACAGCCGCCACAAATGTGCCTCTTTTATCAACACCTCGGTGTCCAACTTTTTAATGTGGCGTCATATTTGCTAGCAAAAAACCACATTGTGACGCATGACTGCACAAATGGAATTGTCCAAAATTCTCAACAGAAAACCTCAAAACCTAATAATTGGTGCATTAATGATAATTGACATTTTGAATCGCACCTTCCTAAAAGTAGATGACTCTTTCTTGAAGCAAAAGTCAGCTTTTCAAAATAGGAAAAATATGAAAAGTGAATCTAATAATTTCAATGACTATATGCCTTATTTTATGGAAATAAGATAAAAGACTCAAATAAATTTAAATGCATTCATATTTGATGTTTATTGATTTGGACAACAAGTCACTCTTGCTTATCCTCCAAATGAATGATTTCTTCAATACGGACACCACATGGGCCTTAAACATCATCTTATTGGGCTTCTAACATTGTGGCCTCCTTTCTTGGATCTTTCAGAATGTTCGTCTTCCATCCTTTAACAGTGTCCACGTCATGCTCTTCATCACTAAGTCAAAGAAAAATGGGAAGTAGAAACAAAATACAACAGATATTAAATTTATTGTCAATAGGTGTGAGGACGCCAACTTTACATGTATTAATATTTCCATTCCTAATCAATAGATCTTGTGTTCGAAGAGGAGTATAAAGGCAACCGAAATATAAAATGGTTTCCAACTGAACGTTATTGACACATAAAGTAAGTTCATCTCATAATTTATCTCTCCTTGATTATCATAATCACTGTATTTGCCCTTTGAACATAAATTATAGGATATTCATAACCTTTTGTATCAAATGAAAAGGAACATAAGAAACGGAAAGAACTTAGCAGAAACTATTGAAAATGATAGAATAAAAGTAGTTCAAAGTGCACAAGCATGAATTCAACAAAGCATTTACTAATAGGAAAAGTAAGACTGACCTCCACAACTGAAAACTTCAATTCTTTCATCGCAGTTCCTAGGAAGCCAAGGTACTTGTCTCTAAGCTTCTTTTTTTACGAGTAAAGTAGATCGCCCTGTCAGAAGCATGCATAAAATTCAGTACAAAATAATGTAGAGTAAAGAGTATCAGTCCATGTTATTGCAGAGTAACGAGTATAAAATTAAGATTCAAACTCAAAACAGATGAAACAACTGCATTATTGTAAACATGGCTAGGTATAACACGCTAAGTCTTTTTTACAAGCTTTCACTTATACATCACTTCCCAAATAAAACTTTTGTCCTGAAAATGAAAGCTAACATATGCAACAAAAATATACAAGGAGCCAAAATTAGCATTTTCAAAATATATTCAAAACATCCCTACGTCGATGCCAACCAGATTATGCTTCAAATTTCGAGAGGATTGTCATATTTAATTTCTTCAAATATCATGCATATATTGTAACAAAAACATAGAGATCTGTCACTCTCTTGGTTTTGAGATCACATTTTACTATTCTTCTTGATTTGAAAAATAAGAAATACCCAAAAATAGTGAATAACATTTGCTGAATATTTATTGTTTTGAATTTGTCAACATTCATTTAAACCTTTGATGTCCAACACTAAACATATGTCTCATTAAAAAAACTCCAACTAAGTAAAACCCAATTGGGAAAAAATCTTAGTGGAAGAAAAAATGAGGGCAATGCGTAGTGTTGGACCTGACCCGTAAAATGATGTTGTCACAATTTTTTTGTACTTACTTTACTATTTTAATGTTCAATTTTATTTTTTTAAAAAATAATATAGCTTGCAATTCGGGTCGAGTTGGGCTAGCCCGCCTAGTTGTATATACGGGTCGGGTTAAGATATTTCAACGCACATTAGAATCGGGTCGGGTCGGCTAACCCGCTTCTATGTGGGTCGCGTCAGGTTGCCCCCATTTAAAGCGGGCTAGCCCGTTTTCCCGGCTCTACATTAGGCTGCAAATCGAATGAGACGGGTGTATCAGTCCACTCATGGATTTCTTCACATGTCAGCTCAACAGTTATCAATTCGCTACTCTCAACGTCGATATGACCAATCCGACCATGTAGGTCACGACTTGCAGGTGGCTGAAGCACGCTATCTAATTAACCTTTTGGTTCGCCTTTCACAACATTGCTTACAAATATGAAAAATACATTTTTCTATAAGGAGAAAAGAAAAAAAAGAAGGAAAAAAGATCTCACTTGCTATTACAACTTTCAAGTTACAAGTTACTCCCTATAATCCTTAATATAGTAACCAAATGGTTTTGATTTCTAATATAAGATTTTATCTAACATCTTCTCCTCATTTAATACGGTTTTTTTTTTCAAATTTGCTCATAACTCTATTTCATATTTATTAATACTTATGCATTTCTCTCTTTTAAAAGTATCTTAATATACTACCTCCGGTCCTAAATAGAGGACCTAGAAAACTTTTTTTTGGAGAGGTTAAGGCTATAAAATAGTCTATTAAATAATGACATATTTGATATATTTTTAGATTATCCATTAGTTTATAAGTAATATAAACTAGTGTAAGGTGAAAAATTAGGCAAATCAATTTATAATTAACTTATTTTGATTTTTTTTAGGATTTTTTAAAAAAGTCAATTAGGTCTTATATTAGGACCGGAGGGAGTAATAAATATGAACAATATTACAAAAGAAACATTAAATCCACACAACCAACTAACATTGTTTTCTTAAATTAAAACATTTGAAAGTGGAAAGACAGAGAGAGGAAGGAGGAAGAAGAGGGAAAGAGAAGGGAGAATGGCGAGCGGAAGATTGAAGAGCATTGTGGCGGCGGCGGTAACAGAGGGAGTGAGTGAGGCACGTGCGAGGATATTCGGTCACGTGCTCAATCCCACCGGCAAGCGATCTCCTCATAAGCTTCTCCGGCAGAAGCTGTTCGGCGAGAAGGTGGCCCAGTGGTACCCTTATGACATTCAACGTGATGATCCTCTCGTCATGGCCCAACAAGAACAAGAGTCAGTCACACTCTTTATTTCTCTCATTTTTTTAATGCCTGTTATGTGTTTGTTCTTTTGCCCATGTCACTCTCTATTTGAGTCAAAATTGATTCTGGCTTTTCTTTATTTTGTCCTCCTTTTGACAAATTTAATTTAATGCCTTTGTCATGCAATGCAATTCAAAATACTAACATACTTCCTAAGTATAGGAGTTAATTGACTTGTTTGGATAATGACATGTGTATATTATCATATCGTATGTTAGCTTATAAGTCAAATAAACTTATTTAGAGAAAAAATATGGGAAAATCAATTTTTAATTACCTTATTTACCTTTCTTATTTCTTAGAATTCCCCAAAAAAGTCAACTAACTCTTATATTTAGGAACGGAAGGAGTACTTGGTAGCTATTAAATGGCATGTTTTCTATGTTACAAATGTCTTGTTGTTCATTGGCTTGATTTTGAACTCATGTTGTTGCTCATTTCTAAGGCTTCTAGTTAGATAGGCTTGCGATCCGCCCCCTCTCTGAGCAAGTAATTTTAGAAATGAAATTGTTGGATAGACTTCATTGAAGTCTGGTTTTTGTTTTGTTCTTTTCTTGTTTTTATTATTTGAGATGGGGATCGACAATTAAGTTCTGGGTTTTAGCAAAGATAATTGATGAATTTAATATCATTGAGGGGGTTGCAAATCTTGGAGATCCCATTTAGCAATTTTATTTGATACAATTGGCTCCAGCTTTCTTATGATGCTGTTCACATTTGGTACCATACAATTAGTGTGTTACATATAATTCCAAACTTTTAGAAAATCACGCATAGTTGTGGAGGTTTATAATCTTGCTGGTGATTGACCTTAACTTTGGAAGTTATTTGATCTCTGAAGTCATGCAGAATTGTGGGCTACAATGCAGCTGATAGGTAAGTTCACAAAGAACAGAAAGAGAGAGGGAGAGAAGAGAGAAAAGGGAAACTGAAAGTTTATTTGCATCAATGGCAAATGTACACTTAGCCTTGTAGACTTATTTATAGGTCCCTATTCTGCACTAGGCTACAATGATTAACGATCACCTAGACCTCCCGTCTTAGTCAGCATAGCTTCAACATCAGAAACATAACAGAACATAACAGCACTTGGGGTTCGACGGAATTGCTTAATCCTATACATATTACATACATATCAGCAGCTCCTTTTCTGCAATACGCAAACTTTGATGATCCTTAAATGTTCCACCCTAATTTAGAGAACTATAGATATTAGTACCTCCAGGCCTAGTTGTAAGAATAAGTTGTAGTTAGATTATAATATTACCTTTTTCTGATGAATAAGTGCAGATGGTACCTGTCTTTAGGCAATGATTCTCTGTCTCAGGGGAGAATGCTATACTTTGGTTCTTTGCATGTTATCTGGATAGTCTTCTTACTATTCATAGCACCTAGTGGTTCATTCGTAATGATAGCCAAACTTAATGGTATATCTGACATGAAATCAAACATGCATCAAGTTGTATGATCGTCTGTGAATGTAAAGAATATGTGTTATTCTTTTCAGCTATATGAATTCCTTGACTTCACTTCAATAGCAAAATCAAACTCTAAACAGTAATTAAATATCAAAATATTGATCTTATCTACCAAGGAATTTTTAACAATCTGCAAGGAAAATAAACATTTTTTGTCGTTGCCCCACCATCTGAATGATCAACCGTTTGCCTTTCATATCCACTTTATGCTTGATTTAGTTCCTTTTTTTTTTGTTTTGATTCTAATTTCGAGCTATTTTCAGACATTGGCAGGACTAAATGGCATGTTTTATATGCTTTATCACAATGTCTCTTCAGATTCTTGCTCATTAGTTTCTCACTTTGAACTCATTTTCTTGCTTATTTCTAAGGCTTCTAGTTATGGGTTGCAATCCTCCGTCCCCACTCTTCAGTTACTCTTCATGCAGTTACTCTTAGAAATGAATATGCTGGAAAAACTTAAGTGAAATCTGGGCTTTCTTTTGTTCTTTTCTTGTGTTTAGTGAAGACAAATCATGCATTCAGGATCATTCCAAATTTTGGATATCTGTGGATAATAATTTGGTTTTTTTTATGCTTATTATCTTGTTCCTATAGGCGCTTATCAAGGCTGGAAATGTTGAAGAGGCGAGGAAAAGGACCCCCAAAGAAGGGCCAAGGAAGGCGTGCTGCAAAACGCAACAAATAAAGATGCTTCTTTTTTGTGCTTTTGGGACCAAACTGTGGAAGCTGTTTGGATCAGAAAGCCTTTTCCTGTATGATCGTCATGAATTTGATGGTTGTAATTAGCATTTCAATCTTCACTCACCAAATTTAGTGCACTTAGAAGCATATACTATTTGCCTAATCGAGTCAATGGTATTTAGACTAAAGAGGCTTCACCATTTTCTTTTATGATCGGGTAAAGGGTTGGTTGTGGACCTAAAAAAACCTTGAAGTGCTTTGTGGCCTTGTTCCTTCTTTCCCTCTCAATATGGTTAGGGGTTAACTATTTTTCCTAGCTATACCTTCTCTTTGGCCTGAGTATTGAGGATAACACTTTGCCTTTTCGAAAGTATCAAAGTTCATATTGGTAAAAGAATATATTTTATTTTCCTCATAATAAACTTATCCCAACAAATCATGTTTTGTGGCTTTTACCCTTTCATCTCTTTTTTTATGGTGGGTTAACAAATGTGAACGTGCATGTAACTTGTGTAAGGAGAGATCTTAATTCTTATTATTAAAAAGAAGAGATCTTAATTCCTGAACAACAACCATCTCAATGTCAAAACAAGGCATTTGCTCCGCAATGCTTGATATATTATGGAGGAAAACACAAAAACTCAAGGGAACGGAGTCCATGATAATAAAAGTTTCAAGTACCAAGAAGCTTCCAGGTGAGAAAGACGCACATGAGGGGCGGGAAGACTTTTTTGAGAAAAAATTATTTATTCTCATGTATTTTTAAAATATTGAATATTTAGGGTCAATACAATAAACTATGGGAACGATTGTGTTTTTTTTGGCCAACAACGCTTTTTTGTTAAATCACATAGAATAATTGTCTTTTTTTGTTAATCACCGCCCGATTTAATCGAACTCGAGGGGTAGGAGTATTGCCCACATAGGCAAGGTTGTCCCCCCTCCCAATAAGAGCGCTTCCCGGGAATCGAACACGCATTCTCATCCTTACAGGGTTGTAGCCTACTTACCAGCTCAACCAACTACCCATTGGTATAGAATAATCGCTTTGAATGAAATGAAACCGATAAAAAGCATTGTTACTTGGAGGTAGGGGTGGAAATAGCCTAGGCCAGCCTAGGCCACCACCTTAATAGGCTAGGTCTGTGATGTAGAAAACAGGCTTGAGTCTGGCTTATGGCCTATCATAGGCCACTTTTTTAGGCCTGAGCCTGGCCTATTGAAAAGTCTGGTCTGGCTATAAGCTCCTGATAATATATTTAGGCTAATAGGTCATAGACTAATAGACCTAATAGGCCATAAATTATAACAGGCTTTAAATTAGTCACAATCAAACAGAGGCGTATGACTTTGATCAATCATATAATAACAAGGTTAAATTAATCAAAAACTTAAACTCGTCTAAATTACATGTTTTGTGGGAGTGTGTTAGGTTTCATTGGGGGACTGTGGGAGTAGCGACTAGCCAGAAAGGGGGCTGACTATTGAGGCAGTGCATTAGGTTTGAAAGAAATGGGGGGGAGAATTGGGCTTAATATAATGAATACTAGCTCAATGAATATTAGCCCTATATGTTATATTTGATAGGCCAGCCTATTAGGCTTTATAGGCTTTTTTTTAAACTTAGGCCTGACCTATTAAATAAAATAGGCCAAGAAAAAAACCTATGACTGAGCCTGGCCTATTAGAATACCAAACAACCTAGGCTTTTCGTAGGCTAGGCAATAGGCCTTAATAGGCCGGTCTGGGCTACTTTCACCCCTACTTGGAGGTGGGCCTGCACAAAGGTAGGTAGGGCCAAGATAGACATATGCTTAAAATCCATTCCAAGGAATCTTCGGCTCAATGCTTGACCCATCCAGGTTCGGTCAATCGGACATGATATGTCCTTTAGGCCACAAAACTGAAATTGTTGGTCTTGAACTTATTGGTCCTTTAGGAAATAGTGAAAGATGATAAAAAAAAGAAAAAAAATAATTGAATAAATCAATTAATCAACAAAAACAAAAATCTTAACATTTTAATAGATGTACTGTAAAGAAACCTATTCTATTTGCCAATGTTTCATGTTCATTTTTTAGAATTGAGTTCGGGTCACTAAAGTTTGGGTTGAGTATACAACCTTACTTGTATGTAACAAGGTTGTTCTATTGTGGGTATAAATTCCCCTAAATCAAATTAATATGATTAGCATTAACATAGAACAAAAGATCTCAATTTGTTTGTCAGAATAAAAGAACAAATTTGAGTCAACAAAATCATGACATTGCTAACCAATGAGTGGTTGGTTGAGCTGATAAGTGTGTTATAACCTCATAAGAATAAGAACGTGTGTGTCTTGCCTATGTGGGCAACACTCCTACTCTCGAGTCCAGATTGAACTAGAAGGTGATTAACAAAAAAAAGTCATGACATTGCTAATTTGAGGACAGAATATTTACATTCAAGGTGATTAATTTTTATTAACGATTAAAAGCAATTCTTAAGTTGTAGTAATATTTATCCTTGTCATAAAGTTAAAATAATACTCTCTCCAGTCCCTAATGTAAGAGCCCAAAATTTGAATGGTTTTGGTCCATAATGTAAGAGCTCACCCCATATTCTCTTCTCATTTAATGCATTTTTTCCTACTTTACCCCTAACTCTCTTTTATATTTATTAATGCTTATGCATTTCTCTCTCTTAAAAGTACCATAATAAATATATATGAGCATTTTTGGAAAAGAATCATTAACTCCAGACACATCCAACTAACATTCACATGTTTTCTTAAGAAACGTTTTTTTTTACGGCTAGTTCTTACATTAGGGACCGGAGGGAGTACTTAATACTCCCTCCGTTCCTAAATATAAGACCTAGATAACTTTTTTTTTTGAAATATTAAAGTTGTGAAATAATTTAATGCATTTTCAAATATTTTCCAAATGATTGTGGTTTTAATGAAGACCCATTTGAAAAGAAAATGTTCAAAACTAGCTGAAATTTACAGTAAACCAGAATAGGTCCTTAGCTTTGGCATATTCATAACTAATTTTATTTATCACTGTATCTTGAAAGAAAAAATAATAAATATGTTGAGTGGAAAAGCAAATAGAGCAAGAAGTTTCCATGTATTTCAAGCAATTCCAATTTGCTCATGACCTATAAGTCACCTTGGTAAATGATATTATTGTCACTTATTTTTTGTATTCCCCTTCAATTATCTCTTCAAACTTCTCTAGTCTTTTATGTTGTAATTAATAATTAATGCTTGCAATGCATTACAGTTACACAAGGACGCAGGTGGATGATGAAGACAATGCAGTGATGGACATTCTCAGTTCTGATGACTGGGTATATCTCAAGCATGTGTGTGTGGTAACTGTGTTTTAGCATCTTTACTGGCATTTAATGTGGGATCAAGGAAAACCGGCCGTTTCAATTTGTTCATCCTGTCCTAATTTGCATGCATTCTGTAGGTGTGATGCTGGATGAGTGTGGGCAAGACAGAGGTTCTGAACAGATGGCTGAATTGGTGGCTGTTGCAGGACATATGGTAAAGCTAACATCCCGTTATGATATCTTTGTAAATGTTCTCTACCATTCATGGAAAGAGCATCATTCATGGAAAGAGCATGAAGGGTCTATCATGCTATGGACCATTGACCTCCTATGATTTCACTCAGGAGCAATCTTGTATGTATTTATTTTTAATCAATCTAATTCCAAAGACATAGGACTGAATTTTTTTAGCTAGTTATGTCAAATATGATTCACTTTAGTAAACAGCTTTTATCACTATCCTGCATTTTATATTTTTATTGAGTCTTTGATCTAATCCTGCATATTTATGACCCACCAATCAGATTCTGCATTGCTATTTGGAAAAAGTGTCTACCAAGTCAGGAACAGGTCACATATTTTTTAGTCTTGAGAGCGATAAAATTTCTTGTGCACTAATTTGAAGTTTGTACTTAAGCCATATGCATTACACTTGTTGCATGTAATTTCCTGACTTCATTTTTACAGGGAGCTTCAAGATTATCTTTCTTTGTTGGTGGACCCTATGGTCATGGAAGAAAATTGCGGGAACGAGCTATTATCAAGTTATCTTCTATAGTGCTAAATCATGAGATTGCGTTACTTGTGCTCATGGAGCAGCTTTATAGGTAACAAACATTGGTACCTGTTGTGCACCCTGAGTATAAGAATATGTTGTGTGTGCTTACTTTTAGAGCTGAATCCTAATAAGTTGAATGCTATGTTTGTTTGTGCGACTGTGTTCTTAATTTAATCCATTCTTGCTTCTCAATGGTTCCACACACCCCCCCGGGGGGGGGGGGGGGGGTTTGTTTCTCCCATTAAATGATTTGTTTTCTGATATGTATGTAAATCATGGACAATTTTGAAGGGACAAAACTACCATCAATAAGACATTTGTATATTTTGTGATTTGAATGAGACATTCAATCTCATTATTCTTTTACACTTACTGTACATTGATTTTGGATGATCTCTCTCCTGTCATGTATTTGCAGAATTTGATTTTTAACATTTGGGATGGAATTGAATGGGCACGTTGTTCCTGTATGATAAGTCAGGAATATACACAGTACATTGATTGAATCCAAAAATAATGTGTTCTTGTCAAGTGGCTACAAATGATAGAAATTAACACCCCATTATATAACTTTGTAAATAATCTTTACGATGCATTAAAAGGTTTCTAATGAACATGCTCATTGCCAGTTTGTTGAAAGAGCATGGAGGGTGAAAAAGATATATTCCCGGTGGTACTGCTCTATAATCCTTGTATATGTTTCTTTATGGTTTTTTTTAATAAACAAGTTTTGAAGACATATGACTTAATTTTAGTTGAATAATCATGAGTTGAGATATGTCAAATATACTTTTCCCTTCAAATGACAGATTTTGACAGTCACTTGCATTTTAGATAGAGTCACTCTAGTAAGTTGGGAAGCACATGGTGTATATTCTTCGGTCTTCAAAAAATATTTATTTTCAAGGTCAGAGAATATATTTTATTTTAAAATACAGGTCTATAATTATAAAATTTGAAATAAAATACCCCCACTCGTTATTTTGAAAGAGTAAACATTTGTAATTGATAAGTTGAGCATTTGTGATATTCTTTTTTAAAAAAAATATCACTAATAGTTCGTGATTAACATGATAAAGTTGTCTAGACGATGATAAAGGAACTATACTAATGCTTTGAGACCCAAAAAAATCTAAATCAGATCTTAAATTTCAAACCAAATAATTATTTATAATAATATATACTTTTAATTTTCCATATTCAAAAAGTAAACATTGAGTTCATAAGAGCTAACAAAAATGATAATATAAAACTACAGTCTTTAAATTAGATATAATTTCAACCTCAATCTTTCTTAACATGAAATGTACACACTTTGGCCAAATGTATGTGCCATTTTGGATTCATGTTTCATTTATTCCTTGTTCCTTCGTTGGCCAAATGTATGTGCCATTTTGGATTCATGTTTCAACGCCGTCTTCACACGATTTCTTGTTTCATATGTTATTTTTTTGACCGCATATGTTTGTGTCTAATATATATTTCCGTAGCTGCAAGTTATGAGTTGATGGTATAAAATATGATACAAGTATAGTTGATGCCATCAATGATTCCACTCACTCACTCGGTGCAAAACGTGCAAATCAAGATGCTATGCATCCAATATCAATATTCCGATTTCTATTTATTTCTTGGCATCTCAACTTTTTTCTCCCCTAATTTGGGTGAGACAGCGAGTGGATGGCCTAATTAACTAGCCATTATATACTCCAAAATGTCTCTTCCTGTCCTTCTTTATTGAGAAATCAAATATGCGATCAATATAAACTATTAATTAAAGGAGTACTGTGGGAAAAAATTAATGGAACAAACACCATCGTTGTAAATATTTATGTGTGTGTGTATATGTGTCACTTGCTTCCTCTCTTCCTTGGCTCAACTTTTACCTTATATCATGAATTATGTGAAAAAGTTTGATATATATTTTTGTTGATTTCTGAATTGAATCACCCAAAGGCCAAATGATCATAATGTTTTGTGTTCGACTCAGGCTACTTGTATACACAAAACTTTGTAAGAAAGGACAAACCCCATTTAATTTTTTATAAGCACATCGTCTCATAAGTATTAGTCTTAGCTTTAATATGACTATCCGCCGGATCCGGGATATCACCTGTACTAGATTCTAACCAAAAAGAAAGGAAGTGAAAACTGATAACACAATAGTAATAAAGCTCGTACGGTAAAGAGCTTCATGACACTAAAGCCAGAAAACGACGTCTGCGTTTCAAATTGCAACTCCCACCTATGCTGCCTACGCGTGCCACTTTTCATTATTTCCCCTTTCCCCTCTTTTAATGCCATGCCGTTTTACGCCCTCCTTTTTTTCTCGTCCTCATAAAAATCTCATATAACAATAATGACAAAAAATACACAAGCCGGCTTCAAAGTTCAAACATGAGATAAGTAAGATTCAATGGAGTAACTCTTTTCCTTTATACGACATAAAATATAACACGTACACAAACTCATCTGACTCAATAAATTAAACCTCGATTACATATAGATTCTCCCTTTACTTTATAAACAATAAAGCAAACATATTATAGTAATATTTATTGACGTGAATCAGACATACCATTTGGTTGAGGATGATACCCATTACGAGCATGTCCATTCCCTGCTTTACCACTATTATTATCCGAAATATTATTATTACTATAAAACTCATTCATGTAAAACTGAAACTTTTCAACCACGTCCTCAGGAAGTGACACCATAACTCTTACCGCATCAGAATCACCCAATACCGGTAAAAATAAACAGTATATGTCACTTGTTAATGGGCCCACTTGTACGGCCTTCCCTCCTCCAAAATCCACCTCCTCTAATCCTAGCTTTGCCCACTGTGATATCACCAAACTAGTCGATAAATCCGTTTTTACCATTTTGTCCTCCAACAAGTCAACCATTGACCTCACATGTTCATCGTCCAACTTCCCCTTCGCTTGTTGCACCAATTTAACTCCATTCTCCAGACCTCCCTCTACTAACTCCTTCACTGTGCTCTCCACACATGCTAGCACAAATCCATTCCCATAATACCCCTGAGGGATTTCTGGGTCAATCTTTTTCCTAACGTTGACTGAGAAAAGTAACTTCACGTTAAGGGTAGGGGCTAGATTGAGTGAACGAACCCAAGAGCGCCACGTGTGAGCAGCTAGGGCTTCGAAGGTTGTGCACTTTATAACGCACTGCTTCTTCATATGAAGAAGAAGAGATGATGTGAATGTGAAACACGTGGCCACCAGGGGCTGTGACTGCAACAACTTTACTAGGTCCACTACCGATGATGATGATGATGATATGTTCATGTTAGTTTTTGTGTATCCCGAGTGGGAATACTTTACCTGTGGTGGATTTCGAGGTTTAAGGAGGTTTCGAGAGTGGAAGGGTAGTATTGGTAATTCACATTCTGGTGATGTGGTCAGGTGGGCCCATGCGTTTAAGAACTGAGCTGTGCCTATGCCGTCGCATATACAGTGGTTGATGGCGGTGCACACCACCATTCCTCCGCATTGGAGGCTCGTTACCTGTAAACAAGTATGGTATATTGGTGAGGGCATTTTGGTCATTTGAAGTAAAATTAATTTTAAATGTTATCCTTATTTTTATATTGGATACTTTTGTGAAAGCAACAAAAAGAGGCATATATTATAATATGATCAGCATTTCAACACAGAGATCCCAACTTTGAAATGTGATTTTGAAGGTTGAAAGTAAATGTATAGGCCATAGAAGATAAACATTTGTCATCCTGGTTTCATGAAAGCATAAAAATTAAAGATTTGGTTTCTTTTCTTTTCTTTTTCTTATTAATCGTGGTTGTTGAGTCAATTTCATGTGTATAATTACAGGTGAGAATTGTGTTAAAAGAGAAAGCTGATCAGTGACATTGAATCATTGATGTTTGCGTGCAAGAGTAATCATTACAGGCAAGCACTCAGCGAGTTGGAGAGAATAATGCAAGCTTTCTGAGAAATCTGAAACAAACTTTTTAGGAAAAAGAGCAATATTATTCTAACTTCTGACAGTAAAATACACACGGAACTGACATATACAGTAACAGAACAAACTCCATTTATATCAGTCAACTTTCTAAATTTAGATGACTTTTTTTACTTGTGAAGGTTAAAAAATATGTTATTAAATTATGACATATTTGATATATATTTTTAGATTAGTCATTAATTTATAGGTTAAATAAATTAATTAAAGAAAAAATTAGGTAAATCAATTCATAATTGACTTGTTTTTCATTTTTAGGATTTTCTAAAAAGTAAACTTAGACTGGAGAGTTACATTTTAACTTTCATGCATATAAGTCATGAAGTAATATATACTTTCTCTAAAGATCAAGAAAACAAGAAAATAATAATACTAATAATTAATCAAACCTGGACGATAAGAGGAGGAATATCCAAGAAACTTCGAGCTTCAACCTTATACAAGAGCTTTTTCCAGGATTGATTTGGCAAGTTGGAAGGTTGAAGTAAATCATTTACAGTGATGGGCATGAATGCTTCAACAAAAAGAGCTCCTTCAGCGTTACAGTCCACGTGGAGCTTCCCTTGATCTTCATCCACGGCTCTCAATCTGCCAGCTAATGGATAGTAATCCACAAGAACTCTGGACAACGAAAGCTTCAAGGCATGGAAGCTCACAGATTTTGTGAAGATGTAACAATACTTAATGGAGAACCTGAGGAACTTTTGGTCGTCAAGGTTTGAGAGATAGAGGGAGTGATTTGGTGTGCTAGAACATGGACGTGTTACAATAGGTGGATTTGGATATGAACAATCTGGGAGGTCTCTAGATTTTGGTTTCAACATTTTTTTTGGCTCTTTAATGTTGTTGATGATTGTGAGAAAATAGATGAAGTGGAATGAAGATTTAGAGTGGAGTGTAGGAGTTTAGAAAGGAGAGAAAGATGGGAAGAAGTAATTTGTAGACAACAGAGAAAAGACACATCATCTTAAAATCTAAGTACGATGAGATTCCACAGGGTTGAGTAGTGGGAAAGGCTAAGATGAGGGCACCCTCATCGTTCAAAAAGTGTGCAAAAGTTTGTGTACATTTCATGTTTTTTTCAAAAGAAAGATTGAGGTTGAAATTATATCTAATTTAAAGACTGTAGTTTTATATTATCATTTTTGTTAGCTTTTATGAACTCAATGTTTACTTTTTGAATATGGAAAATTAAAAGTATATATTATTATAAATAATTATTTGGTTTGAAATTTAAGATCTGATTTAGATTTTTTTTTTGGCCTCAAAGCATTAGTATAGTTCCTTTATCATCATCTAGACAGCTTTATCATGTTAATCACGAACTATTAGTGATATTTTTTTTAAAAAAAATATCACAAATGCTCAACTTATCAATTACAAATGATTACTATTTTAAAATAACGAGTGGGAGTATTTTCTTTCAAATTTTTTAATTATAGACCTGTATTTTAAAATACAATATATTTTTTGGACCTTAAAAATAAAATATTTTTTGAAGACTGAAGAATATACACCATGTGCTTCTCAACCTATTAGAGTGACCCTATCTTAAAACTTAAAGGGCGTATGCATTGGCTTACTGGTATACAAGTGATGATGACTAGTTCCCTAGCTAATTGCGTTCCACATGTTGCGTGGATATGCACTCAAACGAGGATGCATGTTCCTTGTATAAAGATGGAGCCCCAAAATTTTCAATTATAAAGAAAAAACAAAAAGAAGAAACCAAGTTTAGTGTGTGGCATCTGGCATGTCAATATGATAGACGACCCTTTTAAAAAAGCTCAGAGATGGTTAATTAACACACATGCAATGCAAGCTGCAATATCATATGATGAATTAGAATTTTCAATTCTCTGTGGGCCTTAAACTTGAAAATTGAATCTAGAAAGACTAATACGCTCTACCTCTACGGCCCTGTGAATACAAAATCAAAGTATGAAGATTCCTTCTGTGAGTGGGAAATCTTAAGAAGGGTTGCACGAATACAAGTAAAGGGTACACAGGTAAAGTAGGGGATGAGGCGAAAAAGTCAAAAAATGTGATTGGTCACTTGGTACGCAACTAAAATGGTCAAACCAAGCAAAATTACTGAGTAAAGGACACTGTTTCGTGGTCGTCATTTCAAGTTGTCATATCATCTCAAATGCCCAGCTAACCTCAAGTAATGTGATTCATTATTGTGCTGCTAGTACTTCCTACTACCCTCATGTGCAGCTGTGTGTGAATGTGAGAGAGAGAGAAAGAGAGAGAGGGTCAGTCACACGTGAAGATGACAACTGTGTGACTCCATGCTTAAACAGTGCTGGGAGATAAAGTTGTTTATTATTCAAGCTTCATTATTGTCCTCTGCTTTACTGTTGTTCATAAGGATGCTGCCTCTTCTCTGTACTAAGCCAACTTTGCTGACTCATTCAGAAGTTTCAAGTTGCGTGACCTTCCCGAATTAATGTGGCAATGATATGGACCATAGTTGAGATTATATGCTGTTCAGTGTTCAAACAAGTAAATATGCTTTAATTGATGTGCCCCTATACTGACTTTAAGCTCAGGTTTAACATCCATTTAATCCAAATATAAAAATCAACATACTTGGAGAAAAGGTAGAGAACTTTAAGAGAACATGTATTCATCTTTTTTTGACTTTTGGGAGATTATCAAATCAAGGAATCCAATTCTTGTTCAAAGGAGCACATCAGGTTCAATTCAATGGCCTTTGACTCTCCTCGATCTGAGGAACAAATTCCATCATTAAAGAAAACTCCACCCCACTATGACTATAGCCTGATTCATTAGGTAACCCTTTAAGTGAAGACCATAAGACCAGTAGAATTTGGCATCATCTTAGATCATGTTTGCTTTTGAATTAACTGTTCATCTACATATGTAACTGATCATTATTGCTATCCACATGATTCAAAAGATAAAACGGTAGGTTGTTATATAATTTGGAGAAGTGTGGTTAGTTTACAGCCGAGCAACATATGAGTTTGCCTGGGTGACATATCTAACCCATCGATGGGGATTATTTGCTTTTGACTTCGCTATCTGCAAATACTTCACCTGTGGCACAACAATTGAGATCTTAAAAATTCTCACATTAAAGAAGTGGGTAAATAAAGCAGAACAAGATGAGGAAAAACAGCTGGAAACAATGGATAGTAGGATTGATAATATGATCCTTAAATCACGAAGATAATAATCCAGTTTCAATTCCACAAGTTAATCTTTACTTGTATTGGAATTTTGGCCATAGTGAATTAGAAAATTAGATTCAACAAAGTATCTCATATAGATGGAAGCCATTTTCCTTTAGCCAGTGACATGGACAGGTACCATTTAATTTCTTAGATGAACTGAACAACACTTATGTCATGGGTCATGGCATCACTAGAGAGACCTGGCTAACAGTTCGACCAGAATCATGAGAAATTTTAAGAAGAGGGCATTCATTTTCAGCCAATTAGCAGAACTATATTTAGAACGTAGCTTCAAAATAATTTTCAAGATTTTACCTGAAGCCTAGAAGCATTGTACATGGGTATAGTGAAGGACATGCTAATTGGGCCTGCTTCTTTCATAATATTTCCTGTCCTCAATACAAACGAATTAATTTATTAGCAGGGATATATTTTGTCAAACGTTCAAAAGGAAAAACATCCAGCATTAGCATGAACCATGTATTTCTTGTGAAAATGTAAGTTTTGCCCGTAAAGTATGCTCAGTTCCACCACCAATCTGCAAGAAAATGGACGAATCAACGCTAAGATCCAATCTTACAAATGTAGTAATTAAAATAGCCTTAAATATTCAGATAAGGAAACTTCTGTAAAACTAAGACATACTACTGTAAAAATTTGAAATAAATAAGTTGATGGGTATATCAGATCGTAAGTTCAGTCTAAGAACCACCTTCTTTATTCCCCACTCGAGTCTCTTGTTTGCTTCCTTGAAGTCTGTTGTCCCAACAGCTCCAGGCTCCAACTCAAAATTAACACTGAAAGTTAATCAGGAAGGAAAAACAAGCAATTACGATAATAAGACCATCAATGTACAATAAAGCATACATTCCTAAAGCTTTGGGTAGTGTATACTGTGTAGGACACTTGTGCATTGGGCATGCAAAGCCTTTTCACCATATACCCATATCAGGGCATCCAATCTTTCAATTATACAGTGTCTAAATTTGCTTCATCATCCTTATCCTATTTATCTTTCTCATCATGGTTAAGTAGGTCAAAGGCAATTTAAAAGGCACAAGGATATAATACCCAAGAATGACCTTTACGTCAAACTAAAACTCAATGTGTTAGGCAGTATGTTGGCAAAAAAGTGTGCCTCTGCTATGTAAATTATATATTTATGAAGGAAGATTATTGAAATACCGAGTTGTAGATGTTGGAAGTGTCATCTCTATAAGAACTGAGTTAGCATTGATGCTTGGTAAGAACTCTGCTCGCACTTTGATGATCACTTCAGCCTACGAAAACACAGCAGACTTTCAGTGTGATAAACAAGACATTGAAGTCTAGAAAATCATGGGAAGCTCAAATCACCTTAAGGGATCCTGCTTCTTCAATCAATGCATTGATACGAAAGGGTGGCTTAAATGGTTGGGTCATTCGATAGTTCATGACAGGAAATTCACCATCGGGTGGCACCTACAATAAAACAATGATTTGTCAAGAGACTTGCAAAAAAAACATTTATAACTGATATATCTACCGTGATCAACTATGCATTTACCAATGTCAAAGTTCGATCAATATCAAAATTATCAAGGCGCACAGATTCATGGAAGTTGCAATCATCAAGGAGGACAGCCCCTGAACTTCTATAATCTGTCAAATTATATGAATGAATGACATCAGAGAAGAGTGAAAAGATTAGGCAAAAGCCAATTGGGAAGCCAGTAGATCAAAGACCATCTTTCAGAACAGGGGGGGAAAATCTTAGCAAACGTTTCCCGGAAAATAGACTATATCATAAATGGACCTACCATTTACTCCTATACTCAGGTCCTCATTGAGAGCAACTCGAATCTCTGGGTTGCCAGTAAGATAACTCTTCATTTGGATGGTGCCATCTATTTCACTGGTAAGTATGAATCCCTGATTCCAATGATCACTTCATTAAGCATGAATTCATATATGTGCATAGGAGAAAAACATACAGCAAGTGGCATTGGAAAAACCATATGTAACAATGAACTTGAATACTCACACTGGAGTTAAATGTAACACTTATTTTCTCAATCACGTCAACAAAAATCTCATCCCTCTTCCTACCCCCAGGTTCATTTGCAACTACAGATTTCGTAATAGCTGTTCCTGGCATTCGTTTGGCCCCTTGCTGCAGACACAAGTGTTTTGACATGGAATGAGACCATAAATTCTACAAGACAGCCAACGGGATATGATCATCACACGTAACTGACTAAACAAGTCATTACCATAAAAATGGATGCAGCACCAAGAGCAGGCAATCGTGCAGCATCAACCACAATTGGCTCATTGAAAACATAGGACTTCAAAACCTCAGTTGATGTAGTTTGGACGTAACCGAAATCCTGGCATGAATACACTTCAGTTAAGGTACACATTAATTAAAAATACATTAATTAAAAATGAAATGGTGGAATCATAAACAAGGCAATATGATAACCTTAAAAAATTTAAGGACAGAAATAAAAGGGAAACCAAGCACTTGTAAGTCATAACTATTTAACATAAGTCATACAATGCAGGGGATTAAGTTTTAATTTTGTTTTTAATCCATAAAAACCACTAAGGCAATTGAGAAAATATCACATGAAAATTTCACCAAAGATCATCTCTTGGACTTGACAAATGAAAAATTGAGAGCAGCTGTCTGTGAGGAACTGAGAGAAATGAATCACCGATGCCTAAACCAACAGGATTGGATGGAAATGGATTGCAGCATGACAATTTTGAACAAGAATTCCACATTCAAGTTTCAACTCAGGCAAGGGAGAATATTAATTACTAAGTACTTACAATGACTTCATCCAATAATTCATATACAAGCACAAAGTTCTTCCGCAATGAGTCTTCATTGAGAATTCCAATGTAATCTTTGATGACACGGGCAATTCTCTGAAGAAGTTCCAAAACAAGAGAAGGGGAGACATTGACTCTTGTCGTAGCAACAAACAATAATCCAGAAACCTTCACGTGAAAGTAGTTGACACCATCTGCATTCTATTGAGAAGATAAACGGCAGTCAGGCGGGACAATGAGAAAACATAATGATTGGGATGAATCTTCGGAACACTTATCCAGAATATATACTTTTCTTCAGTTTAATCAGCATATGCAAAATAATATTCCTCCATTTCTTAATATAAGCCCATTTGACTTTTGTAGGAGAAATTAACTTTTTTAGTAGAAATTAAGGAAGCTAAATAAGAGGTGTTTTGTGTATTACTCCCCCTTTTCCTAAATACACCACTTTCAAATTTTAATTTATTCCTAAATATAAGATAACTTTCAAACTATTCCAAACTTATTCCAAAATTAACGCTAACAATAATGTTTATCTATAATAAACAAACAAGAAGGAGTGTAAGGATAAATGTGTATCGTTATGATTAGGCTAAATTGGTAATATTATATGCTAATAACTAACTTAACATACATGTTTAATCTAATCAAATTAGGGAAAACTGTCTTAAATAGGATATATGAGGTAAAAGAAATGCATGAAGAAGAAAAAAATAAGGAAACAAAATGATATCATGAAGAGAATACCGACAAAGACAGGAGGAGCATCTCCTTCATCATCCTCTTTCCAGAACTTCACTTTGCGGAAAAATGTCTCTGCACTCCCTTTTTGTACACCACCACGATCTGCATTCGATTCAATTCAAAACCCAAAAATGTGTCAATTGTCACAGCTCAAAACATCGCTCTTTTCTTCACCCAATAATAGCTTGCATCAATGTACTAAACTACTAATACATAAAAAAAACATGCAAACTTTATGCCTTTACACAATGTTTGCATGTGTGGGAAACAAATTCCAAAAGCATTCACAAACAATAGTTACAATAAAAGAATGATTATTACTATAAAAGCAAGAAGGAATCCAGAGAGAGTAGAGCTATAAATAAATTAGGTGGAAATTAGAGAAATGAAGTAGAGATGAAGTTAAGTAATAGAGAGACTGACAGTCACGGAAGACGATGTTATCACCCCTCTGTGAAAGAACGAAGAATTGAGAGATCATATTCACAACACAAGACTTCGCTCTCTCTCTTTGTGTTTCTTCGACTATTATGTACGAGGTTACAACTTACAAGGTTTGCTATATGCTTTGATAACATTGTCTTTCCTCTTTCATTGTTCGGTCAGATTGTGGGCCCCACTAGCTTAATCGGATTCTCACTGCCACGTTTCCCTCGCCCGCCAAACTCTTCCTTGACGTTTGACCAATTCACCAACGTGGGCCATTCAGCCTTTTTTTTAACTAGCCGCCATTGGGCCATTTTTGGACTTACCTCTATTGGGCCTTTTTTATGGACTGACTGACTTCATCGCACTTTTTAGACTCATCTCCATTGAGAATATTTTTGGAACTAACCTCTATTGGGCCTTTTTTAGACTGACCTCCATTGAGCCTTCTTTTGGACTGATCTCCATCGGCCCTTTTTTTGGGACTGACCTCCATTGGGCCATTTTTTGGGACTGACTTCCTTTGGGCCTTTTTTTGGACTGACCCCTCCATTGAGCCTCTCTTGGTCTCTCCTTTCATTTTTTTAGAAAAAGAAAGAGTTCTAAAAGTAACATATTTTCCTAAATCAATGTTGTGTAATTTGCAGTTAAAATGATTTTTTTATGTATATTTGAAACAGTTTAATGGAAGTAAATGGATTGAATGGGAAAAAAAATGCTCGATTAAGGTCAAACTAGTATATTAAACTTCGCAAGACAAAGAAATGGAAACACAGAGGAAATGATCAAACTTTAGAATAGCTAGGTGAAAGACGGATGATATTTGTGAGGTGAAAGACGGATGATATTTATGAGGGAGAGAGGTTTGTTTTCTAAATTAAATTGGTGTATATATTCTCTTCTCTAATATCCTCATTTAGTTAAGTGGAGAATAAAACTGCGTTGATACTTTTTTAAAAAAAAAAAAAAAATTGGTTTGTATATGCGACAATTGTTTAAGGAAAAAAAGTAATTGAAAGAAATATAAAGTGGAGCGAGATATTTTATGTTGAATACGGGATGGAGATCTCTTAGGGGGTATTGCCAAGTCAAGAAACAACAAAGTATAGAGGCGACTTTGTCAGGGTCTATGAATCCTTTTCTTTTAATATTTGCTTTCTGTCTTTTCACTCCAACTTAACGTTTTTTGCTTTGTTATATTTCTCCTCCCTTGAATGTGAACACACTGAAATCCTCTTTCAATTGATGCCCTGTATCTTTATTTTGATCCAAAATTCCAGTCTAACCTCGTTGTCCATCTCTTTATACATATAATTGTTACAATATAATGTATCAATCTGGCTTGTCGGCAAATCGGATCCTCAAGGTTTAGCTTTAATAAAAATGCTTAATGCTTAGCTTACCTATCATGTAGGATGAAGATGGAATGTATTATCAATAATTTGCCTTCGAGATGAAGGCAATGTATTTTATGGGACAGTGACAGCGAAATGAAGCGATAATGTAGGTAAGAAGACGAAAGATGAAATGACTTCACTAACTTATGTGAATGCGATTCCTTTCAAGTTGCACGTTCGTACGGTAACTTTCAGTCGGCTTTAACTCCTTTCGTTTTCGTGAAGGGGTGAAATATAAAAATAAATGTAAATAGAAATAAGATTAGTGCGTTTCCTAGTGTGAGAAACGACTGATAGCCTTAAAGATGGTAAAGCAGCTAACTGTAGCTGCACATGGATTCGATTTCTAAAGTTATATTTAAAGTTTAAGACAAGCTTCTCCAAATTGTTTGACACGCTTTTTGCTCATGCATATACTTGCTTTTTAAGGTGGATTCAATATTTGTAGTGCCTCTTAATTAGTTAACTTGACGTTTTCTGTGACCCACGACCTAAATGGTCTCCAAAGACCATGGATATGCCAACGAATAAACTTTACTTTTCTTTTCTGCCTGAAAATATATTAACGGGTGAGTTAATGGCGATCTATTCACATACAGGTCGGAAGGTTTGCATTAATAGGATGGACCAACAAGGATATATATAGTACAGCATTTCCCCCATCTTGATACACAGTAGCCAGTAATATACGTTACTGGATCTGGATGCATGAGCTCGTATTTTATCTTGAATAGAGACAGTAGAGAAGGGAGAGAACCTCAATTAGCTTGTAGTACAAATTCTTCGAAAGACGAAACGTGTTGTGCTTAGTTTTGGATACCACTTTGTAGAAAGTGGAAATAAATAGCCGTCGTCCCACTCAGCATATGCACCACCAAAACCCTTCTTCCAAGCTGGTGAAAGAAATATATCATTCCATCATATTGGCATTAGATTCCGGTGCATTAAAAAATATTGATGCATGATAAGTCTACTTTTTACTGTTTTACTTGGATTTTTACGCAAAACTATTGTCATTGTTTTCTACCTAAGGTAATTTTGAAATATACGAAAAAGAAGAGCCCATATATCATTTCCTCCCTTATAAACAAATAATGCACTTGCACCGAATTGAATTTAGATAGGAACGAAGCAGCTACAGCGACACTAGAAGTCTGATACATACTATTATTGGAGCCGTTTAATGAGCACAACACATGGTATAAAGAACGAATAATATTCCAATCTACGACGCAAGTAATCAAATTAATGAATAATGTGCAGATAAATTGGCACAGAGTATATTCTTTGAGCGCCTTCATAAGATCCTGTCCTCTTTTTCTTCATGCGTCTCCATTGTCAAGTACCGTTAAACTCTTTGTATAAGAAAAGCTTTTGATGCGAACAACACGCGATATATCATCTTACTAATTATTAGTAACAACTAAATTTCATAATTATGTGAACTCCATAAAAGAAATTAAAAAACTTGCTTAAAAGATATGAAATGGTGCGACCTGTGCATGCAGACGTCATTGTAGTTGATCTCTTTCACTAAATTGATAGCGAACAATTCACTATCATTTTCATGTTAGGTCATTAGCATATTTCATTACATGTCCCGAATATTACCTAAACAATGTATAGCAGTTCATTATTGCTGAATGCAAAGGTGTCATGGAGAGGGACCATCTAATCTAAATCTATAGAAAACCACATGACAAACCACCTTTTTCTCGAGAGCAAACAATTTTCCTTACTGGCTTTTCAATTTATTGAGGGATGCTAATATTGAACCAACAAATCAAAGGGTTCATATAAGTATATAAGATGTATATATAGGATACCGACACGTATATAGAAATTACGTACGGAGAATATAGAGATAAATTGAAGAACATGTTGCTCAAGCTAATAAGTCGTTTTCTGAAAAAAAAAAAAAAAAGCTAATAAGTCGTTGATTTATTTTAGAATTCGAGGAGAAATTTAAAACAGACAATTTTTTGTGCTTTTGGAACGTGTAGATCCATCATACATGTATCACGGTGACTCGATGGAACGTACAAGATCCTATTATAGTAGGGGTTGCCTTTGTGCATGTGTGTAGTAGGCCTAGCTAGGTCGCCCTTTAAAGATATGAAACCAGCTTTTCTTCACATCAACTTGCATACAAATGAGACTTTAAAAAACTTTGAGGTTTAAAATTTGTTGCGCTTCATGGGTAAGCTTCCTATCTTGGAGGAAGAGAAGGGGGAGAGGGACCACAAATAATTCGTTGCTCCTATTAGGTTATCACCAAAGCTTCTAATATAACTTATCGGAAACAATATACCGAAACTTTATACCTTGTCACCATTAGTTGATGTCACCCTGTCCTTATTTTGCAAACCTAGTTCTTAAAAAGTATTTGATTTTCCTAGGTCTCGAATAATTAATGAATATGATGTTTGCGTAGTAATATATGCATGTTTGCTTTAATTTCATGTTGATGCAACAAAATACACAAATACATATACAACACAACAATAATTGATTGCTTCTCATGTAAAGAGGGTTTGTTTTCATTTGTTATTATTAATGCGTCTCAGCAATATCAATTAGGCGTATGCTTTTCTTCGATGATGATTACGTGGGATCCATTTATGAGAGCTACTGAGCCACAATTTCAGAGAGGGGAAAGGGGAAAGGGGAACATGTGAGAGGCTTGGTGGTATAAAACATGTATCCGCGCTGCGCTGGTTTCTTCTTTTCTTCCACCATGCAACTTTTACTTTTTATGATGGTGGTGTGGTGATGGTGTAAGTCTCCTTTTTTACTTTTACAGTGCAATTTGCAAAAGGCATCTTAGTATTTGAAGCATTCGATTTTAAAGAAAAAATGGGGCATCAATTCATCATGCTACAACCTACATGCATGTCTTTAATTAATTGCTAAGATCTAATCATTTTTAGCCTGTCAAAACACGTTTCTTAAAAAAATATTATGGCTGCTTAGCTTTATTTTAATTAGTGTTTCTTAATCAGTAAATTAAAATGAATACACTAGAAGTTGTCCGACATTATTTTTTTTTATTTAATGAAGGGCTCAAGTCCACTTTGAGCTTGATTAACCATCTTGACTTTATTTTATTGATTCCTTGCCTAGGTAAAGTAGTGCCTTGACTTGGGTCATCTATTTTGAAAATTTCGTCATGTAATTTTTAAGTTTTTGTGATCTTCTCATAATGTTTAGATTTTAAAGTATTTAAAAAACAATGACGATTTCCATTGCTATCTTTTTTTATTAATAACATAATATGAGAAATAATAAGCATATTTTAATACACACAAATATAATGGCCATATAATTCCATTTTATACATCGCTACCCCTTCATGCATTGTCATTCAGGTCTTCTACATAGATCAAATATCAAATCGCGAATTCTCACGTAGATTTATTATTATGGCTACATAAACAAACCATTAAAACTTTGGAGTGCTCTGTCACTTCAAAATGAGCAAACAACTAAAAGCCAGAGCGATTTTATAAAGATGGTTCCAATATCATTATTATTTTTTTTTTTATTTCTCAAGGGTATCCACTCGCGTGTCAAGTGAGACTAATCTTTCGCTATTCTGAAGTCCCATGTAGGGGGTAGACAGCTAGCCTGTGAATTTGCTCCATTCGCAAGTGCTGGGGATCGAACCTCCAACCACTTGTTTAAGGGACGAAAGTACTTACCACTCACGCCAACCCGCCAGGTTCAATATCATTATTATACACGCATACAAAGGCTTCATTTCCTCCTTCACATCCCTTTAGGTTTTGTGAAAGCATCAGAAATGAGCAAATAGTAATAGCTGTCCCCTGGTACAAAATCTGGATGCCATCAAATCCCCGCACTAGATTCTCATACCTTTCACTTTCTTTTTTGTTTTATTGAACCATCATTTTCCCCTCCTTATTTTCTGCTATTTGTTTCCTCGACCTCCTTCCCCCTCACTTTTTTCATCTATATATATCAACCTCCAGAAACTTCATTCACTTACTCTCTCCCTCTAATCCCTCGCCCTCACCTTCTTCAATTCCATCCTATATTTTCAGTTTGGCCCTCTTCTCTTTCATCTATTTGTTTCCCTCAGCTTTCACTTCCTTCTAGAAGTTGACCTCTTTCTTCTCTCTCCTTGTTTCCTAGGAATATAATCTGATCACCCTCCAATCTTATCTATCGTTTATCCTAGGTATCTCATGTTGTTGTAATGTTTGACAACTTTCATGTCTCCAGTCATTAGTGAAATCCTCCGTTCGGGTATCACCGTCAACTCCTCCCTCCGGCGTATGAGCCACCTGGCTCAATCATTCTCCGTTGTCTTCCTCCACTGGTTCTATGTTTTCTCATAAACATCTTACCACCACCACCATATGCTATACCGTGCTACTAACATATAGCCATATAAATATTAATTAAGCTTTCAAAATTATATATATCATTGTGTTGCACGTTAACTTATGTCACAGAAAAACATGATGATGGGCTCACCAAGTGGGAATCATCACATGTGTTTGTCGAATACGAGGTTGTTACAGGGTTTAGGATGTGAACAAGAAGATGAGTTAATGATGTTGGAAAGGAAGAGGAAGAGGATGGAGGCGAATCGTGAGTCAGCTAGGCGATCTAGGAAGAAAAAGCAGAAGTATGTGGACGATATGATGACACAAGTTGTGGGGCTTAGGAAGCAAAACAATGAGCTTGTGGCAGGAATTAACATGGTGAGGCAGATGCATCAGAATGTGGAAGCTGAGAATATTATTTTGAAGGCTCAGATTGTTGAACTCACACAGAATCTTCAATCTCTCAATCATATCATTGACCTGGTCAACGCAAGAAAAATGATGAATACTGGAAGTGGTGAGGCGATGAATTTCGCTGTGAATCATATGGACATGTTTTTGAGCCATAATCAACCTATTGTGGCTTGTGCTGACATGTTTAATCAGTGGTGAAAATGTGTTAGTTGTGTTTTATATATATATATATATATATATATATATATATATATATATATATATGCTTTATTTCTTTGGTATCTCTTTATATTTTCTGGTCCTTTTGTTGTTGTTTGTAAGCTTAAGGGGAGGGGTTGCATTTAAGTATAGTCACTGATGTTGTATAATATGAGTCGCAAGCTCGATAACAAGGTATCGAGCTTTGCTAATCTAATTGGGGTGTGTATGCATGCATAAATTGTGATCATCATGTTGTTTTTAATTAATGTTAAGCTTCTTTTATTGCCATTTTTAGTATAGTTTTTCTTGTCCTCACGAAAAGAATAATGCACTAAATTAAGAGAGCAAGTTTTTTGACTTTTGAAAGTGTGCATATATAACTAATGCACGGGAAAAAGTAGATCTAATAATTCACAAAAACACATTGCTTTTTTATTCGAAATTTCGTAGTTATGTGTGTGTGTGTGTGTGTGTGGAGACTAGAGAGAGAGAGAGATAGATCGAACAAATGAACAGAATAATACATGAATGTGTAACTAGACAGGAGATAATGGCGATTCTCTTCTCTAATACATGAATGTGTAACTAGACAGAAGATAATGGCGATTCTCTTCTCAGCTTTCTTCCATAGGAATGAACTTTCATTTCTCGAGTTAGAATAAAAGATTACTCTGCACAAATACTTGAATTGCCTTATTCTATCAAGTCGTTTAATTTCACATAGCAGGAAGTAAATAAACATACTAATAGAGTTTTATATGGTTAGGTGACTCATCAACAAATGCCTAAATTTTACTTGTCGACATTTCGTCTACAAAATAAATAAAAGGGTATAAATTCGTCCTGCTTTTCTTCGAAAGCTGTCCCAAACAATTGTTATACATTAATTATTATTAACAGTAGTACAGTACCACTGAGACAAGGGTAGGGCACTCATGACTACTAAAAGCTAACAACCACATAATAGCAACAAGGAAGTGGCCCGAGGAATGGGAAAATAACAAAATCAAAGGGACAACGGATGATGGACGTACATAATTGAATGAAATCAAACATGACGAAATCATTATTTGGACTTTTCTCCTTAATTCTACGTTGAATGCCATAATCATTACTACACTGTATGCAAAAATATATATGACTGTTAGTTTATTGCAATTATTTATACAAGCATTATTGATACGGGCTCCCGCATAAGAACAGAATCAGCATCAAGATGCGAAATGTGGGAATCAATAGATAATGAGTGAATCATGATAAGATGTTCGAAATATAATTAAAAATAATTCAAGCTTCATGTAATAGTTACCAATATATTGTTATAAAAAAATAGTTACCAATATATTACTTTCTGATAGTATTTCAATTTCCAGAGGCCTTTTCTTCATCTGAATTTCTCCTGAAAAACGAGAAAAAGCTCCTACTTTCTATAACAGACAAAACACTAGGACCCGCAATTATTAATGGGCCGGCCCAATTCTGGAGCCTTGAACTTGATCATGCTCCTCTAGATCCAGACGGTGGAATAACAAAAAATCTCCTTTGTTCAGCTTCTCATAGTATTTTAATAGTTAAACCAACTTTTAGTCCCTTAACTTTCACCTCATTTGGCTTTTAGTCCCTGAAACTTTTAAACATGTGAAATTGGTCTCTGAACTTTACTATGTATAGAAGGATTAGTCCCTAAAGCCTTAAATCCTCTTATGTGGCATTGATTGTGTTAAACTGGATGACTTGACGGGCTTATTAGGATGCTGACGTGTCAAATATATTTTATAACATTAATTATTTTAAATAAGAAATCAAATATGATGAACTTGGCGCATCGTGTTCGACGAAGAGGGCTTCCTCTCGGCCGCAGATCCGATCCACACCATTTAACAGATAAGGCCATCCATTTGTATTTTGTAGTTTTGTTTCCAGAACACCATTTATTCATAAATGGAAGCATCGATCTAATATACATCAAAAAGTGAAAAAAAACATAAAACCAAAACCCAAAACAATCAGATAGCAATGATGATTTGGGTGCAAACTTGTCATAAAACATGCCTTCCCTCAGCGAGCTTCTTCGAAATGGGCGCATCAAAGCAAGAAACGACGTCATTCATTGAGAAGCTTAAAGTTCCCCAAAGGAGCAACACAAGGAAAGTGAACTGTAGAAGCAGTATAATGGAGGAAAGGGAGAGAGGAAGAGCGAGAGATAAACGTTCTTGGCTCTGGATGAAGCTGGGTTGGTGGAGATTTCTGAACTCAGCACTCATGGAAGCAACAATAATAGTGGAGATTTGTTTTTTTGTTTAAAAATAATTAATGTTATAAAATATATTTGTCACGTTAGCATCCCAAGTCAAGTCATCCAATTTAATACAATCAATGTCACAAAAGAGGATTTAAGGCTTAGGGACTAATCCTTCTATACCTAGTACAGTTCAGGGACCAATACCACATGTTTGAAAGTTCAGGGACTAAAAGCCAAATGAGGTGAAAGATCAGGGACTAAAAGTTAGTTTAACCCTAATAGCTGACTATGGTTGAAACTTGAAAGAGTTAGATTATGTTTGAATATAGCTTTTTTGAAGAATAAATTTTTGGGAAAAATGTTGAAAAAAAATCTTCAAAAAAATAGATTATGTAGAATAGTTTTTTGAAAAAAACTGAAAAAATAGCTTCAGGCAAAACTTAGTTTTTCGGTTAAAAAACTATTCTAAAAAAGTTGTGAATGTTGGTATGACTTAATTGAAACATAAGTTTTGACAGAAAAAGCTATTATAAAAAAACTGTGAGTGTTTATTTGCTCTTATATCAAAACCTATGTTTAAGCTTATACCTAGATTTGAGAGTGTTCCAAACAGACATCTAATGTCTTTCGTAATGATAAATAAATATTTGAATTTTCAATGTGGCATAAACAGGTAGAAACTTAATAAAATATAAAAATTTAATAATATAGTAGTATAAAATATTTAAAATTTGTACATTTTGTATGACTTTTGTTTTCTAAATTTCCCATGATTGATGTTTGATGACAGTAAAGGAAGTTATTATATTCCTGCGAGATCGCTTACTCTTACATCGACCATGAATGTGTGTGTGTGAGTATATAAGTAGGACATTCGCACTTTAGCTTGCCAACCGTGTTAGTTGATTTTCCTGTTGTGTTTGGTCCGAAAATGTGTTAAAAAAAGGAAGTTATTATTGAGAAGGGAAGTGAGGACTGAGGAGTGAAAATGCAATTAGAAGTGATGATGGCTAGAGGGATAAGCCACGAGCTGATCATGCGCACGTGGCGCAAAATTATAACAGCCATTTTTTTTATCACCCGCTCCCTCTCTTTCTCACTTTGCAATAACACAACAATAACATGCATAAAAAAATTAATATCATCATTATTATTTTACTTTAATACTTTGGGTTAAGGATGACATTAACATCATGCACGGAAAGTTTTGTCTGAGAATCATAAAATTATTTCTAAGCTTAAATTAGCTTTGAAGTAATAAAATGAAGTAAGATAGTCCTTTTTAGTTTTTAGATGGCTCACTAACAATATTTTCGAGGTTAGTGTGATGTAAAAAGTATCGTGAGTCTACTTTATGATTTCAGGCTGATATGAGTCTTGATTTGAGACTTTCATAACTGCAAGTCTACGATGATCGCTAACCCATTTTACTTTTCTCAAATAAAAAAAATAAAATATCAGGAAATTGTAAAAGAAAAAAAAAAAAGAGGAAAAAGAAAGGAAGCGTGAAAAAGAGGAGGGAGACAAGGGAAAAGAAGAAACAGAAGAAGACGTCATACTACACACACCATCTCTCTCACCTCATCTCATTTCATTTCCATGGACTTTTCTTGCGCATGATTTTCTCTTCTCTTCTCTTCTCTTCACAGACTCATAATAACGCTTACCATTTCTTCTTCGACTTTTACACACACTTCATTTTCTCTATTCACCTCCCTCACTTTCTTCGCTTCCCGCCTCTCTTTTCTTCAGTGCATGACCACTGAGACAGAAGACTCACCTCGAATCCACGACCTCGCCGCCTTTTCTTCCTCTACGTCTTCCCTTCAAATTTCACCATGTAACAAATATTGCCTTTTCCTCTTTCACTTATCAACCTTTTTCGATCTCTTTTTATTTTTTTTCTGATTTATGTCCTGGGCGTACATATTTTCTCAAACCCTAAGCCCTTTTATTAAGTAAATTGAGACTCGATTTTCGCTGTTTCTGTTTACACTGACATGGGATTTAGGTCATGAGTAATGACTAGTAGACCTTTTCTGCTTTCAATTTAATATGTTTCCATTATTATGTTTCCATATGGTGCTTTTAATCGTTTTTTTTTTGGGTTCTTTTTTATGATTGGTGGTTGGGGTTTTGCTACTAGTATAGGAGCATGTTTAATGGCCTTCATTATTTTGCTATATACTCTGTTGTACCTTTCTGTTTTTACTCATTAAGCTTTATATCTTAGTAGGTGTAGCAAAGAAAAGTAGATTTTACTGACTACGGTATGAGGTGTGGGTAAGTCTAACATCAGTAGGTGACACTCCGTTAATGACTAATGTAGTCTATTATTCTATCAGTGAATGTTGTGAATTTTCAGGGAATTTGTCTTCATATGTTTATGTGCTTCTTGCATTTAGTTGTGATTTGTGAGTTTGCTTGTCTGGAAGTTCTCTGTACTCCAAGTGACAAGAAAGTTACACATTAATTGGATGAATGATATGTCTCAACATAAATGCTCCACCGTGTCCTAATATATTGAAATATCTCAGTCAGGCTGCCCTAATCAAACTGAGTACATTTTGGTTCAATATATTGAAGAGTGAAGATTTGGTTGTCAATGAAAACTCAATGCAAATCAGATCCCCCCACCCCCCCCCCCCCAATATTGTGACATAGGTCTTGTGTGCCTCACGTTTTTGAGTTGTTAGTAGGTTCTGTAGGTAAAGCTTTGGTCTTTAGGTAATGGTTGATGTTTGACACATGTCATCATGCAATATAATATATCAAATCAACCCTTTCCTTCTTCTGTATTCTCAGGAGGAAATGCTTCTACAATTTGGTGGTCGCAAATTAAGGTGTCTTCCCCATTTTTTTGTCTAAAGTATTTGGTATGTATTTGTCCATGTTTCTCCATAGTGCGTTTAACTAATTTTGCTTCCTGTCCTATAGTCATTTATGTTGAATTTTGTCATTGCAGCTTTTATCATGGGATCTGCTTGTTGTGTGGCTGCAAAGGATAGTACTATTCCAAACAGAACTAGAGTTGAAAGTTTGCACAGGAATGATGTTTATTCACCATCATGGAGTTTTCGCTGGGATAGACGGGGACGTGTTGCTGGTGAAACCCAGAATCATTTGTATCACTCATCTGGTGGAGTCAGCAGAAGCATTAGCATGGAGTTAAAGGGGTCATTAAGTTCTGAAAGAGGCAATTTATCTGACGGGGGAAGCACAATGGAGAATTCTGTTACTCCTATTTCTCAGAAGTCTCCATTCCATGAGGCTTTGGTTGCTAATCCAATGACTCCATCTTCAGGTAAATTTAGTGTTATCTTTCTTTTTACTTGCACAAGCCCATTTGGGAATGCATCTTAATATTAGTTTGCACACATATGTGGCTCTTGTCTTTGATAGTCGAAACTTCACTTCATTATACAGAAAAATCATTAATTGGATTGCTGTCTCCTGTCTGTTGAATTCTCAAATGAAGCAAGCATCCATGATATTAAAGGCTGTCTCTGTTGTTAACACTATAATATAGCATATTGACTGGACTTGAACACTGACTATAATATAAGTATATTATCTTTTAGGTTTTGTTTGGTTGAGGAGAAAAGTAGGAAGAAATTTAGGAGAGAAAATGGATTTTTATTTGTTTGGATTCAGAAGAAAAAATAGGTAAGAAGGGAATTGGGGGAGTAAATAATCATGTGAGTCCATTTTTTCTTATCAAAAAAGGATAAAATAAATTCTCCCATCTCCGTTTTCTTTTCCTCCCATTTTCACCTCTCGCAGTTTTCTCCCCAACCAAACACAACCTTAAGGTGGTGCAAATTTCATACATTTCTTATAGGAAGTGGCTTATGCCCTTTCCACTTTTGGCCGAGAAGTTTCTAACTGACATTTTCCTGTTGGTTCATTTTAAGATTAATGTCTTATCGTTTGTATCATTTCATTTCTGGAAACACATTTACAAATTACAATCATGATATTTTACAAGAGCTCTGCATGTTGAAAAGTGGATTTTAGATCTGGATAAGTTATTCTCACAATTATCTGTCTTAATGCCACTAACTTCATTTGTACTAAGTTTCTATTTATTTAATCTGAGGTAGCCTAAATTGTATAGGAATTTCTGTTTTAGGCCTCCTGGCTGAAGCTAACTGTGGGGCCGTTCCGGTTGTACTCAAACTTAGCTTATCATACGTATTACTCTAGCCTTTGGACACACTCTATTTCACCCTTTTAAATGATCAGGGGGAAGGATAGTTAGTCTAAGGTTGTCTAGGTCATCAGTAGGAGGCCCTCATGAACCTCCTATGGATGCACAGTTTAGATTTTAGAAGGGAATCCAGAGCACTGCAGGATTTTGCAATCCAGCTAACAGTCTTAAAATCTTTTTGGTCAGACGATATGCTCAAATACTGCTCCATTCTTTAGCTTTGCATGTAGGATTTTCTGTCAATTGAAAAGATATTTTTATTGTTATGTATGTGAACTATATACTGCTCTGTTCTCACTTTTCTAATACTGTTTCCCATTCAGGACAATGGTTTGTCAATTGATTTATCACATGTTTGAAATTTGAATGGTGTGGAACCTCTCTTGGCATTAGATTTATTCAGTCATTGATTTTTCTTTTTTCTTCCTGTGTTTATTGCAGATCTGTCCATGGTTAGCAATTATTCTACAGTGGTAAGTTTTTATCCGCAAAACTTGATCTGGGAATTTTATCTTTATATTATGTTTATTGACCCTATTCCCATTGTACTGTGCCCACTCTGAAATTCCATATTTCATCTTTAGGTGAAGAATCTGGCATCCTCTGAAGTTGCAGAATCTTCTGCACTAAACCTTCCATTTTCTTTGCATTCGGGCTTCTCAACTCCTACAATGGATCCTTTGCCTAATCATAATTATCACCATCTTCCCAACTCTACACCATCAAGATGGGCTCGTCAATCTCCGGGACACCCGCTGTTGAGGCAGATTTCTGATAGCAGGATCCTAGGATTGAAATCACCAGACAACTCAATTTCTGAGGGGAGACCATCATTTGTGTTCTCTACTTGCAGCAATGACATGGTTGGATCCCAATGTGGGTCATCTGATGGCTGGTCCATGCGAACCTTTTCTGAACTTGTGGCCTCTTCTCAGAGGGAAAGATGGTCCTTTGATAGTGAGTATTTTGGTTCAGGCCGTCACAAGATAAGTGGATCTAGCAGTAGGTTCTCATATTCTCCCTCGATGGATATACGATCCTGTGGGGCTTGCTCAAAGCTATTGTCTGAGAGATCTGCATGGGGCAACCAGAAATTAATCGCTGGCAACGACCTCTCAGCTGTTGCTGTACTGGTCTGTGGTCATGTATATCATGCCGAGTGCTTAGAGACCATGACGGCGGAGGCTGATAGGTATGATCCAACTTGTCCTGTATGTTTGGTTGGAGAGAAACAAATGTCAAAGTTTTCGAGGAAAGTTCTTCGCGCTGAATCAGAGATGAAGGCGAAAAACTCCAGGATATTAAAGAACCGGGTGGTTGATAGTTATCTTGATGGCGGCTGTGATGTTTTCGACAGGCGAAAAGGCATTGAATGGGGAGGTGAAGCTCCGAAGATGGAGCCTAACTCTAGTTCACGGACCTCATTAGGGAAGCCCTTCTTGAGGCGTCACTTTTCACTTGGCTCCAAGTGGACCCGATCCCTGTCGGAGAATGATTCTGCCAGGAAGAAGGGCTTTTGGGCAAGATATCGTAGAGATTGAACTTCACTCTATTAAGTAATTGTTATAGTAGAAACGCCAGCAATTTAGAATGAATTAATATTTTGAATGTCGTCTGGCTTTTGGCCGACCATTTTATTAGATTGTTTTAAGCTAATTTTGACTATACATCAGAAAATTTTTGCCAAGTTGAATTTTTGGGCGTAACGAAGGTTCCTATGGGACGCCAAAGACGTGTTTGACAATGAAAACTTGTTAAACTTTGTTTATGCAAGGGTGGGCAGCTTTTGGTTAGCATGAGACTCTGCATAAGCGTGGTCCAAAGTCCAAACCACTCTAGACTTGTTCCAAATTCAAACACATCCAAGGCAGACAGACCATAGTGCGGGGCAAACTGAAGCGGCATTCGTCTGTTTGAATTGAAGACTCATTTTGCTTTGTTTGCTTGTCCATCAGTCAATGCGTTGTAAAGACTAAGCAATCTAATCTGTTGACTGTTGACCTCCCATATCTTAATCAGCTAAATGATCAATCAAATTTTACATTAATGAGTTCCATATATTAACTTAGAAATAATGTACAGTCTTATTTGCTATCTTCCTATCGTGTTACATTCAGCTCATAGGTTGATCCGGTTGTGAATAGGCTAACAATTACCCTCGGGAGTGAATAATAATTAACATCAACATTGTACAAAGGGGGTGTCCATCTTGTTAAGTATGCTCTGCAATCCAGCTCTATAATTAGGGTAAGCTAGTTTCACACCAAGCTCCTCCTTCATTCGAGCATTAGACATTCTCTTCTCACCCCTCATGTTTTTAGGTGTTAGGTTTGACCACTCTATCTCCTCAGCTTGTTGTGCCATCAGATCAGGCCACTTATTATGCACCAGTTTTCTTGCATAAACAAATACTTGTTCCCGGGGAGCAGGGTCATCATCAACAATGTTGTACACTTTCCTGAAAACGAGACGCTCAAGCTTGTAACCCACAAGTTTTGCTATGTGTCATACATAATCACCTAAACAGAATTGTACTCCACGGGAGCAAGTGAAGCAACGTAGTGATGCAAATAGAAACTCACCCAAGGGAAAGCGCATTAGCAGCAGCCATAATTGCCTGGCAAATGTCCTCAACGTGAACTCTTGATGTATATTTTCGGTGTTTTCTCCTTTTCTTAGCCTCAGATAATGGGTCCTGCTTGATTATTGTCTCGATGGCACTACAACAAGTGAAACTGTCTTAGGTTGAGAAAAAGAAATAAGCTAATAAAGGGGAGAATTACAAACAGGTCCTAAATAAAGAAACTAACTGTCTCGTTCACGTAACTAGGACTTGAGAGAGATTAGTTATTAGTTTTCTCATTTGTGATCTATTTGGCTATTTGTAACAAGTCCTAAATAAGGATTTATTTGCTGGTTTCTATATATGCAAGTGCAAGTCACTTTTATATACTTCGCGCAGATGAAAAAGTTTGTTAAATATTTGACTACATCTCTGTTAAGTCAGAATCACTCTTTACCACAACTTTTAGATTATTGAATGAGGCAAGTATGGAATAAATCTGATATTAAGAAACTTGATATAATTTGAATTTGAATGTATAAAATATTCTAAATTTACATGGACTCGAAGGATAAGTCAAAAAATAATAAAAAAAAACGCAATTACCTTCTACCAGGGCCATAGATACCTCCAAGCCGAAATATATAAGGTGAAATGCCAAGATAGTGAGCTAAATTCGACCAGCCTTCTTCAGAGGCTAACCTTAACTCAGCCGACTCACTTGTTGGGTTAGGCGGATAGCTGCCAGAAGATGATGTACACACACTCAGGGCCAACATATAAAGTAGTTCCAGAAACTTGAAACACAAAGTGATTTTTTTCTAGTTGCACTCTTACTCCTCATCCACCAATTCTCCGCCACAGTCTCCATAGACGCCTGCACAAGAATCATACAACATTAGACCAATCTGCCAACGCAAATTCATAACTACTGAGCTATTAAAGAGCAAGTGTAACCTCAGTATTTCATAGTTAGTATTTATTTATGCAGATTCAAAACCAAAGACCCACCTTATTTCCATACATAATTTGATTTTTTATTTTGTTTTTTGGAAGGAAAAAGGAAATGCAAATAGTTAAAATAACTGAGCACGAACATCAACCATAACAATATGTAATTTATGTGCATGAAGAAGCAGAAATGATTAGACAGTAGAAAACTTACTAGTAGAAGACAAGTAACAGAGCCATCGAAGATTCCCATTAATTAATGAACTTCTCAAAAGCTGTTCATGTTGAAGCATCTGCAAATCAGTGTAATAAAAGTAAAACAGTGATTTTAAAAGAACAACACCAAAATACAAAACCAGTTCAAACACCAAAAAAAGATAACATCATACTGGATCACCAATGCCAACAATGGGAGGGATGGAAACAAGAAGGTGAGTGTAATGTTTCATATGGTCTAGAATGCCAAGTCTGCAAAAATACAACTGAAATTATTCTCAGCCTATTAATGGGAGAAAATAAGACAAGAAAAAGAATAGGATAGAGATAGATAATGAGGATATATGTGCCTTTCAATTTGAAAACTACAAGTAATTAGCATTAAATAATTCATAAACGAGACCTTCTTATAAACTTAAACACCATTAGTAATGGACAAATAGTAGCTTATCAATTATAATAGGCTAATTTCATTCAATAAATAATACTATAATCCGCATAATACAAATAATAGTAGTGGTTTACAAACAGACTAGTATATTATAGTACTTCCTCTAGTCCTAAACATAAGACCTAGTTGACTTTTCTTGAAAATCTTAGAAAAACAAAATAAGTTAATTATAAATTCATTTACCTAATTTTTCCATTAAACTATTTTATTTGACCTATAAGCTAACGAATAACCTACAAATATATCAAATATTTCATAATTTAACATTTCACAATCTTAATCTCTCCAAAAGAAAAAGTTAAGTAGGTGTTATATTAAGAAAGTATATGCTTAACAGCTCACTCTGGCTGGAGTGCATCAAAATTATAAATATGAAATCCACGGTCTTCAAGTTTCTTCTTCTTCATATGACTAGTGCAAGTTCCGGACACAGCCCTAAAAACAAAAAGTAGAATAGGTATGTATGTTTATGAAATAGAAGGAGAATTATAAAAGCGGAAGGGCGTGAAGTGAATTACTGTACCATCCTTGGTTTTTGAGGTGGTTTGAGAGAAATTGTGCAACGAAGCCCATTCCTAGAATGAACATTCCATTTTCAGATCGCGACTCCGATAAATTGCTCTGCTTCGCTCTGATGGAGGAAGCCGGCGATGCTCCGGCCATCGATAAACGACAAATTTTCGGAAGTTCATCTCTGTATTGTAGAATTGGGAGACTTGGCCAACCAGTTATTCCATTAACTTCCATGCTATGCTAATTCTAGTTCTGGTTTAGTGTTATTTTACTGTGTATTAGTGCTAATAGTTTTATTCTTTAGTTCTGATCGATGTGTAAAATTGGAATATTCGGCCTATATTTATAGCTGGTACCAACCTGGATAAAGGAGTAGAGTTGTGTTAGGCTTCGACAGTGAGCGTAAGAATATGTAGAATCTATTGAGCATGAACACACATTTTTTATATGACGCTGTGTGATCCATGTAGCCGACCACACTTAGTTGGGATAAGGCTTTGATGATAATGATGATGAGTGCTATACTTTTATTCTCCTTGTCAAGCTTAATAGATATGCGCTAGTATTTCGAACTCGATATTGATATTTGAATCTCTTTCACTAGAAGTTAGGTAGTGAAGACAATTTGACTTTTTTAATTTTAAAAATAATCAAGGATGCAAAATGAACTACTTTAAATTGTTCATACTAGTTTCGGTCCTAAATATAAGACCTAATTGATTTTTTTTGGAGAGATTAAGGTTGCGAAATAGGTTATTAAATTATGATATATTTGATATATTTTTAGATTATCCATTAGTTTATAGGTAAAATAAACTAGTTTAAGGGAAAAATTAGGTAAATTAATTTATAATTAACTTATTTTGCTTTTTAGGATTTTCCAAAAAAGTCAACTAAGTCTTATATTTAAGACCGGATGGAGTATAAATTTTTCCAAAAGTAATTTGTTTTAGTTATTAATCATCTTTAATTCAATAGCATGAATCATGTGCTAGTATTTAATGGTGTAATTTACTACATAAAAAAAGTCACCTTTATCTTTGAATTAAGATCTCATATGCTTCACACAAGCCTTAATCAATTAGTTATGAACTTATGATTATACATTTAAATGAATAAATATTATTTAAATTTTGTGGGCAAGTGTTTTACTAATAAAATGAAAATGTAGATTTCAGTTTGATCACATTATGAAAAGTTTTTCCAATCGGAGGCTACTTACACTATTGATTCTCAGTTTGGAGTTCATATTGCATTGGATTTGGCAGAATGTTGTGGATATTATGCTTTCTGAAAGCTAAACCATGAGGCAATATGATTATGATAAATTTCACTCCTAAAGGTACCTCGCAAATACTGCTGTCCAAGAGAATAAAAGTTCGAAGCTCAATATGGAAAAGGAATAAAAACAACTTAAGAATCAAAAGTAATAATATCACAAATCTATACAGCGTACATTGACCGATTTCCCACATGCGGCATCTAGGTAATAAGAAGTATACAATCGCCAAAACATTCCTCTTGGTAAGTTGTAATTTACAGTTAAGTGCAAAATATGGAAAGTGGTTAATTCTGTCTCTTGGACTTCCGTAGTATGTCCTTCAAAACAAGAGCAATCCTATGGGCCATATGGTGCTCCATAAACATCTCCTTCACTCTATCATAGCCTTTCTTACCCATAGTCAATCTTCTCTCAACATGAGTTGCTAATTTTACAATGTTGTTTGCAAGAGGCATTATACCTTGTTTGCCCTCGGTATGCAGCAAACCAGTTGTCCCATTTACCACAATCTCCATCGTACCCCCAGCCGCAGTGCCCTGGCATTGTTTTTATTGTAGGAAAAACATATGATTTAAGAAACCAGCCCTCCCATAAATGCATATGATCCCAACACATTATAAACAAAAAACATAATAGTTATCATTTCATTTACAACAATTATCAACATCTGTGGAAAATAATGCAAACTTAAACAGAGGCAGGTCTTGAACTCAGCAATTAAGATGAGTTACTTATGATAAGAAAATAAAATGATCAGATCACGAGGGATGAGCCAATGGGGAGGATGAAAGTGCTACATTAATCAATATTCTTAAAAGAAAACTTCTTTTTGTCTGTCTGTCTGGTGATTGATAACCTTTAATTTTTATAAATGGAAAAAATAAAGTACTATCTCTGCTGCATTCCTCCATATAATATATTAAGCTCAAATACGGAAAAGCCCCATTAACATTGTATTTCGGAAAACATTTTTCAAACCATGAAAACCCCATTTTTCACTTCCAACTTTCCCATTTCCAGTTTCCAACTTTGGATGAAGGGGCCAATCCAACATTATAATCTGGGAAACATGTAAAACCCCTCCATCGTCATAGACAATTTAGACACTTTAGGCGCAGACGAAACCATTCTAAAAGTAAGGAATCAAAAGCATATATGCTAAGAAACTTATGAAGTGCATACCAAAACAGGCAGGCGAAAGGCCATTGCTTCAATAGTTATCCTCCCAAAACATTCCCCCCTTCCCTGAAATAAGCGAAAGCTCATATTAAAATGTCAAGATTTAAATATTTAATTATATGGAAGCAATTATAATTACATAAATCTGATAAATAATCTTCTGAATGCTTCATGGGGTTATTCTAGCGACACTAAACACAATTATAACATCTATTTTTTGGTCCCTTCACAGCAATCATATTAATACCTCATAAGACAAAACAAATAAATTTGCAACCAAAATCCTCACTGTGAGAAGAAAATCATTTACTCAGACAGCAACTCCCCATATTGTGAAATGATAGGGTGAAACTTTTTTTTTGTTTTCTACTCAAACTTAGTAACACATATTGTGAAATGATAGAATTGTAACACATTTTATTTTCTACTAAAACATAGTAACACATTGTGAAATGATAGAATTGTAAGTTTGTAACACATTTTTGTTTTCTACTCAACTGAATAATGCATATTATTAAAAAATACCTGAGAATTCTGAACAAGAACATCAATAGCAGCCAGGTAAGGAGCCACTGTTAAGGTTTTGTTAATAAAGTGAACACGATCTTGAATCTTTTTTTCTACCACATATTTGCGCATTTCTATTTCTAGTGCTGTATGTGCACTAAAATCACTCCCCACAACTACAGCATGCAATGCTGGCACCTGTAGTTTCTTCTCCTGGATCAGTTTCAGACTTTCATAGAAGGAACGAAGAAATAGATCCTGACCTTTACCACGTGAAACACCTGCAATCATATCATGCCTGGTGCTCAGATAATACAGTCGTCGTATAAGGAGACAAAAGAAATGGAAGGATTTGATAGGCATGAAAAAACATCTAATTTAAAATGCAATTAATTACACAAAATTGGAAGAATCCTATCCTATCCCATTCTATTTCCTCATTCCTTATTTATCACTCTCCCTGCACAGTTAGTCTTATTTCATACATAGAACAAAATGGATTCAGAAAGTAAAATAAAGATGGAAAATAACCCGGTGGCACATTGTTTATTTAATTTAAATAATAAAAAAGAATGATAGAAGCTTGGGTAATGATTTCAAGTACAACAGAAACAATAGATGTTGCCAAAAAATGATTTCCTAGGCCATATCAAAGGGGTCCAATGCACCCTAAGTGAATTGAATTTATCATTGAGTCAAGCTAATACTTGACTAGCAAAAAAAATGCTGAAAAGCAGATATAAGTGACAAAATAACTTTAGAACAAGTTATGCTAGAACAAAATCATCAGATTTATGTTAAAACTTGTTTCTAGCGGGCAAATTACACATTCAAGTTTCATGCAGTCATTTTGCTTCTCCATCCATTTAACAAAAACGAAAGAGGGCCAACGGGCAAGCAGAAGAAGTGAATCGAGCTATGAACTACATTGCCATATCAATCAAGTACCACTAGTAAATAACTAAATATCCAGGAGGAAAGCATACTGTTTATGATGGCAAAAAGTATATCATCATTTCTCACTCCCAAAGATTCCCGGACATGCTCACGAAGAACCCTCTTTGACACACTATCCTCAGCAACTTCCATGAGTTCCTTGCTATTTCCCAGATGCACAACATAAGTTTCAGGCATTTTAATCCTACAGGATGGGACCAATGCAGACAAAGAATAAGAAATATGGAAAGAAAATTACACCAATACAGAGCACATCATCAGCACTATAACGCAGAGCAGAATTGTATTATTATCATCACACAGAACATGAAGGTAACTGGAAAGATACCCTAAACGTTCCCTAGTCCTATTCTTCCATAATTCTGCAGTTACGTGTGAATCAATCATGGCACCTGCAACAAAAGGGAGGTGCTTAACATATTCCACTTTGAAATAATGCCCTCGCATTTCATGAATCCACCATAAAACCTTTGGAAGAACATTAGGAACTTTTTCTTTTAAAGCAGCATCCAACCACTTCCCAGATACTGCAGTATTTAATATGACCAGATCAGCTTTAAGAGCCGTAGCTACAGTCTTTTCACCATCAGCAGGAAAGACCTATCAGAAGTCAATCACAAAATAAAAGAGGGACTTATAAGGTCTTTGCCATTGAGATATAGAATTAGAATAGCCCCTCCATTCCGCTTATTATAAGATCAAGTCGACTTTTTTCGAGAAATAAAGGAAGCAAAATAAATCATTTTAAATAGTTTACATTCCTCTTTTTCCCAAAAATGATTTATTTTACTTATAAACTAATACATAGTCTAATTACATGTAACATACTCCATCCATTCCTAAATATAAGATCACTTTCGAATTTCAATTTGTTCCTAAATATAAGATCATTTTCTAGTTTTTCTCAACTTTTTCCCAAATTAACCCCAACAATGCTTATCTATAATAACAAGCAAGAGAGGGAGAGTGGGGATAAATGTATATAGTTAGTATAAATTGGCAATATCATATGTTAACAACTAACTTAACTAACATCCTTAATCCAATCAAATTAGGGAAAGTGAACTTATATTTAGGAACGAAGGTAGTATATTACAATCTAATGGTTTAATTTGTTTCCTTAACTTCCAAAAGAAAAAAGAAAATCAAGTTATCTCATAATTCGGAGTGGAGGGATTACCATTTATGTCATTTCTCATTGGTGACTAAGCAAATAATCTCTATAAAATCAGTGATTATGCAAAAATAAATTCTCATCTATAAAACATAAAAGGAAAGAGTAAAGATCACCTGCACTCCTCTATCCAACATCTTATTCTCTAAACTGTAAATCACTTCATCAGGCTTTGAAGGTTTCTGATAAGTAATCCACACAACATCAGACCCAACACCTCTCAACAAAAATGCTAATTCCATTAACAATAAAGGCCCTCCTGCATTATTTCACCAAGGTAAATAAATAAATAAATAAATAAATAAATAATCCACAGTAACTAAAAAAATCACATTTCTACCCCAAAAAAAAAAAAAGAATTCAGTAAAAACCTGAAAGTGAAAGCTCGTGAGAAACCATAAGAACAAGCTTAGACTTCATGAATAACAAAGGACTAGGCAGTGAATTTGCGAGTTGAATATTGGAGTGAACAGGATTATTTTTGGCTTTGCCTTGATTATTATCTTGTGATGCAAGGTGTTCAGTTTTAGTACCAATGCTGGTATTGCAGTAATCAGATGTGGTTCTCAAGAAAACAACCATCGCCATTGAAAGAGAGAACAGCACCAATAGTATTAGTGGCCACTTGCTCTTCGGCATTGCCTTCCACGCGCTCGATTGCTTCGCCATTGTTGTCTGCAACTCGAGCTTTTGATTTTCAATATTTAATTAATTTCGCATTTCTAGGGTTTTGAGTTGCAATATGGATCGTTGATACACAATCAACATTTGCTTTTGTTTTCAATCTGAAGAATGAGAAATTAGAACGTTAGATCGATGAGAAATTGAGAAGGAGAAGGAGAAGGGTGATTTTGATGAAGGAAGGGTTTTAAATCTAAAGAAGATGCTTTAGATTTCAGACATGCTTGTAAATTGAGATGTTAATACAGTTGTTTAGTGAGTTGGGCTTCTAATTAATGCTAATAGCCCAATACCATTGACTTTGAGAGACTTGAAAAACAAACAGATATTATTGCAAGATAAAAAATCTTTTAACATGTCGTTTTTTATAATGCATGGCCAGGGATGAAATCAAGTTTATCAACTCATGTGGGAGGCCCTCTTTTCATCATAGAGAAAATGTGAACTATTGTTTGATATTTTGGTGTTAAGTCTTCATTCGAATTTGATTCTAGTTTTTTTCTATAGCTTTTCCACATTATTTTGCCTTTTTACACTTTTTATAGCTAACCATGGGATGCATCCGGCATAAACTGAAAAAATACTCCTAGTTCTCAATATATAACTTATTGAAGAGGTTGATATAAATCTTAAGCATAGAACAACTTTCTAGTTTTTTCAAATTATTTTTATATATACCTCTCTAATAATAAACAAGCAAAATTGGGAAGTTTTGAATAAGTTAATTGAGATATTAATCTAATTAAATTAGACAAATATATATTTTTTATACAAATATGTTTTATATGTAAATGGAGAGAAAATATGAAACAAGTAGTAAAGTTCCTCGGTAATGAGGATATGACAAATCTATGAGGCTATAATTAATAGTAATACTCCCTCTGCTCTTAAATACTAGGACTCATTTGACTTATTTCTTTAAAAAATAAGGATGGAATTTATATTATTATTGCTATAAATAAATGTCATATGTAATTAGATGATATGTTAATTTATAAGTAGAATAAACTATTTTGAATAAAAATTGACTATAGACAATTTAAAGTGATTAATTTTGTATTCTTAATTTCTTAAAAAAAAAAGTCAAAGTGATCCTATATGGTACTCCCTTCGTTCCTAAATATAAGATCACTTTGGAGAAGTGGATAAGTTCCTAAATATAAGATAACTTCCTATTTTATCTCAAGTTTTGCCCAAACTACCCTTATACTCCATTATTTCATTGAAAACCCCTCCTCCTTTTAAAGTTAAGTAATTGAGGGGATTTTGGGAAGATAATGTAATTTTATTGTCTTCCTTAATCTCCCCAAATTAACCAAAGTGATCTTATATCTAGGAACGGGGGGAGTATTGAAAATTTTGTGACTTTCTTTACCTTCTCTCTAGAGGCACTCTCTTGAGGAACCAATCTAGCTTGAACTTGCTGATGAAATTAATCGAAATGCAAATGGTTGATGACACTGAATATGCATAGGGAAAAGCTTGTTTGGAAGATGGTCATAGAGAAGATATTGGGGGAGGAGGCGTCAAACAACAATGAAGACTATTATGATGGTGGTGCGTAGAGTTTTACTCTCCCTTATCGCTAGACTCTCTCAGTAGAGGAATTTTTCACATTAGTTAACATTCAGCTGGCACAGAACATGAAATTCAGTTTCAAACTTTTGTGTTATGCCATAGTTCAGAAGTGGCAACATTGATGTGGAATATAGTTAAGACAGTTAGAGGAGTTGAGGGAATATTAGCAGTGTTGTAAGAACCGGACCGGACCGGTCCAACCGTCGACCGCTTCACATTCCGTCTCAACGGTTATCCGGTTCGACCATCGGTTTGAGCGGTTAGACCGTGTTAAACTATGACCCGAAGTCTTTTCCGGCTTGCCTTCCGGTCCGGCTTTTATAACATTAAATATTAGTTAAATTGTATAGTTCAAGGACGTATGTACACGCGGTCAGAGTTGAAAGGAGATATTTGCAGCTTTCACCATTTCTCAAATGTTCTCACTTTCAAAAGGCTAAGCAAACATTATACAATAAATACATATATACAACTTAGAGGAAGCTCAGCTCCGGTATGGCCTATACATCGTGGAATGCAACTGCCAATCATCAAGGGCACTTACAAATTACTATAACGTAAAACAAATGCTAAATGGTATGGCTATTCTAAACACTTCCGCATAATTCTCGTTAAGGTTGTGACACACACAGTTGCCTCATGGGTGTAAGCAATCTCGCAAAACGCAGGGGCACATGTGCCCTGATAAATGTCCCTTGCTCTGTATATTCCTGTGTATTAAAAGCGAAAAAAAAGGAGGGAAAACATTATACAATGAAATGATGCGCAATCTTCGATGAAAAAAATGGACAATGATCATTAGTTGCCAACTGGAAACAGGAGGGGCGTTTACTTACAGATTTCTCAACCATTCCAACCTGATGTATAGTGCTGAGAAGGTCCCCTTTATCAAAAGGAAGCAAGGCTTCCACCCATACCATGGAATCCTGTCATAGAACAAAATGTTTATTGTAGAACTAGCAATTAGTTCCAAAGAAATGAACCTAGTGATATCAACAGGTGAAAACTAATGAGGTGGTTTTTGTGCATAAATAGACTTCAATTCTACACCTTCAGTTGTTCTTGAACTGCATTACAGAATTCGGGTAGGCCATCCCCATTAAGAGCAGATATGCATACAACATCTTCTCTTTTTTCAGCTTCTCGTCTGATTTTCTGGGGATCACTAGCCTTATCAACCTGCGATGAGAAGCCAGAGACACAAGAATGTTCAACATAGAGTTCATAATGCATTAAGCACGTGCGCGGTAATCACTACATAAGGTGAGAAATTCTGAAGCCCTTCATATAAGTGAGAGAGCTCAACTCCCCTCTCAACACCATGTCAAGGATCAAATGATAAAATCAGAACGACTTATACCTTGTTCCAGACCATCAATCTTGGAATTGAAGATACATCCAGTTCTGACAGAACTTTGTCCACAGCATCTATTTGTTGTTCCGACAGAGGATGGCTGAACTTCACAAAAATATTTAATGAGATAATAAATTAATAATGATGGCCAACAAGATAAGCTCTGGGGACATTCTTTATTCATGTCTAAAAGCTCCTCCGAACAGTTATCCTGGTATATACCTGATATCAATCACATGCACCAAAAGGGAGGACTCAGATATCTCCTCCAATGTTGCTCTGAAGGCAGCAACCTACAAAAAGAAGAAAATTTTAGAGTCTGCCGGTTGGTGCTTTATAGCATGTTATCAGATATTTGTCTTATTTTATGGTGAATCTAATAAATAATCAGTGGGAATTAGAAACAACATGAACAAATTCAGCAAACGGAACTGTGGCAGATTATATTATCTTGAAGAGCTTCTTACCAATGTAGTGGGTAATTTCTGAATAAAACCAACAGTATCTGTGAGGAGGAACTCCTTCCCATTCTTCATCTATATAAAATTAAAAGAACAAAGTATCAAATGTTAAATGAACTGTAATTTAAACAGCAAAAGACTTTTTCTTGTATATTAACTTATAAAAACATATAATGAACAATGAATTTTAGCCATCCCATAGTCAAGGAAGGCGTACCTAAAGAGGAAATTTACTCCTCCATTTTGTCTCCCTAATATCATTATTATGCAATACCATAACAACCCTGCCTCTGTTATGAACTTAAACCTAGAGACACTCAATAACAAATCCTTAAGCACCACAACCACTTAGGAAAATAATGAAACTACCCCAACCTAATTTGTAATTTCTAGACGACAAAATGTATTTCTCTTCCGCTGACCTGTACCCTCCTTGTAGTTGGATCAAGAGTTGCAAACAATTTATCCTCGGCAAGAACATCTGCTCCCGTTAATTGATTTAAAAGTGTGCTCTTGCCAGCATTAGTATACCCAACCTACAGTGATATTTAAATACATGTCAAACACCATAATACTCAACTAAGACAGTGTATATGAGCAAACATTGAAGTTTAAGATGCACAGCCAAAATCTTTGACATGAAATGGCTTAAAATTAAAGGGCAATATATTACCAAGGACACTACAGGTACGGGTACTGAGATTCGCCTATTACGGTATTGCTTTCGATGTTTCCTCACAGATTCTAGCTCTTTCTTGAGGACACCAATCTGTCAAAGAAAAGGCATTGGATGCTCATAATTGCAGAGAAAAACATAATTTAAGTAACCAAACTGTTACTGATCAGATATGCAACTTAGTTTATAGAACTCTGAGGATAGTACTAATATAGAAAAATGAGCATTGCATTAGCTCCTAAAAAACGGAGTAGACTTGAATAGATAATAAAATGACAACAACAATGATCATGTGCTTACTTGGTTACGCAAAATACGTTTGTCCACTTCTATTTGTTTTTCACCCATTCCCTTCACCTTCCCTCCCGATTGACGCTCAAGGTGAGTCCACATTTTTGTCAGTCGAGGTAATTGGTATTCCATTTGTGCTAATGTAACCTAGAAGGACAACAATCTCATTGTGAGAGAAGTGCTTCAAAAAAATTTCTCATCCTCCAAAGCTGGTCATAATGATAAAATGGCTAAAAGCTAAACAATAAATATGTAATTGCCTGTAAAGATGCTTCATGTGTTGCAGCTCGCTGATTAAATATATCAAGGATAAGGGCAGTGCGGTCACAAACTCTCACATCTCCACCAAAAATCTTTTCTAAGTTGCGCAATTGCCTAGAATTGTTTGTTAGGAGAAGGAGGGTAAGTAGTTTCATCAAGCAAAAAGCTCCAAAAAGGGCCGACCAAAAATTATTAGATCAGCTATTATATTTGGTGCAGTTGACTAGCACAATCAGAACCAAGAAGAAAAACATAAAAAAAGAAGAGCTAGATAGGAAAAGAAAACAATTACGGTATTTAACTATTTATCATTGACAATTACAAGATCATAAAAGTAATGCGGTGCAGAATAATCAGAATCTATGAAATGATCCTTTGATTCCATATGCGCCTAGACCAATACCGGCAAGACCATTAGTCACTGTTGGATTTTCCGCAACCCTCATATGGTTATTTTGCATATACAAGGCAAACTTAAAAGTAAATGGAATAATTGAATATTGCCATCTACATGATACTATGGACAAAAGCTTCAAAAGAAATTACCCAGCTGACAGTTCGTCATCAAAGACTACAGTTTCAACATCCAATGCATGAATTGCACTCTTAATCTCGGACACCTTGCCAGATCCAATGTATGTTCTGGGGTTTGGTTTAGAAAGCCTGCACTACTCACAACATTTTAAGAACTTATAATATGTTATTTGAAAAAATAAATGGACCAAGACCATTTTTCATGCATCATTTAAATTCTCAACCGACTTTAAAATCATCCAAGTGAATTAGATTATTTTATTGCCATGCATTTCATCAAATTTAAGCTTCGCACGTGACAACATGCATTCCATCATTGGGATGTGGCATACACCAGTAGTCTTTCATCATGAAAAGTTTAAGGCAAGCAAGTTGTGTAGTTATTATATAGAGTTGTAACAATTTATACATTAACTTCAAGACCAGAGAATTGTAATTTATGTTACCAAAAGAACTATTGCCAAATACTAAAAAGAAAACTGAACCATAACATAAAATGATAAGCACTTACTTTTGGTGAGTAGAACCAACAACCATTAATCCAGCAGTGTCAGCAAGCTGAGCTAGCTCCTTGAGAGATTCTTCAATGCCAAAGGAATGTTGCGTATCACCTCTACACTCAACACCTACTAGGTATGCATTTTCCACAAAAACCTGATCCAAAGCAGCAGTGAATAAATTTAATTCAAAGTTCAAACAGCGACCAAAGCAGTTACTCCCTCCGGTCCCTAATATAAGAGCCCAAAATTTGAATGATTTTGGTCATAATATAAGAGCTCATCTCACATTGTATCCTCGTTTAATGCGTTTTTTTCTACTTTCTTTCATATTTATTAATGCTTATGTATTTCTCTCTCTTAAAAATTATCATAATAAATATGGGCAATATTGGAAAATAATCATTAACTCCACATCCAACTAACATTCGCATGTTTTTTTTTCAGCTAACTGATAATATTTACAGAGAAGTAATCACGAACCTCCCTTCCATTTCGGATTGTGAACCTATCATCAAAGCCATCCTGTTCCTCTTTCTTCTTCTTAGCTCTAGTGGACCAACCAGAAGAAGAAGAAGAAGCTTTTTCTTCTGTGGTTATTATATCAGCACCTTCACTATTTACCGCTATAGCTACTTCATTTTCTTCTTCTTGAGCTGGTTCTGTGGTCTTAACCACAGAGCTTTGTACGGAAACGTGGTCGGAAGAAACAAGACCAAGCTCTTGTGATAAAGCAGAGATGGTGATTCTGGTTGAGATGGAATTAGATTCCTTCCTGAGACGATTGGGGTTTCTGGTGAGAGTACGAGGAAGAAAGCGTTCGGGAATTGCATTTGCAGGCGATGGCCTCACAATCGAACCGTACACACTGGCGTTCATCATCAGCTTTTGCTTTGCTTCCCTCGATTTCTTTCTTTCTTTCTTTCTTTCTTTCACACTTCACTTATCTCTATGCCTGGTTCCTCGCTGAGCTGCAATTAAAAACTAAAACAAAGCAAAAAAAAAAAACTAAATTCTGTAAAAAAACATTTTATTACCTCCTCTGCGTTCCTAAATATAAGATCACTTTCCGTAACTTTATTACATTAAAAATGTTAGTTAAGTTAGTTATTAATACATAATATTACAAATTTGTCCTAACTATATACTCCCTCCGGTTCTAAATATAAGTCACGGTTGACTTTTTTTTTTAGATGTTAAGGTTACAAAATATGTTATTAAATTATGACATATTTGATAAATTTTTATATTAGTCATTAGTTTATAGGTTAAATAAACTAGTTTAAGGGAAAAAATTAGTTAAATCAATTTATGATTGACTTATTTTGTTTTTTTAGGATTTTTCAAAAAAGTCAAAGGCGACTTATAACTAGGACCGGAGGGAGTATCTTATAATATTATGTGTTAATAACTAACTTAACTAACATTTTCAATCTAATCAAGTTACCCATATTTAGGAATGGAGGATGTACTTCTTTAATTTTATTTTTATATATGTCTCCCTTTTCTTATGGTAGTTTTTATTTTTATACGAGACTCTGATGACTTGTTCTGTTATGGGCATTCTTTTGCTATTTATTATTCTAATTTCTCTAGCCAACTCATGTTGTCTCAATTCAGTCAGCAATCTGATATTGTGAAGAAGAATATCTACTGCATGCTCAAGTCTTTTATCAGTTACTTTCACTTTCAAGTAGATGTTAAACTACTTTGTAATTTTATGAGGGAGTACCTTGGTTTTTGTGCTCCCTTCTCTTTTTCCTTTTTAAGTTTGTAATATTGTAAGATGCTATACTTTTTATTATCTCATTTTTAATGAATTGTCATTTATACAAAAAAAAGTTTTTATATAATAGTTGTTGTAAATTGTAATGCTCTCTAATCTTAATTATAAGAGGAAAATGAATTTTTGAGGAGATTAAAGAAAAAAATTAGACCCTAAGTTCTATTACATGATTATATGATAGCTCATAAGTAAAATAACTAAATTTTAAGGGAAAAGACAAATATAAACAAATTAAAGTAATTGATTTTGCACACTTAATTTCTCTACAATAATCAATTGACTCTTATAATTAGATTAGAGAAGAGAGTACTGTATAAAAAATATGACCAAATAATATCAGACATTTAAACTTTGACCAAATAATATCAGACATAATAAATTTAGTTTTATGTAATAAAATTTTAAGATAGAATGAACCTGACAGTGCATCGTTTGTTGATGACGATAATACGTTATCCATTTCAATAGTGCTAGAGTGACATGTCATGACCAATAAACAAGACAAACTGTGTTGTGTTGTGCTGTGCCATCCATCTTTCGGATCCTTCTAGTTTCATCGGCTAAACCGACCTACAAACAACAGGCAACAGGGATAACTTTGGCCAAAAACGAAAACAACATTGATAATTATCTCAAAAGCATGCTTTATAAAGTATAATCAAATTATTCAATAATACTCCCCTTTCTCATGTCTTCTCAGAACTAAAACCTCTCGAGGGAAACTCCTCTTTTACCCGTGGCGGATGAAGTTCATGCAATAAAACATGGGATGCCCTGTGGTGAATAACTTGTGATTTGTTAGGACGAATCTGTAGCTGGTTTACTTTCCCCCTCATCATCCCCTTTGTCGAACCATTATTTCAACTCATCCTCTTTTGCATGAAAAATTCTGTTAACTACCTACTCAATATTTAAAGACAGGCAAAGTCAGTTAAATGTTAAATTTGTCTAACAACTTACAAATCCACATTTATATTAGCAATAGTAATGTTAAATCTTAAAAATAGTTCTGTAAAACACGCGGGAAGACAACTGTGTTTTCATTTTAAGACTTGGAGCTTTCTTTTTTGTAGCATAGTTTTTAGGTATAATTTTGGGCTCATACGGATTTAATGACACTACTACTAACTTATGATCCACTTTAATCTATCCATGTGCGCTCTAGAATACGACAAACAATTCATTCTTTCTATTCAACCCAAATAGATTTTACTTAACTCTTAATATAGTCAAAACACTGCAAATTTTTGGTCAGATCAAACACTGCAATTGAAACCACACTTGAATTGTACTCCTTAGGAGTCAAATGTTTAGCAAATTAATTGAACTATCATTTTCGCCAGACACCATAAATAAGAGCTTGTTTGGTTATAGGAAATTTTGTCAAAGAATTAGAAATGGAAAAGGTAAGATGGAAAGTAGGGGTAATGATAAGAGAGTAAAGTTTGTGGCCCCCACGATAAGTGTGAGATGGAGAGAGACAACTTGTGGGCCCGTGATATATGCAAATGACCATATTACCCCTTAACTTTTCAATTATTTACAACCTACTTTCTTTGGTTTCTTGCAACCAAACAAAGCCTAAATATGGTTCAAATAAAAATTTGTTGTGAAATTTCTGTTTGATCTTCTTTCATCACCCACTTGAATTTTCGTTTTTATTACTCATCCGGTCATCCATCATCCCATATCCCACCCATTTTATTTTGTGGTGAACAACGGGCCAAATGGGCCAGGGCTATCTTCAACAACGGACAGGCCCGGCCCAATCCAGAAGCAACACACTTGAGTTGAGCGACCCCCACAGACCACACTACCACAGTGAGCTTCGGTGGTTGCTTCTGGCAAAGAAGATGATACAACGAAGGCTGTCAATGACAATGGCAATTTCTGTGGCAACAATAATCCCTCTCTCTTCTCGACCTACAATACTTTTTCCCTCTCATAAGAAACTCAATTTTCCTCGCTCTTCCTTCTTTTTCCCTCGAAGCCTTCTCTTTCTCTCCTCCTCCGTTTCTGCTACTGAAACCGGTCACACTCCTCAAGAGTCCGCCAAAAATGTAACGTATTTTTCTTTTTTTTTTTTCAGCATTTCCAGTTTTAATTTCTGTCTGAAGTTTTATTTATGTGATTTACAGTTTCTTAAGCTGTGCTTTGCCAGGCTTATCTTAAACCTGGCCTTTATCTTGTTGGAACACCAATTGGAAATCTTGAAGATATTACCTTTAGGTACTTGTCAAATTTCTTTCATTTCATGCCATTTCGGTTTAATGAAAACTCTATTGATGCTAGAATATAATCTAAATTTACTTATGAATTGATTGTCTAAATATTTCTCTCAATTAATTTATTTGATTTATAAGCTAATATGTAATATAATCTAATGATACGTAGAATATCGGTTCGCTTCCTTAGGTTCTACATTGAAAAAATGTCAACTAAGTCTTATACTCCCCCCTCCTAAATATAAGAGCTAGTTGACTTTTTTTGGAGAATCCTAAGAATGTGAAATGAACTACTTCAGCATAACATGTAATGTATATTATTAGATCATATGTTAGTTTACCAGTCAAATAAACTAGTTTAGAGAAAAAATTAGGAAAATCAATTTTTAATTACCTTATTTAGCTTTCTTATGATTCTCCAAAAAAGTCAGCTAGCTCTTATATTTAGAAATGGAGAGAGTAGTACATAGGAACAGAGGAGGAAATATGTGGTAGCTTTTGTTTAAAAAGAATACGGGCTAGGATATAATGTGACTTGGTAATTTAAATGGAAGTGAATTTCGGTATTCTATCACGGTTTGATGACTTTTTCTATGCTGGCTGGATAACCAATGCAGGGCTCTCCGTGTATTAAACTCAGCGGATGTGATACTTTCAGAAGATACTAGGCATTCTGGAAAGTTGCTCCACTACTATAACATCAGAACGCCGCTTGTACGGGTCTTGTAAACTTATTATTGATTATTGATATTGGTGTTCATCAATCTATTCTAATTCCGCTCTTTAGATTTTCAGATGAGTTATCACAAATTCAATGAATCACAAAGGGAACAGGCAGTGTTGAAGAGGTTGAGGCAGGGTGAAATCGTTGCGCTAATAAGTGATGCTGGAACACCAGGCATAAGTGATCCTGGTATGGAATTGGTGAGTATGCTGGCACACTTGATTATCTGTGTTTGGCCATTCTTATGCACATGCCTTTGTGTGTAGTGCCATGGATATTGTTTACTCAAAATGTTTCGGAAATAAATAATGCAGGCCAAATTATGTGTTGATGAGAATATCCCCGTTGTCCCTATTCCTGGGCCCTGCGCTTTAATATCAGCTCTCTCTGCTTCAGGATTAGCTACTGATGAATTTACTTTTGGTAATTTCTGACTGTCTCTGTTGGTCAATATTTCCATCCATTAATTTGGGCATTGATAACGCTACACGTAAAATGTTTGCTACAGTTGGCTTTCTGCCAAGGCATTCTGGATCTAGAAGAAAGAGACTTATGGTTTCAGCAGAGGAAGCAACTACTCAAATATTTTATGTTCCCCCGCACAAGCTCTCCCAATTTCTTGAAGAAAGTGCTTTATCTTTTGGTGATAGTAGGTATTAAAAATATGCTTCAACTATATAACTTACCTATTATAGTTTGTACACCATAAAATGGGAGTTATTGCCTTATTTTTCTTTTTTGAGTTGTAAGGGAGTTCTTTTGTGCAAACTGTAAAAAGGAAAATGTACTCGTAAGTAGCATTAGCAATATACACTGTAGCTGGTTCATTAGGGTTTAATAGTCAATGCATTGAGTGATTAACTTTTTAGGTTGTCTGTGTTTGGACTTAGAGGTTGTTACTCTTTGTACCATTTATGTTTCTTTGTTTTCTTTTTCAATGCCTCTTAGGAGCAGTAGGAAGACATGTAATAATGAGTAATTGCTAGTTAATATTAGTTTTGATATCGTAATTTACCTTTCTTTCAGAAATGGCAGGCCATATGCTATTGGTTTGGAACTTTTCTCACACTTTGCATTGTCTTGTGTTCTCTTAGGAGCATATTTCGGTCATTATAGAGTGGAAAAGGGAAATGGTTTAACTAAATTAGTGGTGGGTTATGGTTTGGTTTTGACTCACTCATTGATGTTATTGTAGGCGATGTGTCATTGCTCGGGAGATGACCAAATTACATGAAGAGGTATGTTTCCCATTCATATCTGTAGCTTTTCTTCGTGATTATCTTAGCTATAACGGCTATGGGTTATCTTATTTATGATGTCTATTTGTGTGCAGTTGTTTCTGCAATTATTTTTCATTTTAATTATTGTAATAAGTGCAATGACCATTAATTCCTTATTATCATGAGCTCTTCAGATGCTCCACGCCATTGCAACAATCAATTGGATCAATTATTTTACATAGTTATGATGTCTCACTTTGACCTTTATCCACTTTATGCATGCTAGAGTAATGGTATCTCGTTATAAATTTCTGTATCATCATTGAGCATGCTATGTGGTTGATTGATTGTCTCTATGGATGTATGATTGATTTTCTACCTCTGATAAGGTCGGGCATCTTTATTTTGAAACCCATGAGCATGCCATATGGTTTTTCTAAATTTGGTTGATGGAGTGGTCAATTGATTTGCTTTATATATTGTTTGCATGTGATTCTTTCTTTGCTGATGTACAAGATAATACTCATGTAGTTTTGGCGGGGTACTCTTGTTGAAGCCAAGAATTCATTTTCACTGCACCAACCGAAGGGAGAACTTACCATATTGATTGAAGGGTGCGCCAAGTCTAAAGTAGAATCACCATCAGAGATTCAGCTTGAGAATGAATTAAGAGATTTAATCTCACAAGGCGAGAGTCTTTCCATGGTAATAGTTTGCTTTTATTTAGACTTTGAAGCTTCGTGCAGTCAAATTAATTTATTTTGAAATTTGATGCAGATCTGATTATAGATTTAATTGTTTATACTAAACAATCAAACTGAGAAATATGTCAATTGAATCTGTATTTCAGGGACACCTTCTATTAAATGTTAGAAGTTCTTGTGTCTTAAAATATGGAAAAGAGAAAATTAGTGTCCATATTTTAGGTAAAAATAGTAAAGACTGTCCTGATTTTTTTTTTTACTTAATTTGTAAATGATTGCTTGATATTTCCCCTGTCCCCATCTACAAAATACAACTGGTATGAGCTTTAAGGAAAGTAGAGCATAGTTAAATCTACATATCAATTTAATCAACCATTAAAAGTTAAAATTATTTCACGGCCAAGCAACAGTCTTACAGTATTAATAGTATTTATATTGAATTGAAAGTATTATCATGCTAGAGCACCAAAATAAGTTAATACTCGTGTTACTGAGTAGCCTCTCTCTTCATCTTAATAAAAATGTAATTGAATTTTTGCTGATGAGTATTTAGGCCGTCAAGACTGTAGCTGATGGAACATCAGTGAGTAAGAAGACCGTATATTCACTTGCATTGAAAAAATTTGGGAAGCAATTGGAAGTGGAAGATGGCTCAAAGTAAAGGAGGGTGCTCATGTAGGTTGAAATTATGGTCTGATTTGTGGCTTTATCTTGAATTCATTCTTTTTCTTAAGCCTAATGAGTATTATGTTTCTTAATTAACAGAAAAGTGGGGTTGCTTGAACGTCTAGAGAATTATTTCTTGTTGGAGGACTATTGTGGATTATAGCAAGAATACTGGTTGCTGCATTTTTGTCGCGAATATTGTCGTATTAGCTCACCACAGTTCTCATTCTCTCTTGCGGATAGTAGATAAAAAATGCCTACAAATCTATGCTCTGGGTGGTAGCAGGGAATGAGCTGTTGGAGCAATCTAGAGGAGAAAATAACAGTTTGATTCTCTATTTCTTCTGTCAACAGAAGAAAAGGAGGGTTTTGTATTCTTTGTCTGATCTGCCCTGGCCTTTGATCTGAGCTGCTGAAGGGATTTGGATTTTGATGATGCTTATTGTGAATATGTATCTGACAATTATTTTAGCGAGACCCTTTTATCTGAAAACCAAATACGAGAACCCTTGGTTACCTGTACACATGCTGACTCATTTTATGGAACTTCTTATGCTGATCCAGTTTTAAATAGAGTCATGAGGAGCGGAAGATCATATAGTATGCTTTTCAAATCCCCATTGCTGAGGAAAGCTCGGTAATTTATTAATCATTTTGACTTTGCTTTTAGTTTCTGCAGTGTCTCGTATACAGAAAATTATGGGTATATTTAATTGTAGCAATATAATTATTTGCGCATTCTAGTCTATTTTCATTTCAGGTTGCTGAATAAATACTCTTACATAGCCTGGCCAAAAAAAACAAATACTCTTACATAGCATCTATTATGAAATATCCAAACCATAATATACAACAAAGTTTGGTCAATGAGAGACCTAACTAGACTAGACTTGACGTACGGGACAAAGGTAAATAAAACGTACAAGGCATGAGACAGGAATGCAGAAAGGGACTAATGTAAGTGCTGATCAGACTAGCTAGCTCATTAGCTCTAGCTGTGGAATCCTATTGACAAGGAATATGAAAATGGGAAGGAGAGGGTAAAACCTAGAAAGCGTACAAGTAGTGAAAAAAGGTGAAAGGAAGTGGAAGCATGAGCATTTGTAGGGACAATAAAGAAAGCGATGCCAGAAGGGGCGGTCGGGATCACGGGCACTGCAAAACGACAGGTCATATGCACAAAATGCAAGCTAGCTGCATCCACCTTCTTCCTCCCTTAGATAGCAACTCCTCAACAACACTACTTTATAACTACACTCCAAGACACTCATATTCTTGGACTGAATCTTGCTTTTGTTTTAGCTTTTATTCATACATCGTTGGAGGTAATAGTGGAGGGTCAAATATATTCTGGCCAGTGGCTAAGATGCAGCCAGGATCGAATTGCATTTTCCTTTGATAAAATTGGTCCCATTTGTCTCCAAAGTGGTCCTTCCACTGCTCTTGCTTTGTGTAATGTGGAAGGTACTGTTTCACATTGATGCCTTCGTCACTACAAAATCTCAGGATCTTTTGGTTTTCATTGCTCAGGTACTCCACAGTGTTACTACCCACTGCTGATCTCAGAAATGCCACCGCATAAAACACTTCCTCCTCTGGTTTTACCACAGAGGTCCGCTCGTCCCACCTAAACACACTCAAATGTTAAATCAATTTTTTTAGCTACCCTTTGTCTTGCAATACAAAACTAAGATGAGTAGGGCCTTTACATTCTTATTATGAATATGGTTTTTTGAAATAATGTGAGTAGTTATTAATAGTTATCTTGTATAATTTTCGCAATAAGCTAAGGAAGAGAATTAGGGTAGATAGTATTTCTGGTGAGAAAAGGATGTGTTGGGAGGGTTGGAAGAAGACCTGTAAAATAAGACATGCATCGGTGGATCCCCTATCAAGATCTCCTGACAGGAGAATCTTCCCATTTGGACCTGTAAAATCCATTTTTGTTTGCTTCGACTTATCAAAGACTTTTACTTCTATAGTATATAAACACTTTTTTTCCCTTCCAAAACAAAATGGGTATTCCTTGACGCAGCTGGGTTCGGTGGGTCCACGCATGCATGTGGCCAAATCTTTTTTCAATGAATAATTCAGGTGGCTTGAAAACCCATATAATATCACTCTGCTTATGTGACTTTACCCCCTATCTCCTCTCCTCGTACAAATTAGTCACTTCAAAGTTTAAACAGACTCTCGTAAAGAAAAAAAAGTCGTCGATAACATTGATACCGTTATATTGTCAAATTCCCTTGAGAGAATATATCCATCCACTTCTTGTAAAAAAATAAAAAATAAGATTCTTTTATGAGTTGAACTACTGTTGGGAATTTATATTTAAATGTATGAATATAAATGATACTGTGTAACCGATCAGTGTGAATGCAGTACATAATCAAAAATAAACGCGTATGAAGAACATAAATTATATTGATAATGAGTTAGTTAAGAAATTAAGATTATGATTGCATGGAGCTGGAGGCTTACTTGTGGGAGTTCATGGGGTAGATGAGGATGGGGCCAGTTGTGGAGGTATTGCCGAGAACGCCCTTGAAGACGCCCTTGTCGAAGTCAGAAATCCTTGACTTGGGAACAAAAAGGTTAAGCCATGGATGTGGGACCTCCCATAAACCCTTGGATCTTAGCTTTAACTCTCCCTTATGTACGCGATCCAGAAAATCCACGTATGTTACGTCTGTTGTAAACACTGATGTTTCTATAAAATCTAACTTTTCCAACAGTTCCTCTATTTCCTGCGCATTAATTATACATAAGTCCCCACTCCCTTTGTTGTTATTCCAATTCCAATATTACAAAATTATGTATTTGTGCCAAATTATTACCAATTATTAATATTCCAAAGTACGTCCCGTCCAACATTCACAACCAAAAGAAAAGCTACAAATTATAAAGTTAACTGTTAGGCAGCTCCTGCTTTTCCTCTCAGGATATGCTCTGAGCTTTATTTCATCGCTTTAACTACTCATTATTATTACGATTATATATATTGAATATAGATATGCAAGATTACTTGCACTAGACAGTATCGTTTTTTGTCTGAGTGTGTATAGTAAGAAAGTTCGATTTCTTTGTTACCCGAAGCAAACTGAATTAATTAATTATATACTCCTATATCACAATTAGTTGATTCAGCGAAATATATAAATGATTACGGGGGATGCACGTACGATATGGAAGCAGTTGATTGTATAGCCGGGAACATTACAGAATATAGAGAAAGGATATATATAGACAAGTAACATAATCGATATCTAATTTAATATTGAACTTCATTTTAACTTTATAACTTTCCTATATAGTTGTAAGATATGCCACCAATTGATGTCACCTAATTCTTCCTTTTTCTTGTTTGTTTGTTTGTTTGTTTCATCTTTCTTTTCTTTCATCCTATTTGAAACCAATATAATAATAATTACGCGTGCTCAAAATCTCAAAAGATAGACAAAGAAGCCCCACTAATAAGAGGTGTCCTAGTTACGGTTTTTTTAAGACAATAAACCAAGAGAAAATGATACAAGCAAGTTGGTCAAGTACAGCTAGCTAGCAAATGTCCTATTTTGCAAGGCAAACCATATAAGGTAGATTCCAGCAGCTACCTCGAGCTACTAAGTGCAAAATATCGCAGTATTCCAGAGACTTTGTCTAGTAATTAATAACAAATCATTAGGCACTCAAGTTTAAGCAAACAAGAATAGAAAGTTGAAAATGTCTAATAATAGAATATATGGGCACATGCAACACCTATATAATTGATATATAGAACAAGGGGAATTAACTTTTTTACCTGGTCAACAGTACGTGCGTTGTCTTCATGGTAGTTTTTGGTAATCTCTAAGCAGTATAAAACACCACCATCAGCATTGAGAGAAGCGAAAGTGACTGGGTTACTTGATGAAAAAAAGGAGGATCTCCAATTGTTAATAAGACCTTCCTCCACTATTACAAATCCCTCAACGTAGTCAAATCGTTCACTGGCCGGTTTCCCATGCAGAGATATTAGAAACTCTTGGTCCCTCGTGAACACTGAAAAATCCGAGTACAACACTCTTATCCAACGTACCTGTCCATTAATATAAAGCATTACGGAAACCTTTAGAAAATATCCAACTGATGGAAAGAAAATATTTGGAGAAAAATTTATATAAAGAAATAGTAAATTTTTTTAATGGAAAATTTCCATTCATTACACTCCCTCTCTCTCTTGATTTTTTCACACTTTTCTCTCCATCCGAATATTCGATAAAAGGACTCTGGGAGCGAGAGACCACAAATTATCGACACGTATATACTTGAAAAGTACATGTGTCCAACATCATGGGCCTATACTATACAAGCAGTGTACAATTTACAAACAGAGAAAGAGAGAATGAGAGAGACCCTTTGAGGGGCTGGTTCAAGAGCAATTCTAGCCCTAGTAATAATTCCAAATTGTCCAAGCCCTCCAAGGACACCATAAAACAATTCCGAGTTAACCTCATCCGAGCATGTAAGCAACTCGCCCTTCCCTAGATAGACCACATAACAAAACCGAGTTAAAACTATAAAGACTAATACATAAATAGCCATGCGAGGGCCTTATATAACAAAATATAAAATAAAGTAAGAGAGGGGATCGATCGATGATAATAACCTGTAACAACATCAAGTTGGTAAACATTAGAGATCTGAGGGCCATGGTGGAACGTCTGGCCACTAATGCCGGCGTTCGATAGGGTTCCGCCGACGGTCAAGTACAAGTAATCAGTCCAAGACTTAGGTGCTAAACCATACTCCAAAGTCTCCATAAGAACCTTAATCCAAAGTTCACCACCCCAAACATCAACATACATCTCTTTTTCCCAAACCTTCATACTTGACCTTGACGTCATCTTTATAACTACTCCTTTCTCCACTTGAGCTTGGCCGTTAGTTGAGTGTCCCTCTCCTCTCGCCGACACTCTCATCCTTTTACCGTACGCCGCCCTAACCACCGTTGCCACGTCATCAGCAGACGCCGGGTGCACCACCATGGACGGTGGCGATTTTTTCATCATGCCAAAATCTACTGAGGCCATTTTCAACTCCCACTCGTGCACCGTTATGTCGCCCTCTATGGTCAGACACGTCAGCTCCAACGGTATGGCCGTTAATCCAACGGTCACTATTAAACCACATAAGCTTAGTGCTAGTACAAGTTTATTAGACATACTTGCCATTGGTTTTTCACTCTCCATTTTGGTAAGAATATTGTACGTATGTAGTTTAGAGGGGAAGGAGGCGTATGAATAATTAGGGTAAATGGTGGTGAATATATTTGAAGAGAGTCATGAGAATTAGTGAAAAGAGAAAGGAAAAATGGTGGAGCAGAGTTTGTGGGAAGTCGTGAACTAACGTAAGCGCTTTACATCACTTTTATAAACCAAACACTCTAGCAAGATTCTCTTATTATATAACTTCTGATGTTGTTTTCTTATTTTGATGGGTAAAGTGGGGAGAAGAGAGAATATGAAGAAGGAGAGGGAGGAGTGTAATGTAAATGGGCAGGAAATGAGGAATGAGGGGTCCTGAATTTATAGGACGCAAACATAACATACAGAGCTCATAAAGTATGAGAGGGTTAGTTCTGTGGTGAATTAGTGAAGAGACGGAGCACGTGGGTGTTCACGTGACTCCATTGAGGAGACACGTGCCCGGTGCCCCAATGAGGATTGTTGCCCCTTTATTTTTACTTTTTTCATAAAGATGTCATCACTTCAAGTAAAAACAAACGTTGATGTTACTTTAATCCATTTTAGTTCTGGTTTTACTTTAATTAAAACTATGGTTTCAATTCCTCAATTTATTTAATTTCTTGTTTTGATTATTGAGCTTTAATATATGTAGTGGTCTGGTTTCAGTGCTTCAATTTTCTCTTGATTATAGCTTTGGTATCAAAATTAAACTGTGTTTTTTTTTATAATCTTTGACTTCTAAACTTTGAAAAACATGGAAAATCAATAATAAGCGCTTATGAAAGATATAGAGTTTAGGGATTGATGCAACCAATTTAAAATTTAGGAACTAAAACTGGAATTGAGTGGAGGCTCAATGATAAAAAATAAAATTGAGTTAAAATTATTGTGGGACTAAAAGTTAGTCACCCCAAAAATATCATTATTACTAATTCAAGTTAAAATATATGTATTAAATGCCTTGTATAGTTGTGTGTTGGACATCAATTGTCACTTCAAGTGATTAGTATTACTTATAATTAATTTTATTAAAAATATTTAAATAGATACATAATGTAAAATAAGATAGGATGGCTTAGACATAATTATTTCTATTCAAAATGTGGGTAGAGCATCACTTCCATGTATGTATTGTTTATGATAGAGAGAAAAAGAATAAGAAAAACGTTATAAACGAGTGTTAACACAATTGTTGCCATCAAGTTTGCTCCCATTTTACTTTATTCTTTCAAATTTTATTTCCTGTAAAATATTGACCCCATATAGAAACCTGAAGAACTAATGATTTGAAACTTAAAAATTTAATTTAAAATGAAGAAAATTTAAAATACAAAAAGTATATAGCTGTAAAGTGATACCTTACCAAGCACATCTTTTTTGAGTTTGATATAGGGAAAATGACAGAAAATACCTCATAATTTCAAAATCCCATATAGGTGATTTATAGTTGTAAATGCATATACTCAATTTATTAAAATCTTTCATATATTTGGAATTTTAAAATGGAAATGGGAGGAAACCTAGGTGGGTGGGTGTAGCTAGGTGAAGTATATATAGAGAAAGGGATCGAGAGAAAGTGAAGCATAGATATTAGATACGGAGTATCAGTGTGGGGACGCTTCCTTCACGTGGGTGCCCTTCCTCGGTGGGACGAACCACAGTCGTCCATGGTCGTTTTGATCATTAGTCTAGCATTAACCTCTCTTTAGTAGTTAACAGCCACATTGATATACTTAATTAATCTAATTGCTTCCCTCTCTTATTCAATCAAATGTCTCTATCTTCTTTATCCTCACTTTTCTTTTACCATATAGCCTCTCTCATTAACTTATTATTGTTACCTCCTCAGATAGATGCTCGGTATTCCGCACACAATTTCATACAGTCCTTTTCGCGCAATATTGTGTCCCCCCCTCCCCCCCCCCTCCCCCCCCCCCAAATTGAAGAAAAATAAACAAGATTTATATACTTGAAAAATCGTCATGCTCCACTATATATCTTTACTCCTTACTTTGGTTATTGTAATTACCATATAATGGTCTTTTCCTAATGGCTAATGCTACGTGCCGTTATGTGTCACTAGACAAAAACGCTACATGTATATGCTGACAATTGTCCTGGTAGACAAAACTAATTAAAGTGATCCGGTTTAATTAGTTTTATCTTTATATCCCTTTAAATCCAATTTATAACACACAGTTTTTTTATTCAGCATATATTGTCTTAATATAACGGCGACCTCAAATTCATATAATAAAATGTAATTATGATGTCAGCTAGATCACACGGATATATGGGTGTTTTCATACAATTAATCAAGTCTAGACTCAAGTGTATTAGAGCGGTCTCTGTGTTTTTAAAAACTATTGTTTCTTTGTCTGGCTCAAAACTATTGTTTCTGATACAAATTTATCTCACAGTTGAAGAACATTAAAAGACAATTAATTAAATGAACCAGCATTCGTGCATTTGCATGGTATATCAAATACAAAATCAAAATTCAACTTTATTGTAAACAAAGCTTAGTCCAGCTGTTTCAAATGGTGGCTCATAATCAATTGAAAATTAATAAATGTGAAAGTTTTCACTCTGCAACTGATAAAAAAAACTAGCTATTTTACTCAATCAGTATTTTTATATATAGTGTAATGTTGCCCTATAACCATTACAAGAGAGAGATTTTTCCATTTACCGTAAAAAATTATTAGTCAATGCCTATTTTTTAGTGATCATAGTAAATTTTTTTATGGAATATGACAATATTATATATATGTTTTGAAACTTTAAAAGCTATGGTAAAAATTAAAAAAGAAACTTTAAAAGCAATAATTTTCAACTCAAAACAACTTTTAGGACGAAATAGTTATAGAACGAAAACTTGCATCTAGTAAAATAGCTACTTATCCCTAAATTAAAATTTCAGCTATATTTGCACACACATGTGTATGTCAGTATGAATAAATATGATGTAAATTTTAATTTATATGTTGTCGGTCGTCCTAGTGTTATGTGTAAATAACTCTTAATAATGTTACTTTGTTGGCTCATTAAAAAAAAACTATTGCTAGCTAGGTGTGTGTGTGTGTGTGTGTCGTCATGCATAGACAAACCATTGGGAATTAAACTATTGCCTTTATACCTTAAAAGGGGATTAAGGTTTTATTCATACATGAATGGACTCCGATTCTGTCTCTGTCTAGATAACAATACAAACTATACAAATTAGCTAGCTAGCTAGCCTTTTCTTTCTCTCTCTTTCTGATTAACACGCATACTATTCGCCATAAGTATAATTGGTCCATATATCAAACATATATTCAACCAACTCTCATAATCTTGTATACCACATTAAATTTATTTCTCGACTCATCATTCCTCTCGAAGTGTTTTCATAATAAACAGTCCTGAGAAAGCTACTACCCATTCAGATTTATTCTAGCTATCAGCTAGCTAACTATAGGGTTCATTAACTGGTTCATTTATTATCAATCAAGATCTATATATTCATTTCTTATTTTCAATCTTCATACTGTACGTTACAAAACATGAGTAAACAAAAGGCAAAAACCTTTGGGATTACTTCGGTCCAAAAAGAACAATAAGTATATATAAAATACTATTACCTGTATATAATATATCTTGAAATCTCACTTTCTCAGAGATCTTGTGGCCTTTTAGCATTATTGGAGGGAGCTCATCAGATATATTTTCACATTTAATTTCGTCATTTTTAGGAAGTTTGTAACAGATTATTTAAGATCCAATTTCTTTTAATTTATTCTTTAGTGATAACAAATATATCAAACATCTTACCTAAAAAAAATATATCAAACATTAGTTCTCTTGTCTTTTACTCTTTTTCATATTCGGGTATCAATTATTTAATCAGTGGGATAGCACAATGCATGAAATTATACATACAATAATAAAGCGCAATAATGAACAGAATTTCCCAATATGGACTGCACACTACATAGCAAACGTCTAAGACGGCAAGGCTGATTTCGTATCAATTTTCGGAAGATGATGGAGTATTTACAAGAAAATGAGCAAACGATGACGAGACCATTCTAATACGCATGAAGATAAGGTTAGGCGTACGTGACCACTTGAGGATATATAATTTAATAAATAGTCAAGCCTTTTCATTGTAAAAAATGATAAATCGTTTCACTGTCTCTCTTTTTAGTTAAAACTTATCTTTTCTGCGTTTTTGAGGAGAGGGTCTGTTTTGAGTTAGCAGCCAATTTTTTAGTGACTAAAGCTTTTCTCTCTCACACACTGCAAAACGACAAGCAAAAGGTACGTGCTTTATTATAAACAACGAAGTCACTCAAATATCAAATAAAGAAGAGCGAGAAACAACATAGCAAGGTCCAAAGTACAGGGGAAAATCAGCTTTCTTTTTCTTCAGTTGAAACAAGTTATTTCCTTTCTGATCTACTTTCTACTTTTTGTTTAACACTAAATTATTAATTAGGCATTTAAAGTTATTGCCAATACATAGTATTATAATATTATATTATGTTTATAAATAATTAAACCTGTCTTTTTTTCCTATTATTGTCCCCTAGCTAGTGACTGGTGACTCAAACCCGATATATATTCCGGTCGCTTAGGCTTTATAGTTAGGGAAAGAAAAAAGATTATATGTAGTGCTGCCAAAACATATAGAAACTTCTTCCTTTTGTGATTTTCATTAAATTTACAGCTCAGTTCCAACTTCCAAGTATCATTGTTTTCGTTGATGCATGATAACGTAAGATCTGTGACTTTCGTGCTTAAAGTCACGTTTGCTAATTAAAGAATATAACGATAGATGGAAAATTAGAAGTTGATTGAGGCAAAGTGAAATGTTGCTTTTATGCACAAAGTGTTAGCTTTGGTCTCGCCTGCCACTTGTTTTTTGTGGCTTGGCAAAAATTATTGTACACATAATATATCTTAAAATGTCGACTAATATCAACATGAAAGTTGGCGCAACATGTCTTTAGGGTGTTGGCAGAACTTTCCCATGTAAATGCTTAATTAGAACAAAACTAATTAAAACCCTTAAATAATACAGGTTATATTATATATCAAGATTCAAATCAGCACAGCATATTGATTTTTACAAAAAGTGGTGCACTCAAAACCAGAAACAATGTGTATGCTCAACGGATCGGAATTATGTGTGTGTGAAAATGATATTCAAATACACATACAAACATATTATTGGTTCATGAATCAACACATATATGATGACCATTTGTTACTTAGATGACACCTATAAGTATATATGCAGGGTTTCATTAGAACATAGCTCATTTCCCGATTCGAGCACCTATTACAATGTTGAAAAATTAAACCGGACCGGAAGACAAGTCGGACAATACCTTCGGGTCATGGTTCGACACAGTTAGATTGTTCAAACCAATGATCAAACTAATTAATAACAATTGAGCCGAAATATGAAGTGATTGACAATTGAATTGGTTTGACTAGGTATGGTCCGGTTCTTACAACATTGTTTATTATTACTTCATTCTTGCAAGACCGCACCCAGAAATTTTTCATCAAGTAATGTTTATCATACTTTAAACTAACCTTTATAGAGATGTGACCTTTATGACCTTTAATTTAAACTTTAATGTAATAACTTCCTACACAATCTTCCATAAACCTCTTAGCTCATAAATTAAGCTCATTGTGACTTTTCAATTAGGGCACATCAAGCACCAAAAATATAGCTAGAAGGGTTAGATTATAAAACGATGAATAATATTAAGCCCCTCTTCGCTAATAAAAGGGAACGAATAATATTAAGTCACGAGTATATATTCATCTGATTTTCATATATAATAATCAGTGTACGTATGTCACATGTATGTTCACAAAAATGCAAGCTAGAAGTCGTGTCGAATTTGATTGCACAAGGGAAGCATACAAGCTAAGGGATGCTGTCTTCTGCTTGCGACCCATAATATGAATATATTTATATGTATGCGAACCAAATTATCATGATTATGTTAAATTAGGGTTTCGTGTTATATGAGAATTTCAACTAAATAAAGCGATCCACACACACACGCGCGATTTGAATGATAGACGGAGAATGTGGCCAGAGAATAAAGTAACATTATAATTCGGTGATTCAGAAGAGTGGATATTTCTCCCTATGAGTGATTGTACTTAGTTTAATTAATTAATCATGCCCATGATAATGACTGGTAACAAAAGTAGCTGATCGATCTTTCGTCCTTTATGGTCAGAAAAATTTAGATGTTTTTCAAAGTTATAATTGAAGGCTTAGATATTTAGTACAATATGGATTATGCGATACAATGAATTGCCAGGCTTTAGTCAGTGACATTGCTAATTTCGTAGAGAACATAAAAGAGTTGTATTGAAACCAGTCTTTCTTGAAAGGAGAAAAAAACACTCAAGGGAGGAAGTGCTCGACTGGCTACACTTTCGCACACACTACCACTTCAAAAATTGGCTTATTTGACAATTATATACAGCACCATATTTGTCAAGAATCCAAACGTCACTTCAATATATTTTGATAGTTTATAAAGTTGGTTATTATTTTAAAGTTAAAATAAAAGAGCTAGATCGAGAAGAAGGCGTCAAATAATAATGTTTTCAGCTTTGATTTGGATGTGACTGCGCTAATTAACTTATATGATCTTCTTCGAGAGATATTATGATCCTGAAGCATCCAGACCTTACAGATGGTTAAACAATTAGAAAAGCGGGAATCGCCTGATAATCAGGATATATAACATAAAGTCCCACCCTAAAAGGTTGAGGTGTGAATTATGTCAATGCTTAATTCACATCACAATCTTTCTATACGGGACCTTATTAGGTTATCTCTAATATCTATTGCCTTTTTAAAATAAAGGCTAAACTATTCATTTGGTCCCTTATGTTTGCATCAAGTTTCAATTTAGTCCTTTATGTTTGGAAAGTACACTTTTAGTCCTTTTTTGTTAACACCATTAGTTTAACTTAACGGAAAATGTTAAATTAACAATTTTAAATGATTATTAAATACTGAAAAAATGTTCAGATTAAAATATTTGAGTGTAAATATTCTTATATTTTCAAAATTTATCATTTTTGATCCAATTTCATTATAAAATAATCATTTAAAATTGTTAAGTTAGCATTTTCCGTTAATTTAAACTAACGGTGTTAACAAAAAAGGACTAAAAGTGTACTTTCCAAACATAAAGGACTAAATTGAAACTTGATGCAAACATAAGGGACCAAATGAATACTTTAGCCTTAAAATAAAAAACACATACTTCATATTGCTTCTTGTTTAAAAAACGTCAAGCTTCATCTAGTTTTTCATCACACTAGATTTTTTCGTTTTGTCCAAAACGGTTAAGTTTTAACTGTATGCAATTGCTATTTGTAACACCTAAAATTTTCTTAGCAAATAATAGTGATTTAATCAATTTATAACCAGGATAATATTATTGGAAACACAAAAATACGAATAAATTAAAACTTTTTATTTTGAAAGATAAATAAATAATTTGTTCTTATTTAAAACTATTTAAAATCTTTCTTTTGTAAAATGAGTTTCAATAAATAAATTATTTAGTTGTAATCTATTATTTAAAAATTCACGTGGATATAAATTCATTAAATGATTAAGTTTACATCTACTACTTAATTATATTAGGTAATACTTATTTAGTCAATCTATCTAGGACCTTATTTGGATTATTTAAATAAATACACCTATTATTTAATTAAAACAAATTGGCTATCTCACGGTGATAGCTTCCTACTTATGTATATCACAAGCTTTTCGCTTATTACATGATAATATAAAAAAAATAATTCAATTTACAACAATCTAACTATTCCTAACATTCATAGGGCCTAGCAAGCTTCCCCGCTACTCAACTTAACTTTCTCCCTGCATCTCTGAAAACATTTTGAAAAACGGGGTGAGATTCAAAGAATCCCAATAGCAATTTATTCCATTCATATATCTTTTAAAACTGCTCAGATAATGATAGTGCGCTCATGTTGGTGTGATACTACCTTTTAGTAAAACACTCATACAGGCCCCCTACCTTAACAATATGTTTGTTACAGGCAGAATACATAATGCATGTGCCTATTGCACCACCTTCTACTTATAGCAATAAATTCGCTTTTCATAGTAGGCACACCTGACAGGATTTTCTAAGAAAAATAAATTCAACAATATGGCATGGGGGGAGCGACCCTCCTCATGCCTGGAGTACTCCACATAAATATAAATACTGAAATAAACCCTATCAAAATCTGAGACAGTAATATTAAAATTCATTTATAGCATGCTCTTTGTATGACTGAAATAACCCGCTACCTGGGCTTCAGCCAATATTCTTCAATAATACATTCTGTACTTTCTTCTTTTCTTTTCCATGCCTTGAGACATATGATTCATCATCTTTTCCTATTATTACGTCATGTAATAATAGTGAATAAATAAATTTTCTCATAATATATATATTCAACGTCTCTCTCAAATCCTAAATCAAATACCACCCAATCCCTTTCTTATTTGCACTATTCTTAAAACTATTTTGATTCTCTATTTATGAAGCAAACATCTACAACTTCTTGATGACCATCCAAGAATTTATTAAAGATCATATGCCATATGATTCTATCAATCATCAAAAAATCAATAATCAAATAATCATTAACCAACTTTCACAATTACCTAAAGATCTACTCATTCTCATCAATAACAATTACTACTCAATTAAAATCAAAAGAAATCAAGTTAAAGCAAAATAAATATCCCTCTTTGAAATCAGCCGTAAATATATTTAATTACTATCATTTATTCCAAATCAATAACATCAATCAATTCAAGATTACAAATTAGTGACCATATCACACAGCATACCTACAATCTATTATCATAAAGTACATATCACTTTTAAGCATGGAAGGAAATTTAATACTTACATGGATACTCAACTAATCATCTACTTTTGACATAACCCACATATTTTAATTCCATGTGTCATACACATACTTATTTATTCCTTGAATACAGTCAAATCAAAGAAAGAAATATTCATTTCTATATTTCCAAAACTTACATGATTAAAGTCAATCACACCAAGCACATGTATATCCCAAAATAATCAATGAAACATAACACCACTCAATCAAGGAAAGGTGGCTCGATTAAGTTGGTGCTAAAACAAATAGAGAGAGAAAGAAACACAAATCAGTCTTATCTAACATTAGACATCACAGTGGAAGAAGGGAAAATAATGAGGAATATGTAAATTAATTATAAATTTAACACATGCTATGATTTCCAATCAGATTTTAATGCTTTGTTCCTTCCTCATCACAAATAAACAAAACAACACAATTAGATATGATGAAGCCTGAGCAAAACCACTTGGCATAGGAAAGAACATAATTTCTTATTCAAACCCCATATTCACAAATTTCCAATCACTTATCACTATATATAAGCCGAATAGAATAGAAGGAATATTAGTAGAGAATAAACTAATTTTATCACCTAATCAAATTGAAAACAGGCAAGAATGTGCATAAACAACCACAAAGCTTTCTTGTTCAAAAGTATATGATTCTAATCCCTAAATCTACCCTACAAGAAACCTATACATTCCCTTATAACAAACCCCAATATATCTATCCACACACACACACACACACAAGCTTAACAGAAAAGAATTAACATATATCTACATTCATAAGCAAATAAAATCGGGTAGAAACAAAGGAACAATTATAAAATTTTAAAATCACAAATTCTAGATGCCCAACCACAACATAAAGGAAAAGAAATCGAAACTTGTCAACCTACTCTAACAAAAAAATATCAATATGTAATTAAATCTTTCAACTTAAAACACAAATCATTTTTCAAACATCAAGAATCAAACGTTAAACACTTTCTTGATTGATTATTGTACCTAAATGTGGAAAATCGTTTGAACCTCTCTCATCTCCCAAAAATTAGAAAATTAAAGTAGAATAGATAGAAAATGTTCACCTAGACTCTTTTCTGCCTTTGTACGCTATTTGAAAGGTTAACAATGTCATGAATGGCTCGAGAATGTGTTGGGGCCATGAAAGAAGAATTGAAGAAGGCATAGAACTGTTTGAGAGAGACAGAGAATTAAGAACAGAGAGAGAGATGGATGGCGGCTAGGGTTGAGAGGAGGGAAGGATAATGATGTATACACATAAGGACTAGCCAAAATTGTTTTTCTGCCCTTCTACAAGTTCTTTTTCCAATGTTTCTAAGCCTTTTCTTATTTCATTTTAGTCCTTCATAAAAAAAAGATATTAAACTTCAAATTTAAATCTTGTATCATGGGAGATGTTTTCATCATCCTTATTTTGCTCGAATCTCAATATATTTTTTTTTACAAGAATTTAATCCAAAATTAAGTCCCTAATTAATTTTCTCTAATTTCGAAAGAAAATAGATATAAAATTTCTTAACAATAAATTTATTATCAAAACTTATTTATGATTACTTTTAATTTATTATTGACATGCTAAAAGTCATGAATTAATTAATTATTATCTCTAATCAAATTTTTGGGGTGTTACACTATTCAGCTACCCTCCGTCCTAATTATATGCAAAATCATTTTTTACTTATTTAAATAAATTAAGGATGCAAAATAAATCACTTTAATATATTTATTATATTCATCCTTTTTTTTTCTTAAAACTAATTTATTTTATTTATAAACTAACAAATAATCTAATTATATCATGTGATATATATAGGTTATAAGTAGTCTAACTTGCTTCCTTCATCTCCACAAAAAGTCAACTTTATCATCATATAATTAGATGGTTATATATTTTCTTTAATTTCTCCGTGCGTGTGAGGCTGTTGGCAGCGGACCAGGCGGGTTGATATATGGGAGTAATAGACCCATAACAATACAGATAACAAAGTCGGCAGCACAAAGAAATAATAGGACAAAGCTATAATCCTTCAAATCCCTTTTAAAAGTAATAACGGCCTATATTATACTTTTTTAAACAAGATAAAGTGTTGATTGAAACTAGTTAAAGAAAATAAATGCCAGATCAATTTTTTTTCAAAATGCAACTAGAAAGAATTAGTGAAAAATCAAATGAACGCCACATGTAGTTAATTGAGAGTGAAATTTAAGGCAAAAGTGGATCAATATTTTAGACAAAATAAATTTGTTGGTTGGATGTGGGTCTAAACATTAGATATAATATCACACATCATACATACGATTGAATGAAATACATTTATACCAAAAAAATTATCTATGTTGGTTACAATAAAATACTCCGTCCAGTTCTTATTATAAACTTAATAATTTACAATAACCCAGACACTCTAATTGTACCCCTTAGAACACCTGTTAAAAGTCATTAAAAATTATACATTTGCCAGAAAGAATTTTTCAATACGTTATTTATGATGGGATCATCCAGAAATAAATATGGTATTAATGAGTATGAGATACTATGGAGATAGAGACTACTAAATATAAGCATTAACCAACTAATTATTTAATGCAATACTTCAAATAATCAAGGGTAAAGTAAAACATTATTCAATATAATAACGAGATAATCCAAGGCAAACTCTTATATATTTTGGATCAAACAAAATCAAAATTCCAACTCTCACATGAACAAAAATAGTACAAGGGGAGCATGAGCCAAAATCTATATGCAGCAGTACTCGATTAAGATATGCATACACACAGAGAGATATATGGTTGCGTGTGGTTGGAAATAATGAACTTCATATTTATTGCGCCATTGTGGTGTCTATTGCTCGCTACTCTTTTGGTGTCAAACAAAAGCAATAAAAAGACATCGTATTGCTTTCACTTTTGTTGGAAGAATAATTCTTCACTGACACTAATTGTTTTATTGTTTAGCATATTTATTTTTATTAAATAATTAGGAAAATCTATCCGTTGCGATTTTCTCGTCATGTTTTTAGGAAGTTGTTATTTGACTAGTTCCGTTGTAAACGCCTATAAATAGGTTCATTATTATTAATAAAGTGTGACCAGGATTATTTACGTGGCCTCCCCCCTCTCCTTTTCTCTCGTCATTCTTTTATTCTTAAATTTCCAACATGGTATCAGAGCTAGGTTGAAAGATCATGTGGGTGATGAGAGAAACTATTGAGGGTGTTGCAGGTCTCTGAGACTCTTAAAGAGTACAAGCCGTGGAGAATATTGAGGGTGTTGCAGACCTCTGAGACTCAAAAAGGAGTACAAGTCATGTAGATCGGCCTCTGAGACTCGGAAAAGAGTACATGCCGCAGAGAATATTTGTTGGTTTACAGTGTTGTGTGAAACATTTTTTGAGTTAAAGAAATCATTTTTATTTGTTCTTTTTGGTGTATGAGCATATATTTGCTCTTTTTTGTTGGAGTTAGTACTGCTCCTTTTGGTGATAGAGCAAACAAATGTTTTGCTTTTTCGTTGGAGAATGACAATTTGTTGTTTACTCTTTTTGGCTCTTAATGAGCAAATCTTTTATGGGACAATTTCTTTTAAGCGTGTGAAAAGAATTGTTTTAGAAGATGAAGAACTACTTGGTGAATAGTGATTTTTGAGAAGATCATGAAGAGCACGCAAGTGTTGATTTTTCAGAAGAACATGAAAGAACGCAAAAGGCGAGTTTACAGATGCTGATTTTGAATGAAGAGATTTCACAGATGCTGATTGCAGGAAGAATGATGAAGTCTTGTTTTGAAAGTCAGTTTTGAATTATGGGGGAGTGTTGGAAGAATAATTCAACACTGACTTAGTCAATTGTTTTATTGTTTAGCATATTTATTTTTATTAAATAATTAGGAAAATCTATCCATTGCGATTTTCTCGTCATGTTTTTAGGAAGTTGTTATTTGACTAGTTCCGTTGTAAACACCTATAAATAGACTCATTATTATTAATAAAGTGTGGCCAGTATTATTTACGTGGCTTCCCCCTCTCCTTTTCTCTGGTCATTCTTTAATTTCCAACAACTTTTTGGGTCACTGATGGTCCTTCACGACAGGGAAATCAATAAATGAATCCGGTTCGTATAACGTTAGGGGGGAAACGAGGTTACTCAGTTTGTCGTTTTTTATCAAATCAAATAAAAGCCTGCTTAATTATTGTACGTAGTATTTTTTACATATCAACTCAGGAAAATGAATCTGCTGACAATAAAGTAAGCCTTGTTTATCTCCCAGTCTCTTCATTTTATTGTTGAAATTTTGTCTTAATGTAAATGCCACGGATCTCTAACTAGAAATGGCTGTACATGTTTTTTGTTTAAATTGATTGACGCCTTGACGGTATTGGCACCTCAAACTAGAGCCACAATATGTGCGTGCACTAGTTTTTGTTATCAGGAATAGACAAAATACTTTGTTTTTCAAATTAAAACCGAGCCACATGTTACACAAATAACGTACGACCACGTTAAATGGAATTAAAACTTTTGTTACAGTATCCGAACCAAAAAGAAAAGGTGCATTACTTGGCTTTTTATGTGCTAGACGACATAAATCCAATGGTATAGCTTGCAGTACTATCTAATGGATCATCCATATATACATCCCATATCTGTCAATATAGTTCCAACTCATCGGGCAAAACATGTGAATTTTCATGAGTTTATAGAATGGCACATTGGATATGTAAATGTATCCGATGTACAAAATGAAGAGATATCAGTGTATTTTTCTTGGCGTTGAAGCAAAAATAAAATTGAGTATGGGGAAAAAAGTTAAGAGACGAGCGTAATGAAACAGGTAGTTATGACTGTCTTATTCAGATCGCAATATTTTGCTTTAGCTTCCACGTAACTAAAGTAGAATAATATGGTTTCAATTCATCAAAAAAAAAAAAAATAACACATGGTTTCACAAAAACAACCATTGCTTGTTTATTTATTCATTATAAAAAAGAGGAATGATAAAAAAACTATAAAAAAGAGAAGGAGAATAAAAAGGTGAATCGCTCCAAGAAAATTAAAGGTGGATACACTGTGATAGACTGTTCCTTAAACGCTACGACATTTTTAATGGGACCACGGAAGCTTTGAGAAATTTTGTAAGCCTGGTCCTGGGACATCATATAATAAGACCATGGCCATAACTATTATGAATTCAAGGTCCATTATAAATGTTAAGCATGAAGCCCGATATGGCCCAAAAAAGGCAACGAAGCCCGAAAATGGGCCTGAGCATTAAAACCAGCCCAAACAAAATAAAAATTAACGCAACAGTTCGCTAGCGCCCGTCTCCTGCAAATCCAGCTAGTATGTTGCATCAAAGTATCTAATATATCAATCATATTTCATATGAAATGAAACACGTAGGAAACCACTACATTGTAAACGAATGATTGAGAGGAAGATAAGGGGGAGGTTCACAGACACTAGCAAGTGTTAATTAAGAAGCGAAGTTATGGTAAAAAAAAAACTAAGAAGCGAAGCAAGACCACGTTTGGTTAGGCAACATATATTACTAGTGAGAATAGATATGAAATATGAATAGGGGAGACTAATGATTTGCAATGATAATATTGAAAGTGGAAATTGATAATGCCCTGCGCCATAAAAGCATCCTAAGCTCACCTCAAATAACAAATATGTGTAAATATCAACATCGAGAAAAGGGTATATCCCGGAAATTTCTCCAAGAAGAATCTTCAAGACTTTCAAGAATTTTCAAGGCCAATAGGCTTTGATTATCACAAGATTTTTCAAGAACTAGTTTGGGATGGAGGTTAGAAAGAGCGAAGGAGGGAGTGATGGTGAGCTATCAGAGCAATTGGGAGAGAGAAAACAGGAGGGGATGTCTAAAAGAGGTTTAAATGTCTCTTTTAAGGATAAGTTGCTGCAAGTGGAGGGCTCAAGTTTCTCAGTTGATTCTCGTGGTTGTGGTGTGTTTGAGGATGCATGGCGTGAATATCTAGATAACTTGAAAGGTTTCTTTGACAGGGAATCCTTAGATGGGGAAAATTCTGGTGGAAGGAGTGAAGAAGAAGAGGATTCTTTGCCTACTTTGACATTTTCTAGGGAGCAATATGAAAGATGGTGTGCTCCTTGGCGAAAATCTTTGATTGTTAGATTGTTGGGGAAATCTATGTCTTTGTGGAATATGCAATCCAGACTTCTTAGGCTTTGGAAGACGAGGGAGAAATTCACGGTGCGAGATATTGGGAACGATTGCTTTGTGGTTTCTTTCTTGTGTGAAGAAGACATGGAATATGTGTATATGGAGGGGCCTTGGATGTTGGCCGATCACTATTTGGTGGTACAGAGATGGCAACCAAATTTTGATCCTTTAGATGAGAATTATCATCGCAAGATAGCAGCATGAATTCGTATTCCTGTCCTTCCTTTAGAATTTTTTAATGCAGAGAGCCTCCATATGATTGGAAATCTAGTGGGTAAAACTTTGAAGGTGGATTCTAGAACTTATCTTACTGAAAGAGGTAAGTTTGCTAGAATTTGCGTTGAATTGGATTTGGATAAGAAGCTTTGGCCAGCGATTCGTATTTTCGGGAAAGAACTTATAGTGGAATATGAAGGATTGCATAAAATTTGCTTTTGTTGTGGTAAATATGGTCATTGTCGGGAGGTTTGTCCGGAGAAAGATTTGAGCATGACCTCTCGTGTCTTTGATAATAATGATGAGGTTAAACTTTCATCGCTTATGGAGGTAGTGAAGAATGAAAGTATAAAGGGGTCAGGAGGTCATTTGAATGAGGTGGAGAATCATTCGGAGCGCGTGTATGTGGAGGCAAGCGAAGGGGAGACTCACCAGTTGCAGAGGTTAGGGGAATGGAACTTAGTTAGAAAGTCAACGAAAAATAGGAAGAATGTTCAGCCGAAAGATACGAAGAAGAAGAGATCTGCGTCGATTGTTATGGATAGAGCGAAGATCATGAGTTCAGTTAGAAATTGGAGAGCTAATGATGGGGAGAATATTCCTATTTCTCAGCGAAGGAATAATTTGAAATCTGATGGCAATAATGGGCGTTTAAGGGAGTCAGTTATTGATTTACAAATGTTTGACTCTTCAACCACCAATCCCGTTAAAAATGCTCAAGAATTAAATGATAAAAAAGAGTGGGTCCCAAGATCATATAGTGAAAGAAAGGAGGAATGGAGGCATGTGTATAAGAGAAAATTATATTCTTTGTCTTGTAAGAAGTTAAATTCAACATCTAATTCAGTGGTCACTAATGATATGAATGAGACCAAGAATGCTTTTGGAGTTTTAATGGATTTGGAGGAGGAATCGAATAATGAGGGAGAAAGATTCATATTATTATCTCGTAATGAGAGTTTGTTGTCTTCATCTTCTAATGTTGATAATATTCTACATGCTCAGGTGAGTGGTTCTTTAGAAAATGTTAATGGTGGTTGTGAGAACCACAATCTCAATTCAATGATTCCCCAATGAATGTTATTTTCTGGAATTGTAGAGGGGTGGGAGCAAGATCTTTCCCAGGATTAATAAGAGAATTACAGTATAAGTATAAAGTAGACATTGTTTTATTGTTTGAGACTCGTTGTGGAGGTATGAAAGCAAAGAAGATAATCTCTAAGATGGGATTTAATGGCTCATATGTTGTTGACGCTCAAGGGTTTAGTGGAGGTCTGTGGGTGTTATGGCGTGATGAGAGTTGGACTGTTAGTATAATTGGTTCATCTGAGCAATGTGTTCATTTGAGTTTTGATCATAATGGGGAGAAATGCTTAGTTTCTGCGGTGTACGCAAGCCCTTATTATGTGAAAAGAAGGAGTTTATGGAGAGAGTTGGAGGAGTTTGGTAATGAGGTGGAAGGTCCGTGGTGTGTAGGAGGAGATTTTAATGCTATTTTATTTGAGAATGAACGACGGTCTACTATGAAGGAGTATTCTTTGGTGGATAAGGATTTTTCTAATTGGTATGGGGAGTCCGGTCTATCTCATATTCATACTATGGGATCTTTTTTTACTTGGAGTAGAGAGGGTTGTGAGAGCAGACTGGATCGTATTCTAACAAATGATATGTTTATGGATAGATTCACTGAAGCTAAAACAACAGTTTTATATAGTTTCAAGTCGGATCATAAGGCTTTGTTATTGACGATGGAGGTGTCTCATTGTTCGGTTGCTTTTGAACGTCCTTTTAGGTTTGTGGCTTCATGGTTGTTACATAATGACTTTAATGAATTTATGAAGCGGGTATGGGATAAGAATTTGTCATGGTCCCAAAATGTGAATGTTTTTACCCAGCAAGTGGAGGTGTGGAAGACGGAGGTATATGGTCATGTGGGAAGAAGAAAGAAACAAATTCTTGCTAGGCTTGATGGTATTAGTAGAAGTTTAAAGAATCAAGGTTCTTGGTCTTCTCTCTCTCAGCTTCAGAAAGAACTATGGCAAGAACTAGAGACACTAATTTTGCAGGAAGATATTATGTGGGCTCAAAAGGCAAGGTGTGAGTGGTTTTATTTAGGGGATAAAAATTCGAAATATTTTCATCGAAGGGCGAATGCAAGGAGGAGGATAAATCGTATTGAAGCTCTCAAGGGTGAGGATGAAGAGTGGATATTTGATGTGGATCAGATAAAGAATGTAACTGTGAATTTTTATCATATGCTTTTTTCTGAAGATCGTGCGCATAGGGATGTGTTGAATGTTGATGTATCTTATCCTATGCTTACGGAGGGTGTTATTAGTAATATGAATATTGATGTGAAAGAGGTGGAAGTTGAGACTGCTTTGAAGAGTATGGGCCCTCTTAAAGCTCCAGGTCCTGATGGTTTTAATCCTTTATTCTTTCAAGCTCAATGGAAACAGGTTAGTGGAAATGTTATTGATTTTGTGCGAAAAGTGTTTGAGAATCCTTGTTTGATTAGGGAGGTTAATCAGACTTTTCTTGTGCTTATTCCTAAAGTCCCTAACCCAGAATTTATAAGAGATTTTCGTCCGATTAGCCTTTGTAATGTGATTTATAAATTGATAACGAAAATCATAGTTAATCGGATTAAGCTTGTTATGTCGACTATTATTTCCCCTAATCAGTGTAGTTTTGTTCCGGGACGTTTGAGCTCAGACAATATTATTGTTGCTCAAGAGGTGATCCATACCATGAAAACTATGAAGGGAAAGAAAGGTTTTATGGCTGTAAAAATTGATTTGGATAAGGCGTATGATAGAATTAATTGGGAATTCGCTATTAATTGTTTAAGGGAGGTGGGAATTCCGGAGAGCTTGATCTTCTTGATTCAGGAGTGTATATCTTCTCCCTCTATGCAACTATTGTGGAATGGTAGTAAGTCAAATGTTTTTAATCCTTCCCTAGGTATTAGACAAGGTGATCCTTTGTCTCCGTTTTTATTTGTGATTTGTATGGAGAAGTTGGCTCATTTGATTCAGTCAAATATTTCATCTGGAAACTGGAGACCAATTCGTCTTAATAAAGGGGGACCACCATTATCTCATTTGTTTTTTGCTGATGATTTGATTATTTTTGCTGAAGCTCGTTTAGACCAGGTACAAGTGATTAAAGATTGTCTTAATGCGTTTTGTGATGCTTCGGGTCAAAAGATAAATGAAGGAAAGACAAAAGTTTTCTTTTCTCGCAATATTAATCATAATATTAAATCTCAACTAAGTCATAGTTTGGGATTTAATATGTCTGCTGATTTGGGTAGATATCTTGGGGTTCCTCTTCATCATGAGAGGGTTTCTAAGTCAATGTATCAATTTACGGTGGATAAGGTAAAACAAAGATTGGCTAGCTGGAAGTGTCATTCTTTGTCTCTGGCAGGGAGGAATACTCTTATTAATTCAGTGACTTTGTCTATTCCTAATCATGTGATGCAAACGTCTATTATTCCTGTTGCTTGTTGCGATGAGATTGAGAGGAATGCCCGGAATTTTTTATGGGGTTCAACAAGTGATAAGAAGAAAGCTCATTTGGTGGCGTGGGACAAAGTTTGTTATCCTAAAGTGTGTGGTGGATTGGGTCTTCGTCATGCTTCTCTTCAGAATAAGGCTTTTATGATGAAAGTGGGATGGGGGTTGGTGAATAACAAGGATGCATTGTGGGCCCGAGTAATTAGAAGTAAATATAATTGTGGTCAAGATTTGATCCCTATTATACGAGCAAAGAAGCCGGGGTCAAGAGTGTGGAGTGGAATTAAAGCTGTTTGGGAGAAAGTTAAGAATGAGATTGAGGTTGTTCACAGGAATGAGGAGTATAAAGTTAGATGGAAGCTTGAGAGGAGTGGGATGTTCTCTGTCAGATCAGCATATACGAAAGTTGCTGATTTTAATGCTCAGGAGGATCAATGTTGGAGGAACATTTGGAGGCTCAAGGTCCCTCAGAGATGTAAAATGCAGATGTGGTTTTTTATGCATGATAGACTTCCTACTAATGAGAGGTTGCTTGAATGGAGAATTCATCCAGATGGTTCTTGCGCGTCGTGTAATTCGCAGTTGGAATCAACGGTACATGTGATAAGAGAATGTGGTAATGCTAAAGAGGTTTGGCTTAACTTGGGAATCTCTTTTGCAAATAAAGAATTTTGGGAAAGTAATTTACATGATTGGTTAAGGAAGAATGTGAAGATGCGTAGAGGGTATGGGATGGATAACTGGAATGAAGTTTTTTGTGTGTCTTGCTGGTTGATTTGGAGAAGAAGGAATGAAGTGACCCATAATAATTAATGTTCAAGTGTGTATGAAGCCATAGCAGAGATCAAAGGCATTATTAGATGTATGCATAGGGCGAAATCTGTCTTGCCCAATTTAAGGATGTAGGTTATTTTTTGTTTGTATTTTCCTTCCTTTTTATCAAAAAAAAAAAAAAAAAAAAGAAAAGAAAAGGGTATATCCCGTTCATGCACCTTCATTAAATGATTAAGATCTAAGTAGAATGATAAAAGTGTATTTTGAAAATCTTCGTTTTGGCTTTTTGTTAATTTTTTCCCTTAATTTCACGATAAGAATTCTACATCGCGTTCTTGTACATGTAACATGTATCCTACATTTTTTTTAAAAAAAAACCAAACAAACAAAAGCACGGTGCACAGATCTGCTGAGTTTTTATTTCTTTTAAGAAAAACAAAAACAAAAACACCGACACTGGTGACCGTTAAGATCTCTGTAGCCTTGATTTTGGATTGAATCGAAAATCAAGATTTGATGCCATAATTGCATGCATCTTTTTTTTAATAAAGTCCGATCCCCATTCTTTTTCTTTTTAGTTTTTAATTTATACTACTTTTCTTTTGAATTCTTCCAGGCTTTTAGAATCGACAGGCCCACGAAAGTTGCACATATGGAGCCTAGCCACGACATCTCAATATCATAAAAAACACACGTCCATCATCGATTTGTTTTTCATTTAGCATCATACAAGTGTCTAAAATTCTAGAATATACGATGGGGAAAACAGGAAGCAGAAAAAATAAGATAAAATGGAGTGACTTGCAAGCTAGGTTCAATATGCCCCCAGCAAGTTCATTAATAAGGCCAATGATTAGTACTTATTATCCCAATACTCAGATAGAGATTTAATTAGGATAAAAAACAACAAAAACAAAAGTGACTGTCTTGAATAAAAAAAGGCGGGAAGAGCGAGGGAAGTTGTAACATCACATGGAAGCAAGTAAGGTCAGTCACACATAAACCCTAAAAAGAAGGCATATAAATAAATATAAAATAAAAACAACAGGAACAAAGACAACACAACACATTGGCATGATGGGAATAATACATCCACTCGGTATTGTTGTCATCCACTTCTGACCCCTAACTCACATGTGTTCTAAGGGTGATGCCTCTCCGGCCCCTGCCTGAGCTGTCCCTCATCTTGAATTTCTTTATCTTCAAACGATTTCCCTTGACTTTTATATAGTTTTATCCAATAATATTTTTTTAATTGAATGGCATAGCCTGAGGTTATAAAAGATATGAAATTTATAATTTCTTAGTTCTCACTTAGTAGGAAGATGCCAATGTGCTATCAAATCTACAACTTATTCTTTCACAGGGAGATACTAATCCACTGTACTAAGATAGGTCTTTTAATTTAAATGACGTCTTAAATGACTCTCATGTACTCCCTCCGGTCCCTAATGTAAGAGCTAGCCGTAAAAAAAACGCTTCTTAAGAAAATATGTGAATGTTAGTTGGGTGTCTGGAGTTAATGCTTCTTTTCCAAAAATGCCCATATTTATTATGGTACTTTTAAGAGAGAGAAATGTATAAGCATTAATAAATATGAAAGAGAGTTAGGGGTAAAATAGGAAAAAATACATTAAATGAGGAGAGAATATAGGGTGAGCTCTTACATTAGGGACCAAAACCATTCAAATTTTGGGCTCTTACATTAGGGACCGGAGGGAGTATAAATTAGACGATTAGTTCATGAAAGGGAGCAACGGTTTAAATCACATTGACTTTTTTTTAAAAAAAATTTAATCATTTTAAATTGTTTATAATTATCTTCTTTCTCTCAAAGCTAATTTATTTGACTTATAAACTAATATATAATCTAATTATATGTGGTGTATAACATAATCTAGTGGTTTAATTTATTACTTCCAAAAAATCAAAGAGATATTATATTTAAAACGAGATAGAGTATTGGCACTTAGCACATAAAAATAAAATCTCTAATTCATAAAAATTATAAAAAGATTAATTTATTAACATTAATATAATACTACCGCTGGTCCTAAATATAGGACCTAGATAACTTTTTTTTGGAGAGGTTAAGGTTGCAGAATAGTCTATTAAATCATTATATATTTGATATATTTTTAGATTATTCATTAGTTTATAAGTAAAATAAACTAGTTTAAGGGAAAAAATTAGGTAAATCAATTTATAATTAACTTATTTTGCTTTTTTTTTTTTAGATTTTTCAAAAAAGTCAATTACGTCTTATATTTAGGACTTGAAGGAGTAATTAATAATTAATGTTTTTTTCTTGAAGAATTGAAAATTGATTTTCGAAGTTTCAACTTTCAATTTAAATCGTGACTCTCATCAACAAAAGTAGTTTTTTTGAGTAGAAGTTAAAACAAGTACCCCTAAGTCCTAACATGGTAGGAAAAAAAAATAGACACAATTTGAATTAGATAATGGACAAAACACCTTGAAATCCATGTCTTGTCACAAAAGTGACCGTACTCTTCCCTCCTATTTGAATCTCGAAACGTAAAATTGAAGTTGAACAAAAGATCTTTCTTCATGTAAAAACATTATCCTTTATCTTATTGCTTTTTTTCCCCTTTGGTAACAATATTTATGAACCGAATTCAGCCTATTCCTTACCAAGTACCAACCAACCAGTATGGTCCTTCCACATTTGAATTTTCACAATCTCATAATTACAACCAATCCCTTTCTACACCAGTTAAACCAACACCAACCTGCCTCCTATAAAATTCAAATAATTGATAACAAGATAGGAAAATGCACATTTTTACATTGTAGTAGTAAAGGAAAAAAACAGTTTTCATAAATAAAAATGTACTTTCCACTTTCCAGAAACAGACCAAGCATAATTAATAGACTAGCTAGATGTGAGAAAACCAGTGACAGCAAAGCACATCAGAACCAAAATTCTGATGCTTTGAATATCTTTCTCTCACAATGTTGTTTCACTTCTAACTCTCAGATCACAACAACTAATCACATCACACATTTGCTTATATCATATCTCTTAGCTTTTGTTTTTCAAAATCTCTTTGAAAAGTCATGGAAACTACTTCTTCACTCTACAAGCTTCTTCTACTTTGCTTCATTGTCTGCTTTCTAAGCTCTAAATTTGTGCAATGCTCTGTCACTTATGATAAGAAGGCCATTATCATCAATGGCCAAAGAAGAATCCTCATTTCTGGATCCATTCATTATCCCAGAAGTACCCCTGAAGTATGTCACTACTTTTTCTTATGATATATAATACCCTTTTGATTTTCTATACAAAAATGATATTTTTTTGGGCTACATGTTTGAAATGTGTGGTTTTTTTTAGATGTGGGAAGATCTTATTTGGAAGGCTAAACATGGTGGCCTTGATGTTATTGATACTTATGTTTTCTGGGATGTACATGAGCCTTCTCCTGGAAAGGTGACATTTTTTGGATCTTGATTTTATACTTAAATTTCTGTTCTTTGTTTTTTTTTTTGTTTTAATGTGTTATTTCTTATCATTGTGTCCCTATGTTCAGTACAATTTTGAAGGGAGGTACGATCTGGTACGGTTTATTAAGACGGTACAGAAAGTGGGGCTTTATGTTCATCTCCGCATTGGTCCTTATGTGTGTGCTGAATGGAACTTTGGGTGAGTCTAAGTTTAAAATCCTAATGAAGTAATGGACTTTTCTGCTTAGTTTATACTCATTAATTACTTATTGTGAGCATCATTGATTTAATTGGTACAGTGGACTTCCTGTTTGGCTTAAGTATGTTCCTGGCATGAGCTTCAGAACTAACAATGGACCTTTCAAGGTTTCAACTTTCACTCATAGGACTGTGTTATTAGATATAGAGATACCATGAAATTGACACTGCATTTGTTTTTCTTTGCAGGCTGCAATGCAAGGATTCACCCAGAAGATTGTGCAGATGATGAAGAATGAAAGGCTATTTCAATCTCAGGGTGGTCCAATTATTCTATCTCAGGTATCTGCAGTTCCTACAAAAGTATGACTGAAATATTTGATGTTGCTAAATTAACTTGTGCTTTACCTTGTGTGTTTATGTGATAGATTGAAAATGAGTATGGACCAGAGAGTGGATCATCAGGATCTTCTGGTCACGCTTATGTAAATTGGGCTGCACATATGGCTGTTGGATTAGGTACAGGAGTTCCATGGGTTATGTGCAAAGAAGATGATGCCCCAGATCCTGTGGTTAGGAATCTCATTCTCTACTCTCTAGCCTCACTTGTTTAAATTTTGAGCTTAATTCTTGTTAAGAGTTGGATATATGATTTGTCCTTTTCTTTCTCCAGATAAATACATGTAATGGCTTTTACTGTGATGATTTCTCTCCAAATAAACCATATAAGCCTAGCCTATGGACTGAGGCTTGGAGTGGATGGTAAGTTATTAGATATACTACCACTATTTTTTTTAACTTGTTGCAACATTAGGACGTCTGATTCTAATTATTTTTATTTCATTCTAAAGGTTTACAGAATTCGGGGGTCCAATTCACCAGCGACCAGTTGAAGATCTAGCATTTGGAGTTGCTCGTTTCATACAAAAGGGTGGTTCTTTTGTAAATTACTACATGGTTGGTACTTGGTCTCCTATATATAGATTTAGTGAATTTAGATATTTTGTTTTTTGAAACTGTGACTTACTCTTTTTGAATTGTGATTATCACTAACAAATGACAGTACCATGGAGGAACTAACTTTGGACGCTCAGCTGGAGGCCCTTTCATCACTACCAGCTATGACTATGATGCTCCCATTGACGAATATGGTCAGATTAGCTTTCAGATTTTGAAGTTAATTTATAATTTTCAAATTTAGTAAACACTTTTTGAAATGGCAATAAACTAAAAGCCTATCTGATGCTGACTCATTTTGATCTTAATGGCCTGCGTTAAATTGAGTCAACCTTAGAGACAATTTAATGCTACATCCTATATTGTGCATGTCCTCAATTGATTTTTCTGCTATGATCAGGTCTTATAAGGCAACCTAAATATACTCATTTGAAGGATCTCCATGAAGCAATCAAGCGATGTGAACCTGCTTTGATTTCTTCTGATCCTACCGTTACATCTTTGGGAAGGTTTCAGCAGGTTAGTTCTCTTATTTTGGTATGAAGTAGGAGCGCCTCCAAAAAAAGAGGATGGTGAACCAGGCTTCATGGTAAATCGTTATTTTGCAGGCGCATGTATTTTCTTCAGGAAAAACTTGTGCAGCTTTTCTTGCAAATTATAATGCAAATTCTGCTGCTAGAGTAACATTCAACAATAAACACTATGATTTGCCTCCTTGGTCCATAAGCATCCTCCCTGACTGTAGAACTGCTGTATATAACACTGCAATAGTAAGTACATCTCATACTGTCCATCTAGATTTCCTGTTAGTTACATAAAGTTATGGACTTGATTGTTCTGTGGCTTTGTGAAGGTGAGAGTTCAAACTTCACAAGTAAAAATGCTGCCAACCAATTCTAAGTTCTTCTCTTGGGAAACCTATGAAGAGGACCTATCTTCTCTGGCAGATAGTTCAAGATTGACATCAACTGGACTCCTGGATCAGATAGATGTTACCAGGGATAGAAGTGACTATCTTTGGTACACAACCAAGTAAGTCACATTTTACATAGAGGTTGACTTGTTGACCTTCAAATACTAAGCCAGCCTAAATGACATGTTCTTGGTATTTCTCCATTTTGCTTAGTTCTTTGATATCCTATCAAACTGATAGAAACTGTTGGTGAGCATTTTGGATTCATGGTGTTTTCTGATTTTGGATGCCACAGCGTTGACATAAGCTCATCAGAATCATTTCTTAAGGGAGGACACAAACCCAGCATTAGAGTACAGTCTGCAGGTCATGCTGTTCACGTGTTTGTTAATGGGCAGTTTATGGGTATGCAGATAGATAGACTGAGTAGTTCTTCTTACATTAGCTTAGTATGATCAAATTGAAGTTCAACAAAGGTTCTTATTCTTCCAGGGTCTGCTTTTGGAACAAGAGAACAAAGAAGTTGCACATTCAATGGACCTATCAGCCTACGTGCTGGAGCTAATAAAATCGCTCTTCTCAGCGTAGCTGTTGGACTACCGGTTAGTGCCTTTCTACAAGAACATATTAAGTCCTACATTGACTAATTGGAAGATGAATTATAAGTATATAAACTTGAGGCAACTCATATCATATGGATCAAGATATTATTATGGAAAATCTTATAATATTCTTTGGTTTATCCTGTTCCCTATCTGCTTGAAGAATGTTGGCCGGCACTTTGAAACATGGAAGACAGGGATCACAGGACCAGTTATGCTAGATGGTCTTGACAAGGGAAAGAGAGATTTAACGCATCAAAAGTGGTCTTATCAGGTCCTATATCCACACATTTCATCCACACATATATCTGGATCAACAAATAATAACCTCCAAACTAAGCTATTTTCATTTTAACAGGTAGGACTAAAGGGAGAGGCTATGAATTTGGTGTCTCCAGAAGGAATCTCATCTGTTCAATGGGTCCAAGACTCACTGGCCACACAAACACGTCAGCATTTGAAATGGCACAAGGTAAGAACTACTACTTTATATTACTAGCAGTCATATAAATTCCAAGAGGTCTTCTAATGTTGTCTGTAGATAGTAATTGGAGAGCTTATTGGAACATTTTAGGCATATTTTAATGCACCTGTGGGGAACGAACCATTGGCTTTGGACTTATCAAGTATGGGAAAAGGTCAAGTATGGGTCAACGGTCAAAGCATAGGAAGATATTGGATGACTTATGCAAAGGGCAACTGTAATACCTGTAGCTATGAAAACACATACAGACCATTCAAATGCCAGTTTGGTTGTGGACAACCCACACAACGATGGTACGTAAATTATATATTTATGCACATATGTATATATTTAATTTGAACTACTCCCTCTGTCCTGAATATAAAGCCTAGTTGCCTTTTTTTAAAATCCTAAGAAAGCTAAATGCTCAACAAAAAAATTATTTTCGTAAATTTTTTCTCTAAACTAGTTTATTTGACTTATACACTAACATATGATCTATTAATATATAAAATGTGTTATAATTAAATGGTTCATTTTGCTTTCCTAGGATTCTCCAAAAAAAAGTCAATTAGATCTTATATTTATGATCAACTAGTAATATTCAATGGGCTATAACTGTATAAGTAAGTCATCAACTTTGTTGTGTATTAAAATTGGCAGGTATCACGTGCCAAGGTCATGGTTAAAGCCAACGAAGAATTTGATGGTAGTGTTTGAAGAGTTAGGTGGGAATCCTTGGAAAATATCTATAGTAAAGAGAGCAGTACATACTCCTCGTCATGGAATTAAATCTGATTCAGAGAATTGAAAGAGATAATACTGCAATGTATTGGCTGGTTTTGTCGGTGGTTTGATTGAAGTAAATAACATAACAGCTAAAGCATTTGGTCTCGCTGTCATAGTTTCATTGTCATTTAATTCAAACGCGGATGTGGTCGGTGTTCTGTGATCACAATCCTTATCTTTCGATCACAAATGGGCCAATGTTATGGATACTCGAGAGATATGTGGCCTATATATGTAATCATTTGTAATTTATTTAATTTATAATAATTCCACGTATGCCATTAATTCAATGATTGAATAGTAGTATAGTACTACTAATTTATCTTAGGTGATATTATTGTATCGAGTGCTTGCCAATGGCCACGCGTATCATAAAATTCATTACCGACATATTTAGTTGAAAAAGTGGTGGTGTAAGGTTTCTAGTTATGGTTGCTTGAGGAGGAAGTTATGAATCTTAAAACTTGAGTGATTAGTTGTTATGATACTTAATAATTATATAAAAAAGGTGTCAATTGAAAAAAAAAAAGCTGGAGTTCCATTCATATGTTATGTATGATGTCATGACTTTCACAAATCACAATCAGTGAATAAAATATAGTGGTGAAATAACATAACAATTGTCGTCTTTTCATTTTGATCACTCACGTCTTCTCCTTGTGTTACATAGATGGGAATAATTGGAAGCAGTTTTTTTATAACAATGTGATATTTTTACATGATACTCCTAATTAGTGTGTAGTCTTTTTTATTGAACTGAAAGTATTTAGTCTTTTCAGACACAGGAAAACTGTGGATTAATTAACGCGACACATGACACTGTTTTTCTGAGCATGTCAAATGAAGAAGTTGGACATGAAATTCCCCCATCAAATCATATCCATACTGTTGATATTAATGGATAGTTCAATGGTTAAGTGGGAGTAAGTTGGCATTTTAAGTCACAGAATTCTGATAGTACTCACTCCGGTCCTATTTATAAGTCGTCAACCGCCTAAATTGTACATACCAAGAAATGAGGGTTAATGGAAGTTGCATTATTAAATTGCTCTAATTTTTTTTGTCTTTTCCATTTTTGCCCCTTCCACCTTTATCACTATGACTCACTACATTTTCTCTCTCTTCATTAATCCTCTATCTATAAAAGTGTCTTTTTCATCTTCTCACTCTTCTCATCTTTCAATGTTCATTTTCCAATGTAAGGGTATATTAGGAAAATTTTAATAAATGAGTTAGTTAGTGGTAGTTAGTGACTTATATTAAGGACCAAAATTTAGAAGTGGTTGACGACTTATAAATAAGACATGAAGTAGTATCTTATTCGCAATCACATTGGCCAAGTCATTATCCCAAAGGAAAAGCAGCCAACTGGATGGCCACGGATCATTCCTCGATCCTTCACAAATCACAACCAATATTTAGATGGTCCAAATTAATTTCAATTTTTTTTTTGTTTCAACTTCAATCACATTTGATTGATACGTAAATATTTACCACATTTACCACAGGACGGCAGGGCCAATGTTTAATTTCTGACTCTGGCAAAAAAAATTCTGACCTTTGTAGCTTCACCTTCCAACACAAAGTACCGTCCAAAACTTTGCGCTTCACTAAAAAATTAATTAGTAAAAATTACCGTTTAAATAAATATTTTGGCGAAAGAGCAAATTTGATCTTTAAGTTGACTATTGTTTCATTTTGATCTCGTTTTAATCTTTAAATCTTCAACACCATTTAACTTCAATAGCAAAAATATTGATATAAGAATTTTCAATGTTAACGAAAACGTTTTTTGAATAATAACATTTTAAATTTCATGTGAGACAAATTGTACTAAAATTAAAGAACTAGAAGGTTAGACACCAGTGGCCAGTGGTCCTTATGCCAAACATTTTTACTTCATTTTCTTCAAGTGAAAATATTAACACACCATACTATATAGCTATAATATTTTCCGCGACTTGTTACCGGATGAGGAAGCATTTTAGCCATTCAAGCAGTTATATTAGGAGCAACTGGGAATTAATCCATTAATTAATGTACTCGACAGACACAAATACACCATGTTCATTCAAGCCGAAACAAAGTGGAGCATGAAAATTACGCATCCCATCTATATCAATAGCAATATACTCCTGTTATTGCAAATCAAATTAGCCAAGGGGCTAAGAGAGTAGGATATTACAAACTACTAGTTAATTAACATAGTTCACAATCTGAAACATCAAATTCACATAACACAAACTGAAGCCAGAGCTTGCAATACATTTATTCATAGAGCTCTTCAGGAATCTTCATTCAGGCGGCCGCAACAGATGCATGCTTCTCTATGGTCAATTGCAACTCCTCCTTCTTAGCACCCACAACCTTATCAACCAATTTCCCTTCTTTCAGGAACAAGAAGGTTGGCATTGCCTCGACTTCCCATTCCTCCGAAACAGTCTGTCCACATCAAGGTAAACTCTTAATAAGTTCTTAGAAAAAAAACATACAGCTTATATGCATTGGGATTAGAAATAAAAGAAGGTTATTGTATACATACCCTTAATTCATCAACATCAACCTTGAGAAATAAGACATGAGGCATCTTCTTGGCAATGTCAGCCAAAATTGGGGCGATGAAACGGCATGGACCGCACCAAGAAGCAGTAAAATCCACCACAATCTATCAAATATTTTGCAAGTCAGAACAGTAGTACTTGTCAAGGGGTCATAGAACCATCAGATTTATCAAAGTCAGTCAAAGTCATACTGTCTAATAAACAACTTTGAATCAAAACAGGTAGCTAAGCATGACATAAATTGAATAGAGAATTTCTCTATCCTCATCATAATGAACAGGTAATGATCATAGTCATATGTGAAGAGTGCGGATGGTCAATTCAATCCTTAGCTGGGACAGCCATACCCTTTCAGCTAAACAATTTAGCACTCAAATTTCCAAGGTTAGGCTCCAAGACTCCAAAATATTACAGTGAATTTTCCATCTTCCCTTTCCGATGATAAGGCAATTTTATTTATTAAATCTGAAGTCTACACAAGGGTGGCCATTCATAAGGGCCTTTATAAAACATTCATGGCCAAAATTTGAAGTAGCAACAGCCAAATTCAGAGAAAAAAATTCATCAAGATAGAATAACTCATTCCCAGTTAAAACCTGAATATGAAGCTGAAAAAGGGAGAAAAAACTCTCTCCAACTCTTCTAGAACAAGTTTCAGACAATGGATTGTCAATATCAAAGATACTACATGCCTGTTTGATGGACTTTCAAACCTAGCTATTGAAATCAGGGCAGACAAACACTAATAAATTTTTCAGAATAACTTTGTTATGTCAAAACCTTGGCTTCCCTTAAGTCAGACAAACACTCATATCTTTTCAGAATAGTTTTTTAATTGAAAACAGTTTTGCGCGAAACTATTATTTCCAACTTTTTCAGAAGCTATTCTTCTTCAGAAGAGTTTTTTGAACTTTTTTCCAGAAGCTATTCTCCAAAAGCTATATCCAAACAATCCTATCATGTACCTTCTTTCAAACCTTAGACTCACCCAGCATCACAATTTATTCACCACAATGAAAGCATAACATAAAGCGAGCTATTCTGACAAACTAGGTCACTTATTAAAGAAAAATTGACAGTGGAAGAGGAAAACCGATGACAAATATAATCGGCAGTAAGGAAATTAGGAAAATAAGAAAGCGATTATTAACCTGCATACACGTAAGAATCTAATTCAATTCCCTAACGATGCAAGTTCAAAAGTCAAAACATGTGGCCGGAAACAATAAAAAATTCGAAACCCTAATTAGGAGGCCAATTGAGTTTTAATTCCCAACATAAACACAGCAAAAATTGAACAACGCAAAAAATCACACACACATCAACACCATCCTTGATTCAAACAAATTTAGAGGAACATAATAAGATGAAAACAAAAAAGGGGAAGAAAATGAAAAGAGAAGGAAGAGTAAATACGAGTTTCTTGGATTGTTCACCCTTCTGAAGCTGTTCCTTCCAGGCATCAACGGTGTGGCAACCAATCACTTGTCCTTCTTCCGCCGCCATCTTCTTCTTTTCTTGTTTAAGGATCGACGAACGAGATATTATTATTATTATTATTATTATTATTATATGACTTGAGCTTCGAACTTGAAATGTGGGATGCCTAAGACAATGTGCTTCGTGCCTCTTATATAGCCAGCCCTACAAAGTGGTTGTGGTCCCCACACATATTCTTAAATTTCTTATTCCATAAGGAAAACGTACGTTAATTAATTAAAAAACAGGAAAAAGGAGAAATACTCGGCGTTGCATTTGGTGACGCAATCCCTTACGAGGCTAAGTTATAACTTAACTTGGTACGAACGAACCAACAACCACTGTTATTTTTTTTTTCAGATTAAACACATCTGTCTTATCTTCCCGTCTAAGCAACTTCAATTAAGGAAATCGAATCACGATTTGTTTCACCTTCAATTGATATGTTACATTTTTTGTTGAGAAGTTATTATTTTTTTTATCTCACATTGCCAACTCTAACAAATAACAATGCAACTATTCAACTTGGTTTTAATTATAGTTAGCTGATTACATATATTATTAAAATTAAGGGAGAATGTTTGGGAAAAGGCTGAAAATTGAAAAAGTTCTTCTAAAGAACAGATTATGAAGAAAGTCTTATAGTAAAAGATAGGTTTTATACCTCAAAATATGTTTTCTATTAAAAGTACTATTATTAAAAAATTGAATGTTTTTCATCAAAAAAAAGTTGAATGTTTGTCTTGAGTTAACTGAAACTTATGTTTTGACGAAAAAAACCTAAATCTATGAGTGTTTTACCTTGATTTCAAAACTTAGGTTTGAGCTCAAAAATATATTTCAGTTGGTGTCAAGCTCGCCTATGTGGTTCTTCATTTATTTTATTCTTAGGATAAACAAGTCTACTAACTTCACAATACAAATCAAATATTCCCCATGAAAAATAAAATGTGAATTGATTAATATTAATAGCCAACCAAATAAGATTGAAATCGGCTGAATTATTGCGTTGATTATTTAGAATTCAAATATTCTCCTTATAGTTCTTCATATCAGATATAATATTACATATAAGATTTACTTTAAGAACTACTCCCTCCGGTCCTAAATATAAGACCTAATTGACTTTTTCTAGAAAATCCTTAAAAAAACAAAATAAGTTAATTATAAATTGATTTACCTAATTTTTTCCCTTAAACTAGTTTATTTTACCTATAAACTAATAGATAATCTAAAAATATATCAAATATGTCATCATTTAATAACCTATTTCGCAACCTTAATATTAATCTCTCCAAAAAAAAGTCAATTAGGTCCTATATTTAGGACCGGAGGTAGTACTACTATAATATATAGTCATATCAAAGTGCTAATATTATTCACTCTAAGACCTAGTGCTTATATTTAAGATTGGAAAGAGTAAATATATAATAAAATAGCTAATTTGTCCGATCCGTATGTGGCATCTTAAAAATTCCAAATGAGCAAGACGTGCCGAAATCTGGCTTGATGTCAACTTTGAAAAGTCTAATTTAAATAGGAATATAGTAAAGGGTATAATTAATACTCCGTTTAGTCTGAAGTCATGAGGAAGAGGAGTCAATTTTTTTTATACATAAAATATATTGGAATAATTTTTTTATAACATATTGGAATAATTTATTAACAGAAGGTTTAACATATTTTTTCGTTTTTATCTTACATTTATTTATTATACTCTTTTAACTAAAGATTTACTATTGCTTTAACTTTTACATATTACCTTCTGTGATTGAATTAAAAAATTGGCATGTTACTTTAGCACAAAGAATGGTATTAGCCGCATTTTGATTTTCTTAGTTAAAAAAGATATACTCCTCTGATCCAAAATATAATGACCTTTTTAACGAGATAAATTGAATCTAAATTCAATTTTAATTTTAATTTTTACTAACTTTTCTAAATTATCCATATTATCAATGCTCCCCAAATTCTTATAAACATGGATCCACACATTTGGCGTCATGTGATTTATGTAGCTGACCCTACCTTGTGGGATAAGATTTTGTTGTTGTAGTATAAATGCTCCCCAATGTAATAGATAAATAAGAGAGGTAGTAGGGATATGATTAATGTGTATTGGTAATATCGTGTCATTTTAATTTATTTACTAATGTCATTAATATAATAAAATTAGATAAATAAGTTTTATATTTAGGATAATATTATGGGGAGTATGTTTTTTTGTAAGGAGGTTAAAGCAGGCGGTGGTTTGGAGAAGACAAGAACGATGTCGATGAGGCTTGTGGCTGAATATTTAATTTTTTATTTTAAAAAAGTACAAAGAGGGTGGTAGGACCATCAACCATGGTGGAGGCACGTGGAAAATTGAAGTGTGAATGCATGCAGAATGATTGGAGCATTGGAGGAATCGAAGAGAGCTAGGAGGTGTCGTGTTACACGTGAGGGGTATCCGATTCATATAATCAGGCCCAAAACACCACACATATCCTCCGTCATTTTCCATTTGGGCTTTCCCACCATTCGCAATTGACCACTATGTTCCCTCGCTTTCTATTATTCCCTTCGTTTCTAAATACAAAAACATTTTACTCATTTCCAATGGGTTAAATATTACTTAACTCTTCCTCGTATCCCCTAAATAGGAATGGACATGGGAAGGGCGATACCCCTACCCGAAGCCCAGCCCTACGAATAAATGAGTGGCATTCCCTATATGAGCCCAATCATTCTGGTCTAGGCAAGAGTGAGTTGTGTTGCCTAAGTCGCGATTCTCTTCACATGAAAATATTCAATTTTGTCTAATAACCGCCAATATAGACTTAAAAAATATTGCATGCTAAAAATGTAATTATAACTAATAAATATAAATGTAAACTATAAAGAATGATTCTAAGTTCCACAACCTAATACATTAAAAAATAAGTCCACAATTTACTTTGGTTAAGCTGGACAATTTTACTGGACAATTTTACTAGGCTCGAGTGGGCATGCTGAGCGGTTTGGTACTATGCTCACCCCTATCCCTAATCCCTAAATACCCCAAAGCCCACCACATCTTCTTTATTTCAAAGCGTGTCAAGTCAACAAAAAAAAAGAAACAACACTGTGTCCCATGCAAAAAGACATTACTAACCCCAAGACCAGACTCACATAAAATTTCGTTTATAAAAAAAAGAAAAAGAAAATATCACAAGGAACGCATACCACATTTCGGACTAGATGCATTCATTTCTCGGGTAACGACTGGTGCTAATGACTTTTTCCGTATAACTTCTTCCCAACATTGAATATCATAATCATCGTTATGATATTTTTACCAAATATGCACCGTACCCCCAATTAAAATGCCCAGACATTTTGTCCCAAACAAAAAAGAAATTGAAATTACAAATCCAAAGGTATGTAAACCAGATTTATTCATTTCTCTTCTCATCTGGCAAGTGGCAACAAGTAGCCAATATGAAAAATATACATATCTTCAATCTCCCTTCACCACAGACGTATGAACTACCCTACCAATATTTTTTAGTAATACAAATATTCCAGCAGTCAAAATCCAGACCAAGCTGCAATACAAATAGCTGTTCTGATACACAATGGTTGAAGTATAAAACATGAACTCCTCACTGAGAACTCCAACCCTTTTGCCTCTGGAAAGGGCCCTCAATATTGCTTGCCTTTGTTCTTGTCACATTTGCAATTCTCTGCAAGCATATTGACAGTTAGCTAGCACATACACATAAATTAAGAGTGGCAAGATAGTGTTGTTTAGAATAGTGATAGGCTAAAAACCCAAGAATAATGGTAACATTTAAGGTATATAACAAACTATTCAAACATATATGTCATCAATTTTATCAGCAAGCTTTTGCAGCACTTAATAAGAAATATAAGTACGGAGGGTACAAATTACAATAGATTGGTGAGGAAGCATATAATACAAACCTTAAGACATTGACCCCTTCTGATGTCACATACAGGATAGTCGTGGGGGCAGCAATGGCGGTTGTCCTTGCAGCAGATGGCAGATGATATGCCACAACATTTCCATGATAAGCATATACCAAAAAAGCTTCTTGCACAGCAACAGGTCTCCCCTTGTGCACAATAAGTGAAGACATTACATTTGATGGGAGTTGGTGGGGATGGAGGAGGAGGATTAGGCTTGGTCTTGGTTGGATATGATGCTAACATGTTGATTCCACATATTCCTTCGGAGTTGCCAGTGTTTCGCTGCATGTGTATGTAACCATTCATTCCCCAACTAGTTCCCCATGAATTCTTCACTATCCAGTAATCCTTCCCATTTTCTGAACCATATCCCACAATCAACACCGCATGATTTAAAGAGGTCGAACATGGGCCGGTAAAAATACCCTGTTAAACAAACATATCAAAATCCTATTTAATTGGAGTTTACATGGTAAACTTGAATCCATGTTTCTGATGTTTGATCGATGAGAAACCAACCTTTGAGTACAACTGGAAAGCTCTATCACTCCCACATATGCCAACACTAACAGGCTGGGTTGCAACAGCCCTTTTTAGCTGCTCTTCGTTATTTGGAGGCACATCAGTATAACCATCAATGGTAACAACGTGTCTTTTTAACTGCAAAATTAAGGTGTCTTAGACATATACACATTTATTCATGTAAGCAACACAAGTATGGAGCAACAGAGGAGAAAAATCAAATACCTTATCCTTGTTACAAGATCTTTCACGGCCTTGGTATGGGTAATCTTCCTCTGTGTCAATCCCATGGTTATCAATGACGAACTGATAAGCATAATCCATGAGTCCACCATTGCAGCCAGTGTTATAGGTTCTATCACAATCCACCAATTCTTGTTCAGAGAGGCTAGTGAGAGAGCCTGTAACAATCTTGTTTATGCCTTCAATAGCTCCTGTAGCTGAGAATGACCAACAAGCACCTGCCAAATAAAATACATGCCTATCGTTAAATTCTTCTCATCAAACAGAATTCTGCCGGCTAAAAAATCATGCTCAATGAACACAACCAACTGTTAACATTATGGAAAGCTAGAATCCTATATGCTACCTTCATCCCAACAGGAATAATCAACAGCCTAAATTCATCATAGTCAATTCAGACAGTGAATAAGTTTTCAAACTATACATTGTAAGATAAAGTTTATAGTCCAATAACTTTTTGGTTTTGGTAATATGAGAGAGGGTGTTTTGGAAACTAAACGATGCGCGTGCACCAAGATCAAAGTGCTTGCCTTACGTATGCTACCTTTTCATGAGTGCTCGTGTATATACTACATGCATATATAACACACAAACACAACACACACACACACACACAATCTACCAATAAGCAACAAACACACAATCCAGACAATATCTCTATAACAAGTCATACATAAATCCATCCAGAATCCTAGATTCTCCCACAGTCTATACTGACAATCAAACCCTCTTGCATAGGGAAAAAATTACCCTCTTTTCACTTGTTAAACTCAATTGGCAATAGCACATAACAACATCTATATCTCCAATTAAAACATAGAAATGAGCATATCAATCAATCAATGAATCCAAAGCTACTCTAAAAAACTTCTGTAGAACTAGCATTCAAGCTAAAACCCATCTCTAATGGCAACAATACGATCAAATAAAAACAACTAAAAGATCTCAAGCTCTGAAATAAACAGATTAAAGAAGAGAATAGCAATAACAGTAAACAGTTAATAGTAAATGAAACACACCACAACTTCCTTGGTCTTTGACTTTAGTCACAGCCCCTTCCTTTCTCCAATCAACCTCAGAAGGAAGACTCTTGAGGGGAATATCATTAGGCTGCTGAAGCATTCGATGGCCAAAAGAAAGCAAAGCTGGCGATAAACCCAAACGAGACACCTTAAACTCAAGGTGGGTGAGATCAGCAAAGGCATTGAGGGAAAGGGTAAAACTAGAATTTCCCATTTCATTGTGCCTCCAAACAAAATCATAGTTATCCTCGAACACTTTAAACCTCTGTGATCTCTCCTCCTCGGAAGAATACGTTTTTCCATGCTGGTTGCACCAGCTTTCGAAAAGTTCAGAGACGTTGGAGGAATAAGAGAAAGGGACAAAAATAGTGAAAAGCAAAAGCAGAATGAGAGATACGGAAATGACCCTCATGCTTCTCTTTCCTCCTTTCACAGATTTGTGATGCTAAAGTTAAAGAAAGGTGCAAATGAAATGAAGGCAGATGAAAAAGTTTTGTTTTTTATTATGGGAAGATGATGATTTTTCGTTGCCCGCCCCCTCCAAAGATTAAAGAGATTGAGATTTGATTTATATTTATAATGAAGAAAAGATGAGAGGCTTATCCCCTACTTTGGATTTGGGCGCTTTCTTCCATAGCCATCTAGCTCCTTTGCCGGCTTCTGGAAATGAAAACGACCGCCTCCGTTCGGACACAGATCAAAAATCACGTGCCTCACCAAATCTTATAAATATTGTAATGTATGATTAAATATAAGAGTTACAGTTTTTAAGAAATTAATTAAACGAACAAGATCACTTAATCATATCTGCCAAAAAAAATCATGTAATTATAATGTATAATTTGTATATTATTAGTTCACATGTTGTCTTATAAATCAAATAAATTAGTTTAGGGGAAATATAGAAAACCCAAATTTTAAGTAATAGGTTTAGTTTTGTTAATATTATCCAAAAAAGTTAATTAGCTCTCATAATTAGAAATTGATGGTATCATAATTTAATTATATGTATTTGTCATATGTTATAAACACATATGGGTAATAAGTGACTATTCTGAATATATATACACATATGGGTAATAAGTGACTCTGAATCATAAAACTACTTATATTTTGTACTCCATGCATTCCACTGTTAGCACGAACGAACAAGTATCTTCTCTATCATTCCACTTCGAGACCCCAACAAATATAAGTTTTCCGTTACGTGTTAGACAAGATTTGTTTGGTTTGTTATTTCAATTTCCAATTTTGTTATAAAAAAATCATCATCATCGTTTCTTTCTTCTGATTCTTATAAATTCATACCCTGAAATAGTAAACACTTGTTTAATGAGGGAGAGAGAGAGAGTTCACAAGAGTTCTTTTGGTTGTGTGCGTTTGGATTAGAATGCCTAAACTCAAATTTGAAATTTACTGCAGTTTACAAATTGAAAATGAGATACTTGACCCAATAAAAGTATACTTGTGCCAAGAAAAAGAAAATGTGTGGCTCATGTGATGTGAGGAAGTTTTGTTATGGAAAGTTGTCTATGGAGCTCCAAAAATTACACGGAAAAGCTTCTAATTTACATGTATTGACTGATATTGATTTTAATGGGATAATCACAGTCGCAATTGTGATGTTTGTATTGTACATCAACCCATGAGGTAAAGATATGAACAAAACGACAATAAACAGTAATATAATTTTCAATGGGTTTGAGAGCAAGTTGAACCATAAGTAAACAAGTGAGCACAAATCGCTAAACAACCAACAAGCAAGTATCATAACGTTTTTGGCTGCTGCAATGATAATTCTGAATATGGATCATGCTCCTGCCAGCTGTTGAACTTTGTTGTGGCGTGATTCAGAAAGAGAAGCCTCATCAGAATGATCAGTCCAATATCTATTGTGAAACAAAATGGAATCAGCCTCCACTGCATACCCATCTTGATTACGATTCCAACTAAAATAAGCACAACTTCTGTTCTTTATATCTAATATTCCATGCCCAAAACTAGCTTCTCTGAAAGCTGAGTACTTAGGCTGTGGCTCTGTCATGCTGCCAATTAACATTCAAGTAGCAGCTATTACAATTAGTTCACCAATCAATGATTGAGATCATTTGGAACTATATGATATACTTACGCAGTAGCCAATCCTTCTATATTTCCTCCATCTCCAATTGTTATGTAAACTGGGGCAGATTGGTCGTTGATGGGTTTGCACAAACCATTTACAATGTCATAAGCTATATTGGAGACACGTTCCTACAACCATTGACACTTGTTTATTCAGAGGAGGAATTACTTCAGCAATATAGTCAAGAGGAGAAAAGGGAGAACTTACAGATCGTTCATAAGCATGAACATGACCGGCAAATACAACATCCACTTTGTACTTCACAAACCACTTCTCGTACATTACTCTCACAGTCTCCCCTTCCATATAGTGGTCCACATAACTACTATATATTGGACTGTGCATAAGAACTATCAGCCATGGCGTTTCTTCTCTGTTCACTTTTGGAAACTCCTTCTCAAGCCATTTGTACTGAGGAGTGTATTTACCTACACAAAAATGAAAAATTCAAACATGCAAATCTATATTCGGAGAAATAATAATTTCGTATATTTGTCAGTGTGTTCTTGGTTAACAATCCGCTACTTGTTATCAAAATTTGCAACAGCTCAAATATCTATGTACTGATCATGCTAGGAGTAAAAAATATGAAGACTCTTTACTTTTCATGGGTTGAACCCTTGATTGGCTCATGCAACCCTAAGAAAATTCTCAGACTATTAAGGTGATAAAAACTCTTACCATAAGCTGAATAAGAAGACATGACAATGATATATGCTGATGCTCTCTTGATAGAGTACCACAATGGAGATGTACTATGAGAAGCTTGGAATGGCACATGATAACGAGCAGTATAAGGCTTGAATGGTTTAGTTTCACCCTGCATCGTCAGCAAATAGTAAGATTAATAGATTATTGCATTTGCATCTAGCCTTTGCATAAAAATATACCATAAATGTAGACGGAATATGATCAAGTCTCACAAAAAACCAAAAAAAGGAGGACAAGTTATTAAGTCATCATGGTAAAGAGCACTCACAAGGTCAGGAGCAAAATCAAGCTCATGATTTCCTGCAGTCCAAATCCAAGGCTGATAAGCAGCAACTCTCTCTGTGAATCTTCCCCAAGTGTCCCACCGTACGTTGTCATGAAATGGATAATCATCTGCATAAGACAAATCCCCCACATACAGCACAGTGTCCCCTTTTGCAGGGCTTCTCTCATAGTGGGTTAATGTAGTGTTGGAGTCGTAAGTTTGACCAAGATCACCTACTCACAATGATTCCAAGAATAAGATTCCATTCTCATAAAAAAAATAAGTACCCTTTTCATGCAAGTTTCTGCAATACCATGCTTCACCAAAATAAAGCCACAACTGCTAAGTGCCTAAATTGACCAACAGACTTTCTCCAACCAGTTACTTAGTGCAACATCAAGCATACCCAAACAGAAGATAAAAAATCAACTAAAGCTAACAAGTAGAATAATTAATTACCGATAAGGCCAAAGGTATATGGAACATCAGGACCAACTTGAGGAGGTGTTTTAAACCAGAACTGTCGAGTGGTACCTCCAATTCCAACCTCATATAAATATTTGGTGCCAAACTGTATTGGCAATAATGAAATTCGTTGGCAAGCCACTAACTAACATTCTTAATGCTAATGAACTATTTTAAGTTGTGAGTTAAGACCAGCACGCACCTCCAAATTCTCAATTGTGCAATGGTGGATGTAACCAGAGGTATAATTGAAGTAATCATAAGTAACAAAAAAACCATGAGCTTGCATTTTCAAATGTGAACCTTCTGCCCAATATATAACATCACTTGAACCCGGTTCATCTTGAGTGATCCAAGAAACTATCACACCCTTCCCCAAATGATCTCCTTGTGTTATATGAACCTTCCCAACAAAAAACAAATCAGTTCCCAGAAAAAAAAATCATGTCAGAAGAAGAAAACAACTAAAAAAGTTAGTTCATCACCTGCTGTGGAGCATTGTAACCAGGTGGTATTCTAAAAACAGCACTGTCTAATGGCATATCAAGGGAATAATTATAACTTCTCAAGAAGCTACTTGTGATCCCAGCTTCAATGAAATTGGCAATGATGATGTAAAGAAATGTGGTCATTAAAAAAGATTCAACCTTTTTCTTCAACGTGTGTTCCATTTTGTGTTTTTGGCTTCTCTGTTTTGATATAGTACTTGATTGTCCAATCCTAGTTTATTTGATTATTCATTTCTCGAGCTTCTTAAGGAGATATAAGCTAACAAGAAGTTTGTACCGGTCGGTCTTATCATTTGAAAAGAGTGTGATAGGTGCACATTAGTATATGCAAAATGAGATGCTTTTATTCCCGCAAAACTAATAAATTATTGAACTCGTGGGGATTTGGTAGGTGATGACTGGTGAGTGCTCGTAGAATTGAAGCTTGTGTTAAAAATGAAAATAAAGATAATTTACTCCCTCCGGTCCTATTTATAAGTCGTCAACCGCCCAAATTGTACATACCAAGGAATAAAGGTTAATGGAAGTTGCATCATTAAATTTGTCTTATTTTTTTGTCTTTTCCATTTTTGCCCCTCCCACCTTTATTACTATGGCCCACTACCTCTTTCATCTTTATGAGTATACATGTGCTTTTTCATTTTCTCTCTCTTCTCATCTTTCAATGTTCATTTTTCCAATGATAAGGGTATATTAGGAAAATTTTATTAAATGAGTTAGTTAATGTTAGTTGGTGACTTATATTAAGGACCAAAATTTAGAGGCGGTTGACGACTTATAATAAGGACCGGAGTCTAACCAAAGAACAGCAGTGGAGATTTGAAAAAAGACATATGTATAACATTTTTTTTTATTTTTTTTCTCCAGTATGTCAACTGTAAGAATTACAATCTTCTGGCTTTCAAATGACATAGGAAATATCTTCATAAATAATACTACCTCCGGTAGATCTAATTGACTTTTTTTTGGAGAGATTAAGGTTACGAAATAGACTATTAAATCATAACACATTTGATATATTTTTAGATTATACATTAGGTTATAGGTAAAATAAACTAGTTTAAGGGAAAAAGTAGGTAAATCATCAATTTATAATTAACTTATTTTACTTTTTTAGGATTTTCCAAAAAAATCAACTATGTCCTATATTTAGGACCGGAAGGATTATTTCATAATATTCTTAATATCTACCACTAAATATGTGTCTTGTTAAAAAAACCTTTAGAATAAATATAGTCTAATCAAAACTCAGTTTTCTTTAAAAAATGCATTACCTAATACCAAACAATATTAAAGTGGAAACTTAATTAAATGGGATGTTCTGTGCTAAAAATCAGAAGTTGAAAATGATTACTTTTTGTTTTCAGGGAGCATTAAAACGAAAATTATTTATTTTCTCACTCTCATCCACAAGTCAAACTCTTTTATGCACCTGAAATTTCAAAATGTATACTACTCCCTCCGTTCCTAAATATAAGATCACTTTAGTTAATTTAGAGAGATTAAGGAAGACAATTAAGTTACACGATCTTCCCAAAATCCCCTCAATTACTTAACTTTAAAAGGGGGAGGGGTTTTCAATGAAAAGAGGGAGTATAAGGGTAATTTGGGCAAAACTTGAGATAAAATAGGAAGTAATCTTATATTTAGGAACTTATCCACTTCCCCAAAGTGATCTTATATTTAGGAATGGAGGGAGTATTTGATACTCACGTAGTCCTATTTGTATAACATTTCATATATATTTCATAAAAACAAAAGAAAACTTTAAATACCATTAACTTCTCACTAAAATTTAATAAATTTCTGATTTAACTCATATTTAATATCTACTGTACCGCATGAAAACATCAAAGTCAACATATAATAAATAAATAGTGAACTTGTATTGATATTCAAATTACTTATATATAAGACTAAAAAAACCTTATCTCTCTGCCATATAAATAGGACTAGAGGAATAATTAATTTTTTTTAATATCACAACGTACAACACGTTAACCTCCTTCATGCATATTAGGTGGAAATTGATCAATGATAAAAAGGGGATATCTAGATTCTATGCCAATTTGCCCAAATAGCAACATCCCACAAAACCTCTCTCAAGCTATGTAAAATCATGACCTCTTTCTGGCAAAAAAAAATCATGATCTCTTAGATCACTAAGCAAAACTAAAACTATTCTAATATAGTACTACCTCCGGTCCTAAATATAGGACCTAGATAACTTTTTTTTGGAGAGGTTAAGGTTGCAAAATAGTCTATTAAATGATGACATATTTGATATATTTTTAGATTATCCATTAGTTTACAAGTAAAATAAACTAGTTTAAGGGAAAAAATTAGATAAATCAATTTATAATTAACTTATTTTGCTGTTTTGTAGGATATTTCAAAAAAGTCAATTAAATCTTATATTTATAACCGGAGGGAGTACTATGCAATATCATCGAAAGGGTGTTTGTTGTCACAGGCACGATGATATTTCTGTTTTTATTTTGGATTTCTTTTATAGGTATGGGTTTCCTCCTATTGAAGATCATCTTATTGGACGCTGTGAGATACAATGTGTGGAAACCTCTCTAGACAGGTTTTAAAGTTTTGAACATTAGTTCACCCTTTTGTAATTTGTTACGGACTAATCTCTTCTGCAGTTTTGCTAGACCTTTTATTCGGAACTTTTTTGTGCAAAGTGCAAACCATGAGATATTATTGTCATCACCTACGTAATGGGCTCATTTTCATTTTAGATGCTGTGCCCATGTCCTGGTTCCAAAACAGTTTCTACGAAGCCCAAACCGGCCTCATAGCCCTCTTTTTGTCAATGTCGTTGGGGATTGTGCGTTTTTTTTTTATACATCGGAAAGAAGGGGATTGTGTTTTTTTTACCATGGGGGGATGTGTTTAGATCTTAATCTAAACCCTACCTCTTATATGTGCTACAAAAAAATGAAAAAACAAACATTTCATCTTAATCCCTTTAATATGTCCATAGTTATTTTTTTCTAAAAATTAATTTATTTTAGGCTAAAGTATTTGGTCCCTTATATTTATATCAAATTTCATTTTAGTCCTTTATGTTTGGAAAGTACACTTTTACTCTTTTTTTGCTAACACCGTTAGTTTAACTTAACGGAAAATACTAACTTAACAATTTTAAATGATTATTTTATAATTGAATTGTACTAAAAATGATAAATTTTGAAAATATAAGAATAATTACACTCAAATAGTTTAATCTGAACATTTTTTTTACTATTAAATAATCATTTAAAATTGTTAAGTTAACATTTTCCGTTAAATTAAACTAACAATGCTAGTAAAAAAGGACTAAAAGTGTACTTTCCAAACATAAAGGACTAAATTGAAACCTAATGCAAACATAAAGACCAAAAGTATACTTTAGCCTTTATTTTATTTATTAACTTTTTGTAATACAATTACAAGTAAAATATGTTGAAATTATATGGTTTATTTGTTTTTTTTTAATTTCCACAAAAAGACAAAGTTTTCTTATAATTAAGAATGGAGGTAGTAGTAAACTCTCCACCAGTATGAGACAAAATAGTTTGAAAATACTCATCCAATGACTTGAATTTATTTAGCCATAGGCAGTCTTCCTTAAAAATACTTTGAAAATCATGTTTACGCACTACTAAATATATTTATGTCATCACGTTTTAAACTTTTATAGAGTTGTTTATCATTGAAGAACTAGCCCTGGGCACTATTATACAATGAGTTGCATTATCACATAGAACAACTTGCTAAATATTTCGTCACCCAATACCTTGTGTTGGCAACAAAAACATTATCTACTAAAATTATAAAGAGTTACACTATAAATAATGTTGTTGTATATTTTACATGAATTTTGGGCTTCATATCACTTTTATATATGTATAAATTAAACCACCAAAATTGGAGTTGCTTTTAAAGGTCATAATAACACAACCCAGCTCATAGATAGATTGACCTACTGGCAAAACAAAGGCTAATAATTATAAACTAGATAGTTTTATAAGGTGAGATTGAAGCGCGTTTCATATAAAAAAGCATATCTTTTTAATGGGAAAAAAGAATAGGTGTTTGACTAGACGGTGATAATTGATCTCAGTTATGATTTATAAATTTTAATGATGTGGTGTTGGGATGTGTTGATTGAAGTTACACTGGTTTAGATATACCTAGAACTTTGTCAATTTGTTCATGTCTTTTTGGGATTAAACACCAACGATATATATAATAACATCTATCTAGCTATATATCGGCACCTACCCTAATGAATGGCCTCATCAGTTCATATAACTCAACATCTTTTATATCTGGCCTCTTCACTGATTGTTTTATATGTTCATTACTTATCAACACCTTGTTTATTTGTTACATGCTATAGACATTTATGGAAGATCCATAAGAAAAAGACATTCATGGATGACAAGCCAAAAAAAGCCAAGGATGATGGTGCGCTATATATATTGTAGATATAATATGTTCCATCACGACAATTCGTCAAGTATATATGCTTCATAATGATGTACGTAGTCACAAATGGTCGGCCAATATTGGTAGTCAATCAATGCAGAAGCCACGCTTCGAATGATCTATTTCCCTGAATATGGTTTATTCTGCACCAACACAATTTTATTGACAGATTTTTTTCATAACACTTATCGACAGCTTTTTAGTTATATTTGTTTCAAATTTTGCAAGCACTGAGTAATAATTAATAACCAGCCGTAGGGAAAGTTAGAGACCAAAATAATTCCTTTGACACAGAAAATTATGTTTTTGAATCAATTGTGTTCACGTCCGGGGAATCATTTTGGGGGTATCTCTGTTTTACTCTCATACGTTGTCATGATGATCCAGAGAATTATGTAAGCATCACACACAGTCTTAATTTCTTGAAGAAGTAAATAACTTTTCTTTAGTAAATCAAACCATAAATTAACATTAACATATATATAAAAAAGCAGATGGGATTTTTATCAGGCTCTATTGGCCCCACTTGATAATCAGTAGTGACATCAATCATTATGACCAATCCCATACGATCATCTCTCCTTCTAAAGTCCTAGCAAGGAAAAAGCATTTCATTTAACCAAAAATAGATTCAACTTAAAACCAAAACCATTGATATGAAAATCGCTCGGACACACACAAGCTTCTTGAAGTATTATAACAAGTATGCAAATTCTTGTTCTCCCAGAGAAAATGCTTTCGTTGAACTGAAGTCATCATGGCTCTTCGGATCAAACATTATTTTCTGTGGACGAAGTGATGAGTGGCTGACTAAGTGAGTTCTTGGAGTGACTTGTTGGCCTTGGAACATGCTCAGCAGCAGACACAATTGCAATTTGTTCCTTTGCAAGCTTCTTCTCTTCACTTTTTCCCCACAGCACTAAATACAATCCCATTACAATCAATACTGCTCCAATAATCCTGTATTAAAACAAAACACCCAAAAAAACGCAAATTAAAAATTAGTTTTCTTTTATATTTTTTTTTTCTGAAAAAGCTAAAAGTTAGCACGTCACAACCCTCAATAATATCCAATAATATATCACAGTCAAACTTATTGTATAAGTCATTTGTGAATGAAGATCTTACCATATATTCCATTCAAGTTTTTAAAACCACTTTTAAGCTTTAAGGAACCGAAAAAGCACCCTATGTCTGTTCCGTAGGAAACTTTTGGTCATTCAAAAGTCAAAAATATATCACGGTCAAACTCATGTAAAAGCATTCATGTGTGATAAAAAACAGTGAGAGATCACACACACACACGTACGTATTATATATAGTGGTTGTATGATAGCACTATCTATTATCATATTCATATTAAGCTGGCCTAACATGTTAAACCCATAGATTAAAGCAGCAAAAATAAATTGAATAATGAATAATTGGTGAGAAAAAGTCAAAAAATATTTACCCGCCCAAATAGAACTCTTCACCCAAGGCAACGGAAGACATAATAGCAACAACAAGAGTCTGAACTGGTTGGTATACGGCCACAAACACAGGGCCCCCTCTGTCAATGCACCATATCTGAACTGCGAAGGCAATTCCTGATGCCACCACACCCTGTAATTTTTTATTTTTGACCCACAAATTGTTAATTATTAATTCCACCATATATATCGAAAATTAAGTTAAATTACACTATGCTAATTAATTTATCACGTACGGCGTATAGAATAGTGAAAGCTTCACCACCAGAGTGAAAAACCCAAGCCTGAGAGTCTCTTTCAAAGATCAAAGCAATGACCAAAAACTGAATGAGGCCAAAGAAACATGTGTAAGAAGTAACAGAGAGGCGAGCTGGGTATTTTTTAAGCACAGGTGCTTGCATGACAAGCCAGCCAGACCAGGACAGGCAATGTCCTATTAAATAGATACATCCAAGGGTCCAGCTTTTTCCGTTTGCATCTCCAAGTCCTAGTGATGCAAACAAAGGCATTGATGAACTTGAAGTCGTAGTGGTAGTATCATTCTGAAGATGTGGGCCCGGGCTGTATATGGTGGGACCCTGGTATAGTGTTATCACACTTGCCCCTGCCACACAGAATAATGTCCCCGCCACCTTGGCCAAACCATCTCTTCTGTTCCACCTCACTTTCTCAATCCTGAAATATGGGTTGTTACTTAGTTAATTACACAAACTAAATTAACTGAAAAAGTCAGAAAATCAATGTGAGAGATGCTTGCCCGAATATGGCTGCCATAAGGAAAGTGATGGCTGGTACTGAGTTCTGAATTGCTGACGCGAATGTTGGAGACGTGTTGTCCAAGCCTAGCAAGTAAAATCCTTGGTTTGCTGTAATCCTATTACACACACACACCACACATAATAACATGTTACATTTTTACAATATTAGAATATGTGTCACATTGAATATATAATTTAGGCATTGAATTAAAGGTATATAATATGGGTTAAAGGTTATATTTGCCCCTACAATATGCACAGAAGATCATATTTGTCATTGAAGTAATTTTTGGGCCAAATTTACCTCAAAATTGTGCATGAAGGATCATATATACCCTTGAAATATACATGAAGGTCATATATACTCTAGAAGTATACATGAAAGTTCATATTTGCCCTAAAGTATGCACAAAGATCATATTTGACCATTAATATTTTAATTGTAAAGGGCGAATATGATCTTCCTCCATACTCTTAGGGAGAGATATATGACAAAATATTTTCGGAGAATATATGATTCTCTTTGCATACTTTAGAAAATATGATCCTTAAACCTACATAATATATATGTATCATGAAATGTTTACCCGACAAGGGCGAGGAGAAAAAAGTTGAAGGTGAAGTTCCAGTTAAGGGCAGGCCTATCCTTCCTGGAGAGAAACAGAAGTTTTTGTGTTTTGTGTTAATGTTATATGTATATATGAAGATGAAGCAGTTACGGAAAAGAAGATTAATAAGGGGTTACTTTTCGAGGAAGTAAGCGAAGGGAAGGAGGAGAAGGAGGGCAATGATGTTACGGTAGACAGGGAAGACAAGCTTGCTGATGCCCATGTTGAGGGCAGCTCTTGAAACGACATGAAATCCTGCGTATCCGAACTGCAGGGCCAGCATGGCCGCATGCAATTGAAGCCTCTCTGGGATTGAACACCACATTCTCTTTGACCCTGTCTCTGCCATGTTTTCCAAATTCTATCACCTCACAACTCACTACTCTTTTGCCACTTAAATCAGTAGTAGCTAGTTCTATCTAGTGGTGAGTTGAAGGTGATGAGGAGAATGTGGGAGTGGTAGGGGTTATAAATATAGGCCAAGTCATTGAGAGAATGGTTCTAGATGGACCCCACCCTCGTCCTTAAAAGACGTTATCCTAACTGTTCTTTTCCTTCCTATGTTTTTCCATGTCTCCCACATCCTCACATCTCGACCCCTCCCAAATCTCCCAGATCAATGGCTTGGCTCATCACCCTTCGTTGATCCATCACCCCTTCTTCACCACAACATACTGTGATTATTTCATTACTTTTTCTATTAATGGGATTTTAGGAAGAGGTTATGCTCGCTCAATGGAAGGCCAAGACACCTAATTTTTAATTCACAATGTTACATGTTAGCTAGGTAGCTAGGAGATTACGCATGCTTCCACATCCCAATTGAGATACTTCACCTAAGAATCACTTAATTTAGGATGTTTGCATAGTTTTCCTATTGTCCTAATAATAAAATTACTTTTCACTATTTTAGAAAAATTTAGAATGTAAAATCAATCACTTTAAATTGTTTATAATTTATCTTTTCCTTAAAATTAGTTTAATCTATTTATAAATTGACGTATAGTCTAATTATATGTAGTGTATGTTATAATTTAGTTATTTTGATTTGTTTCATTAACTTTCACAATAAAAATCCAAGTTATCTTACACTCCCTTCAGTCCTAAATATAAGACCTAATTGACTTTTTTGAAAAATCCTAAAAAAAAGCAAAATACGTTAATTATAAATTGATTTACCTAATTTTTTCTCTTAGACTAGTTTATTTTACTTATAAACTAATGGATAATCTAAAAATATATCAAATATGTCATCATTTAATAGACTATTTTGCAACCTTAACCTCTCCAAAAAAGAGTCATCTAGGTCCTATATTTAGGATCGGAGGTAGTATTTAAAATTAAAGAGAAGTATCAAATTGACTTGAAAATTAAACACTCTCCCTTTTTGCGGAATGTGGAATTCCTTTGTTAGTTCAAATTATATAGGGATGTGGGTGCATTATTATTTCATTTCTAGCTACCATTTCGCTAAGTCGACACTTTGACAATTGAAAATAGGCCTTATTTTACACTAATACTACAATTTCATTCAACAATTGTATAGGATTACTCAATTTCCATAAATTCTTACTTTGGTATATTAAAATTCTAATCACACCGCCACCAGATTGTGTGATTAATGATGATGATTGAGCAATAGCGAAGCCGTCATTGATAGATAGCACGCACGAGGGTAATGGTGGGCACCTCTCCCAACTCCCACCCTATCAAACACTTTTCCCCACCCTACACCACACTAGCTACTCCTATATGCCCAATTCTATTATTTTATACATACTTCTTCTACAATGTATATTAATTTTTTTTTTTCAGCACAATGTAAATTATTCTTTATTCTATAAATATATTGATAATTTATTGTTCTTCTTTTAAGGAATTTTCTATTATTCCACTAAATCATTTCGAGGCCGTACGCGTACATCACTTTTGCCATTTCTTCCTTTCAGTCTCGGACATTCAATTCAATCGATAATCATTACTATGCAAGTGCCACTATTTTCCCCCCAAAATATGAATCTGCAGCTTCACTTTCGCTTAAAAACGGGATATGGGTCCATGGCAAAAAAAAAAAAACGGGATATGGGGGCCTAGACACTCTGAGTCTCATAGAACAGCGCTATCATAGTTACAATACTTTGAGAAATACGAGAAATATGGTGGCTAACCGATGTCATATTTTAATGGGATAATTAATTAGAGGTCCCTCACAAGGAAGTTAATACTGGAAAAGTCCCAAAAGTTGAAAATATTAATGTAGGGTCCCAAAGGACCTCACATTAATATATTTGAAAAGTGAAAAGACAGTTTTGCCCCTAGCCTTAATAAAAAATTACCCCCACCCCCTCCCTCCTCCCTCACCCAACCCCCCACCCCCACCCTCCTCCCTCACACCCTCCGCCCACCCACCCCACCCTCCTCCCTCAGCCCTCCACCCTCCTCCCTCCTCCCTCCTCCCAACCCCACCCTGTGGGTGGGGGTGGCGTGAGGGAGGGGAGGGAGGAGGGTGGGGTTGGGAGGAGGGAGGAGGGAGGAGGGTGGAGGGCTGAGGGAGGAGGGTGGGGTGGGTGGGCGGAGGGTGTGAGGGAGGAGGGTGGGGGTGGGGGGGTTGGGTGAGGGAGGAGGGAGGGGGTGGGGGGTAATTTTTTATTAAGGTTAGGGGCAAAACTGTCTTTTCACTTTTCAAATATATTAATGTGAGGTCCCTTGGGACCCTACATTAATATTTTCAACTTTTGGGACTTTTTCAGTATTAACTCCCTTGTGAGGGACCTCTAATTAATTATCCCTATTTTATTTTGGTTCGCAAGATTAAAGAAAAGTATACTCCACAAGATAACATGCATATTTGACACACTTATAACAGACACCCTCTAATTAAGCCTCTTGATTATATCTGTAATAAAATTGTCCGCAAATGCTTAATTATATTTTTCTATCTAAGAGTGAATTAGGGATCATACGAACAAAGCACGTCAATAAACCACTTTTGGTAAAACAAATTTGGAGAATCATTTCGACTGATTAGTAGATGCCAATTGACTCTACCTTTCAAGGTTGAAGCTAAATATGTGGATTAATCGAAAAAAGAATTCATCAAACTTACAAATTAAATAATTCTTCTTGAATCTGGAATGAATTAGTTTTAAATGAAGATATTATTAATAATATTGAATGGAAAGTGGTCCATGTATTCTAGATCTTCGACTTCATCAAACATTGATAAAGTTAAAAATATTATCTTGCATTTATGCCTTTGGTGTCCATACCAATGAAATTAAACTCTCAATTAATACAATCCTTATACAATCTTTTCATTGCTACGTACAAGATAATATCTGTAGCCTTGTTTCTACTACTTTTTCCTTTCATTCTTTCCGTTATAATTGTATTACTATTTAATACTTTAGGTATTGTAATCTTACTTTTTTAATGAAATCTGTCATTGAATAAAAAAAAGAGCCACCCTCTTAAGAATTGATAGAATCACAAAAATACTCTCTTTAAGCTCGAAATGAAAATTGTGTGTCACGTTTTGACTTTTGACACAAAACCTAAAAAGAGTCGAATTATACCATGTTATAATAATTAACTGTAATGATGAGTGATGAGGTTTTCATAGTGGCATCACATTCCAATGAAAATTATTTTCATAAGGAAGAGGAAGAGAATGCATGATTTAAAGCAAAGTTCTCGGGTCTCGCAGATAAACCTAATCCTGAAAAGGCTATCGAACATACATGATGGTTAAGATCATGGAGTGGAGCCCACAGTGAAGAGGATGGTTCTCCTTCACTTGGAAAAAAATAATCATAGCTTGCTAGGAATGCAAAATAAAGTAGCAGCCAACGGAAAGAAGAAAAGAAGAACCGCATTGTCTTTTGAATGTTTTTAGTCTTTTCTTCACTTATTAATTTTAACTATATATTTAAATGTGATTATAATAATAAGTAATTAAATGGGTTTACAGTAAAAGCTGGAATTTTCCAGGCACTTTTCTGCATAATCAAATGGATCACGCGCTGTCAAAGAAAGCTAATCAATGAAGTGTTTCCACTAAAGGTTCCCCACCTCCCACTCCCAGAGAACCCCTTCTCTTTAGCAGACATATGCTGCCCCTCTTTCTCATTTTACATATCTAATGATTCTGTTTTTTTTCTCTTAGTTGTGTTATGTAGTTTAATTCTGGTATTTTAATTACATCACTAAACATGAAAATATTGTGTAAAGTAGACACAACATGACATGGGAATTACGTTATTAATAAGGAATTAGGAAAAATAAGGAGGAAATAAATCTCATGTATGAAATTTTAACTAATTGAGTAACTAAGTAAGGATAATAACGACTACATACATATCACCTAACTGCGATTGTGAAATTCACAAGACATATTATTTTCGTTTCCCAAAAAAAAAATATATAATTGGCACAATAGAGTGCATTTGTGTGGTGATATTTTTCATTTGTTAAGAGATATTTTAAAATACCTTTATTTTTTTGTCCTCTTCCTCATCATGTCAATTCGAACTCCTGACCATGTGAGAGCAACGTTTGCTTCAACACCAACATGACACTTGAATATAAAAGTTTAGTTTAGATACATTCATCTTGAAAACTTATTATTGGGTTATAACATATCTCTAGTGGTGAGTTCAAATGGTTATTAAAGAAATGTATATAGAATGTCTATCTATAATAAGATATTAATATTAGAGGCGGGTATAATTTCGCAACCAATAAGATAAGTGTCAATTGAGGAGAAAATCAATACATTGCTTATGTAGTTTATCCCTTGGATCTTTTTAACAAGGTTTTGTCACAAACATTTTTACTTCCATTGTGTGTAATGTATCTAAATTGTCGATTGGGAATGTTTTTTCACAGAACTATACATGTTAGTAACAGTTAATGACATTAGATGTGCAATATGATACGTAAATGAAGGTGGGAAAACAGGGGAGGGGGTTGTGGTCCAAAAGTAGTACAAGGTTTGGTGTTAAAAACTTAAAATAGGCCAACAAGCATGCTTTGGAGCACAGTGAAGTGCCACCCTCCACAACGTGGGTCGCTTTCACTTCACACTCTTCCGTATCAAACAAACAAGATTTGGAAATTTCTTACCACTCTGTCCCATATTAGTTAGCAAGCTTATGGGATTATATGTTGGCTACTGTTCACTGCACGGGAAACCAATAAAGCTGATCTTTAAGAGCATATATCTAAATATACTAATTTGATTTCCAAACATCCGATCAGCTTTATTTCTTCACAATATTAATTAGTCAAGTAAAAAATTATCTTTAATTGTACTGAGTAAGGGATTTATCATAATTAATTAATGGTTAAGGGGAAGGGAAGAAATTAAAGAGAATGATGGAATAGCTAGCATGCAGTGAGGCAATTATAATGTTGAAGATTTTGGCATGGGGGAGAGTGGGAATTGCAGGTGGGTGTGTGTGTTGGGGGTGACACAAAATGGTAAACAGCGATAATGATGATGTTGAAAAAGAGAGGAGAATTGGAAAATGAGGAATCAAATCCACTGGCATATCCTGACGCTAATGTTCATTCTCACGCCCCCAACATGATTGATTACACTCACATACAAACCTGAGTCCAAAACAATTAACCGGAGTTTAATAATTTACGTGTCAATTCATTAGAACGTCACTATTCATTGATATTAATCACGTACGTACTAATGAATCTAACTGATGTATAGCCTACAATATTATTAAGTAGAATGATTGATGTATTTGACAAAAATATACATTGATTATACTCTTTCCCGCTCTAAGATCTTTCTCCAGATCACAAATATTAATGACAATAGTTCGTTTTAGGGAAAAATAATTTGAGGTCCCCCACAAGGGAGTTAATACTAGAAAAATCCAAAAGTTGAAAATATTAATGTAGAGTCCCAAGGGACCTCACATTAATATATTTGAAAAGTGAAAAGACAAATTTGTCCCTAACCTTAATAAAAATTACCCCACCCCTCTCCTCCTCCCCCCACCCCCACCTTCCTCCCTCACAGCCCCCCCACCCCCACCTCTCCTCCACCACCGCCCCCCACCCCCTCCCCCTCCTCCCTCACAGCCCCCCCACCCCCTCCCCCTCCTCCCTCACAGCCCCCCCCACACCCCACCTCACCGCCCCCCACCCCCTTCCCCTCCTCCCTCCCTCACAGCCCCCCCACCCCCCACCTCTCCTCAATCCTCGCCCCCTCACCCCCACTCCTCCCTCCTCGCCCCCCACCTCCCCCCACACCCCTCCTCGCCCCCACCCCCTCCTCCTCCCCCACCGTCCCTCCCCAACCGAAGTTGAGATGTCTGTTGGGGAGGGACGGTGGGGAGGAGGAGGGGGTGGGGGGCGAGGAGGGGTGTGGGGGGCGGTGAGGGAGGTGGGGGCGAGGAGGGAGGAGAGGTGGGGGGTGGGGGGGCTGTGAGGGAGGGAGGAGGGGAAGGGGGTGGGGGGCGGTGAGGTGGGGTGTGGGGGGGGCTGTGAGGGAGGAGGGGGAGGGGGTGGGGGGCTGTGAGGGAGGAGGGGGAGGGGGTGGGGGGCGGTGGTGGAGGAGAGGTGGGGGTGGGGGGGCTGTTAGGGAGGAAGGTGGGGGTGGGGGGAGGAGGAGAGGGGGTGGGGTAATTTTTTATTAAGGTTAGGGACAAATTTGTCTTTTCACTTTTCAAATATATTAATGTGAGGTCCCTTGGGACCCTACATTAATATTTTCAACTTTTGGGATTTTTCTAGTATTAACTCCCTTGTGGGGGACCTCAAATTAATTTTCCCTTCGTTTTATTATTTTTATTACTGTTTTAAAGATTTCTGTTGCCTTTTCAGCGTTGATCGATTAAAAAAAGGACATGAATTTACAATCACAGCTTTAATTTTGCTCATTTTAGTGACAATGAAGTTACAAAAAATTACAAAGTAGATACACTAATTAAACCTGTGAATGTTGTTAAATGAAAATATTCTTAGAACCCATCAGAAATTAGGCTACATACATAATCTTAGAAAATATAAACCGCGATTTTAAGAAGCTAACTCGTGTTTGTGATTTCAGATACATATTGTTTTGCAATTTCTTAATTATTGGTCCCTATTAGCTATAACTCAGGCTCATCCATCCTGTCATGACAGAAGAAGCCAAGTATGCGAGCGTGTGGTAAAAAAGAGGAGAGTGGGGGTGTGCGGGGACCAATTAAACTATAGTTAGTCGCATTCCTACACTTAATTACGTCTATTGTGTAGGTGCTTCCTTAGAATCTCCATGCCCTATTATGAAGCTAATTAAAACTGTTGCTTCTAGTCAAGACTCATGATTAAATATAAGAAACAATGGTTACCTACACAGAATAAAGCAACTCTTCTGTTTGGGTTCTTATATTTAATTAAGGATTAGTATCCCTATTTATATCTAAGAACCTTATTAGTTTGAATAAGCATATATACCTCAATCCAATTTAATATATTTTAATTCTCAATTCTCTAGAACTTAAGACCCTTAAGGAATCTAGCGAGGTCTTATACTACTAGACTAATGTAACTGTGTGTATTAGCTTTTCAAGCATACAAATAGAATAGAGACTTTTATTGTTCCAATACACAATATCTTCTTAATATACACTATTATTATTACCTCAAAAGAATTATTAATCTAGGACAACATTCAACATCTAATTATGTAATTATCGTTTATCAACTCCACAAGAATGAAAGAAAAAGAGGTCAACCCAGTTTTAATCTTCACTTAGTGAAGGTGTTAAGGAAGGTAATTACTAAGCAGTCTTACCCAGTTACCCCTATTTTTTGCAAAAAAAAAAAAAACTGATTTGAATCAACGACCTCATATCTCACGACAAATGAGCTTATCATTGATTCAATTCGATCCTTCACCACTTGAATGAAAGGCAGTAATTAATTAAGGGTAACACGATCAAAAAGTGAAATTTTTGAAAAATTAAGACAATTTTAGCATAAATACTTGAATTAACTAATTTCTCTTAGGAGGGGTAATAGCGCGCGCGCTCATCGCTTAAAGAGGGTAATAATTACCAAGTATGAACTCTGTGTAATAGTTAAATATTTTTAAAGAGCACCAGCACTAAACAACAGTACTACAAATTTCTTAATATCTGCAAACTGTATCCGACCTTGTTGGGGCGCTGGTACTTTTTTTATTGCTTTGTTGCGTCTCTCATTAATATGCACGTCAAACCCAATTTGCACAAGCACCCACTGATCTCACCTTCACAGGCCTTAAGTTTCTTTTGGATTTCATGCCAATTCTCGGGGTTGCGTGTGCGTTAAAAATGGAACAAACATTTTAATCAATGTGTTTTGATTTTATATGCATGTCTCCGTCATTTGGTCTTTTTGACCATACTCCAATCAATCATCCCCTACAATTGTTTTTTCTATGGCAAGTCATCGTCTATTTTTCTTTCTCCCCATATATCTATTTGTTCTAAATATTTTTTTCTCTCCTCATCCACCTTCACCTTTAAAAACAACACATACTTTCAGTGTATTGTTGCCATATAGTTACTTTATTATTTCTCTAATAGTTCTTAAATATAAGATTTATTTGATAATTGTTTCAAAATATAAAAGTATAAAACATATTTCTATTTTTAAATTTTTCCCTAAATTATTCATGCTGATACTCTTTCATTAATAAATAGGTAAATAGGTAAGAGAGTGATGGTCTGAGTGTAGGTGGTTACATATATCAATATATGGACAGTACACACCCAAGTGAAGCTAGGCTAGCTAGCTTCAAAAGTACCAATAATTCTTGACCGACTACGAACAGGAAAATGGAAATCGAAACCATATAGAAACAGCAACGACCTACATTAGTAGGTTTGATTATCGTATTTATAAGAATATAAAAAATTATTTTTGTGCGCTTTAATAATTGCATGAAATTCTGATGACATACCTAAAATATCTCATGCACTCGTACAGTGATAAAACATCATCACGGTTTGGGCTGGAGTGATCTTATGTTAGTATGCACGCATGCTAGTTATTCTTCGAATTAAAGCCAACACTCATCAAATACCAGGCCAGGAGTCATAGTGTCATAGTGAGAACTATCACGTCATAATTATATGATGAAATATCATGTAAATTAAATTATTATTTTTTCCAATTGAATTAGTCGAAAGTCACGAGAGTTGAATTTAACTAACACAATACATGGACTGCGTGCAAAATTAAAGGAATAAGCTAAGCGTCGTCTTTTATTAAACAGTTCGTTACCATAGATTTGTTATATTGATTTAATTTATAATGTAAAATAATATATGACGTACACTCAGCCAATATGTGATAATGTCGGGCCAAATTAAAAGCATGAGACCAGTGAGACGCACTATCATATCCCCAAATAACAAACGTCTTCGGCCATTGCTCGTGTCGATTTGGGTCATCACTGAAAAAATGATGATGAAGAAGACTAGAAAAGGAGTGGTGCTAGAAAACAAGATTATTGCAATATTCAAAAATCTGAGATATATTCGCAGTTGGTCACTGCCTCTGAGTCGGCAAAAGTTGAAATCAAAGGCCAAGTTTGCCCACTTAATTAGCTTGCGCTTTGACAATGGCCACCCGATTATAAGACCAACCACTATATCGAAGGAGACTGTATCCAAGCAAATTCAGGAAAGTGTAATCATATTTCAAGAAAATAATTAATATCAAACTAGCTAAATAACCTGTGAATGATAGTTTTTCAATTGTTAACGGAGGTAATTCACATGCCATTTGACATCTTGGCTTGATGGTGAGAGTAACTTTCTTTACTATTCAACAAAAGTGTTCGAGACTTGACACTCTCCAATATTGAACAAAAAAAAGAGGTAATACATCTCTCACTGGTCATTGACAAATAATATGATATGTTTTTTTTTTATCAGTATTTTTTTATCTGGGACAAATAATATGATATGTTAGATACATTATAAATTATCTTTCTTTCAACCTAAATGATCTCCCTTCTCAGTGTTTTACTTCCTTTGATGGTTCTGACATAATTGACTATTTTGAAAACTCCTAATAAAATAAAATAAGTTAATTATAAATTAATTTACCCGAATTTTTTTCTTAAACTAGTTTATTTAATCTAAAAACTAAAAAGGGTAATCTAGAACTATATTATTAAATAAATCGAAATTAACTAACCTATTTTGTTTCCATAATTTCTCCAAAAAAGTCAATTAAATGTTATATTTAGGATGAGACGGGTTAATTCAATTAAATGTGGATTGCTGGATGACCAAAAACAGAAAAAAAAACAAAGGTTAATATATATGCATGGAGGCTAGGGATAAAATGAGTTTCTACTAACACCAAGTGCTTAGATCAATTGATTGAGGTTATTCTAGCTTAACCGGTGACTTTGAGTTCGAGCTTTGAGTATGCAACCACGATAATTACTTAAAGACACCGAGGTTCCCCTCATTGTAAATTCCCATGAATCGGATTCCGGATATGAATGGATAAATCCAAAAAAATAAGTTTCTACTCCAAAATTTGCTCTAACTTTACTTTATATTATTATCACCACCACAAGTTTCTTAGTCTAGAGTATTATACGTGTACAGCGATGTAGCATGTATAAATTCATGGCCATAACTATAATAATAATATATGCAATCCAGGGAAAGTCCCGTTTCTTCAAGTAAATTTTCTAGGGTAATGCAGCTAATTCAGGAACTGCCATATAATAATGTGCTCTTGAGCTTTTTTGTGTTGGTGTTGCTTCTGTTGTTCTTTCTCATGTTTCTTTCTGCCCTTATCTGGGTGTTACTATCTCGTTTTAGCCTCTGGGGGAGGTATATTTGTTGGGCTTTAAGGAAGTGACATTATCACAATAAAGTCTTTCAACTGAACATCATGAACTTACAAGTTTTGGCGTAGAAAACTACAACAAATTTATTTTGCTGATTCGTTCTTATTAAGATTACTTTGTCATTATTTTTTGACCTCGTAGTTATAATCTGATTGGTTTTAGGATTGTTTAAAATATGATAACGATGGGATAGTTTTGTTTGCCTTTTCTTTCATTTCTTAACAAATTATAGATATTATTAAAAAATACTGGCACAAAAATTAACAAAGAAATAAAAATGAAAATGAGCCCTAGATCATCAATAGCTAATGCACGCAGGCCAGATGGAGATTGGCCCAAGGCCCAGTGGAAAGCTGGGTGCATAAGTGGGGACTGGGAAGAAAATTCGCCCAACTCTTCTTCACTGAAGGGTTGCCACTTTCCCCTATGGCCCTATCCTATGTTGGGAACTTTAAAAAAATGGGACAACCCACTTCAATCCCCACTTGGTGGAGGTGTTGGGCAAGATAATATACTAGGCAATTGTACCCATGTTTTTTTATGGAGGGAGGCTTATTGGATTATGCAATCTTGAATCTACGACAAGCAAGTTTATCACTGAGTCAAGTCAACCCTTTATGTTTAGAACTTTCCTTTTTTTTACCTTCTTCATGTTTAGAACTTTCAATGGAGGGAAAGTTGAAGGAAATAATATTATAAAGAAAAATTATTTAAACACTATTTTCAATCATTTTTTTGAAGTGTTTCTTTCTAATATTAACTCATTCTATTTTCTTCTCACTTTTTCAAAATAAGATGAATCTAGGGAAAATCCCAAATAAATCCCTCCAGATATCCAAAAGGACAAGTGAGGAATCTAAACTTCCAAAAGGACTATGAAGGAACTAGCACCTACCTGTCATTTTAAAATTTCGCGCAAAGACAAAATTACCCCCATCCTAAAACACAATTGCGAGAAGAGGATGAGTGTTAGAGTGAGTTTAGGGAGGGGTAGTAATTTGTGTTTTAGGATGGGGGCAATTTTGTCTTTTCGCAAAATTTTAAAATGACAGGTAGGTGCTAGTTCCTTCATAATTCTTTTAGAAGTTTAGGTTCCTCACTTGTCCTTTTGGATATTAGGAGGGATTTATTTGGAATTTTCCCATGAATCTAGTGTTTTTTTAAGGAAAATATGGCATATTGTTACCAAGTTATAAAAACTAACTACTGATTACAATACACTTATTGCTTAAGTAGGCCAGCAATTTAGGTTTTTGACAAAAAGGATGTTATTCTTACTAAAAAATTCACAAAAAGGAGGCAATACAAACCACCAAAAATGTAGTTCTGATTTAAAAGTTTTATAGTCTAATAATATGACATCTATTAAATGAGTGAGAGGTTGTGGGTTGAATCACGTTTGTAATTTCAAACTATGATTAATTACTTGCCCTTTAGTTCGAAGATAATGTAAAGTTGGGAATTAGGAAGGAATAGACATGTCCTTGAAGGGCCATAGTTTAATTTTAAAGGGGCTGTCTTTAAAAATCTGGGTAGTGCAAAATCCCTATTTTTCAAAGTTTAGACCTTGAATGGTTAGGCCGCTCAAGGTTGAGCCCGACCAAATTATCGCTTATAAATTATTTTTTAAGTAAGTTGAAGAAGATTAATAATGTCATGGGAGCAAATTAGTCTTTTCACATTTAGATTTTATTTTCTCTCTAGTACAAAGTCTATAATTGCACCTGAGGCAAAAAAACGGGTAGTATTGGTGATGCATTTCGCGAAACTTTGGTATTATAAATGCACTTTTGAGCAAAAGTTCAGTATTAGATTTGCACATTCGCCCATGTCATTGGCACTAAGTTGACCAACAATTCATTGACAATGAATGTTATTGGCACTAAAAAATCGCCAAATAACAGATTTTTTTAATCTAGTGTGAGAGAGAGTATTTTTTAATCTAGTGTGAGGCAGAGTATTTTTTTAACTTCCTGCTTAAATTTTTTGCTTACTTTTTTTTAAATTGCCACTTAAATTTTAGGTACCCACATCTCTTTTATTAATATGAGACGTGGAACATATTTTCTCTTAACTATCTACATCTAATAAAATAAATGAGACGCGAAAAGTATTTTCTCTTCATTATCCACTTCTAATTTCTAAATAAGAGACGTGGGAACTACCACATTTGTTTTTTTACGTTTAATATTTGGAAATTAGACGTGAAATGGGGATGTAAATACTTTTTTTAGTAGTTTTAGTAAATATGTCTTATATTTAAAATTAGAAGAATATCATTAATTATTTATTGGTCAAATTGATATTTTATAAATTAGTTGTTCTCCAGAATAAATGTTGGAAACACCCGTCCTTTTATTATATTATCATGAGGAACAAGTGTCTCTCTCATTTTGGACTATTGAGCCTTGGGCCCCTCCTGCAAAAAAATTGCATGTTTTGGAATTATGTTCCCCCCAGGAGTTACCCACCACAAGTTGCTTCAATAAAATATTTCCTTTAATCTAAAACTTACGATCTAATGAATTATTTTGAAATTTATAAAGCAGAATTGGTTACTAACTTACTATATGTGATAGTAGTAGGCTCTTAGCAAATAAGCTAATTTAAAGAAAAAATCAATAAAATAAATTATAAATAACTTATTTAATTTTATTAAATTTATCAAAGAGTGGATTGTTGGAGTAATAAAAAAATATCTCAGAGGCATCTTTGTGACCTTGGCTCCAATGGGCATATCAAGGTTCAAAGGGACCAAACATTCACATCTTTCCGTCCATTCCATTGCACCATCAGCTTTCATTTGTCTTCAATGGAAACGTATGGAATCTTCTTGTTCGTTATTGCTCCTTTGTCAACACTTCAAAATTGACATAAATCTTTAACAATTCTCCCGACACATCGGTATTTAAGTTAAAATATTCAAGGAAAATCCTTCTGATTTCATTTGAAAGTGAAACTTTTACTATAATACAGCCTCCCTTTGCATTTTGTTATCTGACCTAAATCCAAAAATATGGAAATGATATAATTTAGAAAAATATCACAATAGGATAATGACTTCCAAATATATTTTTCTTGGCTTGATCTGTTCTGAGCGTAAGAATCTGTGCTCTCGGCAACTACTATGCTTTAAAGCGTACAAGGCTCATCAACAAATCGAGATTTGTTTTAACATTGACCTGATTTTATTTTCTTACTCTCCCTTTACTTTATTTACTAGGAGATTCTGGTTGGAAGAAATAACTACACGAAAATAAATATTTCTCATATTTATTAATTTTTAAAAATTAAATTTATTTAGAATAGGGCCACCACTCACATGTACTCAGTCTCAAGTTAACAAAAAATTGAACTTGTTTCTATTTTTATAGAATTGTTTTTGGCAATGTTAGTAATGATAATAAAGGTACATTAATTGATGTTTGAGTCTTCGAGAGACCATGTAAATAGGTCCAAACAGAACATTGAACATAGATACCCTACCTTTAAATTGTGGAGGCAATTAACTAGGGATGTGACATTAACTACCTTGTGAATTTTAAAATCACACAAGAATGATTTGTGGTTGTTAAAATCATCACTAAAATGACTAATATCATCACTCAAATAATTGAAATCTTTAAATGTATTTTCAAAAAGATTTCTTAGGTGAACCTAATAATATCACCTTATTTTTCGTCCCATCATTCATGAACATACACGTAATATTTTATAACCGAATGCCCTAACACAATCACTCACGGAATAAAAAAAGGAAGAATATCTTGTGTTTTCATAACTTTACAAGTTAAAATAGAAATAATTTTATCCAACATCTAATTGTTTTGTGGCTTCCAGTGATGTTAAAATATTTAAAGCAGACCTTACATAATAATAATTTGGGAAAATTAATTTGTAGTCCCTCACAAGGGAAGTAGAAAAATCTTATAAACTCCACATATTAAAGTAGGGTCCAGGGTCCCTAGGAACCTTAATTTAATATACTTCAAATACAAAAGATCAGATTGTCCCTTCTTCCATGCTCATGAACTTGTTATACGTGCGTTGTGCGCATGACCTTATCATTCCTGCCAATGACCTCGTCAATGCTTGCCCGTTAACTTGTCACAGGGTGGACCATGACCTTGTTAGAGCTGCCAATGATCTTGTTATACGTGCACATGACCTCGTCATTCCCTACTATGACTTTGTCACATGGAGGGGCAATCTGGTCTTTTTGTATTTGAAGCATATTAAAGTAAGATCCCTGGGACCCTACTTTAATATGTGAAGTTCATGAGACTTTTGTACTATTAAATTTCTTGTGAGGGATTAGAGATTAATTTTCCATAATAATTTATTCAATCCATCCATTTTACAAAAAAAAATCTGGGGAGAAAAGGATAAAACCGATTACGTAGCGCGCCTTCTGGCGTGTTGTAATAAGCCAACCCACTCGTTCTTTCTTCCCAATTCCAAATTCCCAACCACTCCTGGTCCCACATTAGACCCAAGAACCCAATCACATACCCCCACGTGTCACCACTCCATTGGACAACCTCACTTTCCCACCACCACCAAATTTCTATTAAACCTTCAAAAAAAATATCTCTCCCTCTTATCTCTCTCACTGTACCTCCTCTCCTCTCTCTCATGGCTCGCCACTCACTCTTACCTCTCTTCCTCATCCTCCTCTCCACGGCGGCGGCCACAGCGGAGCTCATCGACGCCGACGATGACCTCATAATCCGGCAAGTCGTACCTGAAAACAACGACGACCACTTGCTCAACGCAGAGCACCACTTTACAACGTTCAAGGCTAAATTCGGAAAAACCTATGCCACCAGAGAGGAACACGACTATCGATTCGGTGTTTTCAAGGCTAACTTGCGCCGTGCTAAGATGCACCAGAAACTCGATCCCTCCGCCGTCCACGGCGTCACCAAATTCTCCGATCTCACTCCGTCCGAGTTCCGCCGCCAGTTCCTTGGACTCAAGCCGCTTCGCCTTCCTTCTGACGCTAAAAAGGCTCCGATCCTTCCTACGAGTGATCTTCCTGAGGATTTTGATTGGCGTGATCATGGAGCCGTTGCTGAGGTCAAAGACCAGGCATGTATTGTACTCCCTCACTTAAATCAACCACTTCATGATAGTATGTTTTGTATATTTTTTAGATGATGTTAGTTAACAACTCACTCGATGGTAGTAGATATAAGAACTAGTTACTTTTTATGAGAGATTAAAGTTGCAAAACATGTTATTAAATTATGACATATTTAATACTCCCTCCGATCCTAAATATAAGACCTAATTGACTTTTTTAGAAAATCCTATAAAAAAGCAAAATAAGTTAATTATAAATTGATTTACCTAATTTTTTCCTTTACCTATAAACTAATAAACTAATGTATAATCTAAAAATATATCAAATATATCATGATTTAATAGCCTATTTCGCAACCTTAACCTCTCAAAAAAAAAGTCAATTAGGTCTTATATTTAGGACTGGAGGTAGTATATATTAATTAGTTTAGCTAAATCAATTTATAATTGACTTATTTTGCATTTTCCAAAAAAAGTCAATTAGTTTGTATACATAGGACCGGAGTAGGTAGTAGTTAATTAGCTCTTGTGTGTACATGAGGCTTTGAATGTTATTTATTTTTTAAAAAAATAGATTTGTTTTGAATGTTGTGAAATGTAGTCTAGCGTGATTAATTAATTAATTTGTGGTGTGAGTTGTTTTGTTTAGGGAGCGTGTGGATCGTGCTGGTCGTTTAGTACGACAGGAGCGTTGGAAGGAGCTCATTATTTGGCCACTGGTGAGCTTGTGAGCCTTAGTGAGCAACAGCTTGTGGATTGCGACCATGAGGTAAATATAGAAGTAAAGCAATATAGAAGAATAATTTTTTGTTTTATTCCCTGAAGTAAATAAACTGGTTGATATAACTTTTATCACTACATGTTACAGTGAATTCAGTTGCTCTGATAGATAAGCGTTGAATACTGTAGAAATAGTGGTAAACGGATAATTTTCTGGAGATATTTTTGGTATCCATGTTTCTGATTGCTAACTTGGTGAGTTTGACTTTTTTTTTTAGTTCAGTCGCTCTTTAAATTGCTAACTTGGTGAGTTTGACTTTTTTTGAGAAGAAATATGTTCCATTTTTTTTTGTTTGTCAATTTAATTGGTTTACTTTCATTGAAGATTTTAATTTCGTGTACAAATTTTGGTTTGTTTATGGTGAAGTATATGTCGGAGGTTGATGGCTGATTTATTGGGCAGGTGTTTGATATAAAGAGGACACTTGACTCGGTCTTGTTTTCATAATTCATGTTAAAGGCCATATCATTAAGAAAGAAATTGTTGCCTTGAGTATTAATTTTTTCAAAATTGATTTATATAAACATCATGAAGTAACATCTGCAATGGTTTCAGTGTGATCCAGAAGAAGCTGGAGCATGTGACGCTGGTTGCAACGGTGGGCTGATGACCTCTGCATTTGAATACACCCTCAAGGCCGGTGGGCTGCAGCGAGAAAAGGACTATCCTTACACTGGAACTGATCGTGGTCCCTGCAAATTTGACAAAAGCAAAATTGCTGCTTCCGTGGCTAATTTCTCTGTGGTTTCCATTGATGAAGATCAAATTGCTGCAAATCTGGTTAAACATGGCCCTCTTGCAAGTAAATACTCTTTTTAAACTCAATAACATAACGACCTTTACTTTCTTGTTGTAAAATGTTAAAATTTCTTCTTTAAAAAACCACTAACCTCATTAGGATAACTGGATTAGCTGCCTAATTAGATTTACACTGACTTGTATTTTGGTTTGTGCAGTTGGTATAAATGCAGTTTATATGCAGACATACATAGGTGGCGTTTCATGCCCATATATATGCGGAAAGCATTTGGATCATGGAGTTCTTCTGGTGGGTTATGGGTCTGCTGCTTATGCCCCCATCCGCTTCAAGGAAAAGCCATACTGGATCATTAAGAACTCATGGGGAGCAAGCTGGGGAGAGAATGGGTATTACAAGATTTGCAGGGGTCGTAACGTGTGTGGAGTGGATTCCATGGTCTCAAGCGTGGCTGCGTTGAGTACCTCTACACAATCTTAAGCTTCTTTGCTAGTTCCTAGCATAGCTACTAGTCTGGATTGTGTGTATATAACAAGTACCTGGAAGTGTAGTTTGATATCCTCATACTTGTCCTCTATCTTATATAGGGACTGGAAACGCCGATAGTTCATGTTATGTTATGTAATGTTATGATTTCTGTGTTCACCATGTAATGTAACTTATTAGCTGCTCTAAACATTGTTATCCGTTACAATATTAATAGTAACGGCAATAATTCCTGTATGAAATCATATTGCCTTTTTATAATTTATACAAATCTTTTCGTAAACATGCTACAAGTATGTATGAACAGGGTAGCTTGCGGGGATAGCCTCTTAGTCAAAACTTGCCAGGCTTCTCTAGTGGTAAAGTTTCATGGTCAATGTAGCATTTGGTGACTATGATTCGTCCTCTTCGTGAAGTAAAGTGTCAAATGAAAATGGGCAGAACTTGTAACCATCTCCTTCATAAAACTTGTTCTGAAACTCTACCCAGTGAAGCCTTAAAGCGTGCAGGAACGCACTTAAAGTTTCCATTATCAGAAGTACACCAACAGTTGCGAATATGAAAACAATAATGCCAATGATGAGAACGAATATGTTGTTGAACCTGCACAAGTCACACGAACAAAGGTGTTTTATGAACGAATGTTTGGGTGAAACTGCGCCAGTCACACAAACACGTAAGAATGTTATGATGGTAAAATTTCTGTTTGCTGACACAATTACGAAGAACTTACCCCAACGCCAAAAGCAAAACTTTATCATAGAATACACTTGATAGCTCTGAATGAGCAAGACTGAAAACGATAAAAAAAAATAGTTAGAATGAAAGGATTAAGGCATATCTAGTTTGCATTTTCTATAAGGAAGATTTTGACCATTAGCCCACCACCCAAAAAAGATGCAGATTAAATATTTCCCAAGAGACGCAGAGCTGCAACTAATGCATAGTGCAGTTTCAGTAAGACTTTCATTAATTTGTGTCAGTTAACTATCCTGAATACGATTACCAAATAATCAAACCATTGCTCATTCCTTTGGCAAAAAAAAAAAAACTTGCTTAAGTGAAGGGCAAGACATGGTGAGGTAGTTTAATCTTCAACGCAGCTTACCCTTTGTCAATGCTATTTAGAGCTTAAATATCACGCAGCACATAATTTAGTTCAAGTAGTGTTGAAAGAATAGAGAAAAATGGGATGTTATACGCCAATAGGTGTTGTCCTAGATGAACTTGGAATTCGTCATTTCCCAATTTACTTCGCATGGTTTAAGGTAGTCATTTCATGCAACCATTGAAGTATATACATATACACATAGAACGTTTTCAACCACATACCTGAGAGCCCATAAACGTAAATATGAAGCTGTATTAGATACTGCGCCCAGAACAAATTCGATTGTGTGTATAAGTTGATGCACGAAAATCTCGCTGAAATTAAACTCCTCATGGTGACTAGTTTGGCTGTATGGTTCTGCTTCAAGAGGGTCATCCGCATGATGAAGCAACGAGTAAGATTGACCATGATGTCTCTGAGAGAACACAGCATTAGCAAATGTTTGGAGTCTGTAAAAAAAGTGGAATGAAACCCAAAAAAGAACATAAAGAAATGCATAAACGTAAATTGACTCATACTTCTTCATGTTGCTTCTTCAGGATAAAAGGTTTTGGGAATAACATCCAAGGTACAGCAATGAGTGCCAACAATAATAACAAAATCTAGCAATACAAAAGAGGATAGTTAAGACGTGACATCTGTTCATCCCAGCTTAAAATGGAGAACTAAGAACAATATCCATAGATCAAATCAATATTTTAACGTTCTTACTTGAAGGAGCTTTTGGCCCATAAAAAGCTGGTTTTCACCCAAATCATCAAAAGGACTTAAGAACATGTATATCATCACATGATACAGGTCAGCTTGAGATCCAGTACACCATTTGATGATAATGAGGAGTGAAAGATAGCCGAACAAGCTGTTTAAAAATATCATCTGGGGAATGAACTGGTGCCTGAAGTAACATCAAGAAAATTAAGAAGTCAACTTTCCACAGATAAGATGACGGCCTTAAAACTTTATGCATCTTTTCTTGTATTACCTGATATTGATGTCATTTCGAAAGTGTTTTGCATTACAGTAACTCAATATAATTCCAAGATTCATTTGGGCTACACCCAGTAGGATTGACATCTTCATCTTTAGGGAGTTGAGAAATGGCAATTCACTCCTTGTACCATGCCACTTAGGATCCAAACCAAATGGATAAGTTCTACGCACTTTAATTAGACCTGTTGTACCAGCATCCCTGAAAGTTCAATAATAAGAAATGTGACTTAATTTTTTCTTCCTTTCAATATATTTGTCATATAAAATGCTATTGATGATCACCTGCATGATGGATCACGGCATCCGTAGGCAGATGGTCCAAATAGTTCAAATGGAACAGAGAAGAATTCATTGTAAATAAATCCTGTATAGATTGAGAAGAGCGCCATCATCATAATAACATAGCGGCCACCAAATGTCATTTCTACGATGTCCCCTAGTTTCTGTTAATCATAGCAAGAAGTAAAGCTGATACAATCAAAAACAATGGAGGTGCGTTTCTGAAAGAACACAAAATGACAAAAAGTTATGAATTCAGTACCTGACTTGAAAATTTTCTCTCTTTGATAATGAAATATAAACTAGCCAGCAATAAACATATACCATGCCCCCAATCACCAAACATAACAGCAAAAAGGAATGGAAATGTAACGATTGTGAATACACCAGGATTTGCCTCGCGGTACTTGGCAATTCTGTCAATATTACAAATATATTATTTGAGCTCAAGGTAGACAATCATTGCATCAATTAATTAGAAAATGAGTAGACAACAGAATACAATGGTAGTTATATGATGTAGGTAATGCAGAAAAACTACTAGAAACTTCTGCTATTCCCTGTAAAGTTATAGGCAACTTCAGGCCCATCATTGTGTTTCTATCTCATACTAAATACAACCATACAACCATACAATCTATGTACATCTCCAACATGAGGTAAGATTAAATTCAACTTTATGGAGGAATTCATTCTGTTATATAACTTCTGAGCAAGAACAATCTGTTGTCAGAAATGGAAGTGAACTGACTTTTCATATTTCAGACAAGGTGGGAAGTTTAGCAGTTTCAATATAACCCCACCAGCCAAAATTTTACCTCTGTATGTTGCTTAAAAGACTATGCTACCTAGTTGTAAATACACTCAAGCGCCACTTAACGAGACTTAGCTTTGAAAATTCAGATCTAAAAGAAAATATGAATAATTATGCATCATTTATAAAAGGGGGGTATGAATAAGTTACAAATCATAATAAATGTTATTTCAATAAACCAACTTTAAAAGCATTGTAGATAAACGTAAAAGCGAACATTATTTAGTTCACTACAACTACTGGTTAATGTTATGATGTTCCACTTGATTATATTTAAGGGTTAATACAACTTTTAGTCTTTGAACTTTCAGCAAATTTTAGTTTTGATTCTTGAAATTTTATTTGTATGGTTTTGATTCTTGGACTTTCGGTCAATTTTGGTCTTAGTCCATGAACTTTAAAATCGATGGTTTTAGTCCTTAAAGTTTCAGTCAAATTTGGTCTTAGTCTCTGCACTTAATTGAATTTATAGTTTAAATTTCTCTCATGGTTGATATAATCACATAGTTATTGTTGGATTTAGCCAATTCAATCTGCTCAAGCAAATTGAAAGGTAATGAAAACAGACAGACAGACATCACATTGGATTTGGATCATTAGAATAATTCAGTTCAGATTGTGAATGAACTTGCTAGTCTCAAAGCGACTTACCCATATGCATCTACAATTTCTTGAAAGGCAGAAGTAAATTTATTTGTCCGGAAATAGGTAGGCGGTGATTCTTTTGTTTGTAAAACCTGGAATATAGTCCCAAGTTGTGATTTGCTGTCCATGGTTGCTCGATGCAATGCACTTTGAATCTGCCAAGTTTAAAATTCAAAACTAATCAGATAAATCAACCACACATTTTCACATTAATCCCGCAGAACAACACTAACATAGGGGTTTTAGATGTACTAATAAATAGATTGGATATTAGATATGTGTCAAATTGTTTATGAAGAACGAACCTGAATTGTTGCAAAAACAGGGCACCAACCTTCTGCCACAAGACATCTCTTTGTCACATGGATGTTGAACATATTCAAAGTGTGATAAATGGATTTTTCCTTCTTCACCTGTTGATTAAAATTTTTAAGATAGATTTGAAGTGAGGTTTAATTAAAGAAGCTGAGCAACATAATAGAATTGTGATATATAGACAAATTAATTGAGCATATCTTTAAGAAATAAATCCCTTGAAACGAGAGATTAAGCTAAACAAACCAGAAGATTCCACATTTCGTAGTAATATCCAATTGTCTGCAATATAGTACTCCTGTGCCGCAATCCAGCATCAATGGTAATATTCAACTCAGAAAGTCTTCCAGATACCTAACAAGTTCAACTTCAAGATTATTTTTAAGCAGAAATATAGAATTGGTTCGATAATATTGTAAAAACACCTCTCAAGCTAATTAAGAATATCATAGTACTCTCATCTAAACTTTCAACTAGTCTCCTCCTTCATCACAAAACAAAGTAATCAGTTCTCCAATAGTCACAGAACTTCGAAACAAAACAGTAACTGCATGTGTCATGTAGAACCAGTTTTCCCATCAATCTCACTTTGACGCATTAACACAACGCTCAAAGTCCAATAAAATGTACGAGCAAAAATACTGGCCATGCTCATTACTGAAAAAAAAATACTGGTCATGCTTCATGCCATTCCTAATGTTATTAAACACTATATAGATCAAGCATTACTCAAGAAATAGTCTAGAAAGCAAAAACATGATCAAGAGGCATGTAACTAGCGTTAGATGATGATAGATTTTATCTGTTTTTGTGTATTATGCTTCATATGTTGCAACAATCTGAAGCAACAGTGTTATGGCAATAAGAAGCTAGGGAGAATCTAAAAGAAAACCATGTACCTCTTTAATAATCTGAAATTGTTTGTTCAAGTCATCTGTGAAAGGATAACG